>OX421981.1:34023656-34736156 GCA_949128135.1 Parasteatoda lunata
GAATTTCAACAATGTCAGGTTTTTAGTTTCATTTTATTTTTTATAACAAGTATTTTTTCCTCATTTTCGATGAATGTTATTTTTTCGTGTCATTATCTTTTCAGTTTTTTTCTTTATTTTTTTAATGTTGTTTATGGACCACGTATCTGGCCAAATGCAAAGATTATTTTGAATTTCAAATGACTTGTTTACCTTTTTGAAATGTCGTGGGCTATGTTGGAAATAAATTCGGATGCTTTAATCTCCCCGTTTTTAATATGTAAGCTTTCGAAAGCATAAGATTTGTTCAAAGTTCAATATTATGCTTATTAAAATAAAGGAACGTGCTTAAGAATACCTTAAGAAGTAATTTAGAATTTTATTTTTAATATTTTCGCTAATAGCAGTTAAGTGTTGCAATCTCTAGAAATAAATTATTCAGAAATTATGCTAACCATACCGGACTCATTTAAAAAGAGTTTTCATTTTTGCATTTTTTGAAAGTTTTTAGTGTGTAAGACAATATATTAAAATGATTTTTACGAATTACAGCAATTTCTTGTAATAACCGCACTTAATATATATTTTTGGAATTGTTCCTAAAAATAAAAAATAATACATATTTGGTGTCCCAAATTAATTCTTAAGCGAACAAAAACCAAAAATATTTTAAAAATCTAACAAATCATTTATTAGAAAGCCGGGATAAGAACTAGTTTGATTGCCGTAGAAGCTTGACAGGAGGTGAAAGTCGATTATCAAGCACATCCTCAAGTTTCCTCTGAAATTAAACTGGTTTTGATGTATCGAACCCCTTCTTTCTCTATAGTGATTCGTCAAATTTTGATAAAGTTTTTACTTTTTTTAGCTTACATGTTAGTTTAATAAATGTGTACATATTTTGGATGCATTTTTACGAGGTTTTAAAAATACGCATTAATGGCGGTGATTATGAAACACCCTGTTTAGATAATATAGTGTTGTGTCACAGGGAGAATAATGCTAAACATAAATTGTATTTTCTAGAAAGCCAAGGTTTTAATCTTGTTTCAGCAGGATCTCAAAAATCATTCAACAAACTTTTTGCTTTAAGAGATAATAGATCATAGAATTCTCTAAAATTTTAAGTTTTTTTAATCTCTATTTTTGAGATTTTTTGCAAGTTTAAAAATTAATTTTTTACTCAAAAATGGGAAAAATGCAGTATTGAAGCTTATAGTTCAAAAAAAATCTACACTTAAATTGCAGAGAATTCGATAATCTATAAACTTAAATGAAAATTGGGTCAATAGTTTCTGAGATATTTTCTAATGAAATGAAAATTACGGGTTTCCTGAAAAAGCGACTGGAATTTGAAAAATCATGTTTCATATAACTTTATAGCGGCTCTAAGTATTCGAGTTTCAAAAAAAATCACTTTTAGAAAATAATTTTATAAATAATAAGCTTCCTGAAAATTTAAAGTAAATAAATTCATTTTTTGGAAAAAATCAATATATTGTACTCCCATAGCTCTTGTTTTACAACGACTGTCTAAATATTAAACTGTTTAAATTTTTTTAAACTGTATAAATTTTTTTAAACTGTATAAATTTTTTTAAACTGTATAAATTTTTTTAAACTGTTTTAATTTTATTTGATTATTTTTCATCTCGTATTTAATATTTTTAAAGCCCCTTTTTATCAAAATATTACATAAATGTAAATATTATTTAGTTTAAATTCTTATATAAGTTACTCTTAGTTTAAAATCTCATTATCTTTAGTTTAAACAATGAAATGAATTATTTTTTTATTATTATAAAATAGTTTTGGTACTTAATATTTTGAAAAGCACCCTTTTTTTAAAGTATATAATCCTTAGTTTAAAAACTTTAAACACTAAAATGAATTATTTATTAGTATTATAATTTAGTTTTGGTATTTAATATTTTGAAAGAAATTTTTTATTAAAATATATAATCTTTAGTTTAAAACTTTACACAATAAAATGAATTATTTGTTATTATTATTGTTATAATTTACTTTTGGTATTTTGAGTTTTGAAAAGCATATTTTATTAAAATATATATCCTTTAGTTTAAGAACTTTAAACTATAAAATGAATTATTCATTAGTATTCTAATTTTGTTTTGGCAATCTTATGGGGTTAGTTTTTTCTCCCGTGATGAAAAATCAGTATAAGCAGCATTTTTTTATAGAAAGCACAAACAGCTTGTAATTGAGCCATATGTATAAATAAATAAATAAATAAATAAATAAATGAATAAATAAATAAATAAATAGATAAATATATCACTCTGAGTAACTTGCCTTTTAAATTACTGATATGGCGAACTAAAACCCAATCTTAATGTTTTAAAAGGTAAATTTCAAAAATACAAATTAATAAAATGAAAATGTATTTACTACGAACATTTATTTGTTTTTATCTAAAGATAAATTAATCCACATATTGATTGTCTTCTTTTAAAATTTAATTAACTAACATTGTAATTTGAATTTAAGATATTGTTTGATATGTCACAAATACATTATTACATTAATAAATTTTGTATAATTTAATTAATTTTGAATAAGTTAATTATTTTTGAAAGCAAACTATCTTAATAAATTAGCTCTGTGAGGATTTGTAATTATTATTATAAATATTCATCACAAAATTTATGCGAGTAATATTCTGTTGAAGTTGAGGAATCTGTTTTGACTGCAACCTCTAAATATTTTTTTTTAACTCTTTCACTCCAATTCCACAGCCTTGACGGAAATAGTGCAAAAAATTGTTTCTAATAACTTCAACAAGCAGTAACTATTTATCATTTATCAAGCAACAGTTTTATATATATATAATATACAGATGAATATATATATATATATATATATATATATATATATATATATATATATATATATATATATATATATATATATATATATATATATATATATATATATATATATATATATATATATATATATATATATATATATATATATATATATATATATATATATATATATATATATATATATATATATATATATATATATATATATATATATATATATATATATATATATTATATATATATATAAATGCAGAATTTTTCCCTACAATTGTTTAACAATCTCTACAATATTATTAAGAATCTTTTCTCATTATTATAGGGGACCAAGGGTTGCTTTCTATATTGAAATCTCAAGTAATCCCTTTCTAAATTTTATTAACAGTAAACTCAAACAGCTGACAGTTTGAGTTTTCTGTTAATAAAATTGATAAAAATATCAATCTCCTATTCCTATCTCCTATTAATATCCAATCTCCTATTAATAGCATCTAAATCTCCTATTAATAGCATCTAAAATGTTTACTAAAATAGTTCATAAATTTTTCTAATAACCATGATAAATATTAATCAATTATTGAGCAGCAGTTTTACAGTTTTTTTTCAAATTTAAATATACCAAGATAACCTTTTGAGTTAGTGTGCTTATAAAATTTATCAAATGGCAAAAATAGAGCAACGAACAAAGAGATGAAATTTTCTAAATTAAAGCAGCTTAAAGTAACTAATTATCGTAGATAATTTTTACAGGTTTTTATAAATACGCTTAAAAGATAGTTTGCGATTACCAAAAATATTAATGAAAATGGCAAAATGTCATTAATAGATTAATATTTCTCAATTGTGGCACCTAAATGTTTACTTAAACAATTTGTAGACTTTTCTAATTACCGCTATGAAAAGTAACTAATTATCAAGCTTCATATTTACGGGCTTTTTATACAAATGTACCCAGAAAACAATTAAAGTTTGTGGGATTACAAAATTGATAAAAAAGTAAAAGGAGATAAATGGCTTAAAAATTCTAAATAGTAATAGCTAAAATATTTATTAAATAATTTCATAAGCTTCTCTTATAACCGCAAATAAAGAAAAGTTAACTATTAAGTAAGAGTTATATTAGAGAAAAATGGGGTTAATAACTCATATTAGTATTAGCTAAAATATTTATTAAAAAACTTCATAAGCTTCTCTTACAATCGCAATTGAGAAAAATTAAATATAAAGCAACAGTTTTAACAGTTTTATTGGTTTTTATAAGTACACCTAGACAGCAGTTTGAGTTTGCGTGCTAGCGAAAATGATAAAAAATAGATGAATGGATTAGTATTTCTTAGTAATAGAATATTAATCCAGAAATCTACAAAACTGAAGAGAAAAAAGACTAAAAGAGATGAATGGAACAATCATTTTAATTAAAGCAGCTAAACTGTTTACCAAAATAATTCATAAACCTTTCTAATCAACACGATAAGCACTAACTAATTTTCAAGTTACGGTTTTACTTGTTTTTATATATAGATACATCCAGAAAATAGTTTGAATTTGAGTGATTAAAAATTGATAAAAAAGATTAAAAAGAAAGAGAGTAATAATATCAGCTAAAGCATTTACCAAAGTAATTGACAAACTTTTCTTATAACAGCAATCAAGAGTTACTAATTATCAAGCAACAGTTGCACAGGCTTTTATCAATATACCTAGATTATAGTTTGAGTTTGTGTGCTAATAAAACTAAAAAATAAATAAATAAAAAATGACAAAAATAGATGAATGAATCAATCTTCCTAATTATAGCAACTGAACTGTTCATTAAAATAATTCTTACAACCACTATAAATAGTAACTAATTATCAAGCAACAGTTTTATTTGCTTTTATACGAAGATACCCTTAGATAACAGTTTGAGTTTGTGTGCTAACAAAATTGATAAAAATGACAAAAGGAGATGAATGGATTAATATTTCCTTTTAGTGTGTTTGGCGAATAATCTTCAAGTGAATAAGCGGTTTGATCTCAGTTGCGTCAGGTCAGGCATCGTTACCATAGCTACAATATGTCGCTCACAACAAAATATTCAAAGCCACGATACTCAATCTAAAAAAATCATAACGTCTGAACAATGCTAGCAGTTGACAATGTTATTCAACCAAACATAGAGTATTTTTGGAGTTTACGAAATTTAAGTGCTATTTGAGATTTTTTCGAGGTAAATATAGATTTCACTAGCACTGTCAATTCGCACAAAATGATTTTGGATTTTCATTCCTGAATTTATGAAATTGTTTGTAAACGCACCATTCACTAATATTGCACATTTTTGTGTTTATATATCTGCTCTTCATTAATTTTTTCTCGAATATAGCAACCGAGTGTCACGAATGTTATTTATATGTAAGAAATGCTTTCATGGTTTTTAAAATATTTTATAAATTTGAAAAGCATGTTATCGCTTAAATTGAAAAACATATTATCCCTTAAATTTAAATGTATATTATCGTGTAAATTGAAAAGTGTGTTATCGTTTCAATTTTACAGGAATATTGACAAGATTCTCAATCTGAAAGAATCTTAACGTCTGAACAATGCTAGCTGTTGACAATGTTATTCAACCAAACATAGAGTATTTTTGGAGTTTACGAAATTTAAGTGCTCTTTAGAATTTTTTCGCGGTAAATATAAATTTCACTAACACTGTAACTTCGCTCAAAACGACGTTGAATTTTAATTCCTAAATTTATAAAATTGTTGATAAACGCACAATTCATTAATATTGTACATTTTTGTGTTAGATTTCTATCCTCCATCATTTTTTTTACAAATATAACAACGGAGTTTCTCTAGAATGTTGTTGATATGTAAGAAATGCTTCCGTGGTCTTTAAAACATTTTACCAATTTGACAAGCATATTATCGCTTAAATTGTAAACATAGAATCGTTCAAATTGAAAACATATTATCAAATTAATTTTAAAAGTATATTATCGATTATATTGAAAAGTGTATTGTCCTTTCCATTTTACACGAATATTCAAAGATACGATATTCAATGTAAAAAAATCATAATGTCTGAGCAATGTTATTCAACCAAACATAGAATATTTTTGAAGTTTACGAGATTTAAGTGCTCTTATGTGAGATTTTTTCGAGGTAAAGATAGATTTCACTAACACTGTCACTTCGCAGAAAATGACTTCGGATTTTTATTCCTGAATTTATGAAATTGTTTGTAAACGCACAATTCACTAATATTGCACATTTTTGTGTGTTTATGTCTATCCTCTATTAATTTTTTTACGAATATAGCAACGGAGTGTCACGAATGTTATTGATATGCAAGAAATGCTTTCGTGGTTTTTAATACATTTTATCAATTTGAAAAGCATATTATTGTTTAAATTGAAAAACATATTATCCTTTAAATTTAAATGTATATTATCGTTTAAATAGTCAACCAAACATAGAATATTTTTGGAGTTTACGAAATTTAAATGCTCCTTAAAATTTTTTCTAGGTAAATATAGATTTTACTAACATTGTCACTTCACATAAAATGACTTTCGATTTTTATTCCAGAGTTTATGAAATTATTGCTAAACGCACAATTCACTAATATTGCACATTTTTGTGTTTATATGTCTATCTTCCATAAATTTTTTTATGAATATAGCAACGGAGTGTCACGAATGTTATTGATATGTAAAAAATGCTTTGGTGGTTTTTAAAACATTTTATCAATTGGAAAAGCATATTATCATTTCAATTGAAAAACATATTATCAATTAAATTTAAAAGTATATTATTGTTAAAATTAGAAATTGTATTATCGTTTCAATTTTACAAGAATATTATCGTCTTTATGGGTTTTTAAAATTGTTTGAAAGTGTAATATTTTTCATATACACCACATTTTTTTTTATGTCAATCTTCAATCTTTTTTTCGATTTATTTTTATTTTTTATTTTTTTATGGATTTAAAAACATTGTGTCACGTTTGTAATTAATACGAAAGGGATTTGGAGATTTTTGAAAGCATATTATCGTCTCATTTTTAAAAGCTTTTTATAGTTTACATTCAACAGATTCTTAAAATAAATTGTAAGTGCACTAAATTCTCCATACTGCCTATTTTTTATGTCAATTCTCTATTCATTTTTTTATTGACATAACAAAGTGTCACATTTCTACTTGTTATGTAACATTGGTTTTGGTAATTTTTGGAAGCATTTTATAATCTCAAATTTAAAAATATTCACTTTAAACTTTAATAGTTAATAATACACAGATGACATTTTCTCTACGTATTTAGAACTTAAAGCTATTAGTTTTTCAAGTCAATTATTCAAATTTATTCTTTGTTTAAAAATAGCCAGCAGGTATTGGACTTGAAAATGAAAGTAAATAACAAAATATTTATATTTAAGGTACTCATTAAATATAATTTTTGATAAATTTTCGAGATTGGTAGCTGTAATAACATAGCAACTGAACATTTCCCCCCAAATTTAAAACTTTAAAGCAAAACAATATTAAAAAAAAAAAAAAAAAAAGATTTTACAATTGTAATATATTTTTTCTAATGTGTATTAAGTTACGAATTAAAAATATATATTCGCATGTAAAATTTTAAATAAAATAATTCTTAAAATTTTAGTTAAAATTTTGTAATCACTGAATTATAAGTAAACTATAAAAATAAACTCTAAAATGGACCTTAAAATTTTGTTTGATGAAATTGATTTGATGCATGTCGTTTTAAATGATTGAAAGAATCACTTATAAGTAAAACAACGTATACATACTTTTTTACGTAAATGTAAATAGCGCAGTTTTCGTAAAAGTGGACATCAATTCGTTAAAAAAAAAAAAAAAAAAAAAAAAAAAACAGAATACATTTTAAAATGTGTGTATTTAAATTAAAAGCATGAATATTAGTTTTTCAAAATCTTGCCTTTTTTTATTTTTAAAAGCTAAAATTTTTTACTCATAATTAAAATAAACATAATAATTATTGACAATCCATTAATGGTCTTATTTCATGAACATTGCTTGAAAAAAAAAAGCAATTTTTTTCATATTAATACTTTGAAAATTTCAGGTACACAATATTACCATTGTCCTTATTGCTAGAGTATACCCCATAGTTTTATTGCCAAATTAAATCTAATGTTATCTTAAATAAGTTATGTGTCTAACTCCATCAATAAATTCATCAAGTATTTGAAAAGAGAAAACAATAATTCAATTAAAAATATTGAGCAAATTACACAACATTTATAACACCATAAAACACATTTTTTTTTGTACTTTATGGTTTCACTTTAAAAGGACTAAAAATATTTTCCATTTCTTCCAGTTTATTATTATTTTAGTTGTCATCATCATTATTAATGTTCATTATTGTTCTATACTCTATAGTTTTGTTGTCAAATAAAACGGATATTAATTTGAATCGTGTTGTATTCATATTTTCATGAATACATTTATCAACAAAAGAGAACAAAAAAAAAAAAAAAAAAAAATACAAATATGAGTTGATAATTTTATTTCTGAATATTCTAGATTTTTGAACAAGTTACCACAATTAAATTGATTTAGTAGCTTTTAATTTAGAATTAACTGTTAAATACCTAAAAGCAAGCAGGGTATTTTTTAAGATAAGCATGAGCAGTATTTAGTTCCCGACCATGATTCGTCAAATGTTTTGAAGAGTGAGCTGTTGCGGCTCAAGATATAGAGCACTCGCCTCTCAATGAGGTGGCGCAGGTTCGATCCCAACGATAATTGATCGATTCGAATTCCACAATCGACTCTCTCCGTAATATATGCTCAGTCGGAGTCCTCTTGCAGTCAGGCTAACCATGAGAGGTTTTCGTAGTTTTCCTCTCTATGAAATGAAAATGCGGGTTAGTTCCATGAAAAAGTCTTGCACGAAGGCAAATTTCTCCCATTACTTGATCTTGGAGTTCCCTTGTCTTCTGGATTGAATTCAAAATTACACGGCTACGGAGTTGAACATAGGTAGTAGTAAACTCAGAGTTGAGACTGCTGTTCAATGCCAGTTATAAAATTACATAATAAAATAAAATGATTTAAGGACATATTTAATTTATAATAATTAAATAAATCACCAGCTATTTAAAATAATCATAAAGACTATACTAAGCAATAAATTTGATTGTTTAATATCAATCCGGAGAAAAAAGTTCCGTAAAATTATCGTAATGTATGGTAATAGCACTTCTGGTAAAAAAAACCCCATAATTCTGGTAATAAAATTCATAATCTATGGTATTTAAACCATTCAATTAGTAATTGTTCCTTTCATGTACTAAAGATTTATTGGAAATTCTGGTTTTCAGAATTATAATTCTTATTACCACACATTTTGTAAAAAACACAAAACTGAAAAGTTATTTATCGGAATAAATGGCCTATATGCCATACTCTAAAGTGTCATTATAAAGTTACCAAATTTTACCATATTGACCAAATTTGATAACACATTACACTAACTTAGTGACATTAATTCCAAAACTAACTTTTAAATACCTAAAAGAAAAAGCTTTGTAAAGATAAACTATAAACATTATTACTAACAACAGGCCTCTTACGTTGCAACAAGTAGAATTCTTAGAATAACGATAAAAATGAAGTTCATCTTAGATATTTTATCGATATTACTTCTAATGATAATTCCTTGATCTTAATATTTAGGTCATTACTCCAACCGAATTCTTCATTTTTTTAGAATATATTTATTCAGTTTTGAAAGAAGTCGCATCAAAAGTTATAGATAACGATTCAAAACCTTTCTTTGAAAAACGTATTTATCAAAAATATCTTTAAATAAAGGTAAACAATGTTTTCAAATGAAGTATGAAAAGATGTATTGAATAAAACCAAACTTTAGTATAACTTGAAGAGATATCTAATGTTCTTTGTAAACAAAATATCTGATTAATGTTTATTTTCTAAATATATTTTTATTGGAGAATTTAAATTGAATATTTTAATTTACTTATATTTCAAAAATTTGCGTTCAGTGATATATTTCTTTTACAAAGCCAACTACAAAAAAACCACTAAAAGTATTGGTTGATTTGTTTTGATTTTTGTTTTTTGATTTAATTTTTATACGATTGTACGATTTGTGTTTATTTTTAAATATATTTTCGTTGGGGAAGTCGGGAGGGGGTATTTAATATTTTACTTATTAAGTTATTTTTAAGAAATATGCATTTATGTGCCACCTTTAAAATAATAACGAAAAATATCAGTCGAAATTGAAATTACTATATTGTTTATTTCAAATTAAATTTTAATTTATGACATTTAAAATTTTTTAAGCTAAATCAACCCATTCCAGCATTAAATGATTCTGCTTCAATGACGAGGGGAGAAATTGAGTTCAATACTCTCTCAAGGAAATAACAGAGAGCTGTTATGACATGGACTTTGAAAATAATGTGAAAATTAACGAAAATAAATGCTATTTTATACTTTTTTAAGAAATTGGAGACATTATTTTTGAGAAATCTCTCGTATTTATATAAGAAAAACTTTCAATCTCACACAGTTTCAATAGAAAAATTTATACCGCAAAATTATCTTAAGCATTTTGAAGAGCTATAAGCATAACTTACATTAAAAGTACTTTTCTATATTTTTTAAAGTCAATTTTTTAAATATTAATATCTAAGGATAGATTTGATAATTTATTATTTTAATCCTGAATGGGTAATAGTTTATAAGTTATTTAGTTTATAAGTTATTTAGTTTAATGACAAATGCTACTATAATGTCATTCTCCTTCTTATTTATGTAATGCAAATGTAATCAATTTAGTGATTTTTTGTCTTTCCGTGATCATTCTATTTTGGGTGACTAGTAAACATAACTAAAAAAATATTCACAATGAATAGCTTGTTCACTGTAAAAAAAGCATAGTCTAAGCTACTAGAATATGGTAAAATTTACCATTTTTCTAACTCTGTCGAAATATCAAAAAGCACGGTAATTTTTAACGAAGCTAGTGATTTTAATAAAATTAACAATAAAATATGGTTTCAGGCAACTTGATAAAATTTAGTAAATTTGTTAAAATAGGCTAGTTTCATAATGCTACCTTAGAGAAAGGCATAAAAACCATTTATTTGGTTAAATTTATTTATCAGTTTTGTATTTTTTACTAAATGTGTGGTAAAAGGAAGTATGATTTCGAAAATCAGAATTTCTGGTAAATTGTTACCATATGAATGGAAAAATTACCAAATGAATGGTTTATATACCGTACATTTTGGTTTTATTACCAGAATTATGTTTTTTTACCAGAAATGTTTTTATCATTCAGCACGATAATTTTACCAGAATGTTTTCTCCATGTTTGTACGTTCCCAACTTTTAATGGCAAATGTACAAATATTGTTTGATTCAGAATGCTGGTTAAATTTGGTAAATGGTTGAATGGTTAAATCATTTTAATTTGCATGTTTATATAATTTTTAAATCAAAATAGGGAATGTAAAAACTGACTTAGACGTTAAAAAATATTGATCCACAGGTTTTTAGTCAAGAGATAAGCAGGTTTATATTTTCGTAAAATAACTTTACCATTACATTTGTCAAATTAATTATTAATTAATTTAATCTTGTATAAAATATACTATAACTTTCTTATTTATAGGAATATCAACTTATACTTTAAAAAAATATTTTCTTGGCTGCGTATGCTATCGAATTATGAAAAAAAATTAGGTTTTTGATAATTTTACAGTTTTCATTACTCATTTGACTCGAAACGCATATACATTTACATTTTTACACAGTTTTCCTTACATTTGGTAAAGTTATTATAGCACTTAAAATTTAATTATAGTCAAAACTAAAGAAACAATAGCTGTATTAAATTTATTTAACTTTTCCCTATTGCACTTAATCACACTCAATGTAGAGAATAATTTACCTTTCGAATAATTTTCCGTCCAATTTTTTCGTCACCTTTTCTTAAGCTAGTTTTTCTCCTTTTTGCCACCATTATTGCTTCAAGATTTTCTCTAACAAATTTAAACATTATATAAAGACTTCCCCATGAATAATCATTATATGAACTCTATAATAAAAGAAGTCCTAAGAATTAAAGATTTATTGCTTTTTCTGTTTAATGTTGCATTGTTTTTTTATTTATCCATATTAATAGAAAAAACTTTTTATTATTATTTTAGTCCATACTTTAATTCGTGATCTATTATAATAAAATTAAGTTTTGCTTTTGTTATGAATGTTAGAAAATAGCGTGACACAAATGTTTTGTTGTCAACATCAGACTTGTAGCATGTGGAATGATATATATAAATACAATTCATTATCAGTGAACACGCAAATCTAAATTAAATTATCGAAAGAAAATGGGTTGTGCCTTCATACTAATCATTAATGTTTATATTTCGCAAAGTATAGCAAAAGAATACATTTTTTTATTATTTACAAACCACACAGAGAAAAAAAGTATTTTATTTAATTTCTCTTTCATTTTATACCGACCTAATTGTGAGTTCACGACTACTAATGTTTTATTCCGTAGCTTCGAAATTTTGAACCCAATTCAGAAGACAAGGAAATTCCCGGATAAATTATCGGGAAATTTGGAAAACTTTTTAATGGAGTTAACCCCACATTTGCGTTACATGGACAGGAAAACCATGAAAATCTTCCACTTTTCGCTTAACGGCGAAGAGACTAACCAGCAATCCGTCCATCACTGAAGATATTTTACGTCAGCGCTGTGGTCGGTGCGAGCTGGGGGCGGATTTCGTATCGATCGGTCATCGCTGTGATTCTAACCCGGGTCACCTCATTGAGAGGCGAGCGCTCTATGCTTTGAACCACCACGGCCCAGAAAAAAAGTATTGTCCAAACTACCAGAATATTTAGATACTTACCGTATTTCTGGCTTTATGGGAACACTGAAAAACTTGGTAATTTTTTCCCAAGAGCTATGGTAGAGATTTTGGTAAAATTTACAATTAACATGTGATAAAATTTGGTAATTGTGTAATGTAAAATTAACATTACACGTGGTGTGGTAAAATTAACATGTGATAAAATTTGGTAATTGTGATAAAATTTAATAATTTTATCACGATATTTCAGAATATGGCATAAAAACTATTTCTTCGATTAAATTCAATTTTCAGTTTTGTATTTTTTACTAAATGTGTGGTAATAAGAACTAGAATTTTGAAAGTTAGCGCTTCCAGCAAACCGTTACCATTTAAACGGAAGAATTACCAAATGAATGGTTTAAATAATATTTTGGTTTTATTTACCAGAATTATAGTTTTTCTTTCTTTCGTCTTATGAACCTTTACAATTACGAAATTTTTTTTTTTGCATTAAAGTATATAATTGAAAATCAAAACAAAGTTTACTTACATCAATAAAATAGACATCAAATTATTGTAAGTAATTGATTAGTGTAACCAATCATTTCGGTCACATCAATCAAGATAAAGAAATGGAATTCGTAATCAATTGAAGCAATATGAATGATTTTTTAACATATTGTTCAGTTCAAAACTTTATATTATTGTTTCTTTTTATTTTTCAATAAAAGTACTAAAAAACAATACTAGTTTTTTTTATAAAATGCTAATTAAAAAAAAAAGAAAGTTATATCCCTTTTTTCATTTAACAATTCGGTGTATTAAATATGATGTAATGCCGAGAAGTTAAAATTATGACACATACGGAGAAACAATTCTGGTAGAATTACCGTATTGCATACTAAAGACATTTTTGGGAAAAAAAAAAACAACTATAATTCTGGTTATATTGTATCTAAATCATTCATTTAGTAATTTTGCAGTTTGTATGGTAACTGCTAAAATTCTCTAATTCTGGTAAATTCTCATTTTCAAAATTGTAGTTCTTATTATTACACATTTAATAAAAAACTGAAAAGTAAATTTAATCAAAAAAATCAATTTTATGCCATGCTCTAAGATATCATGATAAAATTACCAAATTTTCCCCGTTTTACCAAATTTTATCACCTATAAAATCTTATTTTATTGTTAATTTTACCTAACTCATTATCGAAGTGCTTCGGTAAAAATTGCTGAGTTTTTTGGCGTTCCCTTAGAGCCAAAAACATGGTAAATTTTAGCACATTTTGGTAGTTTTGATAATTGTTTTTTTCTCACTGTATCTTTTCGCATTAGAATTTGTGGTACAATATAGATCAGTGATAACTACGGAAGCGATAGTTTCTCACTTGACAATTGTGGCGTATTGAATATTATATAATCTTGAGCAGTTGTAGTAGGGATATAATTGGAAGCAGGATTAGTGGACTTGGAGCAGTGATAGATCTGGTGAAACTTAGAACTGTAATAGTTGTGGTATAATTTGGAGCAGTAATAGCTGTGGCATAGCTTAGAGCGGAAATAGTTGCTGTTTTATTTGAAATAGTTATAGTTGTGCTTTAATTTGGATTGTTGGGGTATACCATGGAGCAGCAATAGCTGTGGTATAGTTTGGGTTATTAACAGTTGCGGTATAATTCAGAACAGTTACAGTTGTGGTCTCGGTATCAAAATTTACGGATCAATCTCCAGCTTTATTTTCACAATTCTAAATTTATCTGCGACCCCAAAACAATCAGAAAAAGATTATTATTGTAAAAATTCAGCATAATTTGTTTACTACAAAAAAATTTGTAAGTTTTGTGGGCGTTGTTTACATTAGTTTTCAATAACAAATTAAATTCAAGAATTTTACGCCGTGAGGAAATTTGGAGCAGTGATAGTTATAGTATAATTTGAAACAATGAGAGCTGCGGTATAATTTAGAGAAGTAATAAAATTTGAAGTAGAAATAGTTGTGGTATAGTTTAAAACAGTGGTAGAGTTGCAGCTTGGAACAGTAGTAGTTAGCAATATGCATATTATGTATAAAAAATAGAATTTTTTATTTGTACATTTATCTTAATACTGGAAAAAATAGTTGTTTGAGAGAAGGATCCTTTTAAATAAGATTTATCAAAGTCATTGACTATGACCTAGATACGAAATGTCGATACGGGTGGAGTAGTCATTTAATAAGCCACCCTATTTCAAAGAGCTTTGAATAATGGGAAAATTATTCAAAATGAATAGATAAGATTTCTTTTTATCTTTGTATAAATTTTTTCAATCAATTTAAAGAAATAGCGTAAAAGAAACATAAATATTATGCATGGTTTTGTACAAGTATTATGTATATTTAAAAACTTCTTGTACTTTTAAAGAGGACAACTTTGATACAATAAAATTGAATAATTAGAGCTCGAGAAAACAAGGTTAGTTTTGATTGAGATTTCAAATAGTAAGCTTGGTCTTTGGTAAACTCTTTGAAATATACAACTGTAAAATCTTAAAAGCACATTAATATGTATATTGAGAAAAAAAAATGTGGTAAAAATTACCAGAATATGGTTAAATTTACCGTATTTCTGGCTCTATGGGAACACCACAAAAACGAGGTAGCTCTTACCGAAGCGCATTGGTAATGACTTTTTGGTAAAATAAATACTAAAATATGGTTTTTATTACCATGCTATTTGGTAGTAAATGCGGTATAATTTTGTAATTTTAAGCATAAGTCGGTAATTTTAACAGCGCTAGTATATTTTGAGATGACGAAAAATGTTCATTTTAATAATTTCGATTTTATTTAACCAACACTTGTTAACTTTGTTTCTCGTCAGTTATATTTTTTTTTCCTGTGTAAGCTGTAAGTAAATATCTACCAACATTTAAAGCTATTAAAAAATATGCATTTGCAGATGTATAAACGCTTGGACAAAGCTTAACTAAATCCGAACAGTCTAAAATGGAAGCGTAGAGGTAACGAATCTTGCTGTTCCAGTAGATGCATCTTTTAATGTCCATCTCTAATTTGTATTATCTGTTCTTTAACTTGACAAAAATATTAATTTTAGGTTTATAATAAATTGTACTTTGTAATGAGTACAAAAGCCTCCATATGTATATATTATCTTTGTATCTTTATTGAGATTCTTTGTATCTACAAAGAATCCCACATATATTCGTAAATAAATAAATAAATCCCACAGCCTCATGAAAGATGAATGAAACAGTCACCATAGTATGATATATCTGAGTTTAGTATCTTTCAAACACTATAATTAAACATTTGAAGCCATTATTTTTGTTCCCTTAACTCTGTTAACTGTTGTTATAGATAAAAATTTATATTAAAATAAGGTATAATCAACAGTCATCTAACTCCTATCATTATTTGAAAAAACTATCATTTAAAAAAAAACCGTACAAGTGTAAACAGATTATTACCCTTCCATTTGGCAAGAAACAAAGACATTAAAAGGTTAAAATTACCAAATAAATGGTAAAATCAATGATAGTTCTGAAGATAATTTTGGTAATTTTATCGTGATACCTATGAATGGTTTAAATTCCGTATATTTTGATTTAATTCTTAGAATTGTGGTTTCATTCACCAGAAATGTCTTTACCTTACAAGTGCGGTGATTTTCTCAGAATTTTTTTCTCTGTGTGGTATTAAGCAATAATCTCGAGTTGAAATTGTGTTAAAATTTGCATTGAGCATTTCAACTACACCAAAAATATAGAATTAGCGAGAATTAGTTCTCTTCTGTGACTCGTATCAAATAGGGCCTTTGAAATGCTTATTGAAATGCATTATACTTAGGAATCGATTCTCGAAAATATTTCCCACAGTTGGTTTTGCTTGCTCCAAATTCGAGTCTCGTGTTTCCTTTTATTTTGTTTTCTATCTTTTCCTGGACGGAATAGCCTGGCTTTTAGGATGTTGGTCCCGTGTCTAAGAGGTCATGAGTTTGATCCCCGTGGACCAAAGATTCCCCGTGTAAAACATCTTGACTGTTGCCCCTGAAACTTGCTGGGGTCACAAAGCCCTCCAAGTCTCCATAATAAATCAGTACCTCTGGAAATACTGGATCGAGGATTGATCGTGCTCTGGTTCAGGTCAAAATTATGATCTGCGGATGGATGGATGGTGTGTGAATGTGTTCTCTCTGTAAAACGGGATGTGACGTATGCATGTTGGGTCTGGATCATCCTCTGAGATGTTTCGAAAATCGTCACTAATAGCGCATTGTGCAGCTTTAGTGTGACGTAAATAAAAAAAAAAGTACCAAAAGTATAAAAGTCTACCTGATCCTGCAGGGAGACAAAAAATATAGTAAAAACTGCATGGTAAAGACCTTTCTAGTTAAAAAGAAACCATAATTCTGGTTAATAAAATCACAATATACAGTATTTAAACCATTCATTTGATATTTTTTCCGTTAATATAATAAGGGTTGACACTGTTGGAATTTTCATTCTAACTGGTGGCAGTCTGTTTATCCAATTAGCTGTACGATCAAGAACATTTTCCATTTCCGGTTTTTAAACTGTTTATAACCAGTATGGTTAAGAAACCGTGGATATAAAACAATACGTTTTTAACCATTTACAATTAGCATGCTTTCAAAACCATAAAAAAGAAACTTTACTTGACTTTGGAGATAGCCTTTTCGTTAGGTAATGGGCACTGGAGTTATGTTGCGGTTGAGATGTGTTTCATCAAATGAACCACTGAATGTGGTATAATTAATTTTTTCTGGTTGTTTTACCTAACGTAAGATATGGAAAATACTATACTCTCCGTGTTAGGCAATTTTATAGAGCTGCTATCTATGCGTAATTGAGAGTGTTATTTTCTAATAGTCCAGGGTCACAAATCGGGGAGTGCAGCATACAGGAAAACCTTCATGTGTTGAAGGGAAGGAATGAATTATTGCAGGGTCAACGCTGGGGTTATTAGCTAAAAATTATGTTATTAGTTAAAAATTAAATGTTTTGTTTTTTATTTTTTCTATCCAATTGTTCCTAAATTCCTTTTTTCCCCCGGCAACGTAAATAAGTTAGAAATAGAATATGTCGTTCCAATTTCTTTAAAATACTTCAAGATTTTAAAAAAAAAAAATAATAAAAAACGAATTATTGCAAATAAAATACGTTGCTATGATGCTACTGTATTTCCTCTCTTGCGCAAGATGGTGAGATGTACTAAGAAGTTCCTTGATTAAAGTAGCTAAGTTGCTGCCAAGTCTCCTTTTTATTTTATTGAAATGATCGAAGCTTTAAATTAAATTTTGTAAGACACACTTCAGTTCAAATGAAACTTCTTTAACTCTAAAATAACTTCTCAACTAGGATTAATTTATACTCCCCTAATGTATCCTTCGAAATTTGTTTTTGAGGTTCGCGGACTAAATGAAGGATTTAAACTTTAATTGAAAGTTTTCCGTACTTTCATTAGTATAATAGAAGCAGACGATATCATGTTTCGGAACTGTCTAGTCAAAGCGTCAGGTTCATTCAGCTTTATCCTGACTCTCTATTTCGATCAATAATGTGTTTGCGTCAGTTATGGGTACAGTGAGTTCAAGGAAGGGATAATTTTCTGTTTATTTTTTTAAATATAAATAGAGCTTTCTTTGTTGTGAAATTTTTATAGTTCTTCTTATGAAATAGAAAAAGCTTTTTAGATTCCTATTTCCCATTATTATTTTTTCACAAACTTCTTTAAAGACATCAAAAATTAAAAAAAGGAATTAGATATCGGGAATAATGCATATAAGTAATAACCTAAGGCTTGAGGATTATAATGACTATGCGAAAATAGTCATATATATGGAAATTGGAGATGGAATAATTTAGCTTGACATATTTATGTAGATAAATCTAAGAAAACTTAATAAAGTCTTTCAAAAAAATTCAGGAAAAAAAGCTTAAAAGTGAAGAAAAAAGTTTTAATAAAATTAATAGGGAGATTTTAGGAGAAAAGAACGAAAAAAAATATGAGTTCGAAAAAAATAATCTTCCATCTTTTATTCTTTATTCATTTTTTTAAAGATTAAAGAAAACTATAGGGTAACTAAATTACCCTTAAGTGTAAAAAGAATTTACATTAATGGAGTTAAAAATATTTATTTTTAATTTGAATTATTTATGGAACATAATCTTTTCCCTTATGAAATCTTAAAAAACGGGATAATAAAAAATTTTGAACAAAGTAATTCAATTGCAAAATAATTTTTTAATCTATTTTAAAGGGAAAAAATTTAATAATATATTAGTCATTAATTACTAACAAGAATATTAAAAATTATTTTACATGTAATACTTAAGAGTTTGGCAAATATATATTTTGTACTAGAACCGGAACTAATTCCAATTTCTGATTTTCGAAATTAACAGTTAGCTTGTTGCTATGAAACGTTCTATTTGAAACGAATTTTATTATTTCCATAAACAGGCGATTTTTTTATATACTTGGAGCCTGCTCGTTACATGCTATGTTTAATTTTTAGAAAGGTGCGTTTTTTTAAAATATTTATTTATTTATTTTTTTTTTAAAACTGCATTACTGAAACAGCTTCCCATGCTAACAACGAAAGCGTCAGTGGTTTTATTTAAATAATATTTATTGACCAAAAGGTTTTATTCATTCAACATAGTTCTAAATATGTGCTTAAGAAAATTGACACATCTTGTAAATCGCGTTTTAGAAAATAGATATAGCATGATACGGACATTTGAAAGTATGACCAGAGCTAAAAATCAGCTTTAAAGAAAATAAACAGAGCTTCAGGTACATGCTTGAAAAATAGATATAGCTCAAAATTCATATTGAAGAAAATAGACATAGCTTGAGGTACATGTTTGAAAATGTTCAAAGCTCAAAACGAGTGTGGAAGAAAATAGACATAGTTTGAGGTATATGTTTATAAAAATGAGCATATATCAAAATGCATATTAAGGAAAATAGACACAGCTTGAGGTACACGTTTAAAAATGGTCATAGATCATAACGAGTGTTGATGAAAATAGACATATCTTGAGACGCATGTTTGAAAAATAGATAAAAATGAAAAATAGAACTCAAAATGCGTGTTCAAATCATAGAGGTAGCTTTGAACGAGCGTTTGGAAAATCAAATATAACACAAAATTAACGATTAAAAAAATGAATATAACTCTTGTTTCCGTTTCTTAAAATACTGTTATGACTATTGTATTTTAATAGAGGCAACTAGTTAATAATTTTTTGTAACAAACTGTATTAAAGGTACCGTATATGCTAGAAACTTAAAGAGTATTTTGAGCTATATCAATTTTTTCAAGCAAGCGTGTGTGTGTATGTGTGTGTAGTTAATTTACGTCGCACTAGAGCTGCACAATGGGCTATTGGCGACGGTCTGGGAAACATCCCTGAGGATGATCCGAAGACATGCCATCACAATTTTGATCCTCTGCAGAGGGGATGGCACCCCTGCTTCGGTAGCCCAACGACCTGCACGCGAAGTCGAGCACTTTACGGTAGAACAGTTTAACGAGGACCAATACCGCACACCCTCGGTCCCTACGCAGACTGATCCAAGTGGTCACCCACCCGCACACTGACCGCAGCCAGTGATGCTTGACTTCGGTGATCTGCTGGGAACCGTGTCTTAACGATCAGTCCACTGCGGGACTTTTTCAAGCAAGCATTTTAAGCTATATTCAAACTTTTCAAACGTCCGTTTAGAACTATGTCCATTTTGTTTAAAGTGCTTTTTGAGCAAAGTTGAAAGTTTGCTGACGGCTTTAAAATATCTTTGGATATTTTAAAAATATTAAATATGTTCTAAAGTTTAAAACCATTGTTGGTATTTATATTGAAATTATTAAAAATATTCTTTCAAAATCTATTTTAAATGTATCAAATGAATCTATATAACATTTATTCATCATGCAGTTGATAACTTAATTGCGCAACACATAAATAAGTTATTTTATTGTTTGCTAAGTTCGGATTTTTTTTTTTTTTTTCACTTTCAATTTTTTCTTGACGAAAGTTTTTATTCAAATTTTTTGTCTAAATGTTAATGCATGATTTTATACTGCTACAAGTGCTATTTTTAGAAATTAAGTTAAATTGTTTTGTTAAATTTATTTTCATCGTAGGGTTACATGAAGGACCTGGGGGCAATATAATGGAAAGCCACATTTTAAAATTGTTCATAAGAGCACTTCTAGCTAAAAACACTGTTATTTCCATCTAGGCAATAAATTTGTAACGCTGTAATCTAGTAAAAACTTGTAAAGTATATAACAGTAAACAATACTAAATAACAGTTTGATTTAAAAAATTCATACTTGAAAAAAATATATAGCTTAACATTAAATTGCTTTAGGTCCTTCATATTTAAATTCATTATTGAATTATTAAGAGAGTATTTTAATTTCAACTACATTTTCTAAGCAAAGCTGTAGTTTGAAATTAAACTTATAATCTATTGAATGGAAATATTTTTGATTTAAATGTATGAACTAACTACATAATGTAAACAAGATACAATGCGCTATTTAAATTTTTTATATTTAAAACGGGAATAAGTTTTTATTTAAAACATTTTTTATTTAATCTTTTGTACATGAAAAATAAATTTTAATTAAATTTTTAGAAATAACCATCAACATTATAAATATTTTAAACCTACCTACTGTACGTAACCTTTTAATCATAATGTTCTTCAAATAATCATTAAAACCTTTTGATTAAAATCTAATTATATTTAGAAACTATCTAATTTTAAAAGATATTCTGTTTTAGGACATCATTAAATAGTATTAAGTGCTGTAAAGTTTTTATAAATTTTAAGATAACAAAAAAAAAATTCACATATTTTTCTAGTTCGTTCAAAGGATTATCATAAAAATAACTTTATTTATCTATGATTTGTTGCAACTCCAATTGAATTTAATTTAATTAGATACCTTTCATTTTTAAATTCACGAAAACAAATTACTATTTGTTGACTGGGTTGAACAAACATAAATAATTATAGTTTAAGAGTTGAATAACAGTTAGAATATTTATTTTCTTTCCTAAAGGTATTATAAAAAAAGAGGAATCATTTATATCCTCAATAAGTAATGGATTATCTCATTCATTGATCACATGGAAAGGCAGGAATGTGGGTTTGGATAATTTTTATAATTATAGTAATAAATTGAGGTTAAAATGAATAAAAGTCTTTTATACATAGAGAAAAAAAAATCGGGTAAAATTATTTTACTCAAAAGTAATGACATTTCTGTAAAATAAACAATATTTCTATTTAATAAAGTCAAAATATATGTTATTTTGATAATTCTTTCATTCATTCAAATGGTAACGGTTATCCGAAAATTTTGGTTTTCAAAGTAATAGTTCTGATTAACAAACATTTAGTAAACATACAAAACTGAAGAGTAAATTTAACCGAATAAATGGTTTTCATGCCACGCTCTAAGGTATCATAATAAAACTAAAAAATTCTACCACATTTATCAAATTTTATATTATCAACATTCCATATTATCAAACAATATTTTATTTTTAAAGTTACCAAAATTGTTACCACTGCGTTTTAGTTAAACTTACCGAGCCTTTTTAGCTTTCAAAGGTAAATTTTAGCATATTCTGGTATACTTTTTTTTATCAGTGTACTTATTCTTAAATTGTGAATTTTTATAGTTCTGAAAAATAACTTTCATGATATTTTTTTAGTAGTGATGCATTTTTCTTATTGTTATAGTTTCTAAATGAAGTTATACGCTTTTATATATAACGCAATACAATTTTAAAAAACAACAATGTATAATACATATATTATAGTTATAAATCGATATTCAGTGAAATTGTAAAAATAAAATCATTATACACTGAAAATAGAGTATACAACAAACCAGAAAATAGTAAAATTTACTTTATTTTCAGGCTCATCGAGGAAAAAGTACAGTTTTTTTTAAAAAAAGGGTCATGAAAGTATTTAAAACCAGATTGGTTGACCTAGGAAAATTACATGTGTTAATAATCTCCTTGCAATTCTTCTTTGTGTGCTTCGAAGATTAAAGAAATTTGTTATTTTTCCTCAAACTTTTCTGGGTAAAGTATGAAACTATTTATTTAACAAGTAAAATCTTAATAACTTCGAATCTGTTGGTCCTATTGACTTGCTATAGGGTTAATCCCTTTCAGCGTAAAACAAATTTTTTGGAAACAATACCTCATTTGTTTTAAAAGCAATATATTATAAACTGTTTTTCACGTTTTTGTTGAGCTCTACAACCTCATAAATGTAAAGTAAACACAGTAATAAGTTAATGAGAAAAATTGCGAGAAAATTTTAAAAAGCTATTTTAACTTTCTCTCAAATTATTTTCTTTCGTCTTTTATCAATAAAATTTCCTTTTTATTTATAACACGTAAATCATAGAACACAAAACTCAAGTGATAAATAAATTCAAGTAAAAATGGTCTCTTAACTTTTTTTACGATTCTTGTTCAAAGGAAAAGTGTATTTTATCTGTCTAGAATTTTATTTATAAGTCTATGACTATGGTAGTTATCGAATTTATTTTTCTAAGGTTTCGTTTTATGTGCGATTCGCTTTTATTCTGGATTATGCTGGCTAAGTATTATGTAATTTATTTTGTTTAGTGTGTTTTATTAAACAGAAAATTTGACTATGTGTTACTTACAAATTACAGCTTAATAGTAAGGCATAAATGGTAATTTAATATGCAAATTTTATAGTAACTAAATCCAATATTAAGCAAAGGCTGTTTTTTTAGATATATTTGATTATTGCACAATATGTACTGAAAAAAAAGAGAAGAATATGTACTGTGAAGAATACTAGAATATGGTAAACTTTACCATGTGTTTGGCTCTATAGAAACACCAAAAAGTTCGGTAATTTTCCCTGAATCTCGTCGGTAATGAATTTGGTAAAATTAACAATGAAATATGGGTTTATTGATTTATAATATGTAATACAATTTGCTGATATCATAATGATAACTTAGAGAGAGGTATAAAAATCATTTATTTGTTTAAATTTCATTTTCAGTTTTATATTTTTTTACTCAATGTGCGGTAATAAGAGCTTTAATTTTGAAACCTAGAATTTTTCCAAAAAACCGTTACCATATTAATGGACGAATTTAAATACCAAATGTTTAGTTTTATTAATTAGAACTTTTTTTCTTCCAAAAATGTCATTGCCATACAATACGGTAATTGCACTAGAATTCTTTTTTTTCTCCGTATGTTAAAACATTTACTCACATATTTATTTTTTCACTAGACTACACGTTTTAAAAAGTATTTAATGAAAAAAAAATTCTATAAACTTCCTTTCAAAAGACGCGATTGCGGTAAATTCCATTTTTATCCAAATTAAAAAAAGGTAACAGCCTACTACAAATTGTGAGATTATAACAAAATTTTGACATTTTTTTACAAAAAATGTCTTTAGAAATCAGTTTATAATTTAATTTCACCATTTACTTCAATAATTGACGGATTGAAAGGAATTATGAGAATTATTATTGACAAAATATTTATAATTTTCGTTGAACTTTTGTAAACAATGCAATGATCAAAAAGTTCCGAGAAAAAACCCCCAGATTACGTCATTAAAAACAAATATATACGTGTGTTATTTACAACAGACGTTCTAAAGACATCCGTCTGATTTTTATAATTTTTCGATCATTATCTATCAATTTATTAACATTTTATTTAAGAAGAAAAAAGTAGTTTCGAGTTTTGATAAAACATTTTGCAATTTGCCAGTGATCTACTGAGTTTAAACAGTATCGTATGGATACTGATGATGTTGAATGATATTGAAGGCCAAATGAACAAGAAAATTCAGCAAAATATTATGCTCGTAAACTGAAGCTGTAGTTTATCCTCTTAAAAATATCAAAAGAATGTCTTTATTATATTAAGCAAAGATATTTAGCTAAGAGAAAAACTGTTTTTCAATAGGTTGTTGCGTTTCTTTGTAACTTTTCAAATATAAAGAAATTCAGAAAAATTAATTAATGCTTACCAATGATTAATACAACCCAAATATCTAAAAATAGTTAGTTTAGTGATAGATTTTTTGTTTAAATTCAAACCATTAAAATCAGTGAATAATTCTAAACTTTGGCATATTTTTATGAGCCCATACCAAACAGCGTAAGAGAAACTTTCTAAATATTCAGAAAGATAGTTAGAGCAGTTAATTAAGCTTTATATTGTTTAATACTATCAAAATATTTAAAAAACATGGCAGATTAACAAAAGATCTTTTTCCCTTAACTGAAAATCATAAAATCAATGAACTATTCTAACTTTTTACATGTTTTTTTATAAGCCCAAACAAACCAGAATTAAAGTAACTTATATTAAAATATTATTAAATCGTGATTTATTCTTTACATTTAAACAAAATTATATTTTTTTCCGCGATGACTTTTTCTGCTATTTCCATAATTATCATAGAGGACGCTGTGTGGATAAAACTTAACGAAACAGCCACGAATAACTATTACTAACTCACAATAGTAAAGGCCGGGATAGCCTGGTCGGTAGGGCGCCATATCCAAGAGGTCGTGGGTTCGATCCTCGCCGGCCGAAGACTCCCCGTGTAGTAAATGGTGACTGATGCACGTTAAATCTGTCGAATCTCAAAGTCCTCCATGTTCCCATAACAAATCAATACCTCTGGGGGTACTGATCCAGGAGTTTCCTTGTCTTCTGGATTGGTTCAAAATTACAAGGCTACGGAGTTGAACATTAGTAGTCGTAAACCCATGAAATTGGGTCGGCTGTTCAACGACGGTTAAATTAAATAAAATTAAATAAAATAAATAAAATAACTCACAATAGTCATAAAATACCATTTTATTCTCTAAAAGAGACATGATTATTGTTTCATTTGACAGCAAAGCCTTTAAAGAATAGTTTTGATATGAATCTTTATGATAGCAGTAAAATAAATTTTTGAGACTAAGAATAAGGAGAAAAATATTTCAAATTATTTCGAATGGTGAGAGAAATACAGCAATACATGTTTTAATAACTTTTTTTATCAAAAAAAAAAAAAAAAAAAAAAAAAAAAAAAACTCCTCTCATTTTTTCAGACCGTGATAAAAATACGAATTCTATCTAAATGAAAATACCAATTTTTTTCTGAAATATATATTCAATTGATAATTTATGTATAATTACAACTTTGTAACCTTTCGTGTAACCTTTTTTAAATCGTGTCCTTTTAAAAGTAATGATTATTTTCAAAATAAATTAGGAACTGTTCCTTTCTTGCTTGCTTGGCTGATAATGTAGATCTAGTCTGCAATAAATGGCCATAGTTTTTTTCAAATAGAAATAAAAGCACTAAGAATAGAGATAAAAGAAATGTTATTACGCGTATTTTTAATTCTAATACATGCACTCAACATATTTTGAACAAAAAGTAATGAAATATTTAGAACAAAATATGAAAATTTTTTTTTTTGTAACAGTTCTTCGGAAAACTTGTTCCAACAAAAGTAACAATACGCGGTCTCATAAGAGTAACAATCAGTTTTTATAGATATCAAGAACTGCTTCAGAGAGCATTTACATTTCCTCGTTTATTAATTACGCGTTTTTTTTTTGCAAATGTATTTTATGATTGAGTTATAATTGTTTGAGTTATAATTACGATTTTCACCTTTAATATACAGTTTTTAAATTTAATTCAAAGTATGAATGTATTATGACAAAATTTAAAATAAACAAAAATGATTTCGCCACTAAAAATATTTACATTTTTAATTATTAATATTCTTATTTGAAGTTTTTGAATTTAAAAATGCAACAAATAAAATGTAAAAAATTTTAAATTATGCTTGCTGGCTTATGATAGCAATGAGATAAATTTTTTTAATCTGAGATTTTGAATCAAAAGAAAAAAAAAATCAAGTAATTTTATTCACATTCGAATGGAGAAAAAAGCACCAAACACTTCTTTTAACAAAAAGGAATACATTTTTATTCATGAAATGAAAAAAAAAAAATCTTCTCGAACTAACTCATTCAGACAACGATGAAAATACAAATACTATTTGAATGTAAATCCTTAATTTCTTCAAATAATTTCACTAGAATACATTTTTTGTAACAGTTCTTCTGATTGTTTTCCTATAAAAATAACAATTAGTTTCTACAGATATCAAGAACTCTTTTATGGAACACTTACATTTCTTCGTTCATTAATTACGCGTACTTTTTTGCTTGAGTTATAATTGCGATTTTCACCTTTAATGTACAATTTTTAAATTTTATTTAGAGGCTGAATTATTGAAAAAAAAAAGCAAAAATGATTTGGTGGATGGTTCCATTAAAAATATTTAAAATTTTAATTAATAATGTTTTTTAGTTGAATAGTTTTTTCATGGATCGGCTGTTAAAAATATTTTCATTTTCAATTATTAATATTATTTAATTGAATAGTTTTAACGATAAAAATACAGCAAATAAAATGTAGTAAATTTTTAATTATGATTGCTGGCTGATAATGTATTAAAAAATCTTTTCAACTTTGTTTGCAGTATAATGATAGCAGTGAGATTAATTTCCTAATCTGATAATTTAAATCTGAAGAAAATAAGTAATTTTATTCGCATTCGAATGGCACTCCAACACTTATTTTAACAAATAGGAATATGTTTTTACTCATGAAATAAAAAAATTCTTATAAGTAACAGCTTCAGGCAACGATTAAAATAAAAATTCTAGTTGAATGCAAATCCTTAATTTTTTCAAATAACTTCACTAACATGCATTTTTGTAACAGTTTTTCTGATCATGTTTATATAAAAGTAACAGTTAGTTTCTATAGCAATCAAGCACTGCTTTATAGAATATTTATATTTCCTCATTTTATGAAAATGAATTTTACGCTCGAGTTATAACTAATTGAGTTATAATTACTATTTTCACGCTTAATATAGAATTTTCAACTTTATTTAAAGGTTAAATATATTATTGAAAAATTTAAAATAATAACTAAAAATGATTTCTAGGATAGGCTGTTAAAAATATTTATATTTTTAGTTATTAATATTTTTTTTGAAGGAATGTTTTTAATGACAAAAATGCAGCAAATAAAATGTAACAAAATTTTAGTTATACTTGTTGGATGAAGATGTACTGTAAAATCTTCTCAACTTTGTATGCATCATTAGCTAGCAGTGAGATAAATTTTCTAATTTGAGAATTGCAATAAAAAGAAAAAAAAAAAAAAAAAAAATCGGTCAATTTTCTTCGCATTCGAAATGCTGAAAGAAGTATTTTTATTCATGAAATAAAAAACAAATCTCCAGACAACGATGAAAATACAAAATCTATTTGAATGTAAATTCTTAATTTCTTCAAATAACTTCGCTAACATACATTTTTGTTACAGTTTCTCTGATCGTGTTTCTATAAAAGTAACAATTAGTTTCCATAGATATCAAGAACTGCTTTAAAGAACATTTACATTTCCTCGTTCGTAAAGAAGTTCGTAATGATGTTCCAAAATCGGAAATTCTCTTAATTACGCGTCCTTTTTGGTAATGATTTTTATGCTTCAGTTGTAATTACTTCGAAGACGAATCCTCAAAATAGTTTTGGAACATCATTTGTTTAAACATTGTGCACATTTAGAAATATACGTGAAGGTTTGGCTTAGGATTAGGCCAAATATTTACCCACAATTTAGCCCTTTGAAATACTTTTACTTAGACTGACTTCGGAAATGAAAGGAAATTTTATGCTCCTTTGTATTAAGGAAGACGCATAAATACTCCCACCCTTTAACTATTTGTAACGCACTTCTGCGTTTGAAAGAGATGTGGTTACCCATCTTTAAAATGTGAATAAATGTGGATATAAGTAACCGTCTAAGAATATTTCATGCGTAAAGAAACTAATTGGAAATAGGAAATTTGTTTGAAAAGATATAAATTTTCAAGAAACTTGTTTATATTGCTAAAAAATAAAGGTTTAAAATGCTCTTAAAATTGAAGCGTAATTATTCATTTAATATTTTAATTAGATGTTTAAGAATGCAAATTAAAAGATGATTGATAATGAGTAACAATATATATATATATATATATATATAATTTTTTTGTTGAATAACGCGGAATTATTAAGAATAAATGAATTAGGAAACAGATTAGATATTTAATACTAGATTGCCTAAGGAAGTCATTTTGACTGCTTTTAATTTCAATTAGAAAAACAATGATGTGTAAAATGACATAATTTCTTAGAGTTTTGTGCAACATATAATTTTTTATTGTTAATATTTATTAATGACGTGTTATATAACTGTAAATAATATAAGAAATATTAAAAATTAATTTTAAATAAATTTCTTTGCACATTATTTATTCTTTTACAATCCAGTCATTTTGACTGCTTTTGGGCAATATAGGTATATACTAAACTTCAGTCTTTATATTGTTAATTAGACCTTATGTTGTTGTTGTCGTCTGCCACTAGAGCAAAGGGGGTACGATAGCTCCTGCCTTCCAGTGGCGCCATCTATGCTCAAGAATTCGACTTCTGCCATACCTGTTTATAGGGTGGACCCATTCATACATCCCTTAATTCATCCACATATCGTAATTTTGTCCTGAACCAGAGAGCGACCAATCTCCAATTCAGTACCCCCAGAGGTATAATTTGTTGCAGGAACATGGAGGACTTTGTGACCTGACAGATTTAACGTGATCCTACCACCATTTACTACACGAGGAGTTTTTGGCTGACTAGATTCGAACTCCCGTCCTCACGAACGTGAGTCCAGTGTCTTGTCAACCAGGCTATCTCGGCCATTAAACCTCATTAAAATGTATTATAAATATATTTTTAATTTTATTAGAGGGATAGATTTTTCAGAATATTTTTGTTACGAAAGTGAGAACATGTTAATTCAAAACTTGCTTTCCATATGAATCCAGCTTTTGGAAAAATAAAAAAAAAATGTGGAGCTCTGTCATAAACAAAAAAAATCTCATTTCTTTTTTTAAAATAGACTTCTTGATAACCGATATCAGATGATACAAGATATATTTCCCTAGCAACAATTTAAACTTGACCTCAGTTGGGATCAAAATCGGCACAATATGGGTCCTATATGAACATGCAACGAGTGACCAATATTGGAATGTTTAGGTTTTATAATATTGGTCCTATATAGGACCAGTATCAGCCTATATAGAGCCAATATAAGGTCTATATCGGCTGAAGTAATATTAGGTATCGGGTGAATCTGACAATTCTGTATGGAACCGATATTGGTTTAATATGGCAGTAAAATATAGGGTGAATCAGACGTTTTTATATAGGGCCAATATCGGAGAAATAACTACCCTTTGATGGTCCAATGAGGGCCCAAGCTATTTTGCTGCTAGGGTTCTATCGATAGAGTACATCTGAAATAACCACTTCACCTTTATAGTGTTAACGATATATTTGATGTTTCGTTATCACTGCCCTTACTTTATATTTTTGTAATATTTGTTAAAATGTAGTAAAATTAAGCTCATCTGGGGTATATTGCAATATTTATGAGAGAGGCAAGTAAAACCGCAATCAAAATATCACGAAACATTATCGACTTCGATTAGAGTAGAGAAGGGAATTTTTATTGACTTCATATTAAATAAATTATTCAACCAAAAAACCAGTTATTTTTCGGCATGAAGTTTAAAAGAAGATCTAAACAGAAGTAGGATGCCTTTTGATTTCATCTGTCAAATAAACTTGTTAATGTCTTCTTTGTTGTTCTGATTGGTCATGAAAATGAGTCGCCAGATTTTAATAATGTTTTTCCTTTTTTTAAAAATTTAAATAAAACTTTGCCTTTATTTGCTCTTACAGTATATTCAATATAATAATTTAGTGGTCTACAAACATATATTTAAATGAAAAGTATCGAGCTCAAATTCAGCATCAACTGAGTATATTTCTTATTTTAAAATAGTCTCTTATTGTTACACAACTAATTATTGTGAAACAACAAACAAGTAACTTTTAGGCATCAAGTTAGAAAGAAGATCTGAACAAAAGTTGGACGCAGCTTGTTTTCATCTGTCAAATAAACTGGTTTTTAATGATTTTAATTTCTTCCGTGTTCTGATTGGTCTTGAAAATGAGTCGCCAAATTTTGATATTGTTTTCGATTTTTTTTCTAATTTAATATGACTTTGCGATATCTGCTCCTATATATTCAGCAATAAAATTCTAAAAACATATTTCTAATTTTCAAATAGTCTCTAATTTCTACTAGCTCTTTTATCTTTAATAGTGAAGCATAAATAGCAATTTAAACTAACTAACTTTTAAACTAATAAATATGTAGCAGAAATTTGAAACTTTCTCTTTTGAAGCTAAGTTAGTTTCAAGGTTGCTTTAATGTAAAACGGGATTCTTATAGAGAAATGTTGGAATTCGGCCCAAATTAGTTAGCGACGTTTCATAGAATATTGAAATTCGACTTTCGCGGAAAGCATAATTACATAAAAGGAAGCTTGAAAAGCTTTACGTTTAACTCCGCCAAGTTTGATAAACATAAATTAAACGTAATAGGAAAGCCTTGGAATGTATCTAAATAAAATGTATCGAAGTAAAATGTATGAAAATATGAAAATAGTATTCTTAAGTATGTATTTAAATTTAAAAATGAAAGAAAATGTTCGAAGAAGAAAGTATTATAAATAAGAAATAAGTAATAAATTGACTATTTTAATTATAAAAATAATATGATTGCCTTTCTTAAGTTATTACTTATAGTAGTATAGTAAGTTTTAAAGTCAACTAAAATTGTCCAATTAATTGTTAGAGCTGTATATTTAACAACAAGAAAAATGAAAAGAAGATGTTTAATTAATATTTTGCTTAAATTTTTTGATCAAATAAATAGGATAAGAATAACAGATCATACAAATAATTTTACGTGTGACAAAAGAAGATTTTTTAATTTCGAAAGAAGCATATCTAATTTTAATCACCTAAAAATTAATTATTTACTGAAAAAATAAAATTCTGGGACTGTATGGTAATGACATTTCTTAAAAAAAAACCCCATTAATTTGGTAATAAAATTCAAAATATATGGTATATAAACTATTCAATTAATAATATTTCCGTCATATGGTAGAGATTTACTTGAAATTCTGGTTTTCAAAATTATAGTTCTAATTTTCACACATTTAGTAAAAGTACATTTCAAATTTAAAAGTAAATTTAACCGAATAAATGGTTTTCATGCCTTTTTCTAAGGTATTAGAATAAAATTACCAAGTTTTACCTCATTTGTCAAATTTTATCACATACTATAAAATTATATTTTATTGCTAATTTTGCTAAAATATTTACCACAGCGCTTCGTTAAAAGTTTACCGAGTATTTTGGTGTTCTCATAGAGCTAAAAACACGATAAATTTTACCATACTCTGATAGTTTTGACCATACCTTTTTACTGACTTTTAAAAATAATCATCATTTCACTTGAGAAAAAAGTTATCAGTCAATTATTAAAAACTAACAATTATTTTTTGAGCCAGATAATTGATAATTGGTTAATAAATTGGTAATAAAAATTAACGAATGTTTTTGGGGGAACATAATTAATTTTGAATTATTAAAGCATACTTTTTTGTGAAATGAATAACACACAAAAAATTTAATTGTTGAAAATCTTCAAGAGTAAAAGTTTAAAATAATTTAGAGATGATAAAGTAAAAAAAAAAAAAAAAAAAAAAGAAAAAAAAAAGAAATGGAATAATCCCTAACATTTATACTGAATTCAATTTAAAACATTTTATGACGAAGACTGAAATTGGATAACGTCAGTATTTTAGAATAATATTCGTCAATTCATATAGCACCTGTAGGTCTTATTTTTATTCTAGATCTTTTCATCTGCTATTTTGTTCTGAGACTCTTTTGAAAAGATCTTTTTTTGAACTTTAGAATGTTTTTCTTTTCAGCTTTCGTCAATACTTGCGAGGGAATAAAAAAATTCAAATTTAAAATGAATTAAAATCTTCAAAACCAGCTGACTTTAGGGAAAAGAATATTATTTCTATAAATTTCTTTTACGAGAGATGAAAGCTTGAGGAGCAAGTTAAACAAAATATAAAATGTTTTCATATGAGCTGTTCTCAATTCTTCGAATTACCTTATTTTTTTTTCTTTTCTTTTTTTGATAAAAATGATTTAATATTTATTAAAATTCAGCGAAAAAGGGTACTTTTAATGGACTTTAATTAAATGCGTACATTTATGCGTACATTCATTAGCTGTTAGAAATTTTGGAGCGTGCTGAACTTTAGTATTGTTCAATATCCTACAACCTCAATGTATTTCTGATATCAACTATGTTATCGTACTATGTTAACTTTATAACGCTACACTAAGATTCAATTTGAACGGAAACACGGTTCAATTTAACAAATTAAGGTTAAGCGAAATTGCATCAGATTATGGTTTAATGTACCCATATTAATGTCCTTAATGGAGCCGATTACCGTGTTGGAAAATAGGGGTTGTGCTGAACTATAATATAGTTCAGATTTCTTGCAACTTCAATATATTTTGGATGAGAACCATGTTATCGTACTTCGTAAGTCAATAACTCCATGCGATGGTTAAATAAGAACGAAAACATAGTTCAACTTTAACACCTTATTAGGATTAGGCAAATTTGCACCATACTGTGGGTAAAAGTACCGATATTATGATTCTCTATTAAACTGATTTTACTGAGAGTGAAAAAACCAATAAAATATTTGGTCATGATGAGTATAGTACTGCTTATTAAATTTCCTTCTAACAGAAATGTGAAGTTTATTCTAAGAATATGTTAAGTGATTTTCGAAAATACTCAATGTCATAAACATATTTTATAATGACTTTAAGTATAGAACATTGATTTAGAAAACTAAGTTTTCAAAGTTTCTGTTATAATAATACTTGTCCAAATTTAGCCGCCGGTCTAACCGGAGGAGTTTTTTATGATTTTCTTCTCTCTGTAACGCTCCTTCAAAAAGTTCTTTTCGAAGGCAGGTTTCTTGCAGTGCTTGATTTCATAGTTCCCTTGCCTTATGGGTTGATTTCAAAACTACAAGGTTATAAAATCGATAATTGATAATCGATAACTACCGGCTGTTCAACTGCGGTTATAAAATAAGAGGAAAAGTTCAAATATGATGAAGTAAGAAGAATATCAGTATATAACATTACTGTCAATTAGACAAATTTCCCCGATAATTACAAAAATCGAAATGAAGCTTTTTTAGTTTTTCTCTATATCTGAAAAAATGAACATGGTCCAAATTTAAAAATTCTATCTTGTTAATAACGTGTTACATAACACTACTACTAAATAGGCTAATTACCCCGGTGATTACAAAATATGGAAATGAAAGTTTTTTGGATTTTTTATTTATCTCATAAACAAGGTCTAAATTTGGTCTAATTTGGAACACAAGGTCTTAATTTGAGCTTTCTAACTTCATGATATATATATATATATATATATATATATATATATATATATATATATATATATATATATATATATATATATACAGTGGAACCCCGATTTTACGTTGTCCGTTTCGTACGTTATCCCGCTTCTTACGTCATTTTCTGCTGATCCGTGAATTGCCTATACCGATAATGTTAAAAAATTCCGGATTTTGCGTTACCCTTTTTATGAAAATCCCGCTTGATGCGTTTTTCTACAAACAGATCAAAATAATTTTTTTATTCTACAATTCTCACACAAACTTTTTTCTAGTTTTTTGAATACCAAATGAGATTTTCAGTCGGTATTGTTTGAGTTTGAAAGCATTTTTTCTCATTTTCGAAATCTCAGTCATCGTGTTCTTTTCTCGAAAAAAGATGTCGAAACGAAAATGCTTTTCTCTGGCCGAAAAGGCTGAAATCGTCGAAATGAAGATGAAAGAATGAATAACAGAAAGATGAAAGATGAAGATGAAATAACAGAAGACGTGCCAACAGCTGATCAAGCGATATAAAGCATAAAAACTCTAAAACAATTTTTACTTGCAAATGTAAATCAAGAAGCAAATTTGCAAAATATTTTTAGTATTAAACGAGCTGTCGATGAAATTGTAGCTAAAAACAAAAAGCAAGTAAATATTACTAATTTTTTCCATTAATTAAACTGGTAGATGTCAATTTTTAAAAATATGCATAGATTTTTCTTAATCCCGATTTTACGTTATTCCGCTTCCGACCGAAAACGTAAAATCGGGGTTTCACTGTATATATATATATATTTTAACAATGACAAAATTTCAAATTTAGACCTACCAGTTTTAGAGAAAAACTAAAATCTTTCATTTCCATATTTTGTAATTACCGGGGTAATTAGCCTATTTATCAGTAATGTTATATAACACGTTATTACCAAGATAAAATTTTTAAATTTGAACCATGTGCTTTTTTTCAGATATAGAGAAAAACTAAAAAAGTTTCATTTCGATATTTGTAATTATCGGGGTAATTAGCCTAATTGACAGTAATGTTATATAACACATTTTTAACAAGAACTAAGCTTCAAATTTGGACCATGTGTTTCTTATCAGATGTAGAGAAAAACTAAAAAAGGATTAGTTGGATATTTTGTAATTATCGGGGTAATTAGCCTAATTGACAGTAATGTTATATAACACATTTTTAACAAGAACTAAGTTTCAAATTTGGACCATGTGTTTCTTATCAGATGTAGAGAAAAACTAAAAAAGGATTAGTTGGATATTTTGTAATTATCGGGGTAATTAACATAATTGACAGTAATGTTATATAACATGTTTTTACCAAGATAGAATTTCCAAATTTGGACCATGTATTCCTTATCAGATGTAGAAAAAAACAGCAAAAATTTCATTTCAATATTTTGTTAACTATCGGTGTAATTAGCCTAATTGATGGTCATGTTATATACTATACTATATGTTATATATTGTTATATATGTTGACAAGAATGTTATATGTCTTAGAAAAATCTGTTCAACCTTGAACTATAATATAGGTACTTTGAACCATTATATCCCACAGATGTGCTGCATCTTTAATAAGGTGATAAAAGAATCATGATTCCGTGTAATTTGGACCTTCGTGTAATTAAGTTTAAGATTGTTTAATTTTTAAGATGGTTCAACTTACTATCATGATAAAAATGCTGAAAAATGTCTGGATATTATGGTTCATATTGATAAATTTGCGAGAAAATATATGGTTTAACTTGTTCCTAAGTCAAAATTGCAGAAAATCCGCGCAATTAAGTGGGTAATTGTGATTCAAAACTTCTAACAGTGAATCTTTCAAAGTATATTAAACAAATCAAAAAGAAGAAGAAAACTTAAAAAGAAACAAAATAAGAAAAAATAAAAGAAGGAAACGAGACGATAAACCTACACGCGACTAATTGTGTTAAAATGGAACATTTGTTTACATCTTTATTTTAGTCTCTATTAGAAACGGATTTACGGAATAGCAAATTATTTTGTCACATCTTAACATCTGTTGCTGCAAATGATTTCGTGATTAAATGTCTTTTATGGTAATCTAAAAGCTACTTTAAAAGGTGAAGTCATGTTTTGACAGATTGCCAAAAATTATCAACCATTTCCATGTAATTACCATTGTCAAAGACAAACTGGGTGGATGTAAAAGGAATTCTAATGTCTTGACAGTTTTTCGTCCACCACACAGAAATCGACTTTTTTTTCTTCGACTATCTTTGATATCTGCTTTTATTAAAAACCCCTAAAACTACACGAATTTTTGAGATTATTGTTTTGTTTCAGTGAGAGAAAGATTTCATTTCAACAAGTACAAACTCCTAATAAAATCAGTTGAATGTTGAACCCTATTAACAGCACCTTGAACTATAACGTCGGGTAAATTTGCTACAACCTTAAAAAAATATTAAGCTGAGCTATGTTTCCATTCAACTTGTATCATAGTATCGTGTAATCACTATTATATGGTTCAACTTAGCTCTTGATTTAAGTTGAAGCAAGTTTGAAACATTTATGTTTTAATACGCTTCAAAATTTCTGCAAGTATGATATTTGTAAATCATATTGTTGTTACAATCATACAAAAGTAAGCACAGAGTATATCCTTTCATATAGTTCTAATTAAAATTGGAATTGGAAATTAAAATTTGAATTTTTGAAAACCCACTTACAGTAAAATAACTTTAAATGCTAACTAAAGATGAATTAAATTAAGTTGCCTTTATTTTTAATTAGCCGGCCCGACGGTCAAGCGGTTAGCGTGTTTGACTGTGAAGCCAATGGCTGCGGGTTCGAATCCCGCTCAGGGCATGGATGTTTCTGTGGCTGTGTGGCATGGATAATGCTGCTCGCCTCCGTGTTCTAGGTTCACAGGTGCCCACTGGGTAACATTAATTGAGTAATACTTCCGGCATCTTCCTAGGCAAAGGACGTAAAAGTTCAGTGCCTGTCATTCAAAAAAAAATTTTTTTTTAAATTATATTTTGTTTAAATTTCTAATCTCCAATTTTCCGTATCTACGCTGTTAGAATTTCCATTCTTTAATTACGGTAAAATAACCGTCAGCAGTCTATCCATCCGATTAACCGTAAAGTTTACGTTAAAGAATATTTTTTACCGCAATGGCTTTGAAACCGTTTACAACTAGTATGGTTAAAAAAACATGAATACAGAACTAAACGTTTTTTTTTAACAATTTACAATTATCATGGTTTCAAAATCGTGGAAAGGAAATTTAACTGGACATTGGAGCTAGGCTTTTTGTTAGGTAATGGGAATCGGAAATAGCTCGTGGTTTATCAAGTGAACGTTGGAATGTAGCTTAATTAGCTTATCTGGTTGCTTTACCCATCGTAAGAGATAGGAAATACGAGAATTTTTTTTGTTAAGCAGCTTTCTGGTGTTGCCATTTATGCGTGAATGAGAGTATCGTATTCTATTATCCCAGGGTCACAAATTAGGAAGTGCAGGACACTGGAAACTTTTCATGTGTCGAAAGGAATAGAGGAAATTACGTTGTGTCAACGCTGGGACTCGAACCCCCGGTCATGAGATAGACAGACTAGTCCTCTTGGCTATAATATGTATTTAGCTGCAAGGAACTAAGTGGCTTCATTAAGTCGGCCTAGTTGGTGAGATAAAAGTTGCTATTAGTTTAAAGCAGATAATAAACGGGTTTTTCTCGCAGATAACAGTTTGAATATATATCTTATTTATGGTTTTTTGATTGTTTTGTTTGAATATAGTAACATAACAATAAAATAAATTGTTATTTAACCATTTCCAACGGTTTAATTCCTAAACCCTGATTCCGTTTTTTCTCCGAAGTATAGAGTTTTCTTCCTTTTTTATATATATATTTAATTATGCATTTTACAGAGGTCTGAAAATATACGTTTGCTGTAAGCTGGAATGGGATGCGGTGGAACAAAGGCGACACCTTTGCAACAGGTATGAGACATTTTATTAAAATAAATTAAAAATAACTTTTTTTCATGGTTCATTGGTCGCATAATTTTTGATCCTTTGAGCCGTGTGTCTAAGCTAAATAACAGTTTTATTTAGTCCCTTCTAGATTTTATATTACTCTATTAAATATCTTACCTGGACTAACAAAGTAATAGAGAACAATTTAGGTATTTGAAATACAGCACTTTCTCTAGTAAGGGTCACCTCTAAATATGAAATAACCTATATTTAAGGGACTCTTCTGTTTGTCCCGGTTCTTTATAATGGGAATCTTCATACGTTTACCTCTTTTAAACGGACACTCTATTTAAGGGACACGGAAAGAATCTGAAATAGTAAAATAGAGGTAGAAATATACAAAATAAAAATATAAATATTTTTTGTTAGAGTGTTTATTTACCTTTTTTTTGGCGATTCTTGTTTTAAGGGTGTGGAGAAACTACGCATTGGATAAACGCATGAACACTACTTTTAAGACTATTTATGATGAAGAAAAATCAGTAGAAGCGCAACATGTTGTAGATGTTGTAGACGAAATAAAGAATTTAATAAATTATTGAACCTAGACTTCTAATCAAATTATATTTTTCAGCTTTTTATATAGTAAGCAAGAAAAATGGACCAACTTGAATAACTTTTGAACTAATGATCGGATATTCACGTTCTAGGATTCAATCTTAATGATTTGAGGGAGTGACTTCAAATAGTTCAGCTGCTATTTTAAGTTACGAAATCAGGCACAAAAACTTACTTTCTCTGAATAAACATATCTATTTTTCGACTGATTCAGGTGTCTGACCCCTAAAACTTTAGATGGCAGCTGCAAGTTGATTACTATGGTCCCAATATTTAGGTAGGAGTGCGGTCTAAAGTTTGGATCCTTTCATGTTAGTTCGAATTTTAAGAGCATGACTTTTTTAAAATTTGATTTCTCAGGATCTATTTGACCGATTTTGCAAAACTTTTGCACGCAATAAATAAAATTAACATTAAGGTGTCCAAAATTTTAACCGCTCTTCTGACTAAACTATTGCGACCATATTTTTCGAGTTGCAACTACCTCTATATATTTCGGGCAGAAATCCGAATCTGTCGAAAAATATATATGTTTTTTCAGAGAAAATACATTTTTGTGTCTGATTTCGTAACTTAAAATATCGTCTGCATTAAATAATTAGCAGAATTGAGAACATCCCCACGAACCATTGAGATTGAGTCCTAGAACGTGAAGATCCAATCATTAGATCAAAAGTTATTCAGGATGGTCCATTTATATTTGTGCACTGTCTCATCTGGATCAGAGACACCTCTATATAAGTGCGCTGAAAATGACTTAAATATAATTCGCTCGTCAAATTTCCCTATTTTATAACATTTTAAAACTATTACCTTTATAGGACTTAAAATTATGAATACAATGTATTCAATTGGATAAATATAAAACGAATATACAATATGTTGTATCTAACAATCAAAATTTATTGTTATGAGAGCTAGAGCTACCGTTAAATAAGTAATCTGAAGAAACTGAAGCGAAAATATATACTTGATTAAAAACTCCATTCACTTCAAAAAAATAATAAAAAAAGTTTCTTTTTTTAAAGTTGGAATGTTTTAAGCACTCAAAAATACGCGCCCATTTTCAAGACTTACCAGACGAGAATAAGGAAAAACAAAATGATTTTAAATATAAACCGTAAAGTTGCCAATAAAAAAATGAAAAATATAAGCAAAATTTTTTACCATCACCATATTTTTTAAAGCCAAAATAGTCTTTAATCAAGTATATAGTTACTATTATTTTTTATTATAGTGGAATGAAATATACTCTTAAAAAACCATTGAATATATATTAGAGCCTCAAAGCAATTTTCAACCTTCATCAACCGACATAAAATAATGTATTGCGTTAAATCATTCAGAGTAGTTATAAAATTAATTTTTGCTGACTAAAAGCTTTTTAATTATGCTACTTGGTCAAAATTTATTTTGACAGCAGGTAGAGATTAAAATAAAAAATAACACTTAACATAAGCTTTTAACCTCTAGAAATTTTTTTAAATAAGATAAATAAAGTTTTTATAACCGATATTATAACAGCTTTTAAGTCCCCAGAAGCAATAAAAATCCTGATACTTAAAGGATTTTCTTTTCAAGTTTTATGATGTTTTTTAAGGAAGTCATAGAGTACTTATTTCACTTTTTTTTCAACATATGTTTTGGATTTATAAACTCGTTATTATTTTTTACACTTAACATTTAAAAAGTAATGAGACTTTATTTTGGAAGTGAAATTTATTTTTAAGTGAGAATTTAATCACTCGATTAAAAACGTATAATTTTTATGGAAACAATTTTACATTTAAGAATTTTTCTTCATGTTATTATGTTTCATGCTTTACTAAATTTATATTAAGCAAAGTATTGAGAATAAAAGTTTTTTTCTTATAAATAAATCTAAATTTTCTATATAAAATTATGCATTTATTTGAAATAAACTATAAATTGTTCGTAAAAATAGACATTTTCTGTCGCTGAAAGCTAAACCTGCTGTAATGAGGCGTCTATGTCAGTCTTGAAATCTGCAAAATAGGAAAAAAATATAAATTAATCAATATTTATAGCAATAAATTCATAACTCAATAAAATAACCAAATAAGTATAATATATTACTAATTATAATTATAAAATAAAAATATATTATTATATTTGTAATTGTAATATAATTATAATATTTTTATTTAGTTTAATTTTATTATTATTAAAGTACACATTATAATTATTTATTCTCTCATTTTTCTTCGGTTCTTCTGGAAATAAATTTAAACCTTAGGTCAAGGACTTCATTAAATATTAATACCATTTATCTCTATTTACTGTAATTATTTGGAGTAATTTTAGGATTTAATTAAAGTAAAACTTTAAATGATTTAATGGTAATTAATTATTATTATAAAACAAAAAATATATTATTATATTTCTAATTGTAATAAAATTATAATATTTTAATTTATATTTATAGTTTAATTTTATTATTATTATAATTATTTATTATAATACATGATTATTTTTTCTCTCATTTTTTTTGGTTCTTCTGGAAATAAATTTAAACTTTGGTTCAAGGATTTAATTAAATATTAATATGATTTATCTCTATTTATTGTAATTATTTGGAGTAATTTTAGGATTTAATTAAAGTAAAACATTAAATAGTTTAATGGTTAATAAATATAATTATAAAATAAAAAAATATATTATTATATTTCTAATTGTAGTATAATTATATTATTTGTTATATACATTTATAGTTTAATTTTATTATTGTTATTAATATTTATTATAAAACACAGTATAATTATTATTCTCTCTTTTTTCTTCGTTTCTTCTTCAAATAAATTTAAACTTTGGTTCAGGGATTTAATATAAATGAAAAATAATCTTATATTATTACAATTATATTTCTAAAATTAGATCATATAATAAATTTGTATGTAATTATTGTAATTATTATAAATTATACTCATTATAATTTAATTTTCTCCCATTTCCCTTATCTTTATCTGAAAATAAATTAAATTTTCTTTAAAGATTTATTAAAATATTATTAGGATATCTCTACTGATATTATTTTAAGAAATTTTAAGATTTATTTGAAGTAAAGCTTAACATAATTTGAGACTTTTCTTAGAATTTATTATTTTGTAACAGAATTCTTAGAGCTAATCTATGTATTGAATTTGAGATTCTTAATATTCATCTCTAGAATCCGATCTTGAAGTCAATAAATGCCCGGATAAAATATCAGATAACTTGTGTTTGTGGAATACTATTTAAGAGAGATTGCACGGAGGAAAAAAATTCTGATAAACTTAACGTACTGTATGGCAAAGATATTTCACGAACAAAAACTCATAATTCTGGTTAAAAAAGCCAAAATATACGGTATCTAAACCATTCATTTGATGATTTTTTGTTCAAATGGTAACGGTTTACCGGAAATCCTGGTTCTCAAAATTATAGTTCCTATTTTAGTTTTGTATTTAGTACATTTAGTACTAAATACAAAACTGAACTGTAAATTTAATCGTATAAATGGTCTTTATAAAGTATAATATGTATTGTATTTTTAAATTCGGTTCTTAGTACAATAATATAAATCATTCTCAAATTAATTAATTAATTCCTAAAACTTTCTCTATATTATGCAATAACAAATAACATGAATTGTTCTCAAAATAATATTTAAGTTCTTAGAATTTGAATTAAGCAAAAATAAATAAAAGGAAAAACATGAATTAAGCACAAATAAAGGAGCAGAAATAACGTACTATACGTTCAGCAATTAAGAACCTTCTTCAATATATTAACACAAAATGGCAGTAGGAAATTAACGAGACAAACACGTTGTAATAAGAAAAAAAAGTGATTTAACCAGTAAGGGAAGTTGAACAAGCTTGAACAGGAAAAGAACAGCATACCAAAATATATGTTGATGTGAAATCTCAAATATAATAAAAAAACATCGTTTTCGGCTTATTTTATCCCAATCTTCCCTACTCTTATAAATCAATGGAAGTATTTTACACAAATAAGCATATTAATATTTGTAAACCAATTAATATAAGAATAGTTATAAAAGATAGTCATGCCAACTTCCTATAAGATTACCCTTCTTGCAGGGTAAATTAATAATCTATTTACTGAAAATATTTATCTAAAAATTAGTTGTTTGACAGAAATTATAAAAAAATACCATCAACTTAATGTCGAGAAATCATCCATTAATGTATAAAATAAGGAAAAAACAGTATACTTAAATGTATGTTAATGTAAAATTTTAAACATAATTAAAAAATATCGTTTTCTGCTTATTTTATCCAAATCTACCTTGCTGCTATAAATCAATAGAATCATTTTACAGAAATAAGCACATCAATATTTATGAATCAATTAATATACCAAAATATATGTTGATGTACAAATTCAAATATAGTTTTAAAAAAACATCGTTTTCTGCTTATTTTACTCTAATCTACCCTACTGCCAAAAATCAATGGAATTATTTTACATAAATAAGCATATCAGTATTTATGATAAAATTTCATTTTTTGTTCTTTTTTATGATCAAAGTTTTCTAAGAGACACGCATCGACATAAAATTATGATTTATATTACACGAGAGCAAAAAGAAGAAAAAAAAAGTAAATGTAGCATTTACTTTAACAAATCTACTGTCAGCATTTATTTTGCGAAAGTTAACAGACCATAAGAAATACCTGACAGGTTTAGGAAAAGGAAAGATTTTCTTGAGAATGAAAGAAGAAAAAAAAGAGAAAAAAAAATCTCAGAAAGCAAAATAAGAGTAACAGACAGCATTTTTTTTTCTGCTTTTCCATTCCTCAGGTAAGAGATTTCATCCGAATTTTACCTCCAAATCTAATTTCTGAGCCAAGTTTTCGATATGTCATCATTGGATTGAAAGACAAGCCCATTTCTCACTGTAATTTTGTATTTGCAATACTCAATTTGTATAGAAAAAAATTAGTCTGGAAATGTAATTTGAAATGTTTCTATGACCAAGAACATATAATGCAAACATTAAATTTAATATTCCAACTTTTTTTTCTGTATTTTCAGTTCTGAGTTTTATAGACAACAAATATGTCTAGAAAGGTTTTCATAACCAGGAACGGATAACATAAATATTAATTTTGTTATTCTCAGTGCATTTTTGTATATGCAAAATTCAATTTGTATACAAAAAAATGCGTCTGGAAATGTAATTTGAAATGTTTTTAAAAACCGGGAACGGATAATTCAAACATTAATTTCAGTGCATTTTTGTATTTGCTATACTTAATTTTGAACTGCTCTGCTGAGAAGAAACATACGTAAATGTGTTATATCTTTCAAATAGAATAGAGTTTTTATGAAAATGAAAGACGATTTTTTTTATAGAGAATAAATATTTCATTGAATTATATATTGCCTATTCTGTTCATCTTTTGCCGTCTTCCTGGCAGTAGAATAATTTCATGCTCATGAAATATTTTTTCTTTGACGAAACACTGATCTAGCTGATTTTTTTTTATCTCCTTATTTGAAGTAAAGTTTTTACCATCTAAAAATTGTAGAGACCGTAAGATCGTTGTTGACAACCCATTTCTCTTTCCGAGAGATGATGCGTATCAACAAAGGATAATTTTTTGACGTTTGAGAAGCTAATCACAGATGTCAACACGTAATAATTCCATTTGTTCTTTCTGTTCCATCATCTTTCGCCATCTTTCTGGCAGTAGCATGATTCCATGCTCATAAAATATTTTTTCTTTGCTAGCAAAAGGAAAAAAAAAAATATGATCCCTTTGATTTTTGACCTCCTCACTTAAAGTAAAGATTTTACAATCTAAATAAATTGTAGACATTGTTGTAGACAGCCCATTTCTTTTTCCGAGAGATAACGTGTTTCAAAAATGGATATTTTTTTTGACTTTTGAGAAGCTAATCACAGATGTCAACAAGACGGCAAAAATTTCCATTCTGTCCCAACATATTTTGCCATCTTTTTGGCATTAACATTATTCCATGTTCATAAAATCTTTTTCCTTTGTTGGCAAAAAAAAAAAAAAAAGGTCCATTTGATTTTTGACTTCCTCACTTAAAGTAAAGGTTTTACAATCTAAAAAAATTGTAGACATTGTTGTAGACAGCCCCTCTATTTTTTCCGAGAGATAATGTGTTTCAAAAGTGGATATTTTTTTTTGACTTTTGAGAAGCTAATCACAGATGTCAACAAGACGGCAAAAATTTCCATTCTGTCCCAACATATTTTGTCATCTTTTTGGCATTAACATTATTCTATGTTCATAAAATCTTTTTCCTTTGTTGGCAAAAAAAAAAAAATTATCCATTTGATTTTTGACTTCCTCACTTAAAGTAAAGGTTTTACAATCTAAAAAAATTGTAGACATTGTTGTAGACAGCTCATTTCTTTTTCCGAGAGATAATGTGTTTCAAAAGTGGATATTTTTTTGACTTTTGAGAAGCTAATCACAGATGTCAACAAGACGGCAAAAATTTCCATTCTGTCCCAACATATTTTGCCATCTTTTTGGCATTAACATTATTCCATGTTCATAAAATCTTTTTCCTTTGTTGGCAAAAAAAATATGATCCATTTGATTTTTGACTTCCTCACTTAAAGTAAAGATTTTACAATCTAAATAAATTGTAGACATTGTTGTAGACAGCCCATTTCTTTTTCCGAAAGATAATGTGTTTCAAAAATGGATATTTTTTTTTGACTTTTGAGAAGCTAATCACAGATGTCAACAAGACGGCAAAAATTTCCATTCTGTCCTAACATATTTTGCCATCTTTTTGGCATTAACATTATTCCATGTTCATAAAATCTTTTTCCTTTGTTGGCAAAAAAAAATATGATCCATTTGATTTTTGACTTCCTCACTTAAAGTAAAGGTTTTACAATCTAAAAAAATTGTAGACAGCTCATTTCTTTTTCCGAGAGATAATGTGTTTCAAAAGTGGATATTTTTTTGACTTTTGAGAAGCTAATCGCAGATGTCAACAAGACGGCAAAAATTTCCATTCTGTCCCAACATATTTTGCCATCTTTTTGGCATTAACATTATTCCATGTTCATAAAATCTTTTTCCTTTGTTGGCAAAAAAAAAAAAAGATCCATTTGATTTTTGACTTCCTCACTTAAAGTAAAGGTTTTACAATCTAAAAAAATTGTAGACATTGTTGTAGACAACCCATTTCTTTTTCCGAGAGATAATGTGTTTCAAAAGTGGATATTTTTTTGACTTTTGAGAAGCTAATCACAGATGTCAACAAGACGGCAAAAATTTCCATTCTGTCCCAACATATTTTGCCATCTTTCTGGCATTAACATTATTCCATGTTCATAAAATCTTTTTCCTTTGTTGGCAAAAAAAAAAAAAAAGATCCATTTGATTTTTGACTTCCTCACTTAAAGTAAAGGTTTTACAATCTAAAAAAATTGTAGACATTGTTGTAGACAACCCATTTCTTTTTCCGAGAGATAATGTGTTTCAAAAATGGATATTTTTTTGGACATCTGTAATCACAGACGTCAACAAGACGGCAACAATTTCCATTCTGTCCCAACATATTTTGCCATATTTTTGGCATTGACATTATTCCATGTTCATGAAATCTTTTTCCTTTGTTGGCAAAAAAAATGATCCATTTGATTTTTGACCTCCTCATTTAAAGTAAAGGTTTTGCAATCTAAATATTTTTTAGAAACCTTAACATTGTTCTAAAATAATCATTTATCTTTCCGAAAGATGATGCATTTCAAAAATTGATAATTATTTGATTTTTGAGAAGCTAATCACAGACATCAACACGACGGCAAAATTTTCTTTCCGCCAGGACATGAGGAATTAATATATATCGAGCTTTCAGATTATACCTAGGTGATTCTGATGATCGTGAGCCGACGAATTCCATAAATTTAATCTCTTAGCGATCTCTATTCACCGGTTTGCATCAATTAATGGTTTTACTGTGTCTTACTCAACTTCAACTGTCTTTCTAAAATGCGGTTCATCTTTAACATTAAAAATGATGAATCTCAACTTGTGAAACCAGTTTTTGCACTGGCATACTGGCAATACTTTACACATCGGATACACATCGCTTCCGATACACATCGGATATTTTTTGTTGTTGTTTGAACAACACTTTTTCTTTTGCATTGTAAAAAAGTAAAAAGTGCCGAAAATGTTGTTTCACACTTTCCACATTTGAAAGGGCACCAACCAAAATCTATCTCGTGGAATCAGTCGAATGTTTTCACACGCAAGCCTTACTGTGTCAGCTGTTAAAATATATAGTAATTTTTGACTTAAGCTGGAAGTTGGCAATGAAGAAATACATTTAAGTCCGCTGTTTAGAGAAAAAAAACGAAATTATTATTTCCGAACTACCCAATACAAAGATTTCACACTTAAAAGTAGCATCCCATGCTTCAAAGTATGCAAATTTTACGCAAAGCTCAGCAAAACAGCTTATTCATAATTCTTTAAACAGCCTGATCCATAATTGCGGCTATCAATGTTCAACTTCATAATCTTATAGTTTTGAATCCAACAGGTTTTTTTTTTACTCAAGTCTAGAGACACATTTGTCGTTTTGGAAAATTTTCGAGTGAACCTAACCCCAATTTTCGTTGTATGAAGAAAAAAACCACGAAAACCCTACGCGGTTAACCCGAAGGCAAGAAGATTTTAACTGGAGATCAGTTTAACATCGAGAATATTTTGCGTCTTCCGTTTGTTTCACGAGAATCGGTTTTGCTGTTTGTTTTACTTAATACTGTGAGGAAAGCTCCATAAAAAACCTCAAATGGCTGCATAAATATGGCTAAATCTTCTCGAATATTTTTTATATGATGTAAAAATAAAACCTTTTTTTTATTTATTCCTAACCAAAGGTTTAAAATTTTATTTTCTGGAATTTTTGCTCAATATAAATAGGGTTCTTTATGCACTCTTAAAAGTTTCTGAAGTTTCGAATTTACCGGGAAAGCTTCACATTTCAATTTTTTTTATAGTTGCTTCGAAAAATAAATTTACTGGATACAGACTTAGTTTTTGAAAAAAGAGTATTGACGTTTTCGGGCTTTAAAAATAAAGTGAAAACATAAAATGTAGCCATTTTATGACAATTTCTCTCGGAGCATAAAAGCTCTATTTGTAATATTTGTAAGAAGAGACTGAAGTCTGACAAAATGAAGAAAAAGTTGCTTTTGCTTTAGAAATGCTCTCAGATTTCTTTAAATTTTATAAAAAGTTATTTCTATATTTATCAGTATGTTTTGAAGTATATGTTTAGTATGATAAAATAAAATCTATGCATAACACAAATTTAAAAGGAATTATATTGTAGTATTCTAAAAAATTAAGATAAGAAATATTTAAACGAGTCTAATAAAATTTTTTTTAAAAGAATTGTTAATATAATTGTTAATTGTTAATTGTCTTGTAAAAGTCTATAAAAATCAAAAAATTCATTCTTTATAGATCAATAGGTTTTGAAATATATGTTTTACGCAATAAACTAAAGTTTATACTTAATAAAATAAAATCTATGCATAAAGCAAATTTAAAAGCATTTGTATAGTAGGTATATAGTTCTAAAAAATGAGATAAGAAATATTTAACGTGTCAGAAACTTAAAATTATTTTTCTTAATAATTTAGAATTCTAATTCTAAATATAAAATTCATGTTAATTTTGGATTGAAAATTATTTTAAAGTAGTGATTATTAATTACTTAATTCTCAATCTTAATTCATAATTCTTTTTAAAATTTATAATTTTTATGGGAGTCAAGTTATAAGTAAATGAGAAAATCTACAGGAAATTTTAAAACTGCTTGTTTATTATATATATATATATATATATATATATATATATATATATATATATATATATATATATATATATATATATATATATATATATATATATATATATATCAAAAGTTCACGAATTATTGATGAGGAACACATGATAACCTTTATATAAAACCTTTTATAATTGCCGGAGGAAAAAGAGAAATGTTCAAAGTTGACCTTATAATGAAATTTTACCTTATTATACTACATTATATTTCGATAATATTTTTTTCTCGTTTGAATATTAGTTTGCGATGCCTAATTTTATCGTGTATACTTATGTGCGAAAAGTTTTTTAATTGTTTTTTAACATCAATTCGTGTTCAAAGGTGATGATTAGAAACGCTCTCCTAATGTCATGCAACAAACTGGCTGGTTTTGATTACCTTAATAGTAATTTACCTTACCTTAATAGTAATTTACCTTACCTTAATAGTAATCTGACTACCTTAATAGTAATTTGTCATATTTCAATACCTTTTGTGCCCTCGGTAAGATATTACTTTGCAATTCCTACTTTTATTGTGTACACTTGTGTGAATTTTTTTTAAATTCTACTTTAACAATAATTATAAGAATTTATATTAAGGGTGGTGATCACATAACAACTTGAATAATTAGGATATATATACCACTATCCATCGTAGCTAATTTCAATGCTACTATGATAAAATACCCTAGAAAAAATTGGAGGTTTGAGTGTTAATGCTGTAGTACTCCAAGCATACTAGTTCAATGAATAGCATAAATGCTTGTTTAAAGTTTTAAATCCACTCTGGATATAAGAAATTGTCGCTAAATCACGAATTAATCGTTAAATCGCCTAATCATATCGTTGGTAAATTAGCTGCTCTGTTCCAATTGTTAAAGAAGTGTAGGAATAGGAAATATGCGTGATAATGCGCTAAAGGAGAAATAAATAGTCATGTGGCCAGTTTAACTAGAATAGTTAGAATGCGAAAGGTTATGTCAGACGGTTTCGATTTATATAGCGTTTGCTTGTAACATAGAGGCCACAGTTTCGAATCCCAGGAATGACGGGAGTGTTGTAATATGCTCATAGCATAAAATATATATCACGTGGTAAACAATCATACATTGGAGTTCCATGAGAACTGAAGAGTTTTCATCTTAATGTATTGCTAGTATGAGTTAGTTCACTCAAAATGTATCGTACACAGACTAATTTGTCTTATATATTTGGCTATTTGTCTAATAGCCAAATCTGTTGTTAGCTAATATCTGCTGGAAAATTTTAAATGAAGTTAAAAATTTAATTAAATGAGAATTTTGAATTAAGTTAAAAATGACAAGGAATAAGAGATCATGGATATAATCTGTGTGTATACAATTGTATACATCTGTATACATCTGTGTATGCATCTGTATACAAGTGTATACATCTGTGTGTATATAATTCATGAAAAAATTTCGACATGCATAAAAAGCTTAGTTATATATTGACGAGGACAGATATCGCGGGTAGATATTGATGTTGATACACTGAGAAAAAAAAGCATATTCAAAATTACCAGAATATGGTAAAATTTACCGTGTTTCTGGCTGCATGGGAAGACAAAAAAACCCGGTAATTTTTGCCCGTTAATGACTTTTTTAAAATAACAATAAAATATGGTGATGGCATGCGTGTTAAGAAAATCAATCAATATCTTCAAGTTTTGCTATTTCCGGTGTTTTTCCTACACTGAAACTCACACACTTTTCCTGCACTGGTGTTCCTTTTTGCTACACTGAAAAAAAGGATCGTCCAAACTACCGGATTATGGTAAAATTTGTCGTACTTCTGGCTCTATGAGAACACCAAAAAGTTCGTAATTTTTACCGAGGAGCTATGGTAATGGTTTTGGTAAAACTAACAGTAAAATATGGTTTTATATAAAATATAGTAGTAATAAAATTTGGTAATGGTGGTAAAAATTGTTAATTTTATCATTATATTTTAGAGTAGGGTATAAAAACCTTTTATTCGGTTAAATTTACTTCTCAGTTTTATATTTTTTCTTAAATGTGTGGTAATAAGAACTGTAAATTTGAAAACCAGAATTTTCAGTAAACCGTTACCGTGTTAATGGAAAAATTACGTATATTTTGATTTTATAAACCAGAATTATGTGTTTTTAATTTTTTTTACCAGAAATATCACTACCGTACTGTACGGTAATTTTACCAATATTTTTTCTCCGTTGAGAGATTTGGATTAACATCTACAAAGATAGAAATCATGGGCAGATATTAATGTGCATAAAAAGTTTGATTAGATATCGACGTAAACAGAAAAAGTAGACAGATATGGACAGAAATCGTTGTTAAATATAGCCGTAGATAGAAATCGAGTTTAGATATAGACAGCGCTGAAGTCCATGTATTTTTTCTATCTTTGTTGTATTTAATAGAAGATAGAGCACTCATGGACATACATGCATTAAAAGGTGGTAAAACCTTCGTCCAGACAAATTAGGTGATATAATTGAAATCAATTGGTGCTTTTTAATCAATATAAATTGAATAATCATCTTTAAACATTTAGAAAATAGTTTTTCTCCTATATATGATAAAGCCATCTCATTTTTATCACTTGTGTTTTTTTTATCTTTTTGTCTGCTACGTACCAAGTGAGACGATAGCCTTACGAACAAAACATTCTACAATGCGTTTTGGGACATTAATTTAAAAGATAAAACCTTGGCGCTGACATCCGATGAGAAGATAACTGCGAAAAATTCATCATGTTCTCTACCCTAATGGGATGACTCATCTATCTCAATTACTTCGTCAAGAACTACGCGACAACTGACAACCAACAGGAACATGAATATATTTCCCTTCGGTTCTTCGGGAAATAAATTAAAACTTTGGTTCAAAGATTTAATTAAATGTTAATAGGATAGATCTCTATTTATTGTAATTATTTTGAGTAACTTTAGGATTTAATTAAGGTTAAACATTAAATAATTTAATGGTTAATAATTATAATTATAAAATAAAAAATATATTATTATATTTCTAATTGCAATGTAATTATAATATTTAAGTTTATATTTTTATTTTAATTTATATTTTAATTTATACTCATATTTTAATTTATATTTATATTTTAATTTTATTATTATTATTAATATTTATTATAATACACATTATAATTTTTTTTTTCATTCTTCTGGAAATAAATTTAAACTTCGTTCAAGGATTTAATTAAATATTAATAGGATAGATCTCTATTTATTGTAATTATTTTGAGTAATTTTAGGATTTAATTAAGGTTTAACATTAAATAATTTAATGGTTAATAATTATAATTATAAAATAAAAAATATATTATGATATTTCGAATTAAAACTTTTATTATAATACTTTTATTTATATTTATAGTTTAATTTTATTATTATTTTTAATATTTATTATAAAATACATTATAATTATTTTTCTCTCATTTTTCTATGGTACTTTTAGAAATAAATTTAAACTTTGGTTCAAGGATTTAACTAAATATTAATATGATTTATTTCCATTTATTTTTATTATTTGGAGTAATTTTAGAATTTAATTGAAGTAAAACATTACGTATTTTAATGGTTAATAATTATAATTATAAAATACAAAATATATTGTTATATTTCTAATTATAATATATTTGTAATATTTTTATTTATAATTATAGTTTAATTTTATCCTTATTATTGGTATTCATTATAATACAATTTATAATTATTGTTTTTCATTTTCCTTCGGTTCTTTTGGAAATAAATTTAAACTTTGGTTCAAGGAATTAATACACTCCTCAAAAGTGAAATTGCAACACCAAGAAATAATGCACGTAGCGTCATGCAAATTTCAGGAGCGATAGTAGTGAGATGGATATGCAAATTATTAAAAAAAACAGACTAATAAAATCATTATAAAGCAATTTATTCAATATCTAATGTGGCCACCTCGGGCAGCTATGCAGGCCTCAATCCGGCGTGGCATTATTTCTTGGTGTTGCAATTTCACTTTTGAGGAGTGTATTAATATGGTTTATCTCTATTTATTGTAATTATTTGGAGTTATTTTAGGATTTAATTAAAGTAAAACATGAAAAAAAAATTAATGTATTTTATAATTATAATTGCAAATAAAATTTTTTTTTATGTTATTTCAATTATATACAAAATACTAAATATAAAACTGAACAGTAAATTTAACCGTATAAATGGTTTTTTTGCCCTGCTCTAAGGTATCATGATGAAGTTACCACTTTTTATCAGATTTACCAGATTTTATCACATTTTATTAAACCATATTTGATTGTTAATTTTACTAAAATCCTTACCACGGCGTTTCGGTAAAAATTGAAAATTACCGAGCTCTTTGATGTTCCAATAGATCTAAAAACACCGTAAATTTTATCATATTCTGGTAATTCTGACCATTTTTTTTTCTCAGTGTAAGAAGTATTCTCATAAAATATAAAATGCTGAAAAATGATTAGCCCTATAGGTTAAAGTACTTTTTAAATTGCTTTATAGGATCTTTAATGGAACAATAAGAAGTTACCGAACATTTTTTTGCAGTTGTGATTATCTTTTTTGTCATCCGCGTTTGCAGTACCTAGAAATTTTTTTTTTCGATTTTCTTAATTAGAAGAAAAGGTTTTTTAGCAAGGATTTTTTGATATTCTTAATTAGAAGAAAAGGATTTTTAGCAAGGATTTTTCGATATTCTTAATTAGAGGAAAAGGATTTTTAGCAAGGATTTTTCGATATTCTTAATTAGAAGAAAAGGATATTTAGCATGGATTTTTCGATATTCTTAATTCGAAGAAATGAAAGTTTCCTAACCCTTAATTGTTTATTTAAAATTACTTTTTTAGATTTTGATATATCACTTCGCTAAAATTTTTCAAAGATTGAAATATTTAATCAGTTCGCAATGACAGATTTTAATTTGAAGTGGAATAAAATATTTTTATTTTATTTTATATCCGGTATTGAGCAGCAGACCCAATTCTGAGTTTAGAACTATCAATGTTTAATTCCGTAGCCTAGTAATTTTGAACCCAACCCAGAAGACTAAGGAACTTCTGGACCAAGCACTAAGACAAACCAACTTACTTGGAGGATTTTTTGATAAAACTAACCCGCATTTGCGTTACATTGAGAAGAAAATCACTAAAATGCTCCCCGGTTAGCCTGACGGTAATTAGATTTCAACCTATGATCCGTGTATCATTGAGGGATATTTACATTAGAACTATGGTCGGTGTGAGCTGGAAGCAGAATTTGTATATACCATTCACTGCTGGGAATCGAACCTGGATCACCTCTCACTTAGTAGGCAAATGATCTATTCCCTGAAAGACGGCAGCTCAAAATCATGAAATAGACATTTGAAATATTTGTTAATGCTTACAAAAAATTATAAAATGAGAATTTTTACCGATATATATATTTCTCAGTACTACAGTGCGCAAAATAAAAAACGAACCCTCCTGAATAACTTTTGGCCTAATGATCAGATCTTCACTTTCTAGGACTCAATTTTATTGTTTCGAAGGGGTGATCTCAAATACGTTAAGTACGAGGGTTGCTATTTATATTTCTGGCCTAATAATGAAAAAACTAATATGTAGGATCGAAATTGGTTTTATTGTTTTTCAAAATATTCTCCATGATGATCAATACACTTTTGCATGCGTTTGAACCAATTTTCAAAGCACTTTTTCCAGTCCGATTGAGGTAACTCCAAAACATGCGTTTTGAATGCATCAACCGCTTCTTCGGGAGTCGAGAATCGTTGTCCACGTAATTTATTTTTGATGTGTGGGAATAAGAAGAAGTCATTGGGTGCCAAATCAGGGCTGTACGGCGAATGACCCATCAGTTCGATCTTTCGCTCCGTCAGAAATGCCTTTGTTTGAGTCGATGTGTGAAAGCTCGCATTGTCATGATGAAGAATGATTCGCCTGTTCTTTTGCTTTTTTCGAATTTCTCCGATGACTTCTGGCAAACAAATGGTCGTGTACTATTCAGAATTGACCGTCCTGCGTTGCTCTAACGCCACTGTTGCCACATGACCGTTAATGCCGAAGAAACAGGCAATCATTTGTTTCGATGTGCTTCTTCCTCGAACAACTTTTGTTGGTTTTGCCTCGTCTTGGAAGACCCATACAGTTGATTGCTGTTTTGTTTCCGGCTCATATGCATAGATCCATGATTCGTCACCTGTGTAGATGTTATACACAGCCTTTGATGTACCTTGAACGTATTTTTCCAACATTTCCTTGCACCAATCGACACGAGCCTTTTTTTGAGCGTTTGTCAGATTATGCGGGATCCAACGCGAAAAAAAATTTTTTACACTCAAATGTTCATGCAATATTTTATTGATGCTAGTCATACTCATGTCCAAAGACTCCTCTATCTCACGGTATGTCACATGACGATCTTGTTTTATCAGTTCACGCACAGCATCGATCTTTTCTGGCACAACAACGGATTTTGGACGACCTGCACGGGATTCGTCCTGGATCGAACATCGACCACGATTAAATTCGTTATACCAATTTTTTACAGTGCTGTAGGATGGCGCTTTATCGCCGAATAAAGAATTAAGTTCATCAAAGTACTCTTGTCTTGACAATCCACGTCGAAAGTTATGAAAAATAATGGCACGAAAATGTTCACGATTCAATTCCATTTTTTGAAAGAGAAGAACTTTTCAATTTACTGTCAACAACACAAATGAAGCTATAATCGTAAATTGTCTGCTGAATTTATGTTTAAATTTATCAAACTTTCGATTAAAATTGTCTACGGTCGCCTAGCAACACTTACTGTTGCCAAGGCCAGAAATATAAATAACAACCCTCGTATAGTTACGACATCAGACCCCAAAACGTATTTTCTCTGAATAAACATATATTTAGTTTCGACGGATTCCGTTTTCTTACCCCTAACATATATTTTATTTTATAACCGTCGTTGAACAGCTGACCCAACTTAATGGGTTTACGGCTACTAATGTTCAACTCCGTAGCCTTGTAATTTTGAACCCAATCCAGAAGACAAGGGAACTCCTGGATCGAGTATTGGGAGAAATTTGCCTTCGTGGAGGACTTTTTGATGGAGCTAACCCGCATTTGCGTTACATGGAGAGGAAGACCACGAGAACCTCCCACGGTTAGCCTGACGGCAAGGGGACTCTAACCCATGATCCGTCTACCACTGAGGATATTTCACGTCAGCACTGTGGTCAGTGCAAGCCGGATGCGGAATTCGTATCGACTGGGATTCGAACCCGGTTCGCCTCATTGGTAGGCGAACGCTCTATCCCCTGAGCCATCGCGGCTCCCCCTAACATATATTTTATTTTATAACCGTCGTTGAACAGCCGACTCAATTTCATGGGTTTACGACTACTAATGTTCAACTCCGTAGTCTTGTAATTTTGAACCAATCCAGAAGACAAGGAAACTCCTGGATCAGTACCCCCAGAGGTATTGATTTGTTATGGGAACATGGAGGACTTTGAGACTCAACAGATTTAACGTGCATCAGTCACCATTTACTACACGGGGAGTCTTCGGCCGGCGAGGATCGAACCCACGACCTCTTGGATATGGGCCCAGCGCCCTACCGACCAGGCTATCCCGGCCCCCCCTAACATATAGTCGCTATCTGGGAAATATGGTCTCCAATGTTTGATCAGGAGAGCGGTTCAAAGTTTGGACCCCTTAATGTTAATTTTAATTTCTGCGTATTTCATAATATCTTGAAAAGTTTTTAAGCGAATTAAATAATTTATAAACACAATTAAGAAATTCGCTTACCCAAAGATAATTCCATGCAAGAAAAAACTTTTATTAAGTATTATGCAATATTTTATTTTTTCATTTAATAGCAATCAAAAAATTTTGCATTGTAAGGCATACAATTTTTTACATCATTTTAAAGAATGTAATTTTACATAACAAAATATAAAATTTGAGCAAATAGTTGCTGAGTAATCAAATTTTAAAAATACATTTTTTTAAAGTTTGATTTCGCAGGGACTATTCAACCGACTTTGCTCAAACTTTGCATTTTGTCATGCAAAATTACATTCTTTTAAATGATGCAAAAATTGTATACCTTATAAGGAAAATTTTTTTGACTTATTATTAAATAAAAAAAATTAAAAATAATAAAAATTTCTGAAATTTATATTTTGCATGAAATTATCTTTGAATAAATGAATTATATAACTGTGTAAATGTTTTTTAAAATCGCTTAAAAGGCTTTCCAGATATGGTGAAATACGCAAAAAGTAAAATTAACATTAAGGGGTCCATACTTAGGACCGCTCTCTTGACTAAACTATTGGGACCATTTTTCGATTGTGGCTATCCCCTATATTTTGCGGGTGCGCATTTCAAATTCGTTGAAAAAAAGATATGTTTATTCAGAGAAAGTATGTTTTGGGGTCTTTCTTAGTAACTTAAAATATCGTCTGCATGAATTAAATAACATATTTGAGGTCACCTCCTCGAACCATTAAAATTGAGTCCTAGAACGTGAAGATCCGATTATTCGATCAAAAGTTATTCAGGGTGGTCAGTTTTTTATTTTGCGTACCGTTCATAAAGCCTATTTCAACTGAATTGTCAAACGCGAGTTATCTTGAATGCTAACAAGCCCGAAATGATTGAAATAAAAGCTATGAGAATTTAATAGTGATATTAAAAATTGAGAACATCAAAATCATGACAAAATCAATAATCCTTTCAGCTAAAACGGTTTCCAGTTCGTTGAAATCGTATTATTTATTTTTACTTCTAGACGAAAGTTTCAATTTATTATAGTTTTTATTGTTCGATTGTCGATTCTATCGAAATTTATGAAACAACTCTTCACCTTATTTCATTTTTATTTTTATAAATACTACAAAGCCATAAAAAAGGATAGATTTATTTATGTCTTGAAAGTATTTATGCAATAATGAACAGGGAGTTTTGCAAAATTTAAACATTTAAATATTTAATAACTTACAGCTTTCAGCTACGTTTTCAGCACGAACATGCAAAAAATGATATAAAAACAATTGCAGTGTTTATTTTCTAAAATTAATATTTTGAGGCTTTAAAATGTTAAAGAAATATTATTTTCCATAATTGATACCAATGAACTATTTTTTGTATTCCAATACGAGACATTATTTGTAACATTGAAACATGCTTTTATAAAAATAGATAAATGTTTTCGAAAATATAAATATTTTCATATAAGATTTGATTTTTATACAAGATGTTAAGGAATATTCCTTTCAATCATTGATACCAATGAAATATTTTTTGTATTCTAGTACGAGACATTATTTGTAGCATTGAAACATACTTTTTATAAAAATAGATAAATGTTTTCGAAAATATAAATCTTTTATATAAGATTTGTTTTTACTACAAGATGTTGAGCAATATGCCTTTAAATGGTTGATACCAATGAAATATTTTTTTTATTGAAGTTCGAGACATTATTTGTAACATTAAAACATGTTTTTATAAAAATAGATAAATGTTTCGAAAATATAATCTTTTTAAATAAGATTTGCAATTACATAAAAAAAAATATTTTAAACGTTTACATGCTTCCTATTGAGTACATTTTTAATTTTTATTGGCTAAAATACTTTTTGCTATAAAATTTCTGAAAGTGAGATAAATTTGGTGTTTTCCTCTAATTATAAAAATATAAATTTCCCCCCAAAAAAAAACGATTTTTAGTCTGTACAGGCAAAAATATATTTGCGCCTTTTTTAATTATAAAGAAGCAGTTTAATAATTACAAAAAAATCTGTTAGATTCATGGAACTATGCTTGTACAAAAATATATTTTAAAAAAAACAGTTTGAAATTGTTTTTATTCATATTCAAAAATTCATCAATAATTGATTTTGTGAATTAAAGAAATTTCAATGATGAATAACTGTTTCTTTTAGATCTAAATAACTACAAAAAAGTGCAAATTTGAAGATTTTTTTTTTTTTTTTTGTTTTTTTTTTGCAGTAAGCCGTGTTTGGAAAAATTTACATTTAACGTAAAAAATAAAAAATAAAAAAAAACCGGTGTTTTATGCTGCATTTCATAATCATAAAATATTAAAATGCTAAATATAATATTTTTCACTTATTCTGACCTAATTTATTACAAAATAATGAAAAAAGTATGAAAAATATATTTGATAAAATTTTTGCGTCAAAGGGCATAACGCATTTTCGTTACGCAATAAAATGCTCGACATCTCGATGTTTTCTTGTGTATCAGTATATCATGTTCGTGAGATAAGTGTTTTCTTCATAAGAGAAACGTGATACATCTAAACTCTTTATTCACCTGACTTCTAATTTAATGTAAGATGCTCAATAGATTGTAAACCTCCGATGATGCTGAATCTCGATGTATAAAAAACATTCAGTTATTCTTGTATTCTTTGCTCTTGTTCGTTTTCTGTACATGTAACGTACCAACATACTATGAGGTAATAAAGGAGTCATTGAAAAAGTCGATATTAACACCACGTAGGCAATAACACGTATCCTTGTATTATGCAGTTATCTGCTGTAATTCCTTAAACTGGTTTTCTTAAACTGGAAATTCCTCATACTTGGAAATAATGGTAAGGAACGAATTGATGTAAAAAGGTCACTTTTAGAGTTTAGATGTAAAGGTCACCTAATTAATACTAGCAGAATATGGTAAAATACATAGTGTTTATGGCTATATTCGAACACCGAAAGGCGTAGTAATTTTTACCGATGGTTTTGGCAGTTATTTTGGTAAAATTAAAAATAAAACATAATTTTATAATAAGTGATAAAATTTGGTATATGTGGTAAAATCCGGTAATTTTATCATGAGACTTTAAAGCATGACATAAAAACCATTAATCGGTCAAATTTATTTATCAGTTTTGTATTTTTTACTAAATGTAAATTTACTAAAAAAGAGCTATAATTCTGCGAACCTGAATTTCTGGTAAATCGTTACTATATGAATGGAAAAAATACTAAATGAATGGTTTAAACACCTTAAAGTTTAATTTTTATTACCAAATTTTTATTTTTTTTACTAGAAATGTCATAACTCTATAGTACGATAATTTTACTAGAAGGTCTTTTCTTCGAGCATAAAAAAAGTTTGACCTATCCATATAGTGTAACCACCGTAAGAGAGCGATTGACCTGGACGAGTTCATTTCAGAGAGGGATGTCATTGTCATAGATGCAATGCTTCTTCTCATCCCAACCTTCCTTAAAGAGCATTTTTAATCTTCTCTGCAGAGGATCAAAATTGTGATGGCATGTCTTCGGATCATCCTCAGGGATGTTTCCCAGATCGCCGCCAATAGCCCATTGTGCGGCTCTAGTGCGACGCAATAGAACAACAACAACAACAAGAAAATTTTTAAAGATTTTTTTCAAAGAAAAATAAAAAGGTCAAAGTGCATGCGTCATAAATTCGTAACAAAGCTTTAGTTTTAAAATATGCATCCATACTACCTTTCCATGAAGAATTTTCTGGGCTTTAACGAGCAAATAGTTTAAATATTTAAAGAATTACTAAGCTTTTAAGAAATTCGCCAGTTTGGTGATATTTTTCCTATTTGATAAAAATCATTAAAATCAATAGTTAATTCTCAATTTTTGTAAATTTTTATAAATTACAGACAATACAGGGTTGAAATAACTTTTTGAATATTAATAAATAAATCACTAATACTTTACATTTTTATAATTCTATGACTTTTTGAACCATTTTACATTTGCACAATTTTGCCCCATTTTCATAATTAGCAAACAGGGAGCTGGCTAAGGATTGGATGAACTTAAATTGAAATCATGAATAGCTGTTACAAATTCAGAACAGTTAGAAAACCAGCTTAGTATTCGTATTATTTCATCTGGTGTCAAAGCCTTCGAAAAACTACCTAATCGTTTTTCTATAACAGCCTTATTTTAATTAATAGACTCGTAATATGATTTGACCTTCAATCATCTTCTTACGGTGGCTACACTATATAATGCCTTCAATCCCTTCAATATACTATGCTTGTAGAAGATGCGAATAACAACCATATTTAAGCATTTACATGCAAAAGCTTTTGTTTCCAAGGTTTTCACTTTAAAATAAAGACATCTTATATTTTCACTTCTTAACATTAATTTGACACTCTTTTTACATAATTTAAATAAAAATGTTGAAGCACCGAATCAGTTCTAATAGAAAATAAAAGTTTTAGCGTAAAATAGTTCTATCTTTTTGGTCCAAAAGCTTTCTACCCATCTAGAACATATTTAATGAGGTTATAGCGTGTTAGTTATGCTAAGCATAACTCACATCAAAAGTTACTGTCAAGTATTTCAGCCATTTTTCTCTGCTAAGAGCATTTGTTTGAACATTTGTGCTAAATATTTTGTTTTATTTTAAAATTATATAATTTTATGGTATATTTTTGAAATCTTTTCTTCTTTAAACAAGTTAAACTGCAATTTGTGGTGGTGTTTAAAGGGGATCTCGTTTGAATAAGTTGGAAATCTTTGACTTTATATTTTCTCTAAACAATTATGTTTCAATTATTGCCATGGAAAAATTTTTTACCCCCAAAAAATGTTCTGGTAAGCCTCAATTAATTAAAATAGCATATCAAACTGAGAAAAATAACTACTTTTTTGAACAAATGATTTACGAACTTTAAGAAATGTTTAATTTAGAATTTTAAACTTTTCTTTGGAATAAATAAAGCATATCAAGAAACATTGCGAGAAAAAATTTTTATAAATGATTTTTTTAGATAATTTTCCACTAATAATTTTTTATCAATGAAGAATTTAAAAGTTAAATTCAGTTGCAATAATTTAAATAAAAAAAGTTAAATTATAGTGTTCTGGAAAAAAAAAAGAGAGAATTCGAGCTCTGACACCATTTTTTCTGATTCTTATAGAAAATGACAACCTGTATTGGAATATGACTTGAATAGAATTGTTAACATCCTGCATCTTTGAAATGTGGCTTGTAAAAATTATAGTCAGCAATAGATGGTAACTTAAAACTGTCACCATATGTTGCTCGAATCTGTATTGCAAACAGTGAAACATGTCAAATTGATTACCTGTCTCTATTTGCCTCAAATATCAAGAACCGAATTTATCCTATATAATAAGAGAGTAAAACATTTGTTACCTGACCGACCACCACTTTGTCGTGTATATTCACCGCCTAAATAAGTCAAATTTGTCTTGGAGTATTCATGGATGTTTATCTTAACTTAACAAAAATTGACCAACAAGACAAAATTCTTTTTGGAAATTTTCTATGTTTGCATGCTATGTATTCGAAATTCATTAAATTGGTGAAATGGTATTAATAGTCAACCTAAACCTTTTGTGGGTTTATCATATGGGAAAACTATTAACGTGTATAATACCCAGCAGTTTCAGTTATCGACAGTTTTAGAGCAATAGCAATTAGTTTCCTTAACTCAGGATATATAAAAGGTGTGTCATCTTCACCTTCTCTACACTCTCTAATATATTTACTTAAGTCTAGCATTTGCATGCATGTTTGATGAATAATTTTATGAATACTCTTTTTTGTCTTTAGAAAAAAGAATTCTTCGCTCAATAGCTCTGCCATCAAAAGCATATTACCATGCATAAATTGATTTTCTGTTCAATAAATGTCGATTAAACCACTGTTAATGGGTACAAAGATTTCCATGGTATCTTTATCAAGTCAGTTATTCAAATTTTCGAATTAAGTTTCTAGGAAACCCATCTTAGAGTCCTATAGTTTGATCTAACATAGTCGTTTTTTATATTTATTTTTATGATTCTAAAAATGCAAAAAAAGAGAAAACAAAAACATTTATGGTGAGTATTTTCATTCGCAGTAAAATGTTTGAAGAGTAGAACTCAAATCCGATGCGTCTAGGCGAACTCTGATTTACAAGTAATAACTGTAGTTATTTTTAACTGAAGCACTCAAAGGTCAAGAGAAGTAACTAATATCCTCAGTGGTAGACATATCATAGGTTAGAGTCCCCTTGCCTTTAAGCTAACAGTGAGAGGATTTCGTGGTTTTTCTCACCATATAACGCAATTACAGGTTAGTTCCATCGAAAAGTACTCCACAAAGGCAAATTTCTACCAATACTTGGGTTCAAAATTACAAGACTACGAAGTTGAACATTAGTAGTCGTAAACCTAAAAAATTGGGTCTACTGCTCACCGACGGTTATAAAATAAAAATAAAATATGAGTAACTGCTCTTTTTTGTCCAAGCTTTTCTGTTGTTCTTGCAAATGGACAAAATAAACTTAGCTGAAAGTATTTTATGGATGATGATTTTTATATAGAAGTAAACATAAAAAATTTCCAGAAACTTAATTAAAAAAGTTGCAGTTAGAAAGTCGCTACTTGCTTATTGTTGCTTATCTTACGAGGCGATAATTTTGAACACATGGTATTGTTTTATTTTAGAAGAAGAGACATTGTTGCCTAATTTTTAAAGATAACGCCAATTTGGCTATTTTTTATTTCTGGATTGTTTTGTTATTGCTTACTTAGCATAACTAGGTAATTCTTATTTTGAGCATGTTGCCTTAGCTAACGAAAGTTTTTAAGAGATAATTTTTTGCACATTGTTAAACCTGGAAAACAGCTTATTCATTACAAGGTAAAATTTGTTTCTTTTCTTATGTTGTTTTATATTTATTAAAATATTTAATTTTTAAAACTAAATTAATATTCTTGATATTACGGTGCATAGAGTACAGCTCCGTCTGCCGAGGAAATCGCTATGAATAGTGCTTGGAGGAAGGCTAGAAGTTAGAATGCGTAGAAAATACGTGAAAAAATTGCGGAAAGAAATACAGGAAATTCCTAATTTTTAGTGATTTTTTTCCCATTTAATGGAGAATATCCCAAAAATGTCCATCTTTGTCGCAAATTCTGCTTTAGAATTTTACCTATTAAGACCTACGAAAAAAATTTACTGTTAATTCATTCTTCTCACCAAAGTAAAATCATGGTTATAAAATTATTTAGCGAGTATAAAAAAATGGGGTTGAAGGAGAAAACGATGAATTAGAAAAAAAGGGTTACTTTCGAATTCAGGAAGTCATTTGACATAGGAATAAGATAGAATGGCGTCGTGCTGGTTTTTACATTAAGCGGTGTTATTGGATTAAACTAAAAATGTTTTTTTTAGAAAAATTCCAATTTTATTAGATAAGGCCAGAAGTATAAGCATATGACAAGTCAAATTTCTTAAAAGAACAATTTTATTATCGCAGAAATTGTTATTGATGGATTTATAGCGTGTGTATAGTGTTTAGCGTATTCTAAGTAAAAATAACTTTTGACAGTTTTCGTTAGCTCTTTTTCAGTAAAAAGCACCTGCTCTGAGCAATTATCTTTGATAGAGTTTGTTTGAGAGACTAAAGAATTTCGCGTTATTAATTTTTTGAAGCAACAAAATCATTAATTTCATGTTTTTAAGTTTTGAAAATGGGTTAACGATTTTTATGTTTAAAAAATAAGTTAAAAAAAAAAGTCAAAGTTTTTTAAAGTTTGTATTTGAATAAAAGCAACTATTTTCATTATCTAAATATTTTATTATCAATATGAAATTAGTCTTTCGCAATGGCATCATGAAAAGTGTTATTCATATACTATTAGAAATTTCTTGAAAAAATGGTCAAATAACAATTTATTTAAGAGTTATTTTACCATATTCAAACAAAACAATCAAATAACCATAAATAAGATTTTATTCAAGCTGTTAGATGTGAGAAAAATCATTTATTAACTGCTTTCACATAATACGGTTGAGCAAACAGAATATTATTGCAGCAACTAGGCCTACCTAATGAAGTCAATTAGCTCCTTATAGCTGGGTACATATTATAGCCGAGAGGGCTACTCTGTCAATCTCATGATCGATAAAATGGGAGTTCGAGTACAGTGTTTCCTACATTCCATTCAACTCATGAAGAGTTTCCAGTATCCGAATTTGTGACTCTGGACTATTAGAATACGATACTTTCATTCACGTATAGATGGCATCACCATAAAACTGCTTAACACAAAAAAATAATATTTCCTATTTCTTACGATTGGTGAAACAATCCAATAAGCTAATTAAGCCACATTTTTCAAAAACACAACTCAACCACAACCAAACTTCAAAGTCTATTACCTAACCAAAAAACTAGCTGAAATGTCTAGTTAAATTTCTGTGCTAAGGTTTTTAAAATATGTTAGTTTGAAATGGTTAAAAACTCCTTATAGCCGAGAGGGCAAATCTGACAGTCTCATGATCAACAGAATGGGTGTTCGAGTCCCAACGTTGACGTCATATTTCTTCAATTTCCTTCAACACACTGCACTCTCCAATCCCCCTTACCTAACGAAAAGCCTAGCTCCTTCATCCAGTTAAATTTCTTTTTGCGGTTTAGAAACCATGCCAGTTGCAAATGGTTAAAAAAACCGTAAAGTTTCGTATTCATGGTTTTACAAATTGTAAACGGTTTCAAAACCGTAATGTTAATAATGTTCATTACCATAAACTTAACGGTTAATCGGATGAGCAGACTGCTGCTGGTTATTTTACCATAATTTCATAATGGAATTTCTAACATGGTAGTTAATATTGTATTTTTAAGTTATTGTTTACAGAGGCTTTCTTCATTTTATTTTGTTTGAAAAAAGCTATTTTTAAAAAAAAAATAACTCTTATAATACTAAGTTTTATATGTTGCGTTAAAAATGTAAATAATTCTATGATACTAAAACCAAAAAGATATAAAAATTGATTGAACTCAATATTAATTTCCTCTATAATTTGTTGACAACACTTTTGAAATTCCTCAGACTCCTCCAACTACCTTAATCTAGCCAGCTCATGACTAAAAATCTTCCCTTCCCACTAGGGGTGCTAGAAACCTATCATCTAATACCATAAATGAGTTCAGAGATGCTAAATTTATAATGACATGAAACACAAGTACGTAAAGAGCATTACACAAACAGGAAAGTAATACATTAACTCATTATCTAAACGAAATGACGATGGTAACTAAACATGATAAGACTATTAGTCTGCTAATGCATTCAATTTTAAATGGTAGGTCTATTGCAATATTAATGACTTATAATTTCTACTGACAGTTCTATAATGCTCCTTGCAGTGTAAGTTTTATTTAACTTACATGCAACAAGTGCGAGTTTGAAATGACTTCAATTTACTTGACATATAACTAATTTCAAAATAATTTGCAGACAAGATTTGAGGGATGGTTTGAATATCTAGACGCCTTATTAATTTAATTCATTAACTTTTTGTCATTAGAATTTGAGTTCAGGAATAGGATTTTGCAATATTAATTTGCATATAGTGTAAACACTTGCCGTGATGTTGTTGTGATGATGATGTTATTGTGAACACTTGCTGTGATGGTATTGATATCTTCGAGTTAGCAGGGGGAGGGCTCATCACAAACTTGAGAACTTCTCATCTTTTCACATTTCCACGCTTTAGAGGAAATTTTTCAAAAGAAGAGGAACTTTTAGAGGAATTTCTTAATGTTCAAAATTTCTTGCGATTATTAAATAAAATATTAAAAAAATAATCCATGATTATTAAAGAATTTTATATTTTTTAATTTTAATTTTATGTAAAATTTTTTGATTCACTTAAAAAGGTCGAAATATATATCGAAATACGCAAAAGGTGGAATTAATACTAAGGATTCCAAACTTTCGTCTGTCGTTGACAAAAAAGTATGTTTATGCAGAGAAAGTATATTTTTGTGTCTGATTTCGTAATATAAATTATAGTCTGCACTAATTAATTATCATATTTTAAGTCAGGCCCTTAAACCATTAAGATGAATTTTGCAAATCCAATCAGGAGTACTGTACTATATATGCTATAGATAAGTTACTAATATACTATTCACAAAGGGAGAAAAAAAATCTGGTAAAATAAAGGTGTAGTGTGGTAATAAAATTTCTGGTATGAAAATCCATAATACTGGTTAATGGAACGAAAGTATTTGGTATTTAAGTGATTAATTTGTTGAGTTTTCCTCTCATATTGTAACGGTTTACCCAAAATTCCGATTTCTAAAATTATAGTTCTTATTCCCACACATTTAGTAAATAATACAAAACTGAAAAGTTAACCGAGTAAATGATTTTTTCCCCGTTGCTCTAATGTATAAAGATAAAATTAAAAAAAAATAACGACATTAGCCAAATTTCAACACATATTATAAAGTCATATTTCATTGTTATTTTTATTACATTACAATCATTACCAAAGCGCTTCGACAAACATTACCGGGTTTTTTGATGCACCCATAGCTCCAAAAACACGGTAAGTTTTTCCAGATTCTGGTGGTTTTTACCATACTATTTTTCTTGGACTGGGATACCCTGGTTGATAAGGCATTGTACCCTTGTCCAAGAAATCGTGGGTTCAATCCTAGACCGTCGAAGACTCCCCTTTCAGTAAACACTGTTAGAAATTTCTCGGAAAAAATGGTTAAATAACAATTGATTGCATGGCTATTTTACCATATTTTATCAACACAGTTAAATAACCATAAATAAAATGGTAATCAAACTGTTAAGTTTAAGAAAAACTGTTTATTAACTGCTTTCACGTAATACGGTTAAACAACCAGAATTTTATCGCACCAACTAGAACCACCTAATGAAGCTACTTAGTTCTTCGCTACTGCGTACAAATCATAGCCGAGCGGGCTTAACTGTCAATCTCATGACCTTCAGAACTGGAGTTCGAGTCCTAGTGTTGACACTACAATATTTTCTCTATTCCGTTCAACACGTGAAGAATTCCCAGTGTCCGGCACTCTCCAATGACCATTAACTTACGAAAAACCGAGATTCTATATCTAGTTAAAAAATTATTGCGTTTTTAAAAAATGCTAGTAGTAAATGGTTAAAAAAACGCATAGTTTTGTATTCATGGTTTTATAACGATATTTTTGTAAATGGTTATAATACCATAAAGGAAAAAAAAAATTTTCCCCCGTAAACTTTACAGTTAATTGGATGGACAGACAGATGCCAGTTATATTACCGTAATTTTAGAAGGAAAATTTTAACAGTGAATGGTAACTAATGCACGTTAAATCTGTCAAGTTACAAAGTCTTCCTATAACAAATCATACCTCTGGGGATAAAGACCCAGGAGTTTTCTTGTCTTCTGGATTGGTTCAAAATTACAAGGCTGCGGAGTTGAACGTTACTAGTTGTAAACCCAAAACTCGGCTGGCTGTTCAACTATGGTTATAAAATTTTAAAAAATGCCATTTTTCAATTTTTTTTTCTTTGCGCATTCTACATTAAAGAGAGGGAAAACAATGCACCGAAAATATACTCTTTGAATACTGGTCCAAAACTTGCTCCCTAATTCCACAATAAATAAACATTTACTTCAGAAACATTTAAAATTTATCATAATTTTAATGCATGAGGAATATGTGAGTTTGATGAATGCGAATTAATGTTTAGACGACATTTATATTCTATGGCTATTTATTAATAAATTACACTTGACGCTTTAAAGGAAACATTATTGTTAACAATGATAAATTCATGGAAAGAGGTAGTTAGCTTAAAACTATTAACACTAACTATTCCAGGTTCAGCTGAAAATTTATTGTTATGTATTTCTATTGTAAGTAGAATTAGCAATGAATCAAAGACATAATGAAATCAAATTAAGTACTACAAAGCTTACTTCAACAATTTAAAGATTTATGATAGCGAATTTTACAGATAAATTCAGGCTAGGCTATATTAATTACAAATATTATTTAAATTCCTCATCGAATTGACTTTCAATATAGTGCTTTTTTCCATTTTCGTTAAATAAAAAACGAGTTATACTGTAGTTGCTAATGTATCTAAAAACATGGTAAATATTTATTTCTTTTTGTACGTTATATTTTTTATTGCAATTTTATAAGCATAACTGACTTTTAAACAAACTTCATTATTTATAACAATATTGAACATTCGTTTATATTTTTTTGTTTGTTTATTTAAATTTCGATTATCAAAGATAAATGAAATTGAATGAAATCTTTAAACTCTTAGAATCACGATTTAAATAAGTAGTTCTGACTTATTTGTTTTTATTGATTTAGTTAATAATTAAAAAATTGTCACGAGTACTATTAAAAATGAGAAATTATATTGTTTTATAATTTTATGTATAGATATTTCAACGTTGTGTCAGGTTTCGAAGCATGGTAAACCATAATATTGAATAAATTTGTTGTAAACTTAATACAGAACAAAGTTGAATCATATTATCCCGCAAATTAGTTCTTCGTAAACTCGATTACACTATAATATGATTTCGCTTGAATGAAAATGTAGAATGGTTTAACTTTTCTTTAGAGTCAAATTTGTTCGGTATTACAACTGTTAGATATTATTCGGAAAAAAATGGTTAGGAGACAAGTTATTTAAAAGTTATTTTGCCATATTCATCCAAAACAGTAAAATAATCATAAAAAGATGGTATTTGAACTGTTAACTCTGAAAAAAATCATTTATTACCTAATATTAGTAGTCACTAACATTGCATCTGCGATGACTAGGCCCACCTTATGAAACCAATTAGTTCCTTGCAGCTAGATACACATAGGTACACATATATGTATCCAGTATCGGGTCTATAGGGTACTACAGCCGAGAAGGCTAATCTGTCAACATGACCTCCTTCTGAATTATTCGAACCCCTGCGTTGACACCACAATATTTCCTCCATTCCTTTAACACATGAGAAGTTTCCTGTGTCCAGCACTCCTCAATTAATGATCCTGAACAATTTGAATACGAAAATCTTATTGACGCATAGATGGCAGCACCGCAGAGCTGCTTAATTAAAAAATCTAGAATTTCCCATATCTCACTACTGATGGCACCATTAGATCAATTAATTAAGCTACATTCCATTATTCATTTGACAATACACTGCTTAACGCAGTGCAGGGCGCAAATTGAGGAGTGCAGAGTACTGGAAACTCTTCATGTGTTGAAAGAAATAGAGGAAATATTATGGTGTCAACGCTGGGGCTCGAACCCCCATTCTCCTGGTCATGAGACTGCCAGGTTTGCCTTCTCGGCTATAATACGTAAGCAGTTGCAAGAAACTAAGTGGCATCATTAAGTGGGCTAGTTGATGTAATAAAATTCTAGTTGTTTAACCAGTGAGGTGAAAGCTGTTAATAACCAGTTTTTCTCACAATTAACAGTTTAATTACCATTTTATTTACGGTTATTTGACTGTTTTGTTTGGATATGGTAAAATAACAATTAAATACATTGTTATTTAGCCAATTTTTCCGAGAATTTTCAAACAGTGTACCTAACAATTTCAAAGTTGAACCACGCTATCTTCTTTGTATGAATTTAAAACTTATGTGATCCTTCGGCTCCCTGAAACCTAAAAGGGATACTAGTATAACAATATCCGGTGCTCAGCAAGTATTTTTACGAACTTACTGAAGATTATAACATTAAAGCGAGGAAAGAAAAATAGAAAATTATCGAAATCAGACGCATTATTATTAAATAAGACATGTTTTAAAACATCAAAAATGCGTGATTTTCCGACGAAGCAGACAGAAAACGAAAAGCAATTATCTGAATTAGTTTTAAATTTCATCAGGCATACAAACAGGTTTTGGATGCTTTCATTCTGTCTTCCTTAATATTTGTATGTTGTATTTTAATAGTGTTTCCGTTTCCTCTTCGTTCAAACATTAATTTAGAGCGACGATGGCTCAGTGCTTAAGACAATGAACTGTCATTAAGAAAAACTGTGGTTCGATCCCCGGTAACGGCTTGAAACACACCCAGCATCAGATCTATGGGTACCAGCTTGCCTGGGAAGAATTAGAGCGCATTACTGACCATACTGCCATAATCACGCTGTTAGTCACGAAATTATAGAGCCTTAACCGCTTTGACCCCCAGGCCTACAGCGGGCTGTTACGGGAATGCTTTACTTTACCAAATATTAATTTGTGATCCATATTATCCTTAATATTATTTTCTTCATTTAACAAGGATTTGAATTTCTATACAGTCGGACCTCTATTTAACAAAGTCGTTATATCCTGGTAATAAGTTCGTTATATAGAAAATTCATTAAATAGAAAATCACCTTTATAAATACTTAAACAACACAAAATAGGTTTTAAATTCATAAACACCAGATATAAAAATAGAAATTAATACACCTTTATCTCGCAAACTAGTATCTACTATTTATTTTATAAATCTTAACCATAAAAGAAATCTGCGTGAAAAGCAAGAAGAGAACAAGACATTATGCAGTGTTATACTATCATGCCACAAACATTTTCAACTAAAAAATTTATGGATAAAATTATAGCTGCATTTATTATAAAAGTAATTTTAAACATACTACAAGCGTTCCGCATACATTACCACATGTGTTAAGTAAGTTTAATTGCTGGTGATAAAATATGTTAATTTTGTTCAAGTTTTTCGTTTGAAACGCAAACAAAAAGGGAAAGGGATTTTACTACTTTCTCTACAAGTTAAGTGACTTCGAAAATCAATTCAAGGTCATTTCCCCCATAAAATGCGTTAATAAGTCTGAAATGCTCTGAAATATTTTGAGAAATAGGGAAAGTGGTTCTCAAAGAAAAGTTCGCTGAATAGAAAATTCACTTCACTATTTAGAAGTTATTTTGCGAAGAAATTTTCAGAATGATCTTTGTTCCTCGAAAAAATAGCAAAATAAAGAAATTCGCAAAATGGAAGCTTGTTAAATAGAAGTCCGACTGTGTATATATATATATATATATATATTAATCCCAGTGATTCTGCGTATCATTTTTATCTCATTACAATAAACTTAATTATAAAAATAAACTTTTTTTAGACATTTTTAATACAACGTGTAGCTAAACATTAAATTTTGGTAATTACTTAAATAATTTTTTCTATGCGAAAACAAATTATAATTTTTGTTTGGATGTTTTTTTCCTATGATGAAATATCTTATAAATGCACGGAAAACGGTTGACCTTATTTTCCAAGGTCTTGAGTTCCTCTTATGCTATATATTTATGACATCTTTATTTTTTTTTTCCAAACTCACTCATCTTTGAGATCACGAATGTGTTTCACAAAACCTGTAAATATTTAAAAAGATATATTCCCCATTAATATCAAAATTTCACATAAAACAAGTGTCAAGAAAAGGAGAATTTGTAATTCGAGGAAATATCCATAAACTTAGAAGATAAACATTTCTCCTTTCAAGAGGCATCAATATGTTGACAGGTACAAGATTAATCACTGGTTTATTCAAAATTGTTCTAAGATATTGGGAAAACAGGAAATTTTCTTCATTTAATAGAAAAAATCAGAAAACCTATTATTTTAACTTGTTTTTATGAAAATGTCTGGATGATTGATTAATGCTATTTCATTAATGTGTGTGGACATGACAGAGAATAAAATATGAGACATTCTAGAACAATTATTTGTTAAAGAAGATCTTCACATCTATTCAGTTCATTTTTTTAAAATTTTGCCATTTACAACAGAAATAAAAATTTATATCATCAGGAAATTAAATAGAGTAGTAGGTAAATTAAACATTGAATTTTGAATTAATTAACAATCTTTAAAGTCCTTTTATAAATGAGAGTTAAACTCGACCAGGAAAAAATATATAGAATTATGAAATAAATATTTATAACACTTGGTCTTACTTCAATTCAATGAACTTTTTATTAAATAATACATTTTCAAAAATTGCTAATTTATGTTACTAGGAAATTGAATATTGCAGTTTTAATTATTGAAAAATTTAAATGCTCCTTTACTATGTAGTGAACATGATAAAGAATAAAACATTAATTAAAAAATTTAAATGCTTCTTCATTAATGTTGTTAGTCATGATTAAGAATAAAATCGAAGACATTCTAGAATAAATGTTTATAAAACACTGTCATCCCTTTTCTTTAAATTTTTTCAAAATATACCATCTTCAAAAGAGATAACAAATTTATACTATTTGGAAGTAAAATATTGCATTAGTTAGATCAAATATTGCAGTTTTAGTTAATTAGCAATTCTTGATATCCTTTCATTTATAAAAGTTATACATAGTCAAGAATAAAATATAAGACATTTATTTGTTAAAGAAGATTTATTTGTTGAAGAAGATCTTTATTTCTATTTTAATCATTTTTTTAATTTTTAATTTTCAACAGAAATAATAATTTGTGTCACCAAGAAGTTAAATAGAACAGTAGTTAAATTAAATATTTCAGATTTAATTAATTAACAAATTTCAATGCTATTTCATTAAAGAGAGTTAAGCATGGTCAAGATTAAAACATAAGGCTATGGAATAATTATTGATAAAGGATGGTCTTACTTAATTTCTAATGAATTTGTTTTTAAATAGTATATCTTTAACACAAATTGCTAATTTATGCAACTAGAAAATTGAATATTGCAGTTCTGATTATTAAAATTTTTTAATGCTCTCTCATTAATGAGTGGGGACATGATAAAGAATAAAATATTAATTAAAAAAATTAAATGCTTCTTCACTAATTACAGTCAGACATAAAAAATAACTCATTAATGAAAAAAAAAATTAAACTCGTCTTTAATAATGTGTATTAGCCATGATAAAGAATAAAATATAAGGCACTCTAGATTAATTGTTTATAAAACACGGATTTTCTTACCTTTTAGAATAAAAGAATAACTAATTTGTACTACTTGGAAGTAAATTATTTCATTAAATATTCATATTTAATTGCAATACAAAATTTTATATTTCACCCCTTTCATTAAAAAGAGTTACATATGGTTAAGAATAAAACATAAGATGTTATTAAATAAATATTTTGAATACGTGGTATTAGTTCAATCTATAGAAATTTTTCTTATAGCGCATCTTCAACAAAAAATAAACATCTAGAAAATTAAATAGTGCTGTCCTAATTTTTAAAAAAATTTAAATGCTCCTTCACTAATGAGTGTTAGTTATGACAAATAATAAAATATAAATTAAAAAAATTAGATGCTTTTTCAATAATGAGTGTTGATCACGATAAAGAATAAAATATTAAACATTCTAGAATAATTGTTTATAAAACACTGTCATACTTCCCTTTCCTTTAAATTCCTTTTTTAAAAATATTCCTTCTACAAAAAAATAACGAAAATTTGACTACTTGAAAGTAAATTATTCCACAAGTTAAATTAAATATTTCAGTTTTAATTTATTAGCAATTTTTAACGCCTCTTTATTAAGGTGTGTTAAACATGATCAAGAATAAAATATGAGGCTTTATGAAATAAATATTTTTAGCTGGTGGTCTTACATCAATACTATTGAAATTTGTTTTAAATAGTACATCTTCAACAAAAATTGCTAATTTATGTTACTAGAAAATTATATATTGTAGTCATAATTGCTGAAAAATTTACAATATTAATTAAATACAATATTAATTAAAAAAATTAAATGCTTCTTCAATAATAAGTGTTAGTTATGATAATGAATAAAATGTGAAATAAAAAATTTATATGCTCCTTTACTTATAAGTGTTGCATGATAAAGAATGAAATATTAATTAAAAAAATAAATGGTTCTTCAATAATGAGTGTTAGTTATGATAACAAATAAAATATTATTTAAAATATTTAAATGCTTCTTTACTAATGAGTGTAAGACATGATAAAGAATAAAATATTAATTAAAATATATTAATTAAAAATATTAAATGCTTCTTCAAAAATGAGTGTTAATCATGATAAAGAACTAAATATATTAGACATTCTAGACCAATTGCTTATAAAGTACTGGCCTAGTTCCCTTTACTTTAAATTTTTTTGAAAATATTCTATAACAGATTTATACTACTTGGAAGTAAAATATTGCACTAGTTAATGCAGCTGCAGTTTTTAATTAATAAAAATTTTTTGATGATTTTCATTAATAAGAGCTACACATAGTTAAGAATAAAATATGAGACATTTTTTAATATTTTTTTATAAAAAGAGGTTGTACTTCTAATCCTTTGAAATGAATTTGATATTTAATGTTCTCAGTTTCAAAGTTTAGTTTTAGTTTACAAAATGTTTAAATATAAAGACATAAATTAATAATACTTTTTAGTGGAAAATATCTTCTCTAAAGCATTACTTAGAATTTTTTTTACAAAAGTAATTTTTTTTATTATATAAACAATTTAAGCAACAAAGCAGAAAGTATAATAATAAATTAACATATCATGCAGAACTTATGTACTTAATGCATGTTATGTACTCAATGGTCTGGGGTGTGCTTTGGGTCTTAGCGGGCCAGGGCGAAACGTTGATCCATTATATCAAGGGTTGATAAAAATCTTATTTTGTTTAAAAAATACATCTCAAACATTATTTTTTAAAAAATTTTAATCAGATTTGTTTTATCAATTCTTTTCGGGTCAAAAGGCCAAAACTCTGATAAAATGTACATATAATCAGGGCTCGAAAAACCGCCCGTCCTCGGCGGTCAAAAATTCCCCGCGGACAACGAATTTCTCGAATCCGACGTCCGCGCGGACGGCCATTTTCCGGTTAAAGTTTGTGATACATTTTCAATTTTTGTTATCTTACAAGAGTCTATCGCCTCACTTCTATAATGACCCTCTAATTTAGAAACACAGAAACTTACTGCGCTTGGTGGAATTGATGTTTTCTCTGTCTGGGAGTACTGCAGCGGTTGAAAGGAGCTTTTCGGTAATGAACTTACAAAAAAACACATTACGTACTGGTCTTAACAAGAAGCGTTAAACGCAATTATGAACATCTACCTAAATGGAAAACCCCTTTCAGATTTCTGAGCAGAAACCTCTGTAAATCATTGGATTGATTGTGGAACTGGCAAACGTCATATTTGATTCATTTAAAAAACGCAGTAACCTCGGATAAATTGTCATTCCAGATAACTTGACCTTTGTCATTTAAATTATTTCATATAAGAAATAAATTATTTCCTAAAATAAATACTAGGTTACTATTAGTAACCCAGTATTTCTTTTAATACTGTATAATGTAATCCTAGTATTTGTAATCCTAGTAACTACTAATCCATTGTGCAATTTATATGATAAATGTTTGTAATAAATGTAATGTTGTAATAAGAGAAAATTATATTTTTATTTATTTAGAGGTGACGGGTTAGTTTCAAAGGAGGACGGGTACATTGTTGGACAAGCCGTCCTCGGGGGCGGTAAAAATTTCTGAATTTTTTCGAGCCCTGCATATAATACTTAATATTATTTAACAACAATACTACAACTAAAATTCTTAGTACCACTAATAATAAAAAGGTTAATATCATTATTTAATTATTGCAAACTAATTATAGAACTCAAAACCTTAATGAATTTTTAACGACTGAGAACCAATTTGTTAAATAAAAAATAAATTTTCGATCAGAAAGCATTTTTGAAATGACTTGCTCTAGGCATAACAAGCTTTTATACTTTAATTATTAGTAGATATTCTAACTACATATTTAATAACTAAAATTTTTACTAATATAACTAAAATTAACTGAAATTTTCTACTGAGAAAGAGATAAAAACTAGGAATGTAGTTTATAAAGATTTAAAGAAAGTTTCTCAACGTGGCAAGAAAGTAAAGAGAGAAATTTTTTTTTTAACATGACTATTAACCAATCTTGAATTTAGGGTGGCTCTAAATTTTAGCGAGCTGGGAGTTTAGTTACTTATGAATAGTTTAGTTAGTTATGAGTTAATAGTTTAAGTTATGAATGCACTTAAAATTAACGAATAATTTAATTTATTTATGCTTTTATTTAATATATTAAAACAATAATGCTATTATTATATTAATAAATAATAAGTAAAATTATTTGTTTAATTTATGTAATTAAGAGTGTTTTTTAATAATAAATTTTATTTTATTGTTTTTATGTAAGTTTTATGATAATAGAAAATTTGATAAGTTTTAGATAGTTTTAAATTAATTCTTTCATTATTTAGAAAAATTATTGTTAGTGCTGTTTTTTAAATTTATTTTTTTGTTCATTTTTTAATTACTAAGTTTTTTTAATAAGTTCTTTTACATCATTTATTAATTAGTTATTTGAACCTATTCTTTTAAAAAGGCGTTCATTGAACTTTTCGTAAAATAGTTTAAAAAGCAGAAAAAAATTTAACTTAATTAAAAATATGTTACAAAGTATTTAACGCGCTATCGAAATAATTTTTTGAGCAAAAGTATCAACTGACAAAAACTAATAGAAGAAATAGAGGGAAAAAAATTTATGATACAGGTATTATTACAATCATTGAGGGCTAAGTAAAACTAGATGTTTGATAATATTCCTTTTGCTAAAAAATAAGGAAAAAAATAGATTTTTCTTTTTAATGCTACTAATAACAAGAAATTCTTCTTTTTTCGAAGTTGAGTTTGTTGCTATATTCTTATTTGTCCTTCAATTAGCAATTCAGACAAGTTCTACTTCCGTCTTGTCCTTGGTTTCATAACGATTTTAAATTGCGATGCTTTTTAATTATCTTATTTGAAGTAAAAGTTTCAATTAAACTTTGCTATGAAAACGTTTAAATTGTATAACATTAAATTATTTAAATTAATTACATTTGTGTCCATCTGACATTTCGTAGTGATGCATAAATGTATCAGTTTCCATTTCTTTTTTATTTAATAAAACAGTGTAAGTTAAGTTATAATTAATTTATTTATTTCTGTGGTTTGGCTTGTTGCCGTTTCAACTTTAATAACATCAATTGGGGTATAATGTACTAATTTTATCTTCAAAAGCTTATAGATTGTAAAATTTTAATTTATTTAAATTGAATTTTTATTTGAAGAATGGAGCAAATTCCATTTTTTTTCATATTTTCAAAAACGAAAAAACAGTGTTTTAAGGGTTTTAAATTTTTTTAATACTTTCATTATCGTTTAAAACTACGCACGGTTTTTATTAAATAATATTAATTAGAATTTAAGGTTATTTTAAATGTTGCTACACCGAGAAAAAAAATTCTGGTAAAATAACCGTGCTGTATAGTAATGATATTTCTGATAAAAAAAAACATAATTCTAGTTAATAAAATCAAAATATACGGTATTTAAACCACTTATCTGGTAATATTTCCTTTCATATGGTAACGGTTTACCGGAAATTCTGGTTTTCAAAATTCTGGTATCTTATTGAAACACATTTAGTAAAAAAAAAAAAAAAAAAGGTGTCGTGTTAAAATTACCATATTTACCGTAAAATATCCATATTTACCGTAAAATATTATACCCTAGTTTTTACAGTAATACTTATTTAATTCGAGTGATTTAGTGATTTTACGGTAATGATTACTGAAAAAATTAGCGTCTATAAAATTTTTTCTTCCGTAACATGTTCCGGTAAAAATGGATTTTACGGTAAAATGCATCGGCTCCCAGAGAGCGGTACTTTTTAACTCAATTTGAACCGGAATTTTTTACTGTGTATGTAAACCAAATGTATTGTAAATAGACTTGTATTGTAAATATGTGTTGCCCAAATGTATTGTGAGTAGAAAAAGCTCGCAATCTCATATTTTTATTCACTAAAAACATTTGAACTTGTTCCATACAATAAAAACCAACTGTCTTTGTTTATAATTTCCAAGAATCAAACAAGAGCGAAAAAAAAGGGGGGGGGGAATTTCGGCACGAAAAAAAAATTCAATTGTTCACAGTAAAACGGCACTATAACACGTTTTATATATATTTTAATACGTCCAAAACATTATTGTGTCATTGTCACTGCAAAACATAATTGTAAAAACTTGTCATGCAATAAACATAAGTATTCTATATTTTATGTTCACTACCAATCAAATGCGCAGGATATTTTCCAGATCAGGAAGTGACTTCTAATTGGCCATGTAGTAGTTGTGAAGTGATCTGTCGGTAGCCAGAACATTGATTTGAAACATCGAAAAAGACAACAATGACCAAGGACGGAAACTCAGAGCTCATTACCTAAAGTGGTGGGAAAGAAGGCCTTTGACCTCAAACTCGTTGAATTATTTAAGCTGAGGTAATTGGAAAGGGTAACACAACATTCAATAAAATAACGATGACAAGGGTAATAGGGGGTATTTTTTTTTAATGATTTGTGATCTTTTTCAACCAATAATAGGCCTATTTTCTTTTAAAATACAGCAATTTTGCGAATGTTATATATTTATGAAAGTTGTTGTTTCATGAATACCTACTGAGATGCTTTATTTAGTTTTTTCATTCTTGTTTTTAAGGCAAGAAATAATAGGCTTGTTTTTCTATTTTTCAAAATTTTTAAAAAAAAATGCAAATACTGTTTATTCTGGAATTATTAATTCAGAGACGTTTTTCTTCCTAAAATTCGACGCTCTATTGCTTTTTTTTTTTTTTTTTTTTTTTTTAAGATTGACATTTATTTAAAAAAATGCGTCGAAAAAATAGGCTTCGACGTGTAAATATGCAAAATTTCCTTTGTAATATTAAAATTTAGTCATTGTTCTACTTTCATTGTTTTAAGAAGTTACAGCTCAAATGTAAAATGGACGACAATATTTTAAAGTTTGACATTTGTCAAAAACACTTTTGTCTGAAAAAATAGGTTTCGTGGTCTATATTTGCAAAATGAATTTAAATATTTTTTATAGTAAGAAAATTTAACCCTATTCACCTCTATAAAATACGGCATTCTACACAGAGAAAAAAAAAGTATGGTATGGTAATGATGTATATGCGTAATGTATGGTAATGATATTTTTGATAAAAACAAAACAACATAATTTTGGTTAATAAAACCAAAATATACAGTATTTAAACCATTAGTTTGGCAATTTTTCTGTTCAAATTGTAACGGTTTCGGATAATTCTGATTTTCAAATTTATAGTTTTTCTTTTCTTTTTTACCATACATTTAGTTACAATACAATACAAAAATTAAAAGTAAATTTAACTAAATAAAGAATTTTTATACCAGTCTCTAATGTATCATGATAAAATAAAATTTTTTTACCACATTTACCAAATTATGTCACATATAATGAAACCCTATTTTATTGTTAATTTTACCATATTTTTACCAAACAACTACAGTTAAATTTATCGAGCTTTTTGGTGCTCCCATAGAACCAGAAACAAAGCAGATTTACACGGGAAATTTTAAAATTTACGGTAGTTTTTACCATTTCTTTTCTCAGTGCATGAGTCGATAATATTAAATTTAAAGTCTTTTAAAATATAAATATTTAAAATCTGATTTAATCAGTTAATTTTCTTTAAGAACTAAATTAAATATTTTTTGTCTAAATACAATAGCATATAAACATGAAAATTACGTAATTAATAGGTTCACTTTTATGCTATTGAAATAATTCCACCCAATTAAGAATATAAAACAAAATTAATAAAAACAGCGGTGACTAGAAAAGATCAGTGTCAGCTGTGTTGACGATAAATACCCGTAAACCCCACGGAATGGAATGAGGGTAATTGTTTTTAGGGCCTCACACTCTATTTAGGTGAAAGTGGTTCTAAATGAAGTCTGTTAGTTTATTATGAGAAACTTCTTCTTTATGATTCCGCAAATGGCTTCCACTATTATCCAATATATCCAAGTGGCTAATTTTCATCCCCTGCTTATTCCTTAGGTGTAATATTATCCCCAATAATATAAATATAGTGACACTTCTTGATAAGTAAACCAGTGGCCCCACCTCACTATTTCTAATCCAGATGAATTTAGTACACAAATATTTATGTTCGCTAAAATGGGAATGATATAATTAAAGTAAGGCTACCAGAATGATTAGGAACAGCAGTTCCTGAGAATATGTATCTTGATAATATGCTCAAGAACTATGCTATGTTATTATGTTCCTTTATAATATGTTCCTATATGCTATTATAATAATAAACTTGAGCACATTACACTACAAAAATATTCTTTGTTTTTTTTTTGGAAATTCTCTGTATGTTTAACGGTTCAAAGTCCTTTTGTTGTCAGAACGGGTTTTCTCCATTTTTCATCCTAATCTCAAACGGATTAAAACCATCAGTTGAAATTCTAGTTTTTGCCATGCAGTTTTGCGTTCTGTAATTTAAATTTTCCTTTTCTCCAATCATTTTAGAATTACCAGAATGATCAGGAACAATAGTTCCTAAGAATATGTATCCTGATAATATGCTCAGGAACTATGCTATGGTACGATACAAATTATGTCAACATAAGACATTCATATCTGGTGCGAAGTCAGTTTCACTTCGTAACTTTAACAGAGAAAACTCGTTCACATTCGGTAAAAGTCTGTTGAGACAACAGATTTACTTTTGCCGCTAACACTTGTTCTTTTACGTCTTATTACAGATTTTCTTCGTAATTTTTACTGAAAAATTGTTCATCTATGGAAGAAGCGTTGAGGCTACGGATTTACTTTGTAAATTTCATAATTTTGCATAAACAATCCATTGCTGGTTTAAAATCGTAAATTTTACGGGATTTTTTTTATAGTGTTTGATGCGAAAAACTTGAACAGGTCAAGCATGTAGGAGTTGGTAAAAAATAAAGATTTCGACTGGAGACTTTTGCAAGAACTCGTTAAGTGCAAATAAATAGTTTGTACAGTAATTTTTTTTGTAGGGGGGGGGGGGGGCTGTTAATAAGCAAATGTCGCTGCACTGTGAAAAACGTAAGTATATTAAAGAAATAGCTTTAGAGATACCCTTTTTGTAAAAATGAAACGAACTTTTAAATTTTTTTTAATATTTCCTTATTATTTTATATCCTCTTCCCATTTTAATAAACGCAATGGTATCAGTAAGTTATTATTTATTGTATCATAAATATTCAAGAGGAATTTACTTAATGGCTTTAGGCATTTTTTTAAAAAACCTAAAAAAAGACGGGAAAAAGATCTCCTGCAAATTTTCTATCTCATAAACAGCAATTTACTGTATGTTGATGGCTCCAAAAATGCGTCTAAACTGCATAACAACTTTGGCATCTTTATTATCTGCATAATTTACACTTTTTGTTTGATTGCAATACTTTTTACAGTAAAATATCAAGATTTTTTTTTGTTTTTACAGTGAAATTTTTTTTTAATATTTGAAACTTAAATTTTTTAAAAATTTTCTGAAACTGCAAACTTAAATTAAAAATAGAAATATTTTAATAAGTATTAAATAAGTATTTAATAAGTATTTAATAAGTTTAATAAGTATTAAATAAGTTAAAATAAATTATGTTAATTAAGTTAAGATTTTGTTACAAATAAAAAGAAATCTTCCTGAAAAGTAGTATTGAGATTTTATCAAACTTTTAAATTAATATTTTTTTTATAAAAACGATTCGTAAAGAATATTTTTCGCTTTATAATTCTTATTTCAATATGTTTTTTAAGAAAAAAAATATTAAATAACGTTTGGAATTAACAAGAAACAAAAAAAAAAAACTAAATGTTTGGTTTTATAAATTGAAATAATATTTTTAAGTAACATTTATTTCCTTATGGTAAGGCTGTTTTCCGATTTATTAATTTCAAATAAAGCAGTAATTTTTCCTCTGATGAATTATTTTTAATATGTCATCGAAGATGAAAAGCAATGCACTTTAAATTTCAAAATTGATTATATAAGTAAACTTAGCAATTTTCAATTAATTAGCGTAATTACTTTAGAAATTTTAAGCTATCCACCCTTTATTTGACAATTAATTTCCATTTGTTATTAATACATATTGATATCAAACGGAAATGAACCTAATTAACTCTTCTTAAGTGATAATTCCTTTTCCATTAAAAAGAAAACACTTTGCCCGAAATTATGAATCAGCCAAAAAATAGCATTTCCCCGAAATGAACAGAAGGAAATAAATGATTGAAATGTAGTTTCAATTAGTAAAACTAAAATTAAATTAAAAAATTTCTTTTGTTTGTAATTCTTTATAAAATTTTGCTTAATTTTTATTTAAAAAATATTGAAATAAGCATTTAAAAGTGTAAAAATATGCTTTTCGTCTGATTTCTTAAAAAAAGAGAAAAAAATTCTTTAATTTCAGTAATTTTTATCAGTTATATTATAGTTAGGTTTTATTAGTCAAATTAGTTATTAAGTTTGCAAAAAAGAAAACAGAAATTCATTACATTAAATAGTAAATAGCGCTTTAACACAGATCACGTTTTTGGTGCATCCTTAAGTTTATTACAATAATGCCGTTGGAAACATTGTATATATCTTGCGATACAATAAACATAATCACACTGTTCAGAATTACGTTATTTATTTTGTACAGTTAAATTCTGTAGTTAAAATTACGTCATAAATATAAGAAGCTATGTTCCAAATTTTAAGGAAACCTCTTTTGGAGAAAAGAAAACACATTCTTGATTCCGCTGATCCGAATGTCAACTCTAGGACTGCTATCAATAAAATTAATGCTGAAATTAAACCAGCTTATGCCCATCTTAATAGATATAGATGGAACGAACTCTGCAGCAAAATTGATCCAAGAACCTCAAACACTAAACTTTGGGAAATTGTTAAAGGCAGTAACAGAGAACAAATTCAGACTAAAGACTGCAACTCTATCAAAAATGACAATGGAGAAATGTTCTCAGATGACAAATCTGCGGCCAATGGCCTTGCCAACCACTACCAACGGATAAGCAGACTCAATTTCTCGAATGAAGACAAGCCAATTTTAACTAAAGCAAGACGCATCGTGCATGGTTGTCGAAGCTCTGATATTGGAGATTCTTCTTTGGTCAAACCCTTTCCTATGCGTGAATTACTCCTGGCAAGGGCACTTCTTGATATGAACAAATCTCCTGGCCCAGATGGTTATGGCTGCATGCTTGAAAACCTTGGTTGTTCAGGGAAGCAATGGCTACTAGACATTATTAATCAATCCTGGAGACAAGGGTGTCCCACCATTGGTACAAGGGAAATAAGCCTGGAGTTTCTTTGACTCTTTCCTTTGAAAGGAGTGTCTGCATCACCATCTCCCGCCTAGCTAACGGTCATCTAAAAGGTTTTCTATTTTCCAAAGGAACTAAAACTTACCCCCTTTGCCCTAAATGCCATCCACACCGGGCTTCCGCCGATCATATCCTGGACTGTCTTGGTCTTCTCTGGGAAGACATTTACTCTACTCCTCTTTTGGTCTTCGATTTTATTCAGCTCAACGGGCTCATAGATCTGGTCTGACGAATGAAGTACCGGCACTTCGGGTACATCATCCATGAAATCCAATTTACCGTAAACATTTATTTTTACAGTAAAATGTAAATATAATTTTTACAGAAATTTTTATTTTTTTAGAGTGATTCAGTGATTTTATGGTAATTAGTAATGCAAAAATTACGGTTTATCAGATATTTTGTTCCGCATCATGTCCCGGTGAAAATGGATTTTACAGTAAAAAGTGCCGGCAATTTTTACCGTAAATTTATTTGAACTTTTTTCGGTGTTACTTTTTAACCATTATTTCAATATATTGCTTGAAAAAGTATTAAATTCAAATTTTAAAATGATTTCGAATAAAAAAATGAAAGATCTGGTTTCATGACTTGAAACAGCTTTTTCAAGTATCATTTATTTCCATCCGATCATTCTTTGGAAATGCCATTTTTCGATTTATTAATTTCAGTTAAAGCCTCTTTCTTTTTTTTCTGAAGAATTGTTTTCCATAAATCATTGAAGATGAACGGCGATTCACTTTAAAATTCAAAAGTAATTACGCTTAACCAAGAACATCTATCAAATTTTTTTTTTGTTTTTGCGATGAATGCGAAAGTGGAGGCTCCTATTTAAGGACATAAAGTAGAATTACAGTGAATTTAGTTCTTTGCACCGAATCACGATTATTGATTATCCTTACTTGAGTGAGTTTATATTTTATAAGTGAAAAATGATTTCCGGTTTTCGAAAAATAAAATAAAATACAGCGGAAATTCTTCTCGTAGCAAACAAGGAAAATAACAATTACATTTATCAAAAGTAATTGACTTTATGATCAATAAAGTCATGAGGTTTTATCTCTATCTGTTGAAAGTTAATAATTGCGGCAATCGGAAAATGTATTCAATAACTTTGATATATTTAATTCTAAGATGTTTTTATTTGAAAATTTTTAAAATATGCTTAATATAAAATAAGCATTGCGTAAATTTATTTTTTAACTTATGCATATTGTATGCATTATCTAAAATAAATAAATTAATATGTGTATTGTATGCATTATCTAAAATAAATAAATTAATATGTATATTGTATGCATTATCTAAAATAAATAAATTAATATGTATATTGTATGCATTATCTAAAATAAATTATCACTATCTAACTTGAGCATTACCTAATTTATCCAGACTTTACCTAAAATTTAACTTATAAAATTAAACTACACTTATTAAAAATAATTGACTAGATGATTAATAAATTAATGAGGTTTCATCCATATCTGAATGCGGCATTTTCTGTAATGAAAAAAAAATGTTTTTTTATTAACTATGACATAGCATAAGTAGAATTTTTATTACAAACTCATAAAAATAAATTTCTCCTAACTGAATATTTTTCTAACTTTATTTCCTAACCTAGGAAATAACTATTACCTAAGTTACCTAAGACTATATCATTACACCTAAGAACATATCAAATCAAACTTTACATGCATATAAGTCATTATCTTACCGAAGAATTCATTAGCCTTTGAAGATTGACAACTAATTTAAAAATTGAAAACTAGCTAGATTGAAAACTATTGAATGAGGAGGCATTATCTGAGTGGAGGAAATATATTTGATAACTATAACATAGCATAAGTTATTTTCATTAGAAAATATTAAAAATCATAATTGAATCATTATCTAATTTTATTTCCTATATTATGAACTACATAAGTTGAATTTTTATTCGAAAATATTAAAAATCCTAATTGAATCATTATCTAATTTTATTTCATATCCTAAGAATTACACAAGTAATGTAACATTACCTTAGTTACATAAGACAAACTTAATATATAATCAGTAATTATCTAACCTGAGAATTCATAAACTTATGAGAATTGACAGAAAAAAAAAAACACATGTTTGTTTCGTTTAAGAAATGCTGGTACAAAAACTGATAAACTATAATATATAATGAGAACATTTTTCGATTTATTTAACTATGACAGACATTCTTCTTTAAATTTGTTTTTTAACTATTGTTTTAAAAACTAAATTTTGTAAGAAATATCAAACAAGATTTTAAAAAAATGCATTCTAATTGATTTTTCATGAACTATCTAAATATTAGAAAGAACATATTAGTTTTAAAGTGTTTGATACTTAGTAATGCTAGTGTAACTTTCATATAGTTATTGTCACACAATTTTACAATAATAATATTTTTTTTAATTAGATAACCAAAGAAAATGACCGATATAAAAACATATAAAAATGAGTGAATGTCATGTTTATTGTACAGACAATAACTGATTTTTTTTTTAAAATAAATTTTTTGGTTTTAAAGCTGCATTTGGAAATATTATTATTATTATTTTGAACTTTGCAAATATTTAAACTATAATATAGTGTCATATTTATAATTATTTCCTTTAAAATTTTTGCGATATAAATAATTAAGTATGCATTGAAGTGTTAATATAGTAACACGAAATAATTAGCTTAAAATTAGCTTTAAAATTTTTTGCGATATACATAATTTTTACGTATGCAGTGAAGTGTTAATATAGTAACATAAAATAATTAGCTTTAAAATGTTTTGCTATATAAATAATTTTTACATATGCAGTGAAGTGTTAATATAGTAATATAAAATAATTAGCCAAAAATTAGCTTTAAAATTTTTTGCGATATAAATAATTTTTACATATGAAGTGAAGTGTTAATATAGTAACATAAAATAATTAGCTTTAAAATTTTTTGTTGTATAAATAATTTTTACATATGCAGTGAAGTGTTAATATAGTAACATAAAATAATTAGCTTAAAATTAGCTTTAAAAATTTTTGTGGTATGAATAATTTTTACATATTTATTGAAGTGTTAATACAGTAACATAAAATATTTGTAACGAATAGTATACTATAATTGTAATAGTTTTAGCTTGCTCAATCTGATATTTGATTAATGTAAGTTTATTATGTACCTGATATATGATTAATAACTATTTATCATTTTTTTGTTAAAAATTTTAAACAAAATTTTTTTAATAAATTACATCAACAATAAGAAAAAAATCATGGTCAAAACTACCAGAATATGATAAAATTAACAATTTTTCTCCCTTTATGGGAACACTAAAAAGCTCGGTAATTTTTATCGCAGACCTTTGGTAAGGATTCTTGTAAAATTAACAATAAAATATGGTTTTACAATACGTGATAAAATTTAGTAATTGTTGTGAAAATGGGTAACTTTATCATGATAACATAGAGCAAGGTGCATAAACCATTTATTCGCTGACATTTACTTTCCAATTTTGTATTTTTCATTAAATGTGTGGTAATGAAAGCTATGTTGTTGTTGTTTCCAATGGCACTTGCCAATACAGCAAGCCTGCTTGGTCAAACCAAGCGTATTTAAGGGATAGGTTTCTTGTTCTTCAGAGGTGCCATACACGCTTTAGCCGTACACACGCCAAAAGCCGGTTATACGGCGGACCCTATCATACATCCATTTATTCATCAACAGATCGCAATTTTGACCCAAACCAGAGAACGATCAATCTCAATTTAGTACCCCCTGAGGTATGGTTCGCTACGGGAACATAGAGGACTTTGTGACTCAATGGATTTAACGGGTACCAGTAATCATTTACTACACTGGGAGTCTTCGGTCGGAGGGGATGAAACTCCCGATCTTTTGGACAAGGGCCCAACGCCCTAGCAACCAGGATACACCAGCCAATACAAGCTATAATTTTGAAAACCAAAACTTCCGGTAAACCGTTACCATATGAAAAGAAAAGTTAAAAAACCGAATATTTCGGTTTTATTAACCATATTTTTTTTTTTTATCAGAAATGTCATTACCATATAGCATGGTAATTTTATCAGAATAATTTACCAGTTTGTACTGAGTACCAGTTTGTATAATTATCATGGTAATGTTACAAGTTTGAGCTGATATAATCTCCTCCGACATTTCCCAAAAATTTTTTTGGGAAAACATAGCTTTTATATCAAAAATAATTTTTATAAAAATAACTTTTCACAGTTAAAGTTTCTCTTTTTGTAAAATATATGTCAAATTTGCGAAGTGTTTAAATTATAAATATACATTGAAACATATTGATAATAGTATCGAATGTTACTATGGTTAATAACCCAAACGACATTTTCTCTTCAATTTTATGATCTAATATTCTTCGAAAAAGATACTTATATCTTTTATGGCATAATATTTTGTTCTCTTTTTTTTCCTTCTTCATCCTCTTCTTTAATACTTCGTAAAACTTACATGGCAAACTTCCAGACTTTATTCCTGGCCTTCAATTGAGAGAGTTCGAAAAATTATTCTTTTTCAGTCGACGCCCGTAAAGGTGATAGAAAAGCCAAAATCGATTGAGAGTCGTTGAGTATAATGAAGGAATATTTAAGGAAATCCTTATAAAACTTTAATGCGAGATCTGTAAGAAAAATATTTCACATTAATTCGCACATTTGTAAATAAATTTGGGTAATGGAGCTTACAAATCCTGTTGTACTCGAAAAATTAAATATAAAATAAATTTTTCATTAAATTTCCTTGCCTGCCTATAAAAAGTTTTGTCATATCCTGTTTAGATTAAAAAAATATGCTTAAATCCAAAATCGTATCTTCTTAATTTAGAAAGTTATTTTTTCAAACTATAGACTATAAACTATACATTTTACAACAAATCGCACATTTGCAAATAAATTTGGGTAAAGAAGATCGAAGCTTACAACTCCTGTTGCTTTCAAAATATTATATTCTTAAAGAAAATAAACTTTTCTTTAAACTTCCTGGTACTCCTATAAGAATATATGTTATATCCTGTTCATATTTTTAAAAAAAAACATGTGTTTAAATCCAAGATTTATATATTTGTAATTTAAAAGGTTGCTTTTCTAACTATGAACTACATATTTCACAGCAAATTGCAAATTTACAAATAATTTTTGGTAAAGAAGAATTAATCTCAAAATTTTCTTCTTGAAATCCTAGATCAGTATCTTCTTAGTTTACGAGGTTTATTATTTCTTTTTTAAAGAAAGACAAGCAAGAACTATAGACTATATATTTCACAGCAAATATCACATTTGAAAGTAATTTTGAGTAAAGAAGAGTGAATCTTACAACTCTAGTTGTATTCAAAAAGTTATTTTCTTACATAAAATAAAATTTTGATTAAATTTCCTGGAATGTATATATGAAATATGTCATATCCTGTTCATATTTAAAAAAATATATTTAAAACCAGGATCGGTATCTTCTTAATTTTGGAAAGTTTTATTTAAAAAAAACTATAGACTATATTTCACGGCAAATCCCAATTTCCAAATAACTTTGGTTTGAGAAGAATGGAGCTTACCACTCCTATTGCACTCAAACTAGTATATTCTTATATGAAATAAATTTTTCATTGAACTTCCTCGTATGCATATAGGAAATTATGAGACTAGACTAGAAGTGCCGAATATAAAGTTGTCGAAGTGTTACGAAAAGTGGAGAATGAGAGAAATTTAATTTAAACTAAGAACACTTTTATGAAGGATAATTTGAAACAATTGGAGCTTAACAGAAATTTTTGAACAGATAAATACACTGTTAGATGTTTTCGAGCATGTTGAACTATAATCTCGTTTAAATTTGTTACACTATAAACATCATGCTAAGTTGGCTCATTATCATAAGTCATTAAGCATGTTTTCGTAATGCTATTGTTCAATTTGAACTATGACATAGTTTAATTTAACGCCTTATTAAGATGCAGCGAAAATGCACTATTCAAGGTAAAATTATTTTAGATTAATGATGAATTAATTTATCTAAAATTGTAGTTTCGAAACTTATCATGGCTCTTTAGGGCAAAGATATTTTGGTTCAATGTTGAACCGATTTTTCTGAAATTGTAGGTTCGAAATCTATTAAAGTGTAATATTTAACCAATTTTTCTTAAATTGTAGGTTCAAAACTCATTATGGTTTCGTAAGTTCGAAACGTATTATAGCTTTTTAGGGTAAAGATATTTTGGTTCAATGTTGAACTGATTTTTCTGAAATTATAAGTTCGAAACCTATTATGGTATAATATTGAACAAATTTTTCTAAAATTGATGGTTCAAAACCATAATCTTTAAATTATTGAAAAATTATGTCAATGATCAGGTTCGTTAGTAGAGAAAAGAATTTCAGCTTCTGGCTTTATGAATTGCTTCGTTTATCTTTCGGTAAATTTTTACATGGGAAACTTTTTATGCAACTTATATGAATTTTTATGTAACTTTTATGGGGAATTTTCATGATTTTTTTATTCTCTACAAACCTCAAATTTGGCAGAATCTTTAAATTTGTCACGGATTTTAAAGCTGCAAAAATAAACAGTGAAAGATCACGGAAAAAATATGCTCAAAACTACTAGAATATGGTAAAATGTGTCGTGTTTCTGGCTCTTTCGGAATACCAAAAAGTTTGGTAATGATTTTGGTAAAATTAACAATAAAATATGGTTTTATAATGTGTGATAATATTTGGTAATTTTTAATCATGATACTTTAGACTATGAATTAAAAAACATTTTTTTGGTTAAATTTATTTTCAGTTTTGTTTTTTTTTGCTAAATGTGAGGTATTAAGAACTATAATTTTGAAAACCAGAATTTCCTGTAACCCATTACCATATGAACAGAAAAATTACTAAATGATTTGTTTAAATACCATAAATTTTGATTTTAATAACCAGAATTATGATATTTTTTTTTACTAGAAATGACATTACCATACAGTCTGGTAATTTTACCAAATTATTTTTCTCCGTGAATTATTTTTCCGTATCTTCCATATGTGGGTTTTGAAAAATTTTATAAAAACGATATATGTATGCATTATTTTTAATACTTTTGGCATTTTTTTGTAACCAAATTGCAATTTGTTTTCTAGAATGGTGACAGCATTCCAAAAAACCGTCCAAAATTTCAGGAAAGCAACGGTGTGGATGTTGGTGTGGTCATACCTGAAAAAGGAGCCACTCAAATAAAAGTAAGATGGTATGTTTTTACCTAAAAAAAAGAGAAAAGAAACTTGCAACATGTGCATGTTTTGTTGTTTACACCATTCCAATTAATTGTGATCATAAGTAATAAAAATTATCAACAGTGTAACATTATTGCTAATTTAACGGTGCTCGAAAAATACTGCTTAATTTTCACTATGCACTAAAAAATGGATGCTGATTTATCAAGAAACTTCCTTCGCTTTCCCCGAAACCGTTTCCTAGTATATGCTCCGAGCAAACATTTTGTCAACGTGACGAAATAACTATCTTCTTTGAGGAGACAAATTTAATCAAAATTAAAGAAATATTTCGTAATTATATATTTTTTCTTCCATAAAGCCTCCTATAGCCTATTGTATTAAACTTTTCTAATGACCACTTTAACATGGGTACCATATAAATGGCCCATCACAACAAGAACAGATAGAACGAGAGATAAATTACACCCATGCTCAAAACGGGATTCGATTCCGGATCTTCTTATTACAAGGTCAACTCCTTGACCACTATAAAGGCTTGTCAGCTGAATTCGCCACTTTAATTTTCGATTGTCTAGTCTTTATTCTAGCTTCGTCATTCTAGTTAACAATCTCCCACAAAGCACTACGATGAAGTTTCGAGTTGAGGAAACAATTTCGTCATATATTTAAGAGTTCACATTTCGTCACGAATTGATTCTCAGAATTAACGAACGCTGAACCGTCAAAAAGTGAGAGTTTTATTTCTCAGAGTGGGGTGTTATAAGATAACAGTTTAACTTGCGTTACACTTAAATTGAATGATATAATTAAAAAAAAAAAAATTCTGTCTCAGTCACTTAGAGAAAGCTGACCTTTTGCAGGATAGAAAATTTTGAAACAAAATTTTAGTCTAAAAAAGCCAAAAGATTTGTGATCAGCATATGCACGACTACAATAAAGCTTTAATTTTTTCAAAATTTAAATTGACTGATAAAAATCCACGTGAGATAAAAACTACTATAATTTTAATGGTTTATAATATTGACAAAAATAAATAAAATATTTTTTATATCAAAACCCTGAAAAAGTTTATTAACTTTGTGAGACGGGAGTGATTTTGATTTGTCATTTTTGATTGATTTTGTAAATAAAAGAAATTTCAATCATGAATAACTGTTTCTCTTGGATCTAAATAACTGCATATAAAAAAAAATTCGAAAAATTATTGGTTGGAAGTGAATTTTGTTTGGAGAGATTTTACTTTTAGCGTAGAAAAAGACATTTTATGTTGTACTTCCTAACCATAAATTATTAAAATGCTAAATATAATTTTAATTTATTTTCACCCCCCCCCCAAAAAAAAATACAAAAAAGAAAAATTATTAAAAATATGTTTAACAAAGATTCTGCGTAAAAGGTTAAGCAATGCTGTAATGAATATGAATTTTCTATTTTTTTAAAATCTGTTTTACACAGTTCTAATATCAAATAAAGGCTTACTAGGTAGTGATTACCAGATGAAAATATTATTCATGCAATTTCAAATTATATATATATATATATATATATATATATATATATATATATATATATTTATTTATTTATTTATTTATTTATTTATTCTCGAAAAGGACTAAAATTAGAAAGGTTATGATCTGAAAAATTCGTTATATGGAGACCACCATTTCGTTGTATGGAGAATAATTTGAGCATTATCGAACGTTCTCATTAAAAATTAATCTCGTTATAGGGAGAATTTTGTTGAAAGAATATTTCGCTAAAGAGATGCCTTACTGTATTTGATTTGATTACTGCCTCACAAAAAAAACTACTTATTTTAAAAGATATTTGCTAAAATGAATTTTTGGATATATTTAATACTATCTTAAGTTACTAGAAAACAAATATAATGGATTTATTGGATGATGAAACGTGAAGAGTGAAATAACTTCTGAAAAACTTTTTTCCTGTGAGGGGTTGTTGCGAGCTCTTTAAAACCATATATATATATATATATATATATATATATATATATATATATATATATATATATATATATATATATATATATATATATATATATATATATATATATATATATATATATATATATATATATATATATATATATATATATATATATATATATATATGTATATATATATAAATAGAAAATTTGCACTTAAATTGCTTTTTTTATGTTTATAAACTATTCGGTATGTCGGTATTTTCAATCGAAAATATGACTGCAGACATTCGCCAATATTTTAATGTTTGATGGCAACTGCTTTAAGGAATCAATCTTATAGTTTTTTTTTTATAAACTATCAGAATAATTTTTTTTCTTTAGTTAGGTTACTACATTTACTTGTAATGAGTATCCATTGTTTCAAAATAATAGAACAGTAGGAAGAGATATAAGAAATTATATTCAGCATCAATTTATCTTATTGTGCTGGCAGCAGTTGGAAAGAGAAGATTTTTCTAGGACAATCAAATTCAGCGAATGCAGCCAACAACTGTAAGGGAAAATAATATTAAGATAAAAGTAATATTTCAATGCTAAATTTCTGATGTTATGTCAAATCGTCGAGAAATGGTAGTTCGTGATTTTTTTCCACATCATACACTTCCGCATTAAAAGAGATATAAGTAAAACATTTTCTTTTGCCGCTTTTCACATTCTTTTTCTTTCCTTTATTTATGTTTATTTTCCTTTCTTTTAATAAAAATTCCACTTCAGTAGTTTCGGCAGACGATTTTGATAAGATTTGGAATCTTCAGACTTTGATAAAATATTTGTGTTTGGGGAAGACAGTGACATATTTCTTAGCTGATATTGGACTTATTGAATGCAATAAATTCGTTATACTTACTTATTTTATCTATAGCGTAAAAATTCAGAGCGAAGAACTTTTATCACTTTCGGTTTTAAAAATATAACTCTTCATGAAGGAATAAATTAAAATTTAACTTAAATTATCTCTTAAATATAAGCCTGAAATTAATATTTTGATGGAAAAAATTTTTTACAAATATATTTGCGTAGTGCAAAAATTTTTTTGGTGCATTGTTGCCACTATTTTAGTTGTTGACGTAAACTTACTTTTTCTTTTATAGCGAAAACACACTTCGAAAATATTAGGGTAAAAACTACCAAAATATGGTAAAATTTATCATGCTTTTGGCTCCGTGGGAAAACCACCATCTGACTCTACCATCAAGGTATTTTTACTACCACTCTGCTTGGTAATCGTAAATAAACTTAAGCTCACTTTAATGCGAATCAAAATATGAAGAGTTTAAATTTCTGAATGAACAATTATTTACTTACTTATTTTTTTGAATAGCACAATTAAAAAAATATATAAATATGTTGAGTTAACTATTGTTTTGATTTTTTCAGCCTGTTGAAATAAGTGTTGAAACTCTACAGAAGTATTTAGATTTAGAAAAAGAAATCCAACGTTTTGAAAAACGTCGTATTTTAGACAATTATCAATTGAAGTCAAATCAGCTTGAACAACTTGAAAAAAACGTACAAGTGCTAGAAGAACAGAAAAACATCCAAGCACAAAGTTTGTAAGTAAATAAACACCTTCATGAAACAATATATATATATATATATATATATATATATATATATATATATATATATATACACCGAAGAGCCGTTACATTATGACCACCCTCCATCTATAACAATGGGCTATAACCCGGTGGCGGAGGTAGTATGGAGTGGGCAATGTTTTTATGGGGCACATTAGGACCCATAATCCTCTTAGAACAATCCCTGACGTCTGTAAGCTACTTGAACATAGTTGCAGACCAGGTTCACCCATTCATGGCAACACTTTTTTCTGCGGGGGATGGTGTTTACCAGCAGGATAATACACCATGTCATAAGGGTCGAATCGTCATGGATTGGTTCGAGGATTATTCCAGTGACTTTCAAGTCATGTCTTAGCCCCCAAATTCACCTGACCTTAATCCAATAGAGCATTTGTGGTCCTACTTGGAAAACCAAATTCGTGCTGTCATGCTACCCCCTCGCAATGTCAGGGAATTGCAGGATCAGTTGGTGAGTGCTTGGTACCAGGTACCTCAGACTACCTATCAGCACCTTGTGGAATCAATGCCACGGCGGGTGCTAGCAGTTTTGAGGGCTAAAGGTGGTCCTACATGTTATTAGCAGATTGGTCATAATGTAATGGCTCTTCAGTGTATATATATATATATATATATATATATATATATATATATATATATATATATATATATATATATATATATATATATATATATATATATATAATTTCAAGGATGTAAATATAAATAATTAAGAATAATGTTATATTTTGATATGTCGTATTGAGGCAATTTTTGATTTTTCGTTGCTGTTTGATAGCTTATTTTTATAGACATTCAAGAATATTTAAAGGAACATTTCTCTTTGAAGAATTAATTTTGCGGATCTTCAAAAATAATGTCAGAAACTTATATTTAAAACTTTCCGTCTATGTTTGAAATAGCAATCAATATTTAGTTTTTTTTTTAAAAAAATCATCGCATTCAGGTAAGAGTAATTTACTGAAATGCGAACTTTTTTTTTAAACGGTTTTATTTTATTCGTTCTTTCGTAGGAAGAATTATTCTGAAAGAATTTTAAAAAAAGAAAAAGAAAGGGAAAGAAAACCCAAAAGATTATTCATTTTAAAGTGAACAAGATTTAAGGCTAAAAGGATGAAATCAAATCAGTGTTCCGCTCTCCTGAAATAGTCTCCCTTTAGGGTATAACTTAGATCAATTGATTGTAGACACGTGAACTCCATTTAGATAGCGAATTATGTTTTCAACTGCTACGCATTTATCATAATATGTAGATATCATAGAATATTATCTAGAATGACAGAGTAGCAGGGAATAGTATAGATGTGGTTCTAGACAAAATAGTCTGTAATTCTATACAAAATAGTTTAATTTATTTATTCCTCGTAGCATTGCCTTATAAGACGAAGGTATTGAATCGTATAAAAGCATTTCTCGATTTTTAAAGTTTATATCCCATGTTTTATTTCAGTTTATAGACGGCGCTCAGTTTATAGCACACGCAATTTGAGTTTGGGACTTTCAATGTTGAACTTCGTAGAATGTATAGTGTACTATTTTGAACTTTTTAACCCAACTTGGAACACAAGGAAATTCTGGGTGTAGAATGATGGCAAACTCACCTTTGTGGAGGTTTTTTTTGAGAAAGCTCACTAACAGTCGCGTTACATGTCGAGGAAAACCACGGAAACAATTAATGGTTTGTCCCACTGCAAAGGGATTCTGAACCATAATCCGTCTACCACTAGAAATATCTTACTTCAGCATTGTGTCCATTGCAAGCTGAGAGCTTGCAACGGGCACAATGTTCGTTTGGACACAATGTTCGTTGCAAGCTGAGAGCTTGCAATGAACATAAAGAGCTATCAGATAAAAAAACCATTAAATGAATTGTAGCTATTTCTACTAATCTCAAATAGCAATCTCTAAGTTTTTTGAATGTGTAATTATAAGACATGTTCATAATGTTCTCAATAACATTTAATGATTTAAATTTAATGAGCACAATAAGTTGCATATTGTTAAATTATTTTTTATTCGAGAGATTTCGCAGATCCTATTTTAATTAAAACGCTTCAGAAGGAGTAAATCCCATTCACCTCTTTAAAGCTGAAAATCAAACGTTGTTTAAATTTCCCTTAGATTAAATTCTTTTTCCTTTAACTAAAACTGTTATAATTCAATATTTTAAATTTCATCAATAACAAGATCCTTTTGATTTCAAACCCAACTGAATAGAAAAAAAAGCCAATGACTTGAAATTTAACTTTGATATTATATGTTATTTCCATCAGATGATAAGATTTGCAATTATTTCTATTTTTCTCTAGTCAAATCTAAATTAAAGGAGAAACTATAAAATAAGTTCATGATGCGCTCAATAATATTTATTTATCTAAATTACATGAGCACAATAAATTGCATTATTGCAAAATAATCTTTAAATTGAAAGACTTTACAGTGCCTATTTTAATAAAAAAGCTTCAGACATATTAAATCACCTCAAAGCGGAAAATAAAACGTTGTTTAAACTTTCCTTGGATACAATCCCTTTCATAAGTGCCGTTAAAACTGTTATAATTTAATATTTTAAAGTGCATCAATATTTAGAGTTTTGTACTTGTGAACCCAATCTAGCAGGAAGAGATAGCCACTGGTTTTAAAATTAACATTCGTACTATATTTCCCTCAAATAGTAAGAATTGTAATTATTTCTATTATTTTCAAATCGAATCTGAGTAAAAGGAGAAACTATAAAATAAGTTTATGATGTGCTCGATAATATTTACTTAACTAAATTTCATGAGCACAATAAATTGCATATTGTTAAATAATCTTTAAATTGAAAGACTTTACAGTACCTACTTTAATTAAAATGCTTCAGAATGAGTAAATCACATTATCCACTTCAAAGCTGAAAATCAAACGTTGTTCAAATTTCCCTTTGATAAAATCCCATTTAATTAGTTCTAAAACTTATATAATTCAATACATTAAATTCAATCAATATCAAAAGTAATTGTGTGACTTGTCTAGAATTTAATTTGAAGCTCACATCTGCCTATTAAATGAACTCAAAGATAATGAGTAGATTTTAAAAGAACCCTAAAGCTACAAATGCTTCCGTCGTGGCATTTGAAAGTCAAATAATTAATTCAAAAATGAAATGGAAAATTGGAAAGTTTTTTCAAAACAGACTGCTAGAATGCCCTAAAGCAAGTGAAAGTCGATGCGAAGAATAGAGATGTATATCCATAAATAAAATTAAAGAAATCGATAGAGTTTTTTTTTTTTTTTTTTTTTTTTAATTTTCTCTTAAGGGCTTGTTTTTCAATTAAACTTTTTTCACGCATAATTTTATTTTTGTATGTATTCTATTTTTTACTTGGTGTTTGATCAGATTGAAAAAATACATTTAATTAAAGTAATTAAAGATAATTTTAACATGTTTGACTTTTTAATTAACAGAAAAGAAGAAGAATGCGACGAATAATCCTTTTTCTTCATTTTAATTAATCTGATAACATGTATATTCATCTCGTATTTAGGAATTTGGAATACCGATGAAGATTTTGTCAGTTAATTTTCATATTGCACGAGAAGCCTCCGGTTAAGAATTATTTTTTTGCAATTTAATTCCGGTTAGGAATTATTCCATTAAATATTATTTCATATTATTTCATTAAGTAGTATTTCCTTTATTTCAATAAAAATTGTTTGATTATCTATTTCATTAATTATCATTTCCTATTAGTGATTTAAATATTATTTCATGATATTTAATTATGTTTTATTCCGGGTAGGAAATATTTAATAAAATATTATTTCATTAAGTAGTATTTCGTTTATTTCAATAAAAATTATTTCATTACCATATTGATTAATTAAACATGATTTAATATTATTTCAGTGAGTTTTATTGAGATTAGAAACTATTTTATTAAATAGCAATTCACATTATTTTCTTTATTTCAAAAAAAAAATATTTAATTATCTATTTCATCAATTATAATTTCCTATTAATAAATTAAATATTATTTCATAATATTTACTTATGTTTTATTCCCAGTAGGAAATATTTAATAAAATATTATTTCGTTAATTAATATTTCGTTAATTTCAATAAAAATTATTTCATTACCATATTGATTAATTAAATATGATTTAATATTATTCCAGTGAGTTTTATTGAGATTAGAAATTATTTTATTAAATATTAATTCACATTATTTTCTTTATTTCAATAAAAAAAATTTGTATATCTATTTGTATATCTATCATTAATTATCATTTCCTATTAGTAAATTAAGTATTATTTCATGATATTTACTTATGTTTTATTCCCAGTAAGAAATATTTCATTAAATATTATTTCGTTAATTAATATTTTGTTTATTTCAATAAAAATTATGTCATTACCTATTTCATTAATTACCACTTCCTATGAGCTAATTAAATATTATTTCATGTTATTTAATTATGTTTTATTACGGGTAGGAATATTTCATTAAGCATTGTTTTATAATATTTTATTAAGTAGTATTCCGGTTATTTCAATATAAACTCCTTTACTATCTAGTTAATTAATTATCATTATTTATTCATAATTAAACGTGATTTAATATTATTTCAGTACATTTTAATATGCTTAGAAATTATTTTGTTTAATGTTATTTCACATTATTGCATGTATTATTTTATTTATTTAAATAAAAATTAAGTCCTTACCTATTTTATTAATTATCATTTCCTATTAGTTAATTAAATATTATTTCATGTTATTTAATTATTTTTTTTCCTAGGTAAGAAATATGTCATTATATATTTTTTCATATTATTTTGTTCGGTAGTATATCGTTTGTTTCAATAGAAGTTACTACATTATCTAGTTCTTAAATTATCATTGCATATTAATTAATTAAACATGATTCAACGTTATTTCTATACATATTATGCTAGTTAGAAATTATTTATTTAAATATTATTTGATATTATTTTATTAAGTAGTATTTCCTTTATTTCAATAAAATTTATTTCACTAGTTATCATTTTCTATTAGTTAATTAAATATTAGTAATACAATGCAATGCAATGATAAATAATTAGCTAGATAATTTTAGCTAATTAATTATTATTGCATATTAATTAAATAAATAAAATGTAAGGTTACTTCATTACATTTTATTTTGATTATAATTTATTTCTTTAAATTTTATGTCATTGTAGTATTATCTTTATTTCAAATAATAATATTTCATTATTTATTTTATTAATAATCTTTTCATATAAATTAGTTCAACAGTATCTTGTGTCATTTGTTCTATTTTATTATTTAGAAATTATTTCATTAAATATTATTTCATGTTATTTCATTCAGTAGTACTTCGTTTATTTCAATAAAAATACTTTATTACCTATTTCACTAATTATCGTTTCATATAAATTAATGAACTATTATTGAATTTTATTTCATTATGTTATATTTCGGATAGGAATTATTTTATTAAATATACTTTTATTTGCTCTTATTTTTAGAACAATCTTCTCAAATATTCATTCATTTGAAACATAAAATGTTTAAAAATAAAGAAGATAAAAATGGGAAATGTAAGTTGATTCTGTGTTAACTAATCACAAATACCATTAATCCGGGTCACAAATTACACTGGGAAAAAAATATATAACAAGAGGTCACGTAAGTGTTGCGACAAACTTCTATGGGAGTAAGGGCTCATCATCAGGAATAAAATTGCATAAAAGCCCATGTCCAGAAATATCGGCAAACAAGGCTAGGGTTTTTTCTCTATTATGATCCGAGCAGAAGCACACAAAAAAATAATTCGTAAAAGGGAAGCACCTCTAGTGGCGTATGATGACATTTCCGAAAAATTCCTATAATTTAAAACTTTTTGTATAAAATTACTGTATAAATACAAACATATTGGGCGCATCATCCATAAAATCCATTTTACCGTAGAATATTAAGTCGTAATTTGTACAATATTATTTATTTATATAGAGTGATTCAGAGGTTTTTGAGGTAATTATTACTGTAAAAATTACAGTATATCATATTTCTTTGTTCTTTAGCATGTTCCGGTTAAATGGATTTTACAGTAAAAAATATCGGTGGTTGGTACTTTTTACTGTAATTTATTTCGGGACTTGTAAAAATTAAGCAATTTTAATCCTGATGATGTGCCTTAATTCTTCTAGATCCCCCCCCCCCCCCCTGCAACAATTTTGCGACCCAACGTTATATACATATATGAAAACGTTACTTTTAAAAAGTAACGAGTAAATGTACAAGTATTTTTAAAAAAAGTAACGAGTAAAAAGTAAAAAGTTCTTATTTTAAAAAGTAACGAGTAAAAAGTACAAGTAAAAATACAAGTACTAAACAAAAAAAGTAACGATTTAAAAGTACATTTCTAGGAAATCGAAAATTCAAAGTAACCAAAAATTTTATTGAATATATTCTTATGTTCTTTAATGTTTTTGCAAAATTGTTGTTATTTATTTAATTATTTTTAATTTTGAAAGTTATGGACATTAATTTATTTTTAAATTCGGAAGAATATTATAATATAATTTTATAATATAATCGTATAATATAATTTTAAAATCAAATATAATTTTAATATCAAACTTTTTATGGATTTGCATGAAAAAGAAATTTTATCTATTGATTTTAATTTTTAGTTTATTATTTTTATTTATTTAAATTACCATTGATTTAAAATTGTTTTACTCTATAGAAACGCGTTTTAAAAGCACAAACATAAACAAAGCAAACACGGGGTTTCAGATAGCTTTGCGATCTTAGAGCTAGTAAAAAAATAATTGAATGTGCAGTATAAGTTGAAACAGAACAGTCTACAGTTTTATTTGTAACAATGGCTAAAGCTGAAGTCATGCGAGAAAATCATTTTCCGAACATTTCTGCCTAACGGAATAATTAAAATTTGTAAACGACAGCGGCTAAAATAATACCTTCGAGTTTTCAAGAGTTAAAATAGTAATTATAATAGTTTTCAATAGCACAAATAGTTCTGAAGTTCTTAGAGATTTGACTGGGCGTTGTTTGACAAGATCGGGCATAAACATAATTTTAGTAAAAAATGTAAAGTACAGTCAAAAAAAGATCAAAAGAGCCATCTTTTCTCTTTCAGGAATATGACAATTTTAAAAGGTCAAGGTATTTAAACACGAAGTTAGCTGTGAATGCATATATATTGCACATTAATTTTATAAATTAAAAAAACATAAGCATTTTTTTAAAATTTAATTTTATTTAAAATTTAATTTTTAATTTTAAAAGCTTACCGATTTTTAGAAAAAAGTAACGATTTCATTCGACATTTCCGTTACAAATACTTGTACTTTTTCCCTAAAAAAGTAACGAAAGTACAAGTAAAAGTACTAATTTTAAAAAGTAACGAAGTACAAGTAAAAGTACGTACTTTTTACTTGTATCGGCGGTACAAGTAACGAAAGTAAATGTACTGCCATATATGGTTATATGTAACGTTTTTAAACAAGAACATTTGGCCAGGATAGCCTGGTTGGTAAGGCGCTGGAAACATTCGAACGGTGTTCGAATCTAGCCGGCCGAAGACCCCCCCCCCCTCCTCTGTGTGAAGTCATTTTCTTGCCCATAGATGGAGAGTCATTTCATGCCCATAGATTTCTTGCCCACAGGAAAACAAGAACAATCACTCACCCATTTCTTAATGGCCTGACAATAACAAACAAGAATATTTTGACATAAAATATCATTTTAAACAAATTGAGAAAAAGACTGAAAAAAATGTTTTTGATTGCATAGACTTAATAGTTTCAATTGTATTACAGGCATCAGTTACAAGCAGCTATAGACACTACAAATGGAGCACAATCTTTAAAGAAATTTTTATTTGAGAAAAGTCAAAATGGTAAAACCTTAAACGAAGATGAAGAAGAATATGTGGATCTTCTTAATCGTCAGGTATATTTCCTTAATTTAGATCACTAAATTCAAGAATTTAGCTGGAATTACATTTATGCTATAAAAAGAACATCACAGTATTTAAGGTTTCCATTTAACGCCATAAAGTTACTAACTTTCTTAATTATGTCCTATTTTTACTCCTTTTTTGAAAATTAATTTCCTAAGTAGCTTAATTCACATAATTAGAGCTTGGAATTTATGGCACAATGCCATCAACATAAAACAATCCATTTTACATACGTTTTTTCGAAACCTTTTTTTCCCGCTGGAATAAGCACCTAAATATTTCACCTTTATAGTAGTTTATTTTTTTGGAACTAAATATGATTATGATACTTTTAAATTTAAAATAGCTTAGTTCAATTTTAATTGTAAAAAGTTGAACAAAGTAACAATTTCAAGGAATATAAATTCCAATATACTTCCTTTAGATATCTATTGGACCATATTGGGTATTTTTCGTCTTAAGCGGGTAAACTTTAATTATTAGATAAAGATGTCAGATAGAAATACGTATTCTTTTTTAAATAACTTCCTGAATTAAAAAAAAGATACATCTCATCACTGTTAGAACTTCTCGGCAAAAATGGTTAAAAAAATTTTTGAAATGTTATTTTACAATTTTCAACCAAAACAGTGAAATAACCATAAAAAAGCTGATATACAAACTATTAAGTGTGGGAAAAAATTTATATTGATTTTTTTTCTAATACGGTTGAACAACCAGAACTCTATCCACGCATACTAGATCCATTTTATAAATCCATTTTGTTCGTGCAGCTGGGTACATACTGTATCTGAGAGGGCTAACCGGCCAATCTCATGACTTGATGAACACGGGTTCAAATCTCAGTGTTGATATTACAATATTCTTTCATTCCTTCATTACAAGAAAAGTTTCTAGTGTTCTGCACTCTTCAGTCGGTGTCTTTGGACTATTACAATACGAAATTATTCATGCATAAATGACGCAGTATCCACGGAGCTCTAGTGTTCGTTTAAGTTTCATTTTTAGGTTTCAGAAACTATGCTAGTTGTATATGGTTATAAAACCGTATAGTTTTATTTTCATGGTTTTTTAACTATACCAACTGTAAACGGTTTCAAAACCGTAAAGGTATAAACGTGTTCCTAACCATCAATTTTATGATTAATCGGATGGACAGACTTTTGTCTGTCATTTTACCGTATATTCAGAATGAAAATTCTAACAGTAATATAAACGGGAAGGAGGAGTTTTATTGTGCATTTTGACAACAGCCTTTGTTTTACTTTTAGCTTTTAGTTTCTCCCTTACGGTTGTTTGACATTTCTATGTTGAGCCTGGTTTAAGGAGAACGCTTTTTTACTGGGCAAGTTAATTAATTTATCTGCAAGTTAAACGAAAACATGATTCGTCATAAGTTTCTCATTAAAGCCAAGTATGGAGCAATCAATGCATGTTTAGATTTTTTCCATTCATGGAACCAGCTCTAGTTTCTCAAGACAAAAACTAGCTTTGAAAGCCTTATAAAGAGGATGATTACACTAAAAAAAAAAGGAGGATCAAAACTACCAGAATATGGTAAAATTTTACTTGTTTCTGCCTTCACCGGAAAAGGACAGTAAATTTTACCGAAGTGCTTTGTTAATGATTAAAGCATGGCATAAAAACCATTTATTCATTTAAACTTATTTTCCAGTTTTGTATTCACTACTAAATGTGGTAATAAAAATTATAATTTTGAAGACCAAAATTTCCGGTGAACTGTTACCATAGCATGAACGGGAAAATTACTAAATGAATAGTTTTTTTTAAAATGAAATGAACAGTTTTTTAGAAATATATTTTGGTTTTTAATACTAGAATTATGCTTCTTTTTATCTAATCAGAAATATTATCATCATATATGAAATTTTTCCAGAATTTTTTTTCTCCGTGTTAGTATACTAAAAATTTTAATCTTTAACAACAAAATTGAAGATTTCAAAATACAATTTATAGTCAGTTACCTTGACAAGTTAACTCCAAAACATTGAAACAAAATTCATTTTATTCGTAAATATTTCATTTAATGAAATTATGTTTATCATAGAACTTGAATAACCGCAGTGTTGTCTTTCAAGTAACCAAGTAATTTATTCTAACGTAGCAAAAGGGTGTAGAAAAAAGCCGAAGTAAATACTGTCAGTAGTTTCAAATAAAAAAAAATTTAAATTTAAAGTAATGCAAATTAAAGTTTTATTAAGTTTGCTGCAAATATATAAAAAAAATTTTTTCCATATACACTGAATATCTAACATTATGCAGTAAGCTTTTTTAAAAAAGTTAATTTTGTTGCAAAATTAATATATTTAAAAAAAAAGAAAAGAAAACAAGACAGAATAATACTCTTCAAATTTAACTGTGTAACCAAATATTATATTCACCATGTAAAATATATAAATTTTATTTATTTATTTAATAAGAGAAAGTTTTTAAATTCAATTTAGAAGAAGTTCTCATATGGTGTTATATAAATTGCTAACAAGAGCAAAGAAAACAAAATATAACAAATTCCATAAAATGTTTTCTTTTATTTTTATTTAAATTGTGCTTTTTTGTCATTCTTTTTAAAAAAAGTTATTTTTTGTTTATTGTGAAAACTAGTTTAATATCTTTTGAACTAAAAAAAGAACGACAATTATTTACATTACGCAAATAAGAATTCTAAGGAGGCGTCTCAACTGCTTAAATAGTTCTGATTAAATAAATTTATTTCATTTCAAATTGTCTTAGTTTACATGAAAGGATGTATTAAGTTACAAACTGGGCCTCAATATTTATTGCTTTCATGCAAGTTATTTAGTCGCATAGCTACAATAATTCTTCATATTTATTTTAAATTCATATTATTTATAAAAATAAAATTTAATTTTAAAAACTCTTAAAGCTGATCTTTATATTCTTTATTACTAAATCAAACATCTTCCGTAATCAACAGAATGCTTTCGATAACATTTCGATGAAGTGAATAAAAATGCTGGATTATTTTATGTGAAACATAAAATGTTAACTCTTGTTTTGAGCAAAGACTTGAAACGCCTTTTCTTTTAATTTAATTCAGAGAAGAATAATTAAATTATACAATATGAAACTAAATTTAAATAAAGACAAAATAAGTAAAGTAGTTGTTCGTAAGGAGACGTAAATTAAATTTTGTTCCATTAGTTGATTTTATTTCAGCCGCTATTTCTTTCTCTCAACTAACTATGTTAAGTTCTTTACTAGTTACATTCAAACTAAATAATAGTTCTTCGAGTTGTATAGACATAGTAGTTTGCAAGTTGTCGTGTTTTTTTCTTAAAATGTTTATTAAATATCTACTAATATATACAAATCTAATATATACAAATCTACTAATATATATCTACTAAAATATACATATCTACTAATACACTATTGTCTAATTTTTATTACATAAAAATGATTATGTAAAAATTATTAAATAGCAATTATCATATAATTGTTATTATACAACAGTTATTACATAACTGTTATTATATAAAAAATATTATATAATCGGTTTTATATATACTTTTCATTTACCAATTAATAATTAATTGTTATTAACATTTAAATGTTAATTCTCACATTTCTCTATAATTGTTAAAGTTGTGTTTCAAATGTTAGTATGTTAACATTTTTAATTTTGTTTTGCTTTGACACAGTAACTTTAGTTAGATAAACATGTTAAATGTTAATTTTCCCATTTCTCAAAAATCTTTTATGTGCTCATATGTTCCACTGCTTATTCTAATGGATATTGCAAAGCACTTCACTAGTCAAGAATCGAAGTTCATCAAATTTTTAAAAATTATTTTTAATTAGCATGTTTAAATATTAAAATGTTAACATATTATTTTTACTTTGTTTTGACAGATTAATTTTAATCAGTTAAGCATGTTAAATGTCAATTCTGACATTTTTCAACTATTTCTTATGTGCTCGTATGTCCCATCGCTTATTCCAATTGATATTACAAAGTATTTCATTAGTCAATAATCGTTTATCGTAATTCGTAAAAGTTCGTAAAAGTCGTAAAAGTTATTTTTAATTAACATGTTTAACTGTTAATATGTTAACATGTTTAGTTTTATTTTGTTTTGACAGGTTAACTTTAATCAAATAAGCATGTTTCTAAGTAAAAAAAGCATTTTCTGTTGAGAACATCTCAGGATAAAAAAAATGTTCTGTAACTACCACTTTTATTATCAATGATTTAGAAACTCGTCAAAAAATAAGATAATAAAAGTATTCACAATGCAAATTAATACTTACGAAGGAAAAGACAAAAACTTTAATTGATTTTTAAAAAAAACACTTTTGAAGAACGTTCACGAATAGAAAGTGACATAAAACTCTCTTTTTTTGTCATCTCCTACATCAATTTAAACCCATTTCGGTGTAACCTTTTTTAAATAATTACGGTTTATTTTTTATCGAACAGTAAAAAGTAATCGCACAAAAGTTTCATTATGAGCATTTGTTCGGGAAAAACCATCGAGTTACATCTACATCAATATTTTATTAATAACAATATTTATATTTGGATCAATAGTCAAAGTATAAATTTTTAATAAAAATAAAGTGATAGTTAACGGAAGAAAATACCTACTTTGTTCAAACGCATATGCACTTCTACTTCATTTTATAGAGGCTCTTTTTACATCATTGTGAAATAATAATTGGGTTCGAATGACATTTGAAACATATATATTTTATCCATTGAATTTAAAGAATGACAGGATCTTAAAAATATGCTTTATAAGCTTTTTAAAAAATAACGAGGAAACATTTGTTTTCTTTATTTTAGATATTTTTGACATATTAAGGCTATAGCAGACAATGAAAAGAAATTAACGTTCGGAACAAAATAATTTTTTCCCAATTATTTTTAATGCTAATATAATTTTTCAGTTTCATCTAAAATAGGAAGTATCAATTTCTTAAAGTGTAAAAATTTTTCAAAATTTCTCATTTAATATTTATGCTTTATTTTTGTATACTTAAGGAATAATATAAACTGCAAAAAACTCAAAATGATCTATGTATTTTGAAAGAATTTTAAAACAACGTCCTAGACCCCCTTTAATTTTTTTACTATTTTCTGATAAAAAGGTCGATAGAATCCATTTTTTTTTTCGTTTTTTTTTCAGTTTGAGATTGAATTGAAATGTTTTTAGTTTTTTGCACAATTCTTTATTTTGTTCCAGAACAGACGTGTTTTATTTTCCCACAACCACCTGAATTATTCAATAAGAAAACAATTCGGAAAGAATCGATTGGAACATTGCTTACTTACAGTAAATCCCACTGCATTAAACCCTAGAACATTTATCGCAACCTTGTGTTACTTCATTGCAAATTTACAGTATTTATCGTTTACAAAGAATACATGTGATACAATGTTTTTCTTTCCTATATAAAAAACCAGTAATGGTTTGAATATGGCTTTATAAATAATGTAGGTCATGATTTAAATGCAAAACCTGCACTGAAATCAATCTATTTCCTTAAGTTTATGCATAAATTATTCTTGAATTTCGCTAGTTTATATTTTAATCTGTTTTAAGATCGATTTTTTTAAAAATTTCCACTCGATATTGCTTTAATGATTTAAAAACTTTGAGTACACTTTTAGAGAATACTTGCAAAAACTGGTAAAATAACAATTTGTTTTATTGGTAAATAATTATATTCCGTATTTCACTGTTATATAATTATATTTAGTATTCAAAACAGTCAAAGAAGTATTGCAAAAGATAGTATTTCAAGCTGTTAACTGCGAGAAAAATGGTTATTGACTGTTTTCACCTAATACGGTTAAATAACCAGTGTTTTATCCAGTCAAACTAGGCCATAGCCAATGATAATCGAGACTAGAAACTAGGCATCGAAAACTAGAAGCTAAGCCATCATATTCCTAATAATCTTATAGTAATATGTGGTGAACACTTTATGAAGCTATTTGGTTCCTTCAAAACAATCTCGTTACCTGCTGAACTTTGGTTCCAATCCCAGCGTTTATACCATAATATTCCTTCTATTTGCTCAAAAATTGAAGTTTCCAGCGTCCTCAATTGGAGACCCTGGATTATTGGATTACGAAACTTTCATTCCCATCAACTCTCATAGATGGCATCCCCACAGAGCTGCCGAACACTTAAAACTACAGTATTTTCCATCTCTCACGATAGATGGCACTACTAAGATGACACTAAACTATTTAAGCAACAGTTCAACGACAAAACACAACTCGACCACAACATAACTCTAATATTCACGAAAAGCCTAATATATGTTTAACCATATCTTGTTTTGGTTAGATTTCTAGGTGGAATTAATGAGTTTTATGTTTTTTTAACATTAAATATACATTAATCAATTTTAACTTGTCCCAGTTTCTACCTACATTCTGTTTTGATAGTCAGATTTTCTCTTTGAGAGAAAAAAAATCGGATAACAATACAGATAGCAATTGCGAAAAATTGGAATCTCTTCATCAACAGCAGTGTGGTATATTAGCATGATAACCACAACCATGAAAATTAATTAAGAGGTGGCAAATGTTTCTTGCGGTTTGAAATTTTAAAGGTTTTAATTTCAACTTAATTTTACGGATTAAGATAGCCAGTTTTAAAATCCAAATAAATGCCTGTTAAATAAAATAAAATTGTTTTTTTTTTTTTTTAAGTGGAATGGAGTAAGGAAAAGCTTTTTTCCCTTCAATATTTTTCTATCACTTAAATTTTCTCCAGGTTGTGGACATCATAATAGAACGAAGAATGTTCGTACGTTAGCCTGTTTGAGAAGAGGAATTTTATTGAAACATACCCACAGAATAAGGTGTGTCGTATAGTTTATTCCAGTCTAGGTTGAAATGGTCTATTTTGATTAGCCCTTTCAGACCATACTATAGCGAATTTTTAAAAAAAAAATTTTGTTTAATTTTTTATATTGCATATTTTAACATCTACCGCCCAGGTGGCTGAGTGGTTAGCGTGCCTGACTGCAAAGCCAATAGCTGAGGGTTCAAATCCCGCTCAGGGCATGGATGTTTGTTGTCCTCTGTTGTGTGTGATATGTGAATGTGGCCCATCCTATAAACGGGTATCTGTGGTAGTGTGGCGTGGGTGATATTACTCGCCTCCGTGACTTTGGTCACAAGTGCTCACCAGGTAATGTAAAATGAGCAACACTTCCGGCAATTTCCATGACTAAGGACGATAAGTTAAGTGCCTGCTGTTAAAAAGGAAAGATATTGTAACATGAATTTTTCTGTGGCTCTTTTTTATTTGCTTTTAAAAAAAAAAATTTTTTTCACAAAAAAAGAATATTCCTTACTTATGAATTTCAGTTTGTGAAGTTAAATTTTTCAAATTTCAAACAAAGAAGCAATCCTAAATCCTGCTAAAATGCGAACCATAACAAGAAGAAAGAAACGAGAAGAAAAAAAATTGAAAATTGATTCAGTATCTTTTGAAAAAAGTTTGCGGAAAATGACCCTTTTAACATGAACTGTGGTAAAACAAACTAATTTTTTCCAACTACCTTTACTTTGCTTCATAAACTTAAAATATAAATTTCGTGTTCCTTAGAGATTATGCTAATAATATCATCCTTCATTTTAGGAAGTTAACGAAAGACAATTAGCAACTACTTGCAAGCAGAGAGATCTTTTGAAAGAAGAGTTATCAGCTCTTGCAATCGATGGTGAATTGCTTCAAAAACTGTACGCTCAAAGAGATGAACTCCTGGGTAATATTTATTGGGAAATTAATAATAGTTCTGATGTTGTTTTTGTTGTTGTTCCTTATCATCTAATTGTCTGACGGAGTTAGACAAGATCCAGTAGGTTGTTAACCCTCAAAAAGTCGATAACAAGTCGATAGTTCTGATGTATTAGACTGTTTCAAATGAATTATCTCTTAATATGATAATATGAAATGATATTTTAATATAACCTCATTGAAAATGTTTTTAATATTATCATATGAAGTGATGATCATCATACCTACATAGAGATTATTCAATCAATTGATAGAAACAATTACTTTCAATTAATTGAAATTGTGAACGCATTTTCTTTATTGTCATTGATGAATCCAAAATTTTTTTTTAATGATGATCATCACTTGATCATCACTAATGATTATCACAAATGATTCACTTTTTTTAAAAAAAGTTCTACCAAGTAAAACTGAGCCGCTATGGCCTATCCGGTACAGCCGCTGAGCTATCTTCATGGCGAACTGGGGTTCGATTCTCAGAGTCGGCTTGAAGCCTACCTACCCTCAGATCAATGAGTACCAGCTTGTCTTGGAAATAAAATAGTATTGTGCGCAATTTTAACACCATTGCCCTAATTATGTTGTTAGGGACGAAATTGTCAAACTTGAACTTCCTTGGGGACTCCCCTGACCCACATCAAGTTGCTTTAATTTTTAGTAAGAAAAATTGGATGAGACGGTGCTTACAGATCTATTTTACCGTCTTTTTGACTTACTTTAGTGACTAAAATTTTTTTAAAAATATTTAAACTTTTAAATAAAGTATTAACATTTTTTTTACAAAGGAAGCTTTCAAAATAATTTATTGATTTTGAAACTCAAAGGTGTTTCACAATTTTCGTTTTAATGCCCCATGGGAAACTGTAATAACATGTAGTCTGAGTATATATTTATTATATGTACATTGAAAACATATTGCGTTTATTACCTTTTAAGAACTGTGCATTGAAACATTTATTTCATTTAGAACAACCATATATAACTTAAGTATATATAACATGTAATTTGTAATATATGTAACATAATGTCCCGTTTTAGTAAAATATGTACAATTTAAAAAATCAAGTGAGAATACATTAAAAATTTTAGAGTATTGAATATTTCATATAAAGTTCATATGATAAGTACATAAGCAAATATGATAAATATATGATAAACTCACATATGATAATTACGCAAACAATGTTATTATATTAAATTTACTTCTTCGATGGTATTAGTATTGCGATGAAATTGAGATATATTGTCGGTGAATAATTAATGAAAATACCCTAAATAATAAATTAAGGTCTAATGATTGGCATTTCTCATATTATGATATTGATCGGAGTGGTTCTCTTTCAATATACTAATTTATAGGTGCAAGTAAAGATTTAAGTTACAGAATTTGACACAAAATTAATGTCTTTTTAAATAATCATGTTTACCCTGCCAGATTAAAGAATGTACATAAGATCTGCAAACCTTAAATGTTGTCCTTTTCATAAATGATTGTTTTCCCACATCTATTTTATATATTTTACGATATGAAGTATAATTGAATTCTTTTATTTTTTTCTCACATAGAAAAAACACAGCTTTATATATTATTACTACATCTAATCTAAAATGCTTATGGTAAAAATTTAAGAAACCTTACTGAATAGTATTGAATAAAAATTTGCACCCATGTTATTTTTTCATGTAAATCTATGTTATAATCCAAGAATACTTTACTTAGAATTGAAAATTTTATTTTATTTTGATTTTAATTGTACTTTTTTAGTTAGAAATGAAAATTTAATCACAATAAGGCAATGAAAGAAAGAAATTCTTATTGTTTTAGTAGTTAAAAATAATTTTCAGCTGATTCTAATTAGATATACGTTAGTTGTAGCAGTATTTATAACTTTTAGTATCATTGACTTTAGACACGTTATTTCCGTAAATTTTGAAATAAAATAAAATTTTAAATCATCGAAATAGTTACTGAAATGTTTGAAACTAATTTTTTTTTCCATTTTAATCTGTGTTTAACTAATGTATAAAAATTAAGAAGAATTAAACTATACTTTATATTCTAGATCATGTTCTGAAAAGCAGCAAACTTTTTAAGCAAAACGAAAATTTTATATAAATGTATTATATTAAAAAATATTTTAAATGGTCTCAATAGTTTTGTCCGGAAAACTGCTGAAAGTTTAGGTGTCTTAATTCTAATTCTAACGTTTCTTGTAAATGAAGGATAAATATTGTCTTACTTACACACAGAAAAAAAGTATGGTAAAAATGCCAGCATATGGTAAAAACTTCTTACTCTATAATAACATCAAAATCCTCAGTAGTTTTTATGAAAGTGCTTTGATAATGATTGCGGTAAAGTTAACAATAAAATATGGTTTCATAATATGTGATAAAATTTGGTAATTTTATCATGATACCTCAGAACATGGCATAAAACTCATTATTCCGTTGAATTTACTTTTTGCGTTTTTTGCTAAATGTGTGGTAATATTATAATAACTAAGAATCTGAAAACCAGAATTTCGGGTAAACCATTACCGTATGAATGAAAATAATACCAAATGAATGGTTTAAATATAATATATTTTGGTTTTATTACCAGAATTATAGTTTTTTTAATACCATAAATTTCATTAGCACACTTTACTGCAATTTTACTAGAATGTTTTTCTCTGTGTAAAAAAATTTAAGTAAGTGTATAGAAATTTTTTAAGTTCTTCATGTTGTAAAAGATTTTTTATCTCAATCTATATATCACACTTCAAAATATTAGTCATAATTAATGAATATTCTTTAAAATTCTTTTTGAAATTAAAATAATAATTTTATAAATAATATATTTTTCCATTCAATTACTGTAAAAAATAAATCTATATTTTAGAAAATACGAGTTAAAAAGTGATTTTATAAATAATATATTTTTCCATTCAAGTACTGTAAAAAATAAATCTATATTTTCGAAAATACTAGTTAAAAAGCGATTAAGTATAGAAATAATAACATTTTAGCCATTTTCAAATTCTATAATATTCTTGCGGAAGTAAATGTTTTTTTTTCATTGCATAAATTTAATTTCCACCCGTGAAGCATGAAAATCGGCATAATAATAATGGAACGAGGAAGGTATTGGCCCACATTGGGCTGTCGGGCCAACTATGATGATGAGGATAAATAAAAGAAATAGTAAGTTAAAGTACTCTTCAAATTTCTTCTCTTATACTATCGTTTTATCAAGCATTTAAAACAACAAAGAGAACTCGTATTAAAAATAACATTAAGCAAATATTTTTTTGAGGTTAAGTTTTCACAAAAATAAACAATAATGCCATTAAAACGCGTTTAGATAAAGGAAGAACATTCAATTTTAACTTCCACTAAAGTTTTCTTAATAGTAATTATTGTTATTAGAATTTTTCTCCAAATATTACTTCTCAAATAATGCTTTTCATTGAAGTCTAAGTATTATTATAATGAAATTTTTCAAACATTCCTAAGAAAGCGGAAAAAATGAAGTAAACAAGATTCGTATGTCTTTTAAAGTTGGAAAAGTAAATTTCTTTTAGTCCTATCGATTCAAAGCATTGTTTTGGGTTATCTAGAAGAATTGTTTCTGGAATAAAAAACGCTAAGAACTTTTACGTATGTTTTCTAAAACTCTAAAACTTTTTACTAAAAATAAATGAATACCTTGGTTTGGAGAAAACTTTAGGTTCAAAGACAAATAAATCTACTATTTTTAAAATTATAGATCAGAAAGGGATATTAACAAAAACAAAAGTTTGATATATTTGGATTTGTTGTGCATTTGAGTTAGTTATAGAGTAAATACTAAGAAAGAGTTACAAGAAATGTTTTATATTTCAAATTCTTATACATTTATTTAACTTTTTTTGAGCAAAAAATAGTGAAATACTGTAAACATAATATGAAAATAATTCTTTGAAAATAAACTTGCAAGAGGCTCCTTAATGTCGAGAAAAAATGTTTATCCAATGCAGTAAAAAAATGAAAATATTTGTATTCCTTAAATCCTTAGAAAATAATATGTAAGCCTAGGATAAATGGCCATAGTTTTGTTTTCCAAATGGAAATAAACAAAAAAAAAAAAACTTTTTCATATATTTTAAATTATTAAACATATTTTGAGCTAAAAATAAAAAAAACACTGTTAGCATAACATTAGAAAAATTCTTTGAAAAAAACTTAAAAGTAGCCATCTTTCTTTAAGGTCGAGGAGAGTTGGCCAGTCAATATAAGTACAGAAAGAAATGGGGAATAAAGCATTTCATTTAGTTAACTTTGAATAGCATATTGCAAATTGTAACGAACGATTCTTGGCATGGAAAGTAAGTAAATATAATCCAATAAACAAAATTCAATGGACAGTTTTAATCCTTAACTCTCAAAAAATTTTCCTACATTTTTATTGGTGATTTTCTTAGTTTCTACCGTGCGTAAAAAAGGACCACCCGGAATAACTTTTAATCTAATGATGGAAATTTCACGTTTTAGGACTCAATCTTAATGGCCCGAAGGGGTGACCTCAAATATGCTAACTATTAAGTAGCAGACGATATTTCAAGACGATATTTCAAGTTAACTCAAAAGTGTTTTAATGATTTACATAAATATAGTTTAAATACTTTCAAATGAAAAATAGTAAACTTTTTCATAAAAAATTATTTTGATCTTGAATTTAATTTCTAATGCGAGACTGTGTTACTTTAAATGAATAAATGTGATTTGTAATTTTAAAAGTTTATGTATTATTGTTCTTCTGATAAAATATAATCATAAAATAATTAATGCGAGTAAATTTAAAATCAAGTCATAATGTCTCTAAAAATTCTATAATATGTACCGACGATTTTCATTTACATGTTCGGATAGTTTATAAATTATTTAAATACTAAATTTTCATTTTCATATTAAGTTGAAATGAAAGTAATGTAAAAGCATATTCAAAATCTTAAGCTATTTTTTTTTAATTATATCAGAATGTTCATGGAAGGAAATAGGATATTTTTAATGATTTATTCATAATTAATAGTTGAAAAATTCTTATGATAATAGCTTGTTATACCTTTAATACGTTTAATCAATTAAATACCTTTAATCAAGATTCTTTTGATAATATCTTGAATAAATTTAATTTTTTTATCTTTTGTTTTAAACAAACGAAAAAAATTTTTTTTTTTTGGAGGGGGGGGGGGTTTAGATGAAATATTTCAAATTTATTTTAAAGTTGTTAAATGAAAGCTAAATGTCAAAAAATAAACACATGAACGGTTTCATTATTTGAATTATAATTGTTTTTGTAATATTAGAATAAAAAGAATTTCTTTTACTATAAAGGTAGCATGTACTGAAAACTACTTCTCGGAAAAACTACTGAGATTTATGACTAATAAGATTCACACTGAACTACATTCATTTCTTTTCGGAACTTTTTATAGCGCTATAGAGATGTTTATACTATTTGAAAAAGCCTTCATGCTTATAAAAAGGAATCTAAAGCTGTAGGAGGTCGGTTAATCAAATGTGTACCGCAGTTCTTTTGCATTAATGAATAATTCAGCAAAAATAGCTAAATTTTATTTCTGAAAACTTCTGATTTAATGCGCAATAAATGAAATTTAGTTAAATTCTTCTTCTATTAATTATTTTCTATAGAAGAAATAGTATTTATGGGATGATTTTAAAAGTTTTGATGAAAAGAAGTTTTTAAGAATTTAATTAGTTTTCTTTGATTATTATACTATAGTTGAGTTCATCAATTATTCTTTATTCAATCCTAGGATAAATCCGGAAAATTATGCATTTTAATTTTAATTTTCAGTAAAATTAACTACATTTTATTTGTGAAAACATCTGGTTTAACGCGCAATAAGTGAAATTTAGTTAAATTATTCTTCTTTTAGTTATTTTCTATAGAAGAAATAGTATTTATTGGATTATTTTAAAAGTTTTGATGAAAAGAAGTTTTAAAGAATTTAATTAGTTTTCTTTGATTGTTATACAATAGTTGAGTTCATCAATTATTCGTTATTCAATCCTAGGATAAATCCGGAAAATTATGCATTTCACTTTTAATTTTCAGCAAAAATAACTACATTTTATTTGTCAAAACATCTCATTTAACGCGCAATAAGTGAAATTTAGCTAAATTATTCTTCTTTTAGTTATTTTCTGTAGAAGAAATAGTATTTATTGGATGATTTTAAAAGTTTTGATGAAAAGAAGTTTTAAAGAATTTAATTAGTTTTCTTTGATTGTTATACAATAGTTGAGTTCATCAATTATTCGTTATTAAATCCTAGGATAAATCCGGAAAATTATGCATTTTACTTTTAATTTTCAGCAAAAATAACTACATTTTATTTGTCAAAACATCTCATTTAACGCGCAATAAGTGAAATTTAGCTAAATTATTCTTCTTTTAGTTATTTTCTATAGAAGAAATAGTATTTTTTGGATTATTTTAAAAGTTTTGATGAAAAGAAGTTTTAAAGAATTTAATTAGTTTTCTTTGGTTGCTATACAATAGTTGAGTTCATCAATTATTCGTTATTCAATCCTAGGATAAATCCGGAAAATTATGCATTTTACTTTTAATTTTCACCAAAAATAACTACATTTTATTTGTCAAAACATCTCATTTAACGCGCAATAAGTGAAATTTAGCTAAATTATTCTTCTTTTAGTTATTTTCTATAGAAAAAATAGTATTTATTGGATGATTTTAAAAGTTTTGAAGAAAAGAAGTTAAATTAAAGAATATAATAATTTTCTTTGATTATTATACAATAGTTGTGTTCATCAATTATCAGTTATTCAATCCTAGGATGAATTTGGAAAATTATGCATTTAATTTTTGAAAATTAAAATTGAATTTATAGTTTTTGACATTTATGAATTCTGTGCTTTTTCAGACAAATTGATGCAAAAATATTTTTTAACAAGCTAAAAGCACTAAATTTAATAAAATATATTTTTATTTTTATTAGATGCAATTACAGATTATTTTTTAAACACTGCTAAACAAGAACAGCTTTATTCAATTATTACGCCTTTGTTACGAAATATTTATATTTGTGAATATAATTTTATATTTACAATGTATACATTTTTTTCTTCTTTGCAATAAAAAGTGATTTTTAACTTTACTTTGAAATTTTGATTTCCTCTGAACATAAACTTTCAACACAGAAAAAAAAATTTGGTCAAAACTTTTAGAATATGGTAAAACTTACCATGTTTCTGGTTTTATGGAAACACCAAAAACTCGGTAATTTTAACCAAATGTTTGGTAAAATTAACAAAAAAATATGGTTCTATAATATGCGATAAATTTTGGTGACTGAGGTAATTTTATCGCGATATCTTAGAGAATAGAATAAAAAACATTTAATCAGTATAATTTGATTTTTAATTTTGTATTTTTTACTGAATGTGTGGTAATAACAACTAAAATTTTTCAAACTAGAATTTCCGGTAAACCGTTACCATAAACGGAAAAATTACGAAATGATTGTCTTTAACACCTTATATTTTGGTTTTATAAAATAGAATTACGTTTTGTTTTTATTTATTTTTAACTGGAAATGTTATTAACATAAAATATGGTAATTTTACCAGTTTATGGTATTTTTTTCTCCTTGCACGTAAGTATTTTTTAAGCACTTCCAAATGCTTCATAAACACAATTTAATATATTTTCTTAAAAATCATAAAAAGTTTTTTTTTTTTTAAATTGCAACCTTCATTATTACTACATTACATAATAATATATAACACTGTGATTGATTGCAAAAAATATTATAATTGACAAACTATTAATTTATAATGAAAATTTCTCCAATATTCTGTGCTTTCAGGACTAATTTCTAATTATTCTAAATTTTCTAAGAATTCATAAGTCTGAAGCTTTCCTAGCTTAAGAGAATTCCTCTACATTCAGTGACGTAAAGGCTTGGCAGGCGGCGAGAAGCTTTACAGAACATATTGATCGCCTAAAACCTTTCTAAATATGGTATACACTCCCTGATGCGAAAGCATATGAGAAATTTTGTAAAAGGAATGTTAATTAATGAATAAAAGGGGTAAAAACATCATTTAAGTCAAATTATAATGCACGAGAGTATTTTTAGAAGAAGTGTTGCAAGTTTTGGATATTCTATTTTTATTCTGGGAAAAAGCGATTTTATTTTTGATAAAACTTTAATATGCTTAGGAAGTGATACCTAATACTGTTTGTAACAGTCAAGTTAAATTTCATATTATGGTGGTTAGGTTGTTGACAGCTTTAAAATAAAAAATGTTCTGTATATTTTCTGTATAACATATACATTTGTTCTGTATTCAGTTTCGCATTCCCAGTATACTATTGTCAATTTCTGTTATAGTCATTGCTCTCCTCTGTTTTTTTAATTATTATTAATAGCTGCTTTTCAGGGGGCTCATTTGATGGACATTTTAATATTTTTTAATAATTTTTTTGTTCAAAGGTGAACTTTGATATTAATATCAAATCAAAGGTTAGATGTCAAAAGTACTAAAAACATATACACATGATAAAATAACATACAAATGATATAAAACATATACACATGATAAAAATTATTTAAAAAGCGTGTTTTTTAAAAAATTATTTTCTCCCTGTCACTCTATACGGTTAGCACAGGTGTCGCTAAAATCGACGATGATACAAATATTATATGAGATGATATAAATATTATATATCTGTGCAGCCTACACTTACTGTATACTATTTTCAACTTCTGTTATAGGCATTGCTAGCCTATGTTCTCTAATTATTATTAATAGCTGAAGGGCTAATTTAGTGGACACTTCAATTATTTTTAATAATTTTTTGGTTTTAAGGAGAACTTTAATATTAATACCAAATCAAAGGTTAGGTGTCAAAATTTCTAAAAATATATGCATATGCTAAAAAATATTAATGAATCGTTTTTAAAAGAAATTCATTTTGTCCTTGTCACTCTATACAGTTAGCACAGGTGTCGCTAAAACTGAAGTTGATGCAAATATGACATGAGGCGCGTTAATAAAATTCTATGTAGCCTATATTTACTATATACAATTGTCAATTTCTGTTATAGGCATTTCTAACCTCTGCTCTCTAATTATTATTAATGGCTGCTTTTGAGGGGCTTATATGGAGGACACTTTAATTATTTTCTAAAACTTTTCTTTCAAAGGAGAACTTTGATAATAATTTCAAATCAAAGGATGTGTGCCGGAATTTCTAAAAAATATATACATATGCTAAAAATTGTGAATAAATCGTTTTCAAAAGAAATTCATTTTGTCCTTGTCTCTCTATACAGTTAGCACAGGTGTCGCTAAAATTGAAGTTGATGCAAATATGATATGAGGCGCGTTAATGAAATTCTGTGTAGCCTATATTTACTATATACTATTGTCAATTTCTGTTATAAGCATTTCTAACCTCTGTTCTCTAATTATTATTAATATCTGCTTTTGAGGGGCTTATTTGGAGGACACTTTAATTATCTTCTAAAACTTTTTGCTTCAAAAGAGAACTTTGATAATATTTTCAAATCAAAGGATATGTGTCAAAATTTCTAAAAATATATATACGCTAAAAAATATTAATAAATCGTTTTTAAAATAAAATTAATTTTGTGCTTGTCACTCTATACAGTAAGCACAGGTGTCGCTAAAATTGAAGTTGAAGCAAATATGATATGAGGCGGGTTAATAAAATTCTGTGTAGCCTATATTTACTGTATACTATTCTCAATTTCTGTTATTGGGATTGATAACCTCTGTTTTCGAATTATTATTAATAGCTGCTTTTGGGGGGTTTATTTGGTGGACACTTTAATTGTTTTTTATAATTTTTTTGTTCAAAGGAGAACTTTGATATTTATATCAAATCAAAGGTCAAGTGCCAAAATTTCCAAAAACATATACATATGATAAAAAATATTTATAAAATATAATTTAAAAAATTTATTTCGTCCTTGTTGCTATATTTTATGAGTTATTATATTTTTGATATGCAATATTTATTTGTTTTTTAGGAAAATCCGATTTTATTTTTGATAAAACTTTAATATTAATGAATTAAAGGGGTAAAACGTCATTTAAGTCAAATTATAATGCATGATATTATTTTCAAAAGAATAAATAGAAGTGTTGCGAGTTAGTATTTTTTGGATAACCTACATCAATTTTTATTTCAGAAAAATCTGGTTTTATTTTTGATAAAACTTGAATATAAATAGGTAGTGGTACCAAATACTACTTTTAACTCTCAAGTTAGATTTCATGGTTATGACGGTTAAGTTGTAGATAGTTTTAAGATCGAAAATGTTTTTTTTTAATTTTGTTACAAGTATGTTTAGTTACAAGTTTGCTTTGTTAAGATATTTGGAATGTACTTTGATTTTCTTTTTAGGAAAAACCGATTTCAATTTTGATAAAACATGAATATAAATAAGTTGTGAAACCAAAGATAGGTGGCAACAGTGAATTTAGATTCACGCTGTGGTGGTTAAGCTATTGATAACCCTTAAAAGTGAAATTGTGCTTTTTTTTAAATTCGTTTTTGTCTCGGTTATTTTCGAATTAAAAAAAGTACCAGAAAAAATATTCAATAATTATTGTTTTAAAAAAGAAAAAGCAGTTTAGCATTTATACTCAATAAGCTCTATATGGTATAAAATAATTTTATTTTTATGTTTTAAGAATTTTTTGATTTGCTTTCAAAATAAATAAAAACATTTCCTAGACACAAAATAAGACAAAAAAATCGAATATGAATGGATAATTATACCTAAGACGAACTATAATTTCGTATAAAAGTATCGTGTTATATTTTAAGCAGTTTTGTTTAAATTACTGACAAATAAAAAATAATAATGTTTTCCTTTTTATAATTTATTACCTGCACCATTTTAAAATTGAAAAATTAGGTTAAAAACAACAGGGAATTAAAAAAACACATTTTGCATTACCGTTCAATCACTTCCTTTTTCATTTACCATTGTAAATAATATTTAACAAAAAAAAATTATTTTTTAATTAGCTAAGACGGTTATTACCATACTGAGAAAAAAAGTATGGTCAAAACTGGGTATGGTAAGAACAAGAATATGGTAAAATTCAGAGTATTTTTCTGGCTCTATGGGAACACAAAAAAGAACAGTTTTAACAGAAATGCTTTGATAACGATTTTGGTAAAATTAAAAATAAATTATTATTTTATAATATTTGTTCAAATCCTATATAACACCCTTGCCGTGTGCGGCCGAGCAACTTCTTGTTGAAAAATCGCTCTTGGAAGACCTGTAATACATGTATCTGAATGATGTCACGAATGTACCAACGTTTAATGGCCAACGACAACAACAACAACTTGCGTTTGTAAAGTTTCGTTTCACTCTGACAAATCTTTCGAAGTGTGCTAATTTTTATGAAAATGTGCGCATATACATATTTTTATTTTATGTTTTGTTAAATTTTTTAGAAAATCGTAGCTTGTAAAATAATCAGAGCGGCTGAGTCGGATGGAAATACATGTAAAATGGATTAAACTGCCCATAATTAAATACGAGAAAAAGATATTGTCAGTTATTTCTTTTTAATTAAAAACCACATTCACGTAGACAACCTCACACTTGTGTTTTGGAACATTTAAATATAGCGGAATACAAGCTTCTGCAATAACTTGACATTTTCTATTCAATACTCAGAAACGTCAAATGAATTTTTAGCTTAATTTCTCTTCAAGAAAATATGAGACACGACAACATTTCCGTGACATCTGAGAAATACTTGCTTGTGAATAATTTTGCAACTGCTGATTTCCACACCAAGGTTATATCAATAAAGTTTCGCGTTTAATGTTAGAATGTATTTCAGTTTATTTCTTTCGGCATTAAATCCTTAAAGATTTTATTAATGAACATCAATGTCATAAAAAAACAAACTTCTGTATGCATGAGCCAACCTATTAGAAACCTAAAGGAAATTTTTACGGTTGTTATTTTTAGAACAAGGACGTCAAAATAAAGGTAAATAATAAAATTATGGCGAATGAATGAAATACATTTTATTTGTGTATAGGAAAAATTTGTGTAATAATAAAAAAATGTTTAATACTTACTGGATATATTTTTTTAATGGCTACCTTTTTTATTTATATTATATTTACTTATATGTTTTGAATTGTGGTTATTTAATACACTGTAAAATATTTTGTTGTTTAGTTGCCTCAGTTTTTAGTGCAAAGGTAAACTAAAACTTTTACGGTGCATGTAAATGCATTTTTTTATTTACTTTTTCACGGATAAAGTTTTATTTATTTATTTATTCAATTTTTGGTTGCTTGTTTATTGTCAACACATATTTTCATGCTCATTAAAATCAATTTATTTCTTCATTGAAAAACATTTTGTTTTAAAAACATATTTAATAATATAACCACATTTTTAGTAATATATTTGCACAAATTATTTTAAATATTTTTTTGACAATTTTTCATAATTTCTTTGCACCGTGACTACAGTTCTGTACTTAAAAATGTAATTAGCAAAAAAAAGCCAAAAAAGGCAAAAAAAGGTGATAACTATACAGCAAAATTTTATCCTAGCTCCATAGTGAGAGTTTTCAACATGGTTTACAATATGGTAAGAGTCCATATTATAAACATGATTTTTCCAATAAATAAGGAATTTATAATGTTGATTAAATTTATCCTATTAAAAATAATTATATTTCCTAAGACATTCATAAATTCTAAAATCTCAAAAGGCAATATTTTCCTGAATTTTTTCCAAAATATTTTTTTTAAATTATTTTTTTATCTATTTCCTTTCATTATTTTACTTTCAGTTCATTATTATTTTTTAAAATTAACATTCAGTCACTTTTTCAATATCAAAAGAAACTGTTTTTTCTTTAATACTTAAACAGTTTTGAGGTTATAACAGATAGACTTTATATTTTTATACATATAAATTTTATAATTATATTTCCCAGCTTCCCAGCAGATGCTGCACGTGTATATATATATATATATATATATATATATATATATATATATATATATATATATATATATATATATATATATAATGATAGATAGATATTGCATTATCTCTTTTTTTTTAGCAATTACTTAATTGATAAGCCATAAGAATTAAAATCTCAGTGAAAGATTCTAGCGATATAAGAATTTAGTTCAGCATAAGAAATAAAACTTCGTTGTTAATATATTATTTTAATCCATATTTTTTCCAAATCGAAGAATAAGTTTTTCATTGAACTCACAAAAAAAAAAAAAAAAAATTCTGTTTTTTTCTCCTTTTAGTGTTCATCAATTTTGTTTATTTATTTTTGTTTTAAATATTGTTTTGCTTGTTGTTTTGATAATTACACAGTAAATATTCAATACCAGTTGCCTTCAATGATTGCTAAGTATGGTAATTTTTCCAAACAGCTGATCTCTCAACTAATTGTCATGAATATTAAACTAACAATCTGCATAGTAGGGTAGAAATTCATCATTTTAACTAATTATTGATTCTTTTATCTCAACTCCAAACCATAAAAGTTATAAATTATAATAAATTATGCGAATAATACACTATGTACCCTGGGAAAGCTATAAATGAGAGCATTTGTTATTCGGTTTACAAATTTATTATTCTGTAAACTTTCACAAATTTTAATACCAATAAATGTACTTCGTGTATAAAAGGAATTACTATCGGTTCATATTATGGTAATCTAGAAGCGGATAAATATTTATGTCTTAACTGTTAAAAATATTCTATACTTTTGACCTGAAGTGCGAATGTGGTAGTTTTTGTAAAATTTGCACCACATTTTAACCATATTATTTTGCAATTTTTTTAAAAATGCTAAGAGAATATAATGTTATTGTCTATGTTATAGAGGGAAAGTCAACATCTTTTTATTTTTATAGGGAATGGGATGAAAAATTTTCCTATAGATTAAATAAATATCTATATTCCTATAAATATATCCTACAAGAAAAATAGGAAAATAAAATCCTATAGGAAAATATTCTATAGGAAGAATATTCTATAGGAATGATTTTTTCTATTACATGAGACACGTCACTGATTTCAAGTCCACAAGTCTGCAATCTCCAAGCTGCAATTTTTTTTAATGAAATTTTCAGTCTATTTTTTGTTGAAATATTTAAGTTTAAAAATCGTTATATATAACAGGGGGTCCCATTAATGTTGTGACAAACTTAAAAGGTATTTAGTTCAAATCATCAGGATTAAAAATGCATAAGTATCCAGGCTCGGAAATGCTTCCCTTTAGATTTTAATGAAATTAGGTGTAATGGACACGCATGATCAAATACAAATAGACTCTCGATATTTCAAAGTTGAAGGGAAGCTTAAAAAATTTTATACCCTGCCCCTAGCGGCGTATGACAACATTTTTATTAAAACATAATAACGACATTTAAAAAAAAGGAGAAAAAAAAACGTTATAATTATATGAAGTTCTGAAAAAATTTATATAACATAACTAAAAACATAACATATAAATATAAAATAATTCATAATACAATATAACATAATTCATAACAATATATGACATAATTTCAAATTTATAAAAGCATGTGACAATCGAAACCCCCTGCCAACGCCATCTATGAACACTAAAGAGACTCAAATAGTACAGTTTTAAGTTTAGTTTAACTCCATCTCTCGAACCGCAAACATGTAGGTTTCGAATTCCCCCCCCCCCACTTTAGTTTTGTTTTCTCTTTAATTGTATTAATTCTTTATTTTGTGATGTTTTGTGACTTGTAACTTACCGTTTTATGTCCTTTGTCCCATTAAAATTCTTAAATCACACCGTTGATTAGAATTCTTTGAGTCGCATGGCACCACAAGCATAATTTATAAAAAATATGCCAAAATATATTAATATAACATTAAAATTTTAATATGAATGTAATTAAAATGTCCCAAGTGTAGATAATTAAGAGACAGTCTGTTACTTAACAGTTCAAAGTTAAACCAATATGTAGTATTTTGGGCCATAATAGGGAGAACAGTATCAGGCACGTCAAAAGGTATTACTCTCAATTATTTCCTACAAAATTGAATTATAGTATCATGTTTTCAATTGTAAGAGCAATCTATATCTACAAAATGGTTTAACTACACTCTTTACTACGCTTGCAGCTTGCAGCAATCTAATATTATACCCTGTTTAAAATTGTAGACCGTTTTAAACCATAACAGCGTTAAAATTCACGGCACATTTAATAAGGTGATCTATATAACCTTATTATAGCGTTGAACGATAATAGCTTCGAATTTCATTGCAACTTTAATACGGTGAGAAATAAAACCTTATTATCCAGTTGACTCATAATAGCGTTAAAATAAGCTGCAACCTTAAAAAAGGGATCTACAGAACCTTATTATGCAGATAAATCATAATAGCATTATAATTCACTACGACCTCAGCATGGTGGTAAATTGAACCTTATAATCGTGTTGAATTATAATAGTATTTAAACTCAGTGCAGTAAGGTTATCAGTAGAACCTTATTATCGCTTTGAATCATACAAGCATTAGATTTCACTGCAACCTTGTGGTAAATCGAACTATCTTATCATGTTGAATCATAATAAACTTAAAATTCACTGCATTGTTTAAAAGGTGTTAAATTGAACCTTACTATCTTGTTGAACCATAATAGTGTTAAAACTCACTGCGAACTTAATCGGAAGGTAAAAGTACCGTAATATTTTATTGAACCCTAGTAGCGATACATTCACAGCAACCTTAATAAGATGATAAATAGAATCTTATCATTGTGCAATTAAGTCTTCCTTCAGCTTGATTGCAAGATACTATTAATTAACTTCAACTGTTTTTTTTTTTTCTCGTGATCTCTTTCTCGTTTTCTCCTTTCATTTCCCAGATCAACTTGTACCAATATTTTTAAAAATAAAATAATGTACATCAAGTTAATAAAAAGCAGGAAATATTTTTTCAGATAGCATATTTGGTGGACAATATGGCAGTGAGAGAGAAAACAGACTTGAGAAAGAATACGATTTATTACAAGAGAGAAAAAATCATATTGATCAAGCACATTTTAAATGGAAGCAAGCGGAAATAATGATAAAACAAGCTTGTGCTCAGCTTGGATTGGCTGTCCAGAAATGGAAAGAGTTGCTGGAAATATCTGAAAAGTAAGTAAAAATATGAATAAATACCAACTTATTATTATTTTTCTTCTTTCAAAATTTTAAGGAATTTTTCAGGGGCTTATTTGAGGTATCAAGGTTGATCTGAGGTTTATTCGAAGTTGATTTCAAAAACAACCTTAAAAGATCAACCTCCCAAGGTGTATATTCAAAGTATATGAAGTTGTTTCATTCACACTTAAGGTCGTTTTGAGGTTGATAGAAGTCTACTTTAGAGAAATTAGCTTAAGGAGGTTGCTTTTGAGGTGTAATTTTTTTACACTTTAAGCAAATAAGTATATTTGAGGTGTGAATAATTTCCCCCGATCCAAACTAAAATTATTTCTGAGTTATTTTTCAGGCCGATTTTGTGAGGCAAAAATGAGGTTTAAACTGAGATTTATTAATGAGGTTGTTTTTGGTGTAAAACAAAACCTCATTTTTTACCCCAGGCATAGTTTTTTTAAACATCTGTCAACCTCAAAAACACCTAACTTTGTTTTGTAAGGGGAGGTCTTTAGCTTAAAAACCATCAATTTCATCGATTTAAAAATCACTTTCATAATAGATATCTCAACCGGGCGTTCGATTTCACGCAAATTTCGTTGGTTCTGTGTATCCTAAAAATGATAAAAGATTTAAAAAATCTTTTGAAGGCTTTCTTTTTTTGAGAAAGACAGAAGAGGGTAGAAATGTATGGTCTGTTGCGTTCTGCCTTGGTGATATTCAATACTTAAAATTAGCTACAAAGTGTGTCTACAGGTGGCGCTTCTGACTGGAAAACTGGAAAAATTTCGTTTGAGAATAAAATAAAGGCCATTTTTAGTTACAATGTGGTGCAATCTCAGGACTAGATTAACATTAAACTGCGTTAGTATTTAAGTTTAAATAGTCTTAAAAGATTGTTTGAAAATATTGTTTTCTGCAGATAACAGTGCCATCTATTGATCACCAAATTTTAAGCTTGGCGCGAATAAAACCTGTTTTTTTAGGCGGAGCTCGGCAAATCTTACTGTTCTTAACTTTCATTTTTTTTTATTCCTTTGAGTTTTTAAATTTTCGGTAATTTTTAGTGTAACTGTTAGATAATGTTTACAGTCATATCAGATACAATTAAATCAAAATTCAGAAAATAACCTAAATAATCCTGAAATTCCGTACTTAATCAGTTAAAAAACTTCATTTAAAAATCTTATTTGAAGATACAGGGGAAAAACTTCTGTTATTAGTACAGTCAACATTAACGAACATTTGAGCAAACTTAGACAATCAAACAAATAAGCCACGGAAAATTGGGGTTAGAGGATCTGGCTTGGCCGTCCACAAAATCCTGAAACGGGTTTTGGTAGAAAGAGGGAAAGGGGGGGGGGAGTAAAAAGTGAGAGAAGCTCAAATACTGATATGTAAAGAAATGAGGCGCTGTTTGCATGCATATTTTTATGATGAGTCGAATGAAACGAAACTAGAAATGATTAAACGAATAGTTTAGAAGTTATAAGGGTTTTATGCACAAAATACACTTGTTTGACTAGTACTGTATTTAGACAAGTTAAATATTGTTTTGAATTTATTTATTATGCTGGATTCAATAAGTCTACATGCAAGTCAATAAAACGAATTATTCAAAATTTGCAAGCTTTTTTAATGTCTAAAAAGAACTTGCTTGTCACGTGCTTATGTATATCCCTTCCATTGCTTCTCAGGAGCTACTAAATGAGCGAATAAGTGAATCAACAAATCTTCGTGTTATTGAATAAGTGAATCAAACGAATTCACCTATTCACTAATATCGATAGATACAATATCGATTAGCCCATTACTTGACATAAAATAATATTCTCTGCTGCAAATTAAGTATTTTGCGATACACTTGTAAGCGATTAAATTTTGTTAGAGAGATTTCTTTTATTTTTTTGCAGTTCAATGTCTACAAAAACCATTATTAAATACAAATTGGTTGAATATTGCGAATTTCATCATTTTTATGTACAGTAGTTATATTTAACAAATCATATTTTTGCATAAGCAATTGTAGGACAAATAAAGATCTGTATGATTGGATCGATTTATTAGGGGGACCGAAAAGTAATGCCATTTCGTTGCATTAAATATTCGTTAGGCTTAAAAACCAATTTATTTTTTTCGATTCATTTTCGATCCGACATTGAAAGGCAGTTGTTAACGAGGGTGAATGCATTATTGATCAAAAATAAAACCTTGATAACAAATATCAAATGCACTGAAACGACGTTACTTTCCGGTCCTCCTAATAAAAAAAAACAATATCTTGGTTAATATTCTGAACTAATTGAATGAATTTTAAGCTTTTGTACCATTTGTACTTCTAATTTGTGGTATTTATTAAAGTGATATGGAGCAAAGGTACTACCATGCTGCTGAGACAAGAAATAATTTAGTTGCTGCAAGTCAAAATCTGCAGGGAGCTCATGGGTTTCTTTCAAATATAACATTTCCGTATTGTGCAGAAGATGAAGTGGACACCCTAAATAAGGTATTTTTCGTTTTTAAATAAAATTGTATGTTTTTTTTTTGTTTTTTTTTTTTGTTTTTGTTTACCTTTCCTTTCTGTATTATAATGGAAGAATGACAATGTCGCTAAGCTTAAAGATTAGCCAGCTTAATTCACGATTTTTGAACTGTTCAGTAACTATTCAATGTTGGAAAACAACACTGTGAGATTTTAAAAGTATAATTTTTTATACATTTTGGCTGAATGCAAAACCGATTACATTTACGAAAATTTACAAGCTAAAAATCAAATAAATGACAAAGATATATTGTATTGAAATACAGATGAGTTCGAATCTTCTTATACTTTATGCAGCGGTTTATTCAATAATAAAAATAATAATGTAGTACACTGTTAGATTATTCATTCTAAAATTATGATAAAATAACCGGCAGCAGTCTGTCCATCTGATTAACTGTAAAGTGTACGGTAAAGAATATTTTTCACCTTTACAGTTTTGAAATCGTTTACATTTAGTATGGTTATAAAGTCGTGAATACAAAACTGTACCCTTTTTTTTAGCCATTTACAGCTACCATGGTTTCAAATCCCCCCAAAAAGAAATTTAACTAGACATAGGAGCTAGGCTTAGATAATGGGCATTGGAGAGTGCATGGAACTGGAAATTATTCGTGTTTAATAAGGGGAATGGTGGTGTCAAAGATAGGGTTCGAACCCCCGTTCTGTCGGTCATGAGATTGACAGATTAGCTCTCACGGCTATTGCAAGTTGCAATTACGCAGTTGCAAGGAACTAAGTAGCTTCATCAGGCTTAGTTGGTGCAATAAAATTCTTGTTATTTAACTGTTTTATATAAAAAAAAAATAGTTAACAAATGCTTTTTCTGACTGTTAATAGTTTCATTGCCATCTTATTTATGGTTATTTGACTGTTTTGTTTAAATATGGTAAAATAACAATTAAATCGATTGTTATTTAGCCATTTTTTCCGAGAAATATCTAACAGTGTAGCAGTAATCGTAGTTGAAAAAGTAGAAGTTCTGACTTTATAATTTCCGATTAACCTCTCGCAAGTAGGTAATATATTTCGAGTCAGAGTTTTTTTGTTCCATAATAAAACTTTGTGAAATTAGCTCTGATTCTTCATGCATATCAAAAAGAAAAAAAAACTTTATTGTTTACTCTTTTTTGAATCAAAAAATACTTACAATCAGATGCTGTTTTTATAAAAAAAAAATCTTTCAAGTAACATAATATCAACATTATTAAATTTTGAAATTAATTGGTAGGAAGCTAACGAAGCTATCGACTTCATCTATCATATTATCTTTCAGTTTTTACATATTTTTAAAGTATTTAAAGTGAATTAAAGCCTCTAGAATGATGTAAAAATAAATATTTGGATTTTTGTAAAAATTAAGTGATAAATAAATTTATTCTAATAAAAAGACTTTTTTAAAGTATCATTGGTCAGTTTGTAGTTTTTTTGTAATATTTTTTAATCTTTTATTATGTAATTTTGATAATTCAAACTTTTCATTTGATTATGCGTGATTCAGCAATATCAGTGTGAGTTTCCAAGTTTTTTCTTTGTTTTAATATTATATTTTAGTATGACAAATATTGTAATAAAAATTTCTCTCTGTAAAATATACCACTTTCTAGTAGTTTGATTTTATCACAGAAAAGAAAAACAAACTTTTCTGTTTTTAAAATTTGTATTTCTTAAAAAAACTATCCCATTAGTATTTGAAGAAAGATTTATGTTGTTCAAGTAAATCATTAGATACAAAGTTTTCCTTAAGAATTTTCTTACTCTAGTTACAAGAATAATTCTACAAAAAGAAACTTATTGCACTGTAATAAATCTTTGGTTAAGGGAATCTTTTTTTAAAGTTCGCGAACTTTATTCTATTTTTTTTTTAAACTTTTGTACAATTAAATGAACTTGCTTTAGAAAACTGGAGAAAAATTTTAAATTAAGCTTCAGGCAAACTGTTTCTGAAAATCCCTTTCAGCATTTGAGAAAAAAGCAGTTTTTTGTAAATGATTATATATATATATATATATATATATATATATATATATATATATATATATATATATATATATATATATATATATATATATATATTATATATATATATATATATATCTTTATATCTTTATTTAATAGTAATAATGCACTGTATAAGGATACTCGCTGGTTTTTCGGAATTTTTTTTTTTTGTATATTAAACGGTTTAGTGACAGTTAAAAACAGAGAAAAACCGTTTTGTTGACAAAACGGTTTTTCAGTGTTTTTTACCATAGTCACAAACGGATTAAAAGAGCTGAATTCTAGTTTTTGCCATGCAGTTTTGCCTTCCTTTACATAGCTTTACCTTTTCTCCAATCATTTTATGATTAACTTTTGTACTTGCTCTTTTTTTTTTAGAAATTTTTTTTTGGTTTAGTACATCGTATAAATAAAATTGCGATTTGAGGATATCTTCAAATTGGTATTATATTGGAGCGAAATTCTCACTATCGCTATTTCTCCATAATAAAGCATTTGATCCGCAGTGGCAGAGCTGGAGCTTCTCAATAACCCAGTGATCCAGATTAAAGTAACCCAGGTTCGAATCCCATCGGTGATTGGTCGATACAAATTCTGCCAGCGTGAAATATTCCCGTCTGGTGCGAGCACAGATTTACTTCGCAATATTCACAGAGAAAACTTGTCCCCATATGGAAATAGTCTGTTGAGACAACAGATTTATTTTTATTCTAAAAACTTGTTTTGTTGCGGTAAAAAACCTGATAACGGATTTTTTTCGAAATTTTTACGGAAAAAACTTGTTTCTGTGTGGTAAAAAGATCGTTGAGGTAACAGATTTACTTTGTGAAATTAATGCTTTTGAAGAACCAACACCACTGCCGGATTAAAACCGTAAAATTTACGAGATTTCTCTAACAGTGTAGTATCATAAAGTGTTTATTTTTATTATTTAGAAGATTGCTTTGTTCTAGGGTGTTGAAATATAATTTGTAAAACTTAATATAAATTAATCAAATGAGTAGAATATGTCCAAACTATGGAAACTTTGAAAAAAGATTTTCACAGGTTTTGTTGAATCGAATTACCTTTTTCTTAAGAGAAATTTTTTTGGAAAATCATTTTTGCTGTTATCCAAGTTTAAATAACTAATAATTATTGCATTTAAATTTACTTGTTTCTCCTTTGCTATTATAAAATAAAAACTGTTGTAGGATACCTGCACAGATCGCGAAAAAGTAAAAATAATCTAAAACCAATAAATTGTTCCAAAACTACATTTAATGCTCTTCCTAATTGGAAAATCTGATAAAATTATTAGTTGAAACCAAGTATGAAAGATGTTGCAGGTAGGATCTGATTTTAAAATCCAGAAATTGTAATAACACAACTGCCAAGGGGTACCACAAATCGTAATCTTGTACCAAATGTTACATCCTTCATTTTAAACAAAAGGCTTTTGAGTGTCATTTAATAGAAGAGATTTATTTTCCTGGGCCGAGTTTTTCAGCGCTATAATATATATTAGGCACTATTTTATGGACATGACTTACAATTGCTTATTAGTTACGTTACATTACGTTATGTTACCTTCCATACGTTATGTTAAAATCATTCTAAATTTTTAGAATAATAAGGCATGATTATATTATTAGAATACGTAATTACCTACTAATTACAATAAATACAGTTAGAATACGTAATTACCTAGTAATTACAATAAATACAGTTAGAATACGTAATTACCAAGTAATTACAATAAATACAGTTAGAATACGCAATTACCTAGCAAATATGATTAGAATACATACTTACCTAGGCAACTTTGATTTGAAATGAAGTCTAAAAAAAAACAGTCCATGAAAATATACATACATGAAAATGTTTCGACACAGGCAATAATTAAGTTTTTTTTTCTTGTGCTGCTTCAGTATTATTACCCTATTTTCACGTGTCAATGTTTTACATGTTTATTCGCATTCTTTTGGTTATTTCATACATTTCATGGCTTTATGATTTTCTGTGTTATGTTTTTCGTTTACTTTCAGTAGTTTTTTGTTAGGTAATAAGCATTTGATTTAGGATGTGGTTGAGTTATCTTTTTCAAATGAACCGTGGAATGTGGTTTAGTTAGTTTATCTGGTTATTTCACTTATCGTAAGAGATGGGAAATTCTAGACTTTTTGTGTTAAGCAGCTTCATGGTGCTGCCATCTACGTTTGAATGAGACTGTCGTAATCTAATAATCCAGGATCACAAATTGGGGATACTGGAAACTCTTCATGTGTTGAAGGGAATGGAGGAAATTCTGTAATGTTAACGCTGGAACTCGAACCCCTTCTGTTGGTCATGAGATTCACGTTTTTGATCTCTCGGCTACAATATGTACCCAACTGCAAGGAACTAATGGCTTCTTTATGTGAGTCGATTTGGTACGATAAAATTCTGGTTGCTTAACCGTATTGGAAGGCAGCAGTTAATAAACAGTTTTCCTACAGTTAACAGTTTGAATATACCATCTTATTTATGGTTATTTGACTGTTTTCTTGACTATGGTAAAATAACAAAAACATAAATTGTTATTTAACCATTTTTCCAAAGAACTTTTTAACTGTGTAAAATATTAAAACTAAGTCCAGACCAAAATAAATTAAATTGAAAATGGGCTCTTTCCATTTTCTGCCATAGAAATGCACTTAGATTCAAGCATTCTATTTCACAAAGTGGAAAACCATTAGTCTGATTAGTTTAGTAATTTTCTTGGGGGACATATTGGTAAATATCTATGAAAATTTTCTTTTATGCATCCAATTCTTTGCTACTTACGAAAGGGTAAACTTATTTACACTGCACAAAAGTTTGGATAAGCGAGTAAGTTGACGATACTATAAGAGCAATTTTATCTTAATTTCAGGTGAAAAGTATAATCCTGACTGATTTATACAGTGCTATTTCTTTTTGTTTTGGTAACATAATCAATATTGTTGGATTTTTTCATTTTATTATCACTTAGTCTGAGTCCTGATATTTCACAGGAGTCCTGATTTTAAAAGTTCTGATATTTCACAGTCTCAAATATAGTTTGCAAGTTAGCGAATTCTGTCAGTCATTTTTATAGTGTTCAAATTTTTATATGCTTTATATTTTCTCATTAATATAAGATTCTTAAATTTCATCATATTCTACGAGTACTCATATTGCAAATTTACACATGTATTTTTTTCTAATTCTTACCAATTTTTATATGTTATTATTCGGTTGGAAAACAAGTTTTATAAAAAAAAATTTCTTTCATCACTGAAGCATTTTTCGATATTCTTCTTTTTATGCCTATTTTTAAACTCTACGAAGAAAATATATTTATTAAATTTCTTAATCTCATCGGTTTAGTACAGCATACGTGGAATTCTTTTCAAAGAATGTAATAAACTTTGTTAAATTCTTGAGTAAAAGATTTTTTAAATTCATCAATTTTTTTTCCAATAAAAGGGATAAGATATTTATGAAAAAAATATTTATTAATTATGTTTTTTTAAGCAAGGCTATAAAAACATCATAAATATTTTAATAAATTGTAATTTTAATACAGTTAAGAATTAAACGTACAAAGAATCTCTTAGCTGTTCTTTGTAAGTTTTGTTTTGAATAAATAAAGTGAAAGTTCCAAAACAGAAAACTGTTGCATTTATTTCGTTGTATATATATATTTATGATGTTATATATATAGTGGGGTAAGGCCGGATGCCTCAATTTTGGCCGAATTAGTTCGGATATCTGGCGAACAAACTCTAAATTTCCTTCTACTAGACAAAAAAAGGATCCAAGAATCTTCAGTTCAGTGGAGAAAGAAGATAACTACATCAAACGCTGAAAAAAAGGTTTTACAGGCCTCAGGACAAAATTGATTGCGGGCTCCTTTTCCAAGCACAAAAAAAATCCAATATTTTTATTTTGTGGAATTTTTGAAGATCACTACAAATGAATTGCAGTTCTTACATAGATAAAAAAAATTCTCTGCCATTTTCTTTGACATTAAAAATAATAATATTATTTAAAAAATAACATTAATAGTGAAAATTTTATTCGGGTCCTCAGCAGTTCCCGGTCCCGGCTCAATTGTCCTTCTACCTTCCCTACCCCCTTGAGAACTTAACTTTTCAAGAATGATATATTATACACAACTAAACAATGGACAGCTTGGTTCAATCTGGCAGTTATTTATAAAAGTAAAAAAAATAGAAAGGAAATAAAAATTAATTTTAAAGAAAGTGCATTGGAAAATAATGAAATGGATGTTGAGTTGTGATACGAGTTATAATACTGAACTTAGAGTAACGCACCAGCGCCTTTTATAATCGAGGCATTGGCTTTATTAAAAAATAATATTAATTTTTTAATGTAAAAATCTTGATTAAAAATGAAAAAAAAAACTTCTTCTAGCTTTAAATCTATTTTTTTTAAATTCTATAACTGCTTCACTCCTTTGACCATAAAAAATTTGCTTTTCTATTCTTATGTAAATTGATCAGTTCAATTTCTTGCATTAAAGTGAAAATTAAATTTTTAACTTCATATTATCAGGCAATTATAATCACAAAAGTATTATCCATTTTTGCATATAAAAAATTCAACTTAGAAAGATCCATTTATTAATTATTTTCATTTTTTATAACCCTATCTGTTCGTATAAAAAAATACTTTTGTATAAGCCTCGTGTTACATTTCGAAAAGCAAAATTTTTTTTTCTGCATCTTTTTATTTATTTAATTATATATTAGCTACTCGTATGTTGATCAACCATGTATCTGTTCGTAATTTGCATAATTTTTTTTTTTTAAAGTTAAATACAATTAATTTTTTTTTCTTAACGATGAAATTATCAGGATTTTCCATTTTATTAAATAGCATTAATAATACAGGCTATATGTTAGGCAAAAATGAACAAAGCTCTTAATCTCTAATTTGAAAAAGAATTAAATGAGAAATAGTTAGAAAAATTGATTGTTAGGTACAAAGTTAGTTATTTGTTATTTTAATGAGATGTAAAAAAACCTTTTAAAAGGCGATAAAGCTCTCTTTATTACAAATTTTTCATATAAATCCGGAGATTCTGAAGAGCTGTTTCGAGGATTATGATATTCGTTCTATTCTAGTCTCTCATTTAATTGCAATAAATTCCTTTGAGAATTTCAAGAATGAAGGAAAAGCCAGATTCTCGAAATTATACAAAGAAAAGAAATCAATATCAGAAAGCAAATATTTTTCTTTGTCTGAAATACTAGAGTCCAATCTCACTAAATTGAAATATAGAAATAGTTTTTATGCTTGTTCATCTTTAATTCTTCTGACCAAGAATACTAAATTTCCATTTCTAGCTGTATTAAGAATAATAAAAAATAAAAATAATAAATAGAATATATATATATATATATATATATATATATATATATATATATATATATATATATATATATATATATATATATATATATATATATATATATTTCAGATCTCATGTGTAAACTGCTCTTCAGGAAATGAAATTAAAATTTAACATAGTACATTAACATTAACATAACTTTCCTTGCTACAAATAATTTTACTGTTTTTTTGAAAATTTTTAACAAAGTAAAATAACATTCATAAATTTTATTACATATTAGAGTTCTTCAATATTTCTCGTCTGATATTCGTATAACATTTCCATATTTTAGTTTAGCTCTTTAAAAAAATAAATAAAATTTTACAAAAAACTTTCAATTAATAGTCAAATATTCCTGATATTTTGCAATATTCTTTAGTCTTCCTAAAGATAAAAAAAGTTATATTAATAACAAATTATTACTATTTTTCGGTATTTGTAGGGAAATAATTATCATATGCCATTAAAATAAGACATTTTTAACTAAAAACTAAACACATTCTTAACTATTCTCCAAATTTATTAGTTAATCATGGTTGTTATAAGGATAAAAAAAACTTTAATTATATAACTAAGCATGCATTTAAGTTGTCAGCTTATAATAATCGTTATTAAGATAAGAAGACTTTAGTTAATACAAAGACATTCACAATATTTTATTATATGTCTGAGTTTATAATCATCTATATTAAGATACGATACTTTTAATTAATAACAAGACATCCCCAATATTTTATTTTACTTCTGAATTTATAACTGTTGTCATTAAGATGAGAAACCTTTATTTAATATATAAACTATTTTTAATATTTGATATTTTTGGTGTACTGTTGTGATCATTAAAATAAGAAGCTTTTAATTTATAAAAAGACATTCACAATATTTAATTATGTTTCTGAGTTTATAATTATCGTCATTAAGTTAAGAAACTTTGAGTTAATAACAAAACATTCACAATTTTCATTACATAATTATTGTATTTCTGAAATTATAACTGTTCAAGTTAAATCAAAGAAATTTTAATTAATGATTTTTAATATTTTAATATTTTTGTTAGTGTACAATTGTGGTCATTAAAATAATAAACTTTTAATTAAATAGTTTTGATTTATTTGTTAATTTATAATTGTTGTCATTGAGATAAGAAGCTTTTAGTTAATAACAAGACATTCACAATATTTTATTATATGTCTGAGTATATAATCATCCATATAAACATGCGATACTTTTAATTAATAACAAGACATCGTCAACTTTTAATTGTATTTCTGTCTTTATAACTGTTATCATTAAGATAAGAAAATTTTATTTAATAATAAATTATTTTTAATATTTTGATTTTTTTGTTGGTGTACTGTTGTGGTCATTAAAATACGAAAGTATTAATAAGCTTTTAATTTATAAAAAGATATTCACAATATTTTGTTATGTTTCTAAGTTAATAATTATCGTCATTAAGTTAAGAAACTTTGAATTAATAAGAAAGCATTCAGAATTTGCATAACACAATTATTGTATTTCTGAAATTATAATTAAACTTAAAACAAAGAACTTTTAATTAATCATTTTTAATATTTTTGTCTGTGTGCAACTGTGGGCATTAGGATAATAAACTTTTAAGTAATAGAAAAGCGATTTTGATAGTTTATGAAACTTGTAAGTGAAGAATGCTTGCCATTGCAAACAAAACGATCAAAGACACCAATTTTCAATTTTTTTCCGAATTTATAAAAACAGATTTATTGAAAAAGATCAGAATGCTTATGAAGGAATAATACGCTTTCGTAACCTAGTTGGATCAATTCCAAATCTTTTTTTTATTATTAGGTTTCTTTTTTCTACGAAAGACCAGATGATCGTAAAATTCTAAATTTATGGGAAACCTTTCTTTCATAATCTATATTCAGCATATCTTGTCGTATTTATGAAAAATGCGTTCGTGAATTGTGCCTCGTGCGGACTAAACTTACAATAGGTTAATATTCTAGAATTTTCTGTTGTAAGAAATGTTTTAATAAACACATTCTAGAAACATTTCCTGTATTGTTTTCTGTGCCCACAGAGTACTGTCCTCACGGCGGAAGTGCGTCGTAAAATATTTGATTGAAAATTTTATAGTTTTTCTATTTCTGGAATTTTTTTTTTTCCAAAGGTCAACTATAAAAGTTCATAGTTTGTTGTTTATATTCCATGTTTATATTCCTATTTATATAAGTATATAAACCTTAAACCTGATAAAAATTATTTTACTTTATACTTTTTAATGTGCATTAGTTTGTACTCGGTTTAAATAATTTTTCACAAAACAAGTACTTACTCATGAATATTGTATTTTCTGTAACTATAAGTCGTACAATTTTTAAAAATTTTTTAAGCCGTATGGAATATTTTAAAGCCGTATGTAATATTTTAATTTATTCTACAAACTAATTTTCTTTTCAATTTAAATAATTTTACTTAGAACAGAATATGCAGAAATCTGAATTGAAAATGTCGCATAAATATGGAAGAGTTCTTTTAGTACGTCTTAAGTTTTTGTAACTATTTATAAGTCGTGCAATTTTTTAAACCTTTTATTGTATACAGATTGTGAGGCTTTTCTTAAAAAGCCGTATGGAATATTTTGATTTATTCTTCAAACTAATTTTCTTTTCAATTTAAATAAGTTTACTTAGAACAGAATATGCAGAAATCTGAATTGAAAATGTCGCATAAATATGGAAGAGTTCTTTTAGTACGTCTTAAGTTTTTGTAACTATTTATAAGTCGTACATTTTTTTAAACCTTTTATTGTATACAGATTGTGAGGCTTTTCTTAAAAAGCCGTATGGAATATTTTATTTTATTCTACAAACTAATTTTCTTTTCAATTTAAATAATTTTACTTAGAACAGAATATGCAGAAATCTGAATTGAAAATGTCGCATAAATATGGAAGAGTTCTTTTAGTACGTCTTAAGTTTTTGTAACTATTTATAAGTCGTACAATTTTTTAAACCTTTTATTGTATACAGATAGTGAGGCTTTTCTTAAAAAGCCGTATGGAACATTTTAATTTATTCTACAAATTAATTTTCTTTTCAATTTAAATAATTTTGCTTAGAACGGAACATGCAGAAATCTGAATTGAATATGTCGCATAAATATCGAAATAGTACGTTTTAAGTTATTGTAGTGTCAATTGAGAGAAACGTGGAGCAAAAATAACCCTTTTTTGCTTGGATTTTAACACACGGAGAAATAAAATTAAGGTAATGACATGTCAACAAAACAAAAAAAAAATTACGAGGAAAGGAATAATCACTCGTTGCTATGAATGGAACGTGATTGTGCTAATGCCTGCACCATCCCGTTATATAATATAAATGGCTTTAAAACCAGAGAAAGCTACCATGGTTATATATTGAAATTTATTATTCTACTTACCTCTTAGAGTTTACTATAGAGATCGAATTTTCATACTACACTGTAAAAAATTTCGGATCAAATTACGGTGTAAAATACTGGCACTTTAAGTGCATCATCCATAAAACCCTTTTTTACCGTAAAATATTATACGGTAATTTTGATTAGGTGATCCTACAGCAATTATTACTGTAAAAATTGGTGTAAATCGGATTTTTTGTTCTGTAACGTGCTCTGGTAAAAATGTTAGCCGCAACTTTTTACAGTGAGTTTTACAGCGTATATTTTACTGTAATATTTACCTAAGAGGAGGCAAATAAATTTATTATAATGCATTAAAATTACGCGCAAATTAGAAAATAGTTTTGTCAACAATTTAAGTGTTGACGTTTCGTCGAAAATCAAGTGATTTTATACCTAAAAAAATAATTAAATTTCTGAATATTCAGAAGTAAGAGATTTATTTTGTAGAGTGTGTTAAATAAATTACACATAAAATAAGATAAAGCTGATGACTAACTTATAAGTTTCCTTAAATCAAAATAATGAAAAAGCAGCACGTAAATTTTGTTTTAGTTTTCAATTATTTTTGTTTCAGTGAAAACTGTTGTGAGAGAATGCGCTTACCTTAAATTTGAAAACACTGTTGCACTTTGAAAAAAAAAAATTCTTTGCATGTTAAAATAGTGTATGAAATTTACATTATACTGGAGAAATTGTATTTGAAAACAAAACTTTTCGGCAAAAATATTCTAATTAACTTATTTTTTCGAAAACGCATTGTTTTGGCATTTAGTTCAAAAGAATGTTAGACATTGTTTCAACGCACGAAAGCTCATTTGTTATACTAATTCATATTTCAAGAGTAAATAATTTATTTCTGTTTTAAGGTATAAAAAATGCATAGAATGGGTAGTTACAATTAATTATTTAGTATTGCTTACCGTTGCTACAAATTCTTTTGAATTTTTAATATACAGTCGCAGACACAAAACATTCCCAATTTGAATTTAACTTTGAAAGCAACATTTCTATAAGGAAATAAAAAAATATATAAATGAATATTTTATTTAATTCTATACATTACAAAAACATTGACCAAATTTGCTAAGACTCAAAAATCATGTTTATGTTGTTGTTGTTTTTTTTTGTAGTTGATTTTCTAACTTTGCTTTCAAATTAACTATGACAAATTAGTTTTATTCCAGTTTTTAGACTTGGTCAATAATCATGTCAAACTAACAGCAATTTATTATTTTCGAGAACTCTTCAAGCATATAATACAGTAATAAAGAGCAAATTGTAATCATCCGTGTTTACGACAGCAAGTATATTGATTACTAAGTAATAATTTCCTGCTATGTTAGCATCACTTTCTGGCATATAAAATAGATGAAATTTCGTATTTAATTTTCTTTTATGAACCTGGCATTTTTATCAGTTTTTTTATTTAAAGGCATCAATTTTTATTTAATACATTCCTTTATGTAAATAAATTTGTAGCAACTAATTTTGGTCTGATTCTTTAATTAATTGCATATATTTACTTTCACTTAATTGGAAAAAAGCTTCAATATGGTGTTCCATAATAATCGCCCTTATTATATATATTTAGATTATTTATCAAAACTAAGGAGTAAAAGAATCTACACATTAATGATCTCAAAATAATACCCAAGCGAGGAAAATATAGAAGCGCTACCTGTCTGCTTACAAGCGAGAGAGATGGGAATAAAAGCATCAAAAACAGTATGGATTTATATATATATATATAACGTCCTTGCCAAGGGGAAGGATTAAAACAGGTCTTAGGCAGGGAAGGAGGGTACAAAATTTATTTATTAATTATTAGATAGAGCAGACATGAGAGAGTGTGTAAAAAGTGTGCACGAAAAGTTGCGCTCCTCGGTTATATGTTAGGGAAAATCTTGCAAAGTAAAATCCGTAAATGTCTCTATTTAGGGAAGAGAGGGAAATCTTAGAAATTACTATTGGTTTATCCAATAGGTCTGGCGATAACCACGGAGAGTAAAAGGGAAAAATGTCCTGCTTTTAATCAAATGCATGCCTGAGCCAAAATTAGATTTAAGAACAGGATGTGGCTTTTAAAAGTTGGAGAAAGTATTTCGATTAGAATTAATTAGGATAGCATAAAAAGATTAATAGAAGCTTTTTATGTTATGTAACACAAATATGTATATATATATATATATATCATACATTCTAGCAAAACATTATAAATATTAGAAAAATTCTTTTAATTCATCATCTAATATTAATCATACATATCTTTGAACGAAAAAACAATAGTTTTGAACGAATAATAATAATATGAGAACGCAATGGTTTTTTTTAAAATATAAAACCAAAAATTATTGATTCCATAGTCAATGCAAAACCTAATTCCATCCAGGTTCACAGACACCACGTGATATAATTTAGATAAAATTTGATTTTGTATTGAATATGAAATATAAAAAAAAAAATTTGTTTCGTGTATAAATTATTTTCATTTCGTTCTAATTACATTTTGTACTATCAAACAAGATTTATTAAAAGTGAGAACGCAATTCGGGGGATCATTAACCATAAAGGTATGTTTTCTTTTCCTATATCATCATATTTTGGTTTCCTGAACGATTATTGTAAGATATTATAATTTGTTATTAAATTTAGTCTTAGGATACGGAAGTAAATTTGTGGAAAACCCCTGATCATTTCGAGCTTTTTTTTAAAAATGTACAAAAACTACTTGGAAAATTGCTTGAAACTTTTTTAAGTTTCTAAGATATTCAAGTCGAAATTTTTTCATTAGTTGTCAGATACAATTTACAACAAAAATATGATAAAACTATTTTAAATGTTTTTTGCGCATGCGCAGTTTAAAAGAACTATCTTAAACACTTATCTTGTGCAGTTTTTGACAAATTTTTTCAAAACTTTAAGTCAATAATTTTGCAATAAATTTGAAATTACTTAAAGAAGTTTGGCAGAGTTATTGCAAAAAAATACTTTAGCCAAAAGAATTAATTTGATATATAAATGTCCATATCTCTTTTAATTATTACTCTATGATTACGAAATTCTATGCAGTTATTATATATAATAACTAAAGTAATTGATACATGTTACTAGCTTTTTACTTGATATCCTGCATATAGTGTTCAAAAATTCTTATTTTCTTTCGCATTTTATTATCGGTCTTCCAGACCTTTGAAAGCTTTCTTAATCTAATTGTTTATCAAACTGTTAATTCTCATTGAAAGCTTTCTAAATCTTATTGTTAGGTAAGATAAATCGCATCGAAACATTTCTAAAGTTTCTGTTTCTTGAGAAATCTAAAAAGAAAAAATAAGTGAAAAATTGAAAGTGTCTGTTAGTTTGCGTGTATATATATATATATATATATATATATATATATATATATATATATATATAGATAGATAGATAGATAGATAGATAGATTAATAGATAAGCTCAAAATATATAGAATACATGGAAAAATAACAATAAAGAAAAGAGAAAAATTATTTAAAAAAATTAATTAAATTAATTAAAAAAATTAATTTTTTAAATTTATTTCGTTTTTTTATTTTAATTATTTTCTTTTTCTCTTTTCATTATTCTGTAATTTTTTCATGTTTTCTCTATATTTCGAAGTTATTTTATGAGTTCTACATACTTGCAGCTTATACGTAGTAAATAAAACTTATTAATTATAAAACTTAATATAAACTTATTAATTATGAAACTTATTAATTTAAACTTATTACTTATAAAACTTATTAATTATAATTCCGTTTTATTGTGATTAATATAGTTTGATCTGTATGTTGTATTTATAGTAAATTGTAACTGCAGTTTTCTTCCAAAAAATTTATAGGTCATCCGTCCGTGTTATTGACCGTGAGAAGCATCAACAAGAACACAGACACATCAAAATATGTGTCAACACATTTTAAATAGTAAATGAAATAAAATATTCAATTTCCACCATGCTTCTTAAAAGACATTTTAAGTTCCATTGTTTCTCAAGATGAGATTTATACATTCCATTGCGTCGAAGGTCATTCCTAAGCATAATCCATTGCAAAGAGAATAGAGTTTTCATAAAGAACAATGTAGTTATATGATACATCTACACAAATCTTAGCCAAATGAAATTTCAAATTGGTCTTAACTGGAAGATATTCAAAACCTTACAGCGAAACCTTTTCTGGGAAGTTTTTATTTGAAGTAATAAGGAGACGATATAAGTAGGATGACCTGATGTTTCCAGGAACTGTCCTTGGGTCAAAGTTTATGACCCGATTTAATGCCCGCCCAGAATCTGTTCTAAATAATAATTTTTTTAAATATAATAAAATATAATTGCAAAAACTAGTGGATCAGAGCTTAGAAGTCGAAGACATTTTTTTCCAGTGACAGACTTATTAGTCTTATAAAAATAAAGAAGAGAAAAAAATTTTTCATTTTATGAAAGATTTTTGGACTAACATTTATAATTGCGCAAACTAAGATAAAGAATTTTTTTTTTACAATTTTTTAAATCACTCTTTATCATAAAATTAATTTATTATATTGAAATCTGTTTGGATTAACATTTATAATTGCGCAAACTAAGATAAAGAATTATTTTTAAAATTTTTTAAATCCCATTTTATCATAAAATTAATTTATTATATTGAAAGCTGTTTGTACTAACATTTATAATTGCGCAAACTAAGATAAAGTATTATTTTTAAAATTTTTTAAATCACATTTTATCATGAAACTAACTTATTATATTTAAATACTTTTGTGCTTACATTTTATTTAACAATTAATGTCCTGGAGACTAATAATTACTTCTATATAAATAAAAGTAAAAATACATTGACAAAATAGTCCAGCCAAAACTATCAGAATATGGTGAGATTTTACGTATATCTGGTTCTGGGGGAACATGAAAAAGCTCTGTAATTTTCACCAAAGTGCTTTGATAAAATTTACTTTAAAGTATAGTTTAATGTGTGATAAAATTCAGTAAATGTGGTAAAATTGAGTAATTTTATCATGATTCCTCAGAACATGGCGTAAAAACTATTTATTCGGTAAAAATAACTTTTCAGTTATATTTTACTAACGCGTGATGATAAGAGACTTTCCAGATTTTCCAGTAAACAGTTAACATATGAAAAGAAAAGTTAGCAATAAAGAGAAAAATTAGCAATGGTTTAAATACCGTATAATTTAGTCTTGTTATCCATAATTGTATTTTTCATTTTACCGGAAATATCATGACGATAAAAATTTGGTAATTTTTCAAGAATTAATTCCCTTGTAAAGACATTTTCTCAATTAACTGGTTGATTGATATGGAACGTACTTTAGTAGAAAAATTGCTACCATTTTTCAAAAATAATATCTTTTTGCATATTTATTGCATATAAAATGTCTAGTTCGGTAATACTGCCAAGAAGAATTGCATATGTTTTCTTCAAATAACATACAACTACAAATTATTCCGTCATATATTTTATAAATTCATTAAAGTTGTATTTTTTTAATTCAGTAATAATATTTAGCTTTTAATTCATATATTCCAAAATTTATTTTTGGGCCACATTTTAAAAGTTAATTAGTCAAATAATGAGAATTAATTTATTGAGATTCTTTAAGATAAAGTTCTGAGAACTAAAGATAAAGTTCTTTAGTTCCTTAAAAAATTATTTTTAATAATAAATTTATATGTGTATGGTTGCGATACATGACAGAGACATCTTTTTTTTTCCTACAATGGTTATGTCTTAACGCATTCTTAATTTAGCCTGTTTTTGCAGGGCTCTCTATGCAGATTCTGAAAACGGCGAAAAATGCTAAAATGTGAAAAGCTGAAAGAAATTATGAATACGAAAAGCGTTTGTGATCTATTTTTGTTAATATTTAAAAAGTTACTCCACGCTGTATTATCTGGGCTTATAAGAATTTTCAAAAATTGAGAATTATTTATCGAAAAATCTGGCCAAATTGGTGATTTTTAAAAACATTTAATATAATTTTTTAAATTTTAAAGTTATTTGTCCGTTTTAAATTCTTTTCAATTCTTTAAGACAAAATATTATTTTATTTTTAAAAAGACATCATTGCCTCAGGTTAAGACTGTGGCTTTTTTATTTTCTTTCACAAAAGAACTTCCAACTCTGTTTAAGTTTCATGGGACTATTTCACAATTTTCACTCGTAAAGTAGTTTAAAGAATCTTATGCCGAGTTATAGGTGTATGTTTTCGAGTGATTGAGATTAGCTTCATTTTTGACTTCCATTCTTATCAATGGTTGCCCTTACTAAGGGTAAAAACTTTCAAAGAATTACGACACTAATTTTTTTCTAAATTTTAAGTTCAAAACTTGTTTTAATTCTAGTTGTTAAAGACAATTCTTTTCTAATAACCTTGGCTAATACGAAGTGAAAGTTTTACTACTGAAAGTCATCTTGTAAAATAGGTATTTTTGAAGTTCTATTTAAACACAACAAAATACATAGTTTTAAGGAAATTAAACAATTCACATAAATAATTATTTAATTACTTATAAAAATTAATTAATTAATATATCAACACATGTGTTTTGTGATCAATCTCTGCCTACTAATTTTAAACTTCGTTGCTAAATAAGGTCTTTTAAGCAGTAAAATAATAATCTTAATAATTTTCAACCTAAAAAGTGCCTTCATGTACCTTATTTTATAGAAAAGTAATGCTTTAAAGCAAAAAAAAGAACACAATTTTTAGTGAAAGCCATTCCATCAATTAGGTTTTCACTTTTAAACACTTTTTTGTTAAAAAAAATATCTGAAACTTTTTAGGCTGCAAATCTGCAACAAATAAGTCTATCATTTTAAAGCTTCTTATAATATTATTATCATAAAAAATATAAAAGATTATTTATATTTTATATTTTCATTTTATATAAAATTGACAACAGCATTAAACAGACTTCACTTATTTGTGAAAACAAACAAGTATACTATTTTATAATCGATTTCGATAGTTTTTTTCTTTCAAAACTGTATGTTTTGTTTTTGTATAATTCGATCAACATTGGTTACAGATTTGCAACAGCTCGATAACTGTTTTCTTAGTCAATAAATACAAAGAAAATTCAGTTATTATTCAATACCCAAATAAAAACAATGAAAATGCTGCGTGTGGTTAAATAAATTATTTTCTTTCGTCATAAAAAAGCTTTGATTCTGGTGACTGCATTTTTATCTGAAAATTTTTATTCGAAAACACCTGTTCCCATTATCACAGCTGGAGACCTACTCTCGCGTTCTATCTTCGGTTTTTATATCCAGTTGTGTTCATGTACCAGTTGTCAATTTTGTTATAAAATAATTTATATTATTGGTTGCTAATTTAAGTCACATCAGCTATATAGAACTATTTTTCTAGTGAAATATATTGGTAAACAAGTTTCACGAATTACTGCAGAGAATTTTTTTATCTAAACTAGAAAGGTCATAAAAACACTACATGTACAAGTTGTCAATTTTGTTATAAAATTATTTATATTAGTGGTTGCTAATTTAAGCCACATTAGCTATATAGAATTATTTTTCTAGTGAAATATATTGGTAAACAAGTATCTCGAATTACTGCAGAGAATTTTTATATGTAAACTAGAAAGGTCATAAAAACACTACATGTACAAGTTGTAGATTTTGTTACAAAATTTATCATATTATTGGTTGCTAATTTAAGCCACATTAGCTATATAGAATTATTTTTCTAGTGAAATATATTGGTAAACAAGTTTCAAAAATTACTGCAGAGAATTTTTATATGTAAACTAGAAAGGTCATAAAAACACTACATGTACAAGTTGTTAATTTTGTTATAAAATTATTTATATTATAGGTTGCTAATTTAAGCCACATTAGCTATATAGAATTATTTTTCTAGTGAAATATATTGTTAAACAAGTTTCACGAATGATTGCGCAGTTTTTTTTATATGCAAACTAGAAAGGTCATTAAAACTCAATTTACTTCTTTACTTTATTAACTAAAGAAATTATTACATCTTTACTACTACCATCTACTTTATTTTAATAATTAGCAATGTAGAGTTATTTTTCTAGTAAAAAATATATTGATAAACAAGTTTTACAGATTATTGCTCAGTATTTGTAGTTGAAAGTCACAAATCTCATAGGAAACTTAATGAACTTCTTTATTTTAATAACTAAAGAAATGTTATGTTGCAATACAAACATGCATAACATTAAAAAACTTATTTTAATAGCGAACAATATAGAGCTACTTTCTTAGTAAAATATACTAATAAACAAGTTTCATAAATAGTCAATCAGTGTATCTCGTTGGAAATTACATAGGTCATACAAAACACATTTTACTTCTTAATTTAATAACTAAAGAAATTATTGCATATCAATACAAAAACGCATAGTATTATAAAATTTAAGTGATTAATTAATAAAATAGAATTATTTTTCTAGTAAAATACATTAATAAACACGTTACTCAAATTACTGTTCAGTGTTTTCAGTAGGAAATTACGAAGTTTATAAAATCACAATTTACTTTTTTATTGTAATTAATTAAAATTACATTTTGCACCTAAAAATTATGGTTTTGCAGAAAAAGTTCTAGAGCCGAGGCTGATAGCTTGCACGGCAATTATATATTATCGAAACATTTGATAACTAAAGGAAAGTAGGACATTTGCTATTATTGTAAAAACATTTTTTGAAAGCATTATTTTTTTAAAACATTATTTTTTTAAAAAAAAAATCATTTACATTTTTAAAACAGTCTTACAAGCATATAAAATATTTTAAGTAATTAAACGTAAATGCATTGTAGTGCCTTCTACTAAGTAGAGAACTGAAAATTCTATTTGATCTCCAAGAGTAACGCAGTTATATGTTACAGTACTTTGTAACAAAGTTATTAATATTTTTTACTAAATAAACTTTTTCAGTTATTTTTGCACCATTTATTTGCGAATCACGAAATAATTCCGTTGGACGGCAAAAAAAGTCAGGTAAAATTTTGGGACAATTGATGTTATTATTCATTTTGCATTCTCTCTGTAGTTTCTATATTTTCTTTAGAAGCAATTACAACATTAAAATTTATCTTTATATAATTACAAAACTCGTTAACTCAAAGATATTTAACGTGATGTAAGATTTGAATAACTATTTCTAAGAGTTTCAAAAACACACTTTTTGGTTATTCAGTTATGAATTCTAAGGTTTGTGTAAAAAAATTTTTTAGAATGTTATAGAAAGTATTTTTACAAAGAATGATGAAATAATTATATCGAATAATTTTAAAACATAAACAATTATAAAATGTGATTATTTATTATGAATGATACTCTTTTATCTTATATTTTATAATTTGGAATTAAATTAGATCAATTATTATTTAACTTTAAATTAGATTTAAATTATATTTTTGTTTTAATACTGTCCATGGTGCCTCAAACAATATAAATTTGGTCAAAAAACTGGAGAAAAAAATTATTTAAAATAACTTAACAAACTGAATATTGTGAACAATTTTTATTTCCTTTTATTAAATCCTTTTTATTAATTTCATTTTCATTTCTTTTTTTTTTTTGTAAAAAAATACATTAAATTGAAATATTTTTATTATTCTAAACTTGAATGTCGGCACTGATTTTTCGAACTTTAAAAGTAAATTCTTTATAACTGAACAAGCGGTCATATTTGTTTTTTTGTTTTCAAAAATATGATGCTGAAACTAAAATTTTCAATTTTTAAGGATGTTTTTGTCCTTATACCTTTAATACTACTACGTTACACATCATCCTTTATTCCTTCAGCGTACAGAATCAATTAGTACGTTACAATATTTTATTCAACAACTAAAATGAATTTTAAACATCATTTTACTTTTCTCTACACTCTCAAAAAGTTAATTCAACATTGAACCATAAAATTGATTAATTGAATCATAATACGGTGTATATTTTCTGCAACCTTAAATGAGTGTTGCTGAGTGTTGAACTTTTGTATATTTTAATCAAATTTACGATTACTATGATATCGTTAAACTTGGTGCCATGGTAAGATTACAGAAAATTTAAACACCATTGTTCATCATTCACCAAAATTTCAAGCAGGGAACCATTTCTCAACATATTTTAATCAAATTTATGAATATTGCTATATTGCTAAACTTGTTGCCATATTAAGGTTACAGCAAATTTAAACGACATTGTTGTTCATACTCCAAAAATCCAAACAGTGCACCATTTCTCAACATATTTTAATCAAATTTATGAATACTGTTATATTGTTAAACTTGTTGCCATATTAAGGTTACAGCAAATTTAAACGACATTGTTGTTCTTACTCCAAAAATCCAAACAGTGCACCATTTCTCAACATATTTTAATCAAATTTATGAACACTGTTATATTGTTAAACTTGTTGCCATATTAAGGTTACAGCAAATTTAAACGACATTGTTGTTCTTACTCCAAAAATCCAAACAGTGCACCATTTCTCAACATATTTTAATCAAATTTATGAATACTGTTATATTGGGAAACTTGTTGCCATATTAAGGTTACAGGAAATTTAAACGGCATTGTGGCTCATACTCCAAAATTCTAAACAGTGCGCCATTTCTCAACTTATGTTATAAAAATTTTTATAGAAATATTAACCATGGCTTCTATTGGTTATTTTAGTGTGCAAACTTTGTAAGATAAACCAGTAAAACTATATAAAAATACATAATTGACTAAGATTTAAGTATTTCTTGAGAAATTAAAAAAAAATAGTAAAACTAAAAGTGTCTCTTTCATTATTGTAGAGTAGCAGGTATTTAGTTTCCCGTTTAGAGTATGTTACTGTAAAAAAATATTTTTTTAATTAATAAAATTCACAACACAAAAATTTTTTCCTTAAACAAGTAGATGCATATTTCAGAAGAATTGTTAAAATATAATAATGTATTGCATACTTTCTAAAAAAAATCATTAGTGAAATCTAAATATAGATTTTTTCCCGCCCAAACGTGCTTAAATTTTTATCACGGACAGGAAAAATCATATTAGCTGATATTTTCTGCCGATATTTTAAATGTCACAAAAAGAAAAAATGGGTGGGTCTGTAATTGATAATCGATAATACCTTGATATAAGTGACCTAAAATATCTCAAATTGCTAATTTCTTAAAACAAGACTACGAAATTTATTATGTTAAAAAAGTGGAACTAAAATACATAACTTTCACGAACAAGGTTAAAATATTTGAACTTGTTTAAAATGCTTTTTTTTCAACAAATAATTTCTTTATTTAACTTTTTTTAAGTGATTTCTAAAACAGAATTATAGGGAAATTATATTTTCAGGAAAATCGATTCAACGTTGGCCATAATATAGTTACATTGAACATTAATATGGTTCAAATTAACTACTACCTTAAGAAATTGAATTTAGCTATAAAAGTTTAACTATTTTGTAGTTTAGTTAAGATCAAAAGGACTGATTGACACAGTGATTAATTTTAGCACCGAATTCAAATTTCAGTAAATTTGAATGGTATTATAGTTTATTTCCAAAGTATAAAGGACACTGTAAACATTTTGTTTCATAGTTGCCACAATTTTTGTGTTGAGATAAACTTAATACATTTTCAAGTACAGAATTGTAGCTATCATCTGAAAAATTAAATAAACTGACAAATTGTTTGAAGAAATTAGTAAAAATGTACTTGTTTTTTATTAACGAATTGTATTTGCAATGACGCCATGAATTGATTCCAATGCAGACGAAAATATATGTTGTCAGTAAACAAACAAACAAAAACTAAATAAATTGACTAAACTATAACAAAGATAAAGTAAATAAAAAATATGACTACAAGCACTGTTAAGAAATTTTAGCTTACCTCAACACTAAAAATGGTAGCAACCACATACCAAATTTTCCAACAATGTAAGATATGAAAAAAAAACCATAGTATTATATTTCGTAGAATTCAAATGCAAAAGATTAAAAAAAACGAGTAGATTTTCTCAAATAGACTTGTTTAACAAAGATGATAACATAACTTCCAAAACGCACTGATAACTATTAAAGTAAATAAATAAGTAAGTAAGTAAATAAAATAAAATTAAATCGGTGTTTGTTGATATTTTGTTTCACACTCAGAAGAATCGGTATAACATCCAACCATAACTTAAACCATACCTTAAACCATAATACGGAACAAATACGGTGTGCAATTATAATAAAGAGTTAAATTTAACACCTTAATAAGGAGAACAATTATAATGAGGTTTTCAATTTAATACCTTCAGAAGGTGTTAAATTGTACCATATTTCTGTTAAAATTGAACCAAAGTATTGTATAAATAAGTTCAAGTAAAATTGAATTCATTTTACCAATAGTATAGTTTATCTTAGCGCCGTACTTAAGTTGTAGCAAGTTTTTACAATATTACGATTCAAAAGTGATTTATAATTATGGAGCATAATAAACCCTTTCTTCATTCAAATTTGATGCAACTTCAGTATGGTTCTAAACTGATCACTTTTATTGTACTTCTCAAACTTAATTTCACGATGTTATAGGTCAATTTGAACGGGAACATGATTCGATTTAACACCTTCTTAAAATTAAAGTAAATTCATACCATATTAGGGTTCATGGTATCAATATTATGGTTCAATATTCCACTGATTTCTTTGGGCGTAAAGACTTATTCTATTATAAATACTGTTAGAAATTTCTCGGAAAAAATGGTTAAATAACAATTTATTGAATGGTTATTTTACCATATTTAATCAAAACAGTCAAATAACCATAAATAAAATGGTAATCAAACTGTTAAATTTGAGAAAAACTGTTTATTCACTGCTTTCACCTAATACGGTTAAACAACCAGAATTTTATCGCACCAAATAGAACGACCTAATGAAGCTACTTAGTTCTTTGCAAATGTGTGCATATCATAGCCGAGCGGGCTTATTTGTCAATCTCATGACCGGCGGAACTGGAGTTCGAGTCCTAGTGATGACACCACAATATTTCCTCCCTTCCCTTAAACACATGAAGAATTTCAAGTCTCCGACACTCTCCAATGTCCATTACCTTACTAAAAGCCGAGCATCTATGTCTAGTTAAAAAATTAATTTTTTTTTTATTTTGACGTTTTTGAAAAATGCTAGTTGTAATTGGTTAAAAAACCGTATAGTTTTGTATTTATGGTTTTATAACCATACTTTTTGTAAATGGTTTCAAAACCATAAAGGAAAAAAAAAATTTCTTTACCGTAATTTTTACGGTTAATCGGATGGACAGACAGCTGCCAGTTATTTTACCATAATTTTAGAATGAAAATTTTGACAGTGTAGGAAGATTTCTTTCCACGCTTTTTTAGATTGATTTATATATATTTAAAAACAGTTAATATATTTGACGCGTTATGCACCGAGTAAAAAGTATGATCAAAAGTATTGTATGGTGTGGTAAAACTTATCTTCTTTCTGGCTCTATGGAAACACCAAAAAGTTCGGTTATTTCCACCAAAAAACTTTGGTAAAGATTTTGATAAAAATAGCGATAAAATATTGTCTTAAAAATGCTATAAAATGTGGTAAATGTGGCAAAATTTGGTCATGATACCTTAGAGCATGGCATAAAAACAATTTATACGGTTAAATTTGCTTTTCGGTTTTGTATTTTTACAAAATGGCAATACTAAAAAGCATTGTATGGCAATAAGAACTACAACTTTGCTAACCATGCGTGATCATATGGACGATCAAAGTACTAAACGAATGGTTTAAATACCGTATAGTTTAGTTCAATAACAAAACTTATGATTTTTTTAACCAGAAATGTCATTGCCATACAGTACGGTAAATATACCACAATTTTTTTATTCATTGTGGTACTCTTTTTTTTTATATAATAACTTATCATTCTAATAGTATTGTATAAGTAAAGAAATACTAAATAATCTATACAGAAGACATTTTCTTTAAGGCTAAAATGCTTTGAAATGGAAATTTACATTTTATATTTATATATTTAAAATAGTAATGTATTAATGAAATGAATTAGGCTTTTAAAAACCATATGAGCTATGAGAAATTGAAAAAAGAATCGTGAAAATTTTATATTGTATAAAGTTTTTATGGCTATGTTGTTTTTCATGGATGAGAAAATGCACACTAAAAAGCATTGTATGTTGATTAGGCACAAAAGCGTGTACCTGATTTTATGAAATTCTTACAAATGTTTGACGTATGCCAAGGCTATTTTTTTTTCCATTGATTCCATAAATCAAGATTTATTAAGAAAAAGAAGTTAAACTAACATCAAATAAGTTATTTTTTATTAATCATAAGGAACAATATCGATAAAATTAAATTCATGTTCAGGCTATAATGATAAAAATAATAGTCAATTAAATATCAATTGATAAAAAAAGAGCAAAATGAAATATTCTTTCAAGATTCAAAAAACTAAATATTGTTCTATATTAGTAATTAGGTCAAATATATTTAGAGTGTTCTTTAATTACCGCCCTGAACTATGCTTTCAAGATTTCTATGAAAATGACGTCATTTCGATATACACTGTTTTCGAAAGTGGCTGAATATTATAATTATCTTCAAATTACGGTGTTTAACATACTTTAAACAAATTTCCACTTTTAATTTTATTATATTTTATAACCGTCGTTGAACAGCCAACCTAATTTTTTAGTTTACGAATGCTAATGTTCGACTCTGTAGCCTTGTAATTTTGAACCCAATCCAGAAGACAAGGGAACTCCTTGATCAAGTAGAGGGAGAAATGTGCCTTCTTGGAGGACTTTTTGATGGAACCCATCCGCATTTGCGTTACACGGAGAAGAAGACCACGAGAACCTCCAGCCGTTAGCCTGATGGTAAAGGGACTCTAACCCATGATCCGTCTACCAGTGAGGATATTTCACGTCAGCATCGTGATCTGTGCAAGCCGGATGCGGATTCGTATCGACCAGCCATCGGTGGGATTCGAACCTGGTTCATCTTATTGAAAGGCGAACGCTCGATCCCCTGAACCATCACGACTCCCACCTCTAATTTCAAATAATAACACTAAAAATGCAGCACTGAAAGGTATAGAGAACTCGCTTCCCTATGAGGTGACCTAGGTTCAAATCTCAAAGATGGCTCGGTAGGAATTCTACACCTGGCTCGCTCCAAACACAATGCTGGCATATAATATCCTGAGAGGTAGACGAATCATGGGTTACATTCTCTTTGCCGTCGGGTTAACAATGGGAGCATTTCGTGGTTTTCCTCTCCATGTAACGCAAATGCTGGTTTGTTTCCTAAAAAAACTCCCACTCAAGCTAATTTGTCCAAATACTTTTTCTAGGATTTTCCTTGTCTTCTGGGTTAGGTTCAAAACTGCAAGGTTATGGAACTGAATATTGATAGTCGCAATTAAAAAATGCATCGGCAATACAGTGCTATTTATAAAATAAAATAATGATACGAAAATATCCCAAAGAGACATACAGCTGGCCTATTTATTTTTCTTTGTAATCAACTAGTGGGCCATACACAACTTTGTATGCAGATTTAAAAGCATTTTTTTATTGCTTCAATCAATCAATTCCTCTTTGGACAATTTAAATGAAATTAATTTGACCAGTTTAAATACTGATAAAAATATATTGAAAAAAAAAAGTAAATAAAATATAATAAAATCCCCTTTGAAAAAGAAAATCTCCTTTGCAATTACCAAACAAAATGACATTTTGTTTGGTAATAAACACACATTTCAATCCAAAGGAGAATTTTTAATATTGAATCTAATTCCTGATATCATTCAATTAAATACAGGACTTTTTTCAAATAGAACGTCAAAAATGGAAATTCATGTTCCTTTAATTATCTTGAGAACTAATTAGAATTAAAATTCATATGTTGAGAATTAAAAGTATTATAGTTAGTAAAAATTTCCGTTCAAAGGAGAACTTTTAATATTGAATCTAATTACTGATATCATTACATTTAAATACAGGGCTTTTTTCCAAATACATCGAAAGAAATAGAAATTCTTGTTCCTCTAATTATGTTGGTTAATAATTAGAATTAAAATTCATATGTTTAGAATAAAAAGTATAATATCATGGTAAAAATTTTAATACAAAATAAAAAATTTTAATATCGAATCAAATTCGTGATTATTTAAATAGTGCATTGAAATATATCCAAACATATCAACTGAAATGGAAATAAATGTTTCTTTTTTTTTTTTTTATTTTTTTTTAGAGAAAATTATAAAAAAAAGAATATTGAACGCAAATGAATGTCAAAAATAAGAATTTGAACCTTAATCTGTACTTTTTTTTTCATTTTCGGGAGGTCAAGGACATGTAGTTGAATCAATTCATCACGCTGAGGTTTGAACTCAATTACTCAAGATTCCTGCTGCGCAAATCAAGTCTAATATATTTCATTGCGAATAAATCGGATTTTAAAGGTTATTTCAAACTTTGATTTCAAAGGAATAAAAAAAAATGCGTATAGGTTTGTGATATTTTCTCAACAAAAAAAAATTTATGATATTTGGATCTTGGAAAAAAAATTGTAAAAAAATTGTTACAATTAAATTAGACATAAGAATTTTTGAATCTATCGCACTTAGTGGTTGCTCATCCCGAAAAGCTCCAACCCTTTAAATTTTACTAGCTTTTTACTGCTAAAGTTTTAATCACAATTCTAAAAATTAAAAATCATGTTTTCTAGCTGATTTCTATCTGAATTGTAGCACTCAAATTAAACATCAGATAGTTAAACCAATCGGCTTAGTGCGATTGATCATTAAAACCAGAGAATGCTCGGATCTATTAAATTTTACTAGTTTTTTTTTTTTTTTTTTTTACTGCTAAAAATTTCACTGCACTTCTTAAAACTAAACCAACTGCGATTTTATCTAATTCTCTGATGAGCTTTTTTACATCTAACTAGCAGAAAAATACTTATTTGCTGACTGTTTTGGTAAAATTTTGTTCAGATAATAATTTTTTGTACAATTGGTACGAATTCATTTTCTCATAACAAACCTTGAGTAAATAAAAATATAGAGCAAATTGCAACTTGTACAGATAAATTTAATTTGTTCCTATGAATTTGGAAGTTTATTTTCAAATCATATAATACAGATATAAACAAATTAACTTTATTTAGATATGCAATCAACGAATTGGCATAAAAAGCTAAAAAAAGAGAGCAAAAATTTAGAAATAAATAAATAAGAAAAAAAATATCAAATGATCCAATTTGTTATGCTAATGTTCTATTAGAAAATGTTTGTTAATTAGAGGTTACTCTTAATTAAAGTTAACAAATTGGAACACAAAATTTCATAACTTTGAATAACCGCACAGATTAAAATTTCAGTTTCAACAAATATATAGAATCTAGTTGTTTGCAATATTTGTATAATTAATATTGTATATAGTATAATTTTTATAATTCACAATATAGTGATAAATTTAAAACTTATGCTTATCTATCAGAAAAGTATAGAACCCAAAATAGTCATTAATATAGTGAAATTAACGCTTCAGTTCAGTATCATAACTAATTCGACGTTGCGAATTTCAATTAAATTAATACAAGCATGAAGCAAATGTCATACGAAAGCGTTAGTTCAAATCAAACAGATTTAAGTTGTTAAAGAAATAGCTTTAAGGGAGTATTAGAAAAATAAAACAACAAACAAACAACAACATTGACAAAAGAAACAAAAAGATTATAACAAAATTTTTAATAAGCCTTTAATAAGCTTTTTAATAATTACAATAACAATCATAGGGCTATTATACTTATTGTAACACAAACAATTGTTTCCGAATAAAGATTAAAGATAAAAGCATCCATTAACACCGAATTTCATTATTGTTTTTTCAAGTTACAATTTCAGATAGTTTTCGGTTTTTTATTCTACTGTTTTCTTAGTTACATCGATATATTCCGGGTGAAATAAATGAAATTTTGTTTACCGGCGCATCAGATCAGTTAGCGCCATCTGGCTAAGTAATACTAAACTAAAAAATGTAATGTTTTTTTTTCTTGTTTTTTTTTTCTTCAGTAATGCTTTTAAAAATTTTTTTTTACTCTTTTGCATTTTAAAAAACTTTTTAAAAATAAAAAACTTTCGTAGATCAAACAGATTATGACTTAATAGAAAGTGTTATCATTTGAATAAAAATGATATCAATTGAAGCATTAATTTCAAGAAATCTCTATTTGAAAAATAAATGCATGTTTGTAGTGCTATTTATTTAAACGGGATAAAAAATTACGGATTGAAGGTACAATATTAAGATTCTTATTATCATTTTACAGTTCCAAATTTGTTCGTTTGTTTAATCTTAACAATAGCTTGATTGTAACATTTAGAATTTATTAGTTCATTTACAGAATTTTTGAAAACTATTTAAAATCCTTAAGATATGAAATTCCATTCAAAACAGATAGTAGTTATATTTACTATACAAAAATGCATTATTTTATATAATATGAGAAATTTAATTAAATTAGATAACGAATTGTCGTTGCAATGGAATTTAACTTTTTTAGATTTATTATAAAAATGTATTAAAGTTTTGTATCAATCACATAGCTTCTATTACACGTACGAATTCTTTCAAGTTATTTTCATTGCAAATTATTCAAAGAGAATTGCATAAAAACAACTTTTTATTTTATATCTCTAGGAAATATCATTGAATCATAAAAAATATAGTTATAAGAAATTCCAATCGTGATATAAAAATTGCAAGATATATATCACGCTCAGATCCTTGAAGCTAGGTACATACTATAATTGAGAGGGCTAATCGGTCAATCTAATGAACGGGGTTAACACGGGGTTCGGATCTCAACTTTAAAACAATAAAATTTCTCCCGTTCCTTCAACGCGTGAAAAGTTTCCAGCGTCATTCACACTTCAAATGATGACCCTGGACTATTAAAATATGAAATCTTCCTTCACGCTTAAATGGCAGCACAACAGAGCTGTTTAACGTGAATGGTCTAGTATTTCCAATCGCTCACGACAGATGGCACCACAAGATAATTAAGCCACATTCCACGATTCATTTGATGGAACACAGCTCAATCGCTATCTAACACTAATGTCCATTATCTAAAGAAAATTCAATCTTCAATGCCCCGTTAAATTTCATTTTTACGGTTAAGAAGCCCTTTTAGCTGTAAATGGTTACAAAACCGTATAGTCTACGGTTTTTTACCATTACCAATTGTAAACGGTTTTTTAAAATCATAAAGGTAAAGAAATGATCTTAATCGTTAACTTCACGGTTAATTGTACTGATTGCTGCCATTTATTTTACGGTAATTTTAGACTAAAAATTCTAACAAAGTAACCACTTTAACTGTGGCTCAGTGTTTAAGGCGCTGAGTGGTTAAGGCACTGGAGTTGGATTTCAATTCCCTGTTGGGGACTTGAAATCCAACTAGTTTCTTATTCATGGGTGCAGGATTGTGTAATTAATAAATGCCTATTGTGTTTAATTTTGACCTCGTTGAAACCTTAAACCGTTAGAAAGAAAATTGTCGAGTATTTATCTATCAGGACAACTCCTGGATCTTGTAACACACTTTTGCTTTAACAATAAAGTGAAAAATGTTTTATTTTAAGAAAAATAGAATGAAAAATCAATTAAAAATGAAGAAAAAAAAAATGCTTTATCGACTTTAGAGGTTCTCTTAAGTTTAATCACAAATGTATTGCGATCAATTACACTGTTAGAATTTTAATTCTAAAATTAATGTAAAATAACCAGCAGCAGTTTTGCCACTCAATCAATCGTAAAAATTACGGTTAAGAACACTTATTTATCTCCACTGGCTCAAAATCATTTACAACAAGTATGGTTATACAACCGTGAAAACAATACGGTTGTTCATCCATTTACAACTGGCATGGTTTAAAAACCAGAAAAAATGAAAATTAACTACACATTGGAGTTAGGGTATGTTAGGTAACGGGCACTCGAGTTAAGTTGTGGTTGAGTTGAGTTCAGTCGAGTAAACCGTGGAATGTGGCTTCATTTATTTATCTAGTAGTTCCATCTATCGTGAGAGATCAAAAATACTAGAGTTTTGTGTGTAAAACAGCTCTGTGGTGCTACCATCTAAGAGTGAATGATAGTTTCGTGCTCAAATAGTCCAGTGTCAACAATAGATAGTACAGGACACTGGGAATGTGTTTAAGAAATGGTCGAACTAGAATGGTGAACCTCGGTTCAGCCGGTCCTGCGATTTAAAGATTAACCCTATCAGCTTAAGAATGTACCCAGCTACAAGAAACTAAGTGGCTTGATAAGTTGTTCATCCCACATATATTACTATAAGATTATAAGGCATCAGTTGTTGCGTTAGTCATGATCAGTTAGTCAGTTAGATAGTTAGATGAAAATTTAAAATATGAATTTGCAATTCTAATCACATGAATTAGCTTTCAGCTTTCGGAGAACATTCGTTTAATTCTCATAGGCTCAACGCGGTTAAAATCCTGGTTTTTATGCCGTATTAGGTGAAAAAAGTCGATGAACCTTTATTCTAAGTTTAAATATCTTTTTTTAAAAAGTTATTTGATTGTTTTAGTTGGATATGGTAAAATAAACTGTTGTTTGATAATTTTTTCTAAAACAGTGTAGATTTCAGATGCTCTCTTACATATAATCCTTTGACACATAATTTTTATTGAACATATATTTCATACTTTTATCATTATTTTGTATTAATTCAGATCAACATAAATGAAAAGTGCTATATTTAGTATTTTAATAATTTATGGTTATGAAATATTACTTTGAAAACACAGACGTAAAATCTTACAAACACGACTCGCTTCCAACTAATATTTTTTTAAATTTTCTATTATTTACAGTTACTTATATCTAAGAGACACGGTTATTCATCATTAAAATTCCTTTAATTTGCAAAACAATTATTGATAAAGTTTTGAATATGAATGAAAAAAAATACTTTTTTTAAGCAAATTTTTTTTTTGTTGTAGTTTTTATTTTGGTGCAAATATAGTCCGATGATCTAACAGATTTTTTTAGTAACTATTAATTTCTTTTTTATCGTTAAAAAATACCAAAATATATTTTTGCTTGTAATTAGAACATCCAAAAATATGTGAAAGGGATGCGTCAGAACGTTATGATCAATCAAAACTGTATTATTATCAGTTCGTTACAAAACATCAAATGTTAGAAAACATTTACTTTTTATTTAGAAGATAAAGAAACATATTTCCGTTCTCTAAGATGTCACATTAAAAAATAATTGTTATTATTATTTAGTAATAATTATTATAATTATTATAATTATTATTAGTATTTAGTAATAATTTAGTAATAATTCCTATCTTTTATCTTACTGGTGAAGTTTTAGCATTGTGACATAAATTTTTACTAGTTACTGTTTTAAACTTCGTTTAATTGAAATTTTATTTCATCACTAACAATTATTCTAGTATTTTTAAAGTAATAATATGTTACTTCAATTTAAAAATATCGATGAGGTGAATAATAGTGACCTGTTAATTTTTTAATAATAAAAATTAGAATGAACTGTTAATTATTAATAATAATAATTTGAATGAACTTCTAATTATTAATAGCAATAATTAGAATGAACTGTTAATTATTATTAATAATAAGAAGAATGAACAGTTAATTATTAATATTAATAATTAGTATGAACTGTTAATTATAAATAATAATAATTAGAATACATTGAACGGGCATTAAACCAGTCTTTTAATACAAATTTTATTTGACAAAATATGTGTAATTTTTTTTTTACATAAATATAGATATACGCATTTGAAAGAAAACATGAATTTCCTTTCCAAAGATACAAAATGGAATCCATTTTGCTTTTTAAAAATATTCGAAGAAACAATTTTTTGTTGACATTTGTGCCTTCGAAAAGTTGCTTATATTATATTACACATGATCTTCTTTCGCCAAATATGAAAATACTTTATCTGAAATTCGTGAAATGTCACCAACAAAGCTGTCAAAAGCTGACATTTGCATATTTGCTTAGGTTTTTAACCTTATTTTATGACAGAATAATTTTTTTTTTGTTCCATATTTTTTTTCTAAAGATTTTTCTCCTAGCGTAGAATATTTAATTTCGCATTCCAAAAAGTTAATTACTTTTAGTAAGGAATATAGAATTGCTCCTAACTTTTTTAAGTAACTAATTTTATTATTTAAAGGTATATTTTAAGTAATAAATGCGATAATCAAGTCAAATAGTGGAAAATTTTTTGACTTCTTATGAGAAAATTGGGATAAAAATTGGGGTAAACGGTGTATTTGCTTAGGGTCCCGGAGTTTTAAGACTTTGGAGGGCCCCGTAGTTATAATATTTTTTTAATTATTGCAAAAATGTAGACTATTTCTTTTAAAAATATTATAGCGTGTTTGAATTTAAAAATGCAATCGAAAAATGCATCAAATGCATATCGAAAAATGCGTTTTCTATACCCTTAGCATAACTTTTAAAATCGGTGCTCTTCATGTTTCTAATGGAACTATTGGCACAAGAAAACTATTCCTGAAAATCGAAACTACAAAATTAAGAGAAAAAGAAATTAAGTATTTTAATATGTCTTCGGGACCTGCGCCTGACCTTATTAGTAAAACTTAAGCAAATGTATATGGGTGAAAAATATAAAATATTGGAAAAAATGAAATTAATGTTTTTGTAACTTAAAAATTAAATTAAAAAAACCTAAATAAATATCATATCATATAATTTATCAAATTTATTTTAATATTTTTTAAGAAAATGTTACGTTGAATGAAATGCCCTACAGAAAGAAGTGATTAAATTTAATTTTAATCTAAATTTTTATTACGCTTTTTGTAATTTTAATGTAATATTATACCCATTTAGTAGGTAGTTAGAGAAAAGTTCCCACCTTAAACGCAGTTTATTATTATTTTTTTTTATCCTCTCCTTGCTCGCGTGCCTCCTCGACTCAATAGTTATGCTTTTACTCAATCGTTACTCGGGGCCTTGTGCCAACGAGTCCGGGGAATTTTTTGGTGCTCTCAACTGTAAAGCAGCTGTCGCAAATATAAGCCTTCAATTGTATGCGTATCTACTGTTAGGATCTGAGTCTCTTAAGCAGCGTCTCGTCTATTATCGTCATATTAACAGATTTAACTGTTAGAATTTTAATTCTAGAACTATGGTAAAATGACTGGTAACAGTCTGTCCTTCTAATTAACCGTAACGTTTGCAGTTAGGAACATTTCTTTACCTTTATGAGTTTGAAACCGTTTACAATTGGTATGATTAAAAAAAACTGTTAAAAAACTATACGCTTTTGTAACTATTTACAATTAGCATAGTTTCAAAACAGTAAAAATGACATTTTACTAGGCATTGGAAATAGTTTTTTCCTTAGGTAACGGATATTGGAATTATGGTTGTGGATGGTTGTGGTTCAGATGTGTTTTGCTAAGTGAACCATAGAATGTGGCTTAAATATTTTATCTAGTGGTGCCCTCTATCGTAAAAGATGAAAAATGCAAAATATTTCTGTTAAGCAGCTCAGCTGTGCTCCCATCTAGGCGTGAATGAGAATTTCACATTACTATAGTCTAGGATCACCAATTAAGGAGTATATAAAACTCTGGAGACTCTTCATGAGTTGAAGGAATGGAAGAGATATTGTGGTATCAGCGCTGGATTTTGAACTCCTGTTCAACCGGTAATGAAATTGAAAAATATGCCCTATTGGCTAAAATATGTACTTAGCTGGAAGGAACTAAGTGGTATCATAATATGTTCATAAGGCACGGATATGCACCTCCTTTACTCCTAAACAATACTGGGATTGGGGTGAGGAAAAAAAGTTCTCTTTTTACAGCGTTGGTTTGTTCTATATTTTTACGCAGTTGATAAGCAGTAGTGTACTGTTAATAAGGATATTTCATTCATGCTAATTAAATATACAAATACATTTTGATATAGAAAAAAAGAATAAAATGGCGGTTGACTAGAAGGAGCATGTAAAGTTGCCTTGCACGTAAATTTTTCTAACTACCGGTTCACAGATGACGTACCTTCTGTCACTTTGCGCATGCGCTGGATGACGCTCAGATAAATCTGAGTATGTTGCTCACCCTGTAAGTTGTTTTCTGGTATAGCATACCGAATCGAGCAGTTCCCCGCGTAGGTCATGTATTCGAAGATCTGGACTTTTTCTATATTCTTTGGAAGAGCTGGACTCTTTTCTATATTCTTTGGAAGAGTTGGACTCTTTTCTGTATTCTTTGGCCTAGCTTCCAACTTTCGAAGAACGTCCTTACAATTCTGACTGATGCGGTTAAAATTCTGGTTGTTTAACCGTATTAGGTGAAAACCATCAATAAATGATTTTTTTCATAGTTTAAATATCATCTTTTTTTACAAAAACTTGATGCTTTTGGTTGTAAATGGAAAATAACAATTTAATAAATCGTTATTTAACAATTTTTTACGAAAAATATTTAACATAGTATTAGTGATTTACTGTAAAATTGATTATTAACTCTCAACATTTTAAGTTATGTAATGAAAAAATCAAATTGAAATTTGCTATTGATTTATAAACATAATAACATAAACAAACGCTTGAAACACGACCATAAAAACTTGAACATATAAATAAACGATGGACCCATATAACCCTATTTCTATTATACCTTAACATATACCTTATGATGAATGTATGTTAAGATAAATGAAATTAAAACTAATAATAATTTTATCTAATCTTATAATTACTTACTTGTGTTATAAAAAAATTCTTTTTAAGTAGTAAGATTGTAGCAAATTACTTAACTTCTAGACAAATTTTAACTTAAAACCAAATCATTACAATAAACTAATGATAAACTGTCCAGCTATCTCTTTGAAAATAAATATAGTAATTAGTATATTGTTTGAAAACAAAAAAAAAGCATATTACATTTTGAAGAAACAGTTAAAAAACAGTCATATTTATAACTAAGCTTAATTAAAACAAAAAAAAAAGTTTATTTTTTAACTTAATGAATTTTAATTAGATTCACGATTCATTTTGATTCACAACATTGAACAGTTTTGCAAAAGTATTTAAAAATAAAAATTACTGATTAGTCGTTTATCGAAAAAAAATTTGTTACACCTTAATCGAACAAAAAACATTGTTTTTCCAAGCAGTTTTGCAGATTTTGTTAGATTCAATGGTATTTCCAAGAAATCACATTTTTATTTCTATTCATCAGTTACTATTCATTATATTCGTATTCATGATATTTATGAATTAATATATATATATATATATATATATATATATATATATATATATATATATATATATATATATATATATATATATATATATATATATATATATATATATATATATATATATATATATATATATATTCTTTTTGATAGAATGTTTAATTTTTTTTTAATTATTTGTGTCAAAAATTACATGAAAATAATAATTTACCTTGTTCTTCCTTTAAATTTTGATTTCTTTAAAACTTTTTCCATTTTATATTTTAATATATAAATTTCTATAATTCTCTATTGAAAGAGTTTTCCAATGTTTTATTAATAAATAAAAAAAATTTCAACTTACGAAATTGAAACAGAAAAGACAGAAAAAAAGTAGAAAATTTCATTCTGTCAATGATATATTCTCTACTATAACCTCAAATCAACTATAGATGACGAGCAAAAAATTTTCTTTTTTAATGAAGTATTTTAAGATTTTCAGAGCTTGAAATTAATTAATATATACAATATAATATGTATACATATATTTATTTTTATTTAATTTATAGTTTTTGTTACAACTCTTAATAAACAATGAGTTCTTATCTTAAAATAAAACTAGTGCTCCGCGATCTTTTTTAGCACTTTGAACAGAGGGCAGCACTAGTTGATTGTTCCATAAAAGCAAAAAAATTATTGCAAATATTTTCTTAGATGCACAGAATTGTCTGTCACATTTTTAAACTCGACTCTAGTTACAGAAACAAAATTTTAAATTATTTTGCTGACGTATAAGTTTTCTATTCATTACCGCCAGTAACCATGGAAGCCGCATATTATATCTTGTTAATACTAAAAACATTTCAATAATTTATGATAATTTGCTTTTCTGTTTGACGGTAATAAAGAAAACCGTTTAAAATAGCAATGTTCAGAAAATTTAAAAAAAGTTTAAAAATTTTTCAATTCTTTGCCTTTTTTGACATCCTTTTTTTTTTAAATTGATAATTCTTGTCTTGTTTCTAAGTTTGTTCATCTATAACATTTTTAGAACACAAAACACATCATACAGAAACATATACTTTATAAATTAGCTAATCTTTTATACATAAATATGTGCTGTGCGTAAAAAAAATGAATCGCTCTTGATTACTTTTGATCTAATGATAGGATTTTCACGTACTAGGACTCATTCTTAATGGTTCATGGGGGTGACCTCAAATATGATAAATAATTAATGCAGACGATATTGTGAGTTACGAAATCAGACAAAAATAACCTAATTTTTCTGAATAAATATACCTATTTTTCGATTCAGATTTTAAAATTTGTAAATCCAAACATAATTCCATGCAAAATATTATTTCCCTTAATTATTTCTTATTTTATTTCATTCATTCTTAAAATTTTTTAAATTATAAGGAACACAATTTTTGATATCATTTTAAGTAATTTAATTTTAAATGGCAAAATACAAAATTTGTGCGAAATTGACCGAATACTTCCTGAGAAATAAAATTTTAAATATACAACTTTTTTAAAACCTCTTCCACTCAAATATAGTAGTTTGTCTTAAACAATTACATTATCTAAAATAGGTAAAATTTCTTGACATAACAAATACGCAGAAAGTAAGTTAAGGATTCTAAACTATGGAATGCTCTCCTAACCAAACTAGTTCTAAAAGTTTTACTAAAAAAAAAAAATTGGAACCCAAAACTAATTACAGTTACTGTAAATAAGTATCAGTTATAACATTTTTATCATTATACGTTCATAATTATAATGAGCTTCAGCTTCATACAGAAACTAGTTATTTTTAGTTTGTGATATTTGCTATTCCCAGTTTCCCATCACTGACATAAAAATTATGGTCAAACAACCAAAATATGGTAAAATTTTCCATGTTTTTCACTTTATGGGAACTCAAAAGAACTCGGTAATTTTTACGGAAGCAGTTTAATAAAGATTTTTGTAAACAATAAAATATGGTTTTGTATTATGTGATAAAATTTGGTAAAATTTGATAATTTTGTCATGACACATGCATGTCATAAAATCAATTTTTTTGGGGTTAAGTTTATTTTTCACTTTCGTATATTTTACTAAATGTGTTGTAAAAAGAATTATAACTTTGAAAACCATAATTTCCTTTAAACCGTTAGCATATGAACTGGATAATTGCTAAATTAAATGTTTAAATATTTTATTACTTCGTTTTATTAGCCCGAATAATGCCTTTTTTTTAGAAGAAATGTCATCATTACCGGTAATTTTACCAGATTTTCCCCCGAGTTCATACGTTAAAAGAACTTTAAAATATCAACATTTTTAATATTTATTCAACTGCTAATAGTATTTTTTATAAATTTATCCAACTGCTAAAAGTATTTTTTTGTAAATTTTCATTTTTATTTCACAATATCAAAAGAACTGTTTCATATAATGAACTTCTTCGGAAAACAAATCACACGTAGCAAGAATTTTCATTCGTGTTCTGTAACAAGGAAAATTGGAGTTTTTACTAGTTCGTTTATTGGTTTTATCTCCCATTTGCAAGAGGTGAATACACTAAAATGACACTCATCCAATTTTGATTTATAAGAAAATACTAAGTTCTTGATAGCGTGCATCAAATGGTATAGAGGTTATTTTTTATTTGAATTCAAAAAGCATTGATTGAAAACATCATTAGTACTATCGTCTTTAAAATTTTATTTTTAAACTTCTACTTTCTACAACAATAAAAACTTCATTAAAAACTTAACCACTTATAATAAGCCATTAATAGGAACACGCATCCGAGTCATATATATATATATATATATATATATATATATATATATATATATATACACTCATGTACAAAAAAATTAGCGCCCAAGAAGGAGTCGTCAAAATGAAACGAAATTTTACATGAGTAATGATTACTTTGATATAAATAAATAATTAGAAAAATCAAAGAAAAAGGATAATTTATTTCAGAGAAAAAGGCAAAAGAACGGAGGAGTTAATACCACGTTGGACCCCCTCTAGCGCGATTGCACGATGCGATACGATCGGGCATTGAGGCATACAAGTTCTGTATGATGTCTTGAGACATTTCGTTCCATATTTGCTGTAACCTTGCCTCTAGTTTGTTCAAACTCGTGGGATGCCCAATTCGCCATCCCAAATGATCCCAGATATGCTCGGGTGGAGACAAATCTGGGGATTGGACAGGCCAAGGGAGTAACAGTATGGGTAACAGGAAGGGTAGTAACAGTATGGCGACAGTCTTGTAACATCCTTGTCGTATGAGGCCGAGCATTATCTTGTTGAAAAATGGCTCCTGGGAGCCGTTGCATGAGTGGCAACACGCTTGGTTGCAGGATTTCATGGACATAGCGCTGGGCTGTCATGGTGCCACGGAACAATACTAGGGATTACTACGTATTGTAGGCAATGACACCCCATACCATCACACCAGCTGTGGGAGCGGTGTGTTACTGTACAGCAAAGGCAGGATTCAGGCGTTCACCAAGGGGTCTCCACACACGAACACGATTGTCATCACTACTGAGATTGAAACTGGATCCGTCGCTAAAGACAACCTGGTTCCATTCCGCTGCAGTCCAGTTTCTTCGTGAGGCGGCAAAACTCCAAACGGAGGCGTCGATGGGTCCCGCAATTATTCTAATTTTTTTGTATATGAGTGTATATATATATATATATATATATGACGCCCGGTGGCTCAGTGGTAGCGCTTCGCGCTCCCGTGCCACAGGTCCTCGGGCCGGGCAAGGTTGACTCAGCCTTTCATCCCTTCAGTGGGTCGATAAATGAGTACCAAGCATGCTTGGGAACTAAACACTGGGGGTTTCGCGTTCGGCTGACCACCTAACCGGAACATCTGCTTCTGCACCCAGAGCTCATGAAAACTGAGATGGGCACAGTAGGCCACTTGGCCCTCTATGGGCTGCCACGCCACTGAGTTTAGTATATATATTTATATATATGGTCTAAAGTACTATACTATGGTATTGTACTTTGGACAAAAATACAAAATACGTTTTAACTTGAACCATTAGATGTTGCGACTTTGAGAGCGTTATACTTGAAAGTTCCTTCTGATTGGTTATTTATGAAATTAAAACTTATTTTTATTAAATTTTCTAGCAGCCTGCACTATTTAAAATAAATAAAAACGAATCTTATGCGTAATACTATATAAAATTTTGTTGAAAATTTAAAAAAAAACTACGTTTTGCGAGTGAAGTTAACAAGAGATTATAATTGTATATTGTGAAAAAAAAATTATCGACTTATTTACGGGGTTTTTGGCTCTATGGGAACCCCAACTTAGAGTATTTTTTACTGAAGTGCTTTGGTAATGAATTTGGCAAAATTAGCAGCAAAATATAGCTTTATAATATGTGATAAAATTTGGCAATTTCATTATGATACCTTAAAGCATGGCATAAAAACCATTAATTCGATCAACTTTATTTTTCAGTTATGTATTTTTTTATAAGTGTATGGTAATAAGAGCTATAATTTTGAAAACCAGAATTTCCAGAAAACCAGTACCATGTGAACGAAAAACATTACCAAATAAATTGTTTAAATTTCGTATATTTTGGTTTTATTAACTAGAAATAAGGTCTATTTTAACCAGAAATGTCATAACTGAACAGTACGTAATTTTTTTTATCAAAGTTTTTCTTCCGTGTACTAACTGCTGTTCAAACGCATCTATTGCATACTTTTTACACTGTTCAAAGGTACTATTCTGGAGCTAGACAAAGTTACAATAAGAGCACACTTTTTTTGAACTTCGCAGCCATAGCAAAAAAAAAAAAAAAAAAAAAAAAAAAAAAAGAAAAAAAAAAAAAAAAAACTTCATTATATCGAACTAAATCTATTTTTTAAGCAACCATATCAACAAAAAGAAAAAAAAATTCTAATAAATTACAGTACTGTATGGAAATGACATTTCAGGTAAAGGAAAACAACAAAATTCTGGTATTAAAAACCAAATTATACAGTATTTATACAATTCATTTGGTAATTTTTTCAGTTCATATGTTAACGGTTCCATTCATAGTTCCCAATACTCCACATTTAGTAAAAGTTCAAAATTAAAAAGTAAATTTAAATAATATTGTCGAGCAGTCTAAGTCTCAATAGCTCAGTGGTAGAATTCGCTTCTATAAAGCAGAACGTCCTAGGTTCGATACGGGAAGCGGACACTATTTCCCAGATTTTCTTATTTAATTCTATGAACATTCCAGAAGCTTCTGGTACATTCAGTTTACATCATTTCCTCTTTAGTTGTTCCTAGGAAGTTTCTAGAACATTCTATGCTAGTATATAAGCAATCCCTTCATTGTAAACAGGCAGTAGGAGAAGGAGGCGGTACTACTTGGTGCTGTCTCTCCTATTGTGCTATCTGTCCTTTCTACTTGACGAAAGTTCATAAGCCTATTTTGAGCACACGAGCCTGAAAATTTATGTACTTGCAATAACCAATAAACAGGCAGTTCTTGGTGCAGACTGGTTCCCATCGTTTGTACTTTCTTCGCGTTAATAAATTCATTATCAAAGCCTCATCTTGTCATCTGCATTTAAACACTTTAACGTGACAATATTACCAAATTTTATCACACATCACTTATTTAACAAAATTATTACCAAAGCACTTCGGTAAAAATTTCCGAGCTTTTGTGTTGTCATTGAGCCAGAAACACAGTTATACTTACTATATTCTGGTAGTATTGGTTATACATTTTTCTTACGGAAAATATAAAAATTTTAACAAACGCACAAATTAAACTATATCCACAACAAATATTCACCGATGAGATTAACATCTATTATTCACAAGATTAACACACCCAGAATTAATTTCTAAATATGTATTTTATCGGAATATTTCCATCAATTGTAAGCTTTGGTAAACATATTTTAAAGACAAACTGTGTCACCTGAGTAAATATGACGTTGTCATATCTAGTAAAGCATGTCATACGAAATACAGTGAAAGCTTTTTTTTTTATCTCTCCGTGCTTCAAGGTATCGTGATAAAATTACCAAATTTTACCACATTTACCAAATTTTATCACATATTACATATTTCACCAAAATTATTACCAAAGCACTTCAGTAAAAATTTCCAAGCTTTTGGGTTCCCATCGAGCTAGAAACACAGTTAAACTTACCATATTCTGGTAATTTTGACCATACATTTTTCTTAATGAAAATTTTCCTAAACGCTCAAATTGAACATATCCACAACAAATATTCACCGATGAGGTTAACATCTATTATTCACAAGATTAACACACCCAGAATTAATTTCTAAATATATATTTTATCGGAATATTTCCATCAATTGTAAGCTTTGGTAAACATATTGTAAAGACAAACTGAATCACCTGAATAAATATGTCATTGTCATATCTAGTAAAGCATGTCATGCAAAATACAGTGAAAGCTTTTATTTTATCTCGCTAAAACAACAAAAACTAAATAAGCAGTTTTAATTAAAAATGACCGTGGACATAAATTGTTTAAGGAGAACTGCAATATTTTTAAGTAAAGTGAAAAAAAAACTTTTGATTACAAAGAAATGTCTAATCATTTATGTAATATAGGAACAGTCTAATATTCTGTTTGTATAAAGAAAAGACATATGAGTTTTTTATAACTTTATTTATTGAACTTTTCGATAAAAGATCGAAGGGATGGCGGACGAAGTACCCTATTCATCACCCAATAAACTGACAGGATAATAGCCGTTGTCAAGGCGAAATTTGCAAACATATCTATTTACATAAAAGTATTTTGACCCAGAAAAATCCCCCTCCTGTTATAGGACACTATAATATATAATAAGCAAACATTATGATACGTAATAGCAATTCGTATATCAGAATTACTTTGTTACTATTGATCTATCTGTACGAATAGTAGGTTTATAATTATTTTCTAATTCTTATTTGGATTATCTTTTGTAATTGTGTGATGATTTGCTCGTCTGATTTTTAAATAATTCAAATTTATAAATCTATGCATACTTATTAATTTAAAAAGGGAAATGTAACTGTAGAAAAGGAGTAACGCAAATGCGAATTAAGAAAACAATATTTGCAGGGAAAAAATTAGCTGAGCAAGAAACGAAGGATTTGGTTTGAAAACCAAAATAAGCGCTTTTAACCTTTGTTGATTTTGCTAATTCTGCAATAATGCTTGATTTCTGAAAAAGAGTAAAAAATATTGTTTTTTTTTTTAAATTTTTGTTTCCAACTCTTCTTTTTCTTGCTAACTCTTCTTTTTCTTACTAACTCTTCTTTTTCTTGCTAACTCTTCTTTTTTTGCTAACTCTTATTTTTTTGCTAACTCGTTTCATTGCTAACTCTTCTTTTTTTTTAATATTGTTTTAATCAGAAATTTAAGTACACTGAGATGAAAAGTATGGAACATGCTAAAATTTATATTGCTTCTGGTTCTTCGGGAACACCAAAATACTAGATAATTTTTACTGACGGGCTTTAGAAATGACTTTGGAAAAATTAACAATAAAATATAGGTTTTTTTAATTGTGATAAAATATGGTAAATGGGCTATTTTATTATAATGACTTAGCTTAAAGTATGGCATAAAAACCATTAATTCGGTTATTCGGTTAAATTTACTTTTGTAAAATAAAAACTTTGAGGTTATTATTTTATATATAATAAGAACTATAACTTTGAAAACCGAAATTTTCGATGCATCGTTACCACATGAACGAAACAATAACCAAATGAATGGTTTAAATACCGTATATTTTGATTTTATTAGCCAGAATTATAGTTTTTTTGTGCCAGTGATGTCATTACCATACAGTAAGATAATTTTATCCAAATTGTTTTCTCCGTATAATAAGTTTTCAATTATTGAATATTTTTTCGAAGAAATACAGCTCAATTTAATCTTCAACCATAATATTCTAGTTAATCTGCTTACCGTTTCATGTTTAAACCAACTCGATCGTGAGTAATTTGTTTGAATTGTAATATAAATCCAAAATTGCATAATGTAAATGAAAATAATTGGACTGCATAAATCTAAATCAAAAAGGGATTTACTTGATTTTTAGTTTAATATTTTTAATAATAAGTTATAACCACCTTTTACTTAACTTTTCATAAACTTATTCATTGCTTAGGCTGCAGAAAAATTAAATTGTGTTGTGATTCAATGATCTCCAAAATTCTAATAATAAGATATATTCGTGGAAAGTTAACCTATTTTTATTTTAGACTATTATAACACTTTTTAAAATTTCATTTTATTAAAAAAAAAACCTAGTTTAGTAATAAACTTTACTCAAATATGCGAGGACAGTTTTCAAACGGAGAAAAAAATTCTGGTAAAATTCTCGTAGTCAAAGTTGAACATTTTTAATACCGACTTAACAGGAATAACTAACTCTGTTAAAGATAATAAAGTTATTAAATAATTTTCGGAATGAAAATAACTATTAAAAATACTGTATTGTGTGGTAATGATATTTCAGTTAAAAAGACTATAATGCTGATTATTAAAACAAAATTATATAGTATTTAAGACATTCATTTGGTAATTTTTCCTTTTATATGGTAACTGTTTACCGGAAATTCTGGTTTTCAAAATTTCAGTTCTTATTACCACACATTTAGTAAAAAATACAAAACTGAAAATTACATTTTAAAGAATAAACGGTTTTTAAGCCAGCCTCAACGGTATCATGATAAAATTACCAAACTTTATCATATGTTGTAAAACCATAATTTATAGTTATATTTTCCAAAAATCATGACCGAAGCACTTCGGTAAAAATTACCGAACTTTCTTCCCATAAAACCAAAAAACACTGTAAATTATACCATATTCTGTTAGTTTTGACCAAAACTCTTTTCTCAAAGCATAAGTTCGACAGTTCAAAATTTTACACTCTGACTTTAAATGTATAATTTTGGCTAGTGAAAAGAATTAATATAAATAGGTTTTCTTTAAAAGGTTTTCTATGAAAACCTTGAAAAATATTCTTTTTCCAAACAAAAGTACCGTTTCAAAATATTTATGATGTAATTTGGTCAAGTTAACACCAGAAAAATATTTTTTGTCCGTGTCTGCTCTGCCAAAATTGATTTAAATAGATTAAAACACTGGATTAAAATACGGTATAAAGTTTTCAGGGTGTCGGTACTTTTTTACGTAAAATCTATTTTTACCAGAACATTTTACTGAACGAAAAATCTGAAATTACCTTATATTTTATAGTAATAAATACCGTAATGAATTGTTCTAATTTTATAAATATTGCTGTAAAGAATACGGTATAATATTTATGGAAAAAATGGATTTTACGGATAACGCATCTTAAGTGACGGCACTTAATATCGTAATTTGATCCAGAATTTTTAACAATGTAGACATTAACAAATAATAATAAAGGTATAAGTTTAAATAAAACGATTGATTGATAATATCCTTAGCTAATGGCAAGAACAGATATGTTATATTACTATGTTAAATATTTTTAAAAAATGCTTTTTAAAGTTTTGATGCAGCTGTAAAGCAATAACTACTAAACCACGCTATCATTTTAATAAAAATTAAAGTAAGTACATTAAACTTATTTATTTATACTTAAAATAATTTTTCAAGCGGTTTCTTAAGTCTTTACGAAATATGATATATGTTACAAAATGCCATTTTCTAAAACGTGAACTATAATTTAATCATGTAACGTATAAGGATGTAATCACTAATAAGGATTTAATCATGTAACGTATGCAATGTTAATAGTCTTACGGATAAATTTACGGTTTAAAATAATCTAACGTCTTAAATTAAAGCGTAAAATTTTATATCACAATTTTTACAGTAATATTTATTTATTTATTTATAGTAATTCAGGGTTCTTACATTAAATATTGCTGTAAAAAATTACGGTATATCATATTTTTTTGTTCGGTAAAAGTTTACGTTAAAAATTGACTTTATGGTAAAGGTACCGGCATTCAGGGAGCAAGTACTTTTTATCGTAATTTTGTCAGGGATTTTTTTCAAAATATACGGAATGTCTTTTTAGAGATCTTTTAAATAAAATATATCACTTCGCATTACGATGACATTTTGACAAAGCATATTGTTACTAATAGACGAAAGGAACGGACGGTAAAAGGATGGACAGAAATCCCAGTTAATTCAAATTCTATGTAAATGCATTACTCTATATGCAAATTACATGTAGTGACTTAGTAAATTGTCAGACTGACTTTAGATATAAAGAAAATGCTGAGACTTATATTTTACCAGAAACAAATACGCTAATTACAACAGTGATTTTACAATAAATATCACAATAAGAAATTAAAGTATATCAGATTTTTTGTTCCACAATATTTTATGGCGAAAATGGACTTTACGGTAAAACGTAATGACCTTCAGGGTGCTAATACTTTTTATCGTAATTTCATACGGATTTTTTTTAAAGTGTATGAGATATCTTTTTAGAGATTGTTTAAATAAAAAAAAATCACTTCGCTTCAACAATATATTTTGAAAAAGTATATGAATACTAATAGATGAAAAAAACGGACGGAACTCGCAGTTAATTCAAATTTTCAGTAAATGCAATACTTTATATGTAAAGTACATGTAATGACTTAGTAAAGTGTTAGTATATGCGAGTATCTTGACTTAAGATGCGAAGAAAATGCAACAACTTATATTTTACTAGACTCAAATATACTACAAATATTGATCTGTAAATATTTATCGGCGAGATCTACGGTATGCATGAATTTAATACATCATTTATAAATTATTATATCTGAATCAATAGTGGCAGGTAGGTTACTGTAGCCAAAAAAGTGTATCATTTCAAGCAAAAATTTCAATGGCGTCATTATATGAAGATCAATAAACGTCTTAATGCCCTTGTGTCGCCTATTGCATTGCGTGCTATATTGAATTTGCATGTGCTGATAAATAATTCATTGACATTCATTTTTAAAAAAATCAAGTATAAGATTCAAAGAAACTGGTACTACTCTCTTATATTTGTACTGTATTATGATTTATAAATTGGATTTGTATTGTTATTTTATTTTTATATCTATACTATTTCCCCCCACAATTTTGTGACATGAATTTATGAAGCGTTACTATTAATCGTACGTAAAATATTGATAAGATTATTTCTATAACTAATTGCTTCTACAATACCTTTGCGTTTATAAACTAAGAAGGTATATGTTTACAATAAAAGAAATGTTAATTTGATGAGGATTGTAGCGTGATTTAGAATTTGTGAATACGCGTATTTGCGGTAGTAGTTAAATGAATTTTATTGAGCATAAAGTTACAAATGGACAATGCTAGATAAAACTCTTCATTAATATATAAATAATTTACACATTTATTTTTTAAAAAAAACGAGAATGGGTGGACAAATTAGAAATTTCGGTTTTTTCAGTTTATTTGATTTTTTTTTTTTTTTTACTGACATAAAAAAATTAATCAGCCAAATATCTTCCATTCTGTTCGATGACTTTTGCCACTTTTTTGGTAACTTCATGGTTCATAAAACATTTGGTCCCTATTATCAAAAACTCAACTGAGCGCGATTTAAAGTCGCAGTTGTTATTGAAAGTTTTACAATTTAAAATTTTTTGTAAACTTCGAATACATGATATTCCGATGATGCAGCATCGGGGCTATACGGGGGATGTAACGCCACTTCCCAACAAAGCTACAATAATTTCGTACGTGCTGCTAAAAACGCATTATCATAGTAAAACACGGTTTTCTTTGCGATATGCAATCTCCCATATGGCAGTGACCTTGCATAATTGGATTATCATTTTTTTTAAATATACAAAACTTTTTAAATTGCGAAAATTTAGTAATAACGATGACTTGGTTGAAATATTTGCTAATAAGGACCAAAGGTTCTATGATCACACACTGAAAAAAAAAAATTCAGGTTCAAACTGCGGTAAAAAGTACCGGTAATCAGGGTGCCGGTACTTTTTACCGTAAAATCCATTTTTATCGAAATATGTTACGGAACAAAAAATTTTATATACCGATTCGATCCTTCGACTAGACAAGGTTGACTCAGCTTTTCCCTTCAGTGGATCGATAAAATTATTAAATAATTCTTCAAAATTACGGTATTACGATATTTTACGATGAAATAACGGTATTTTACGTTGAAATGGATTTTACGGAGGATGCAACCAAAGTGCCGGTAATGCACCCGAATACCGTAATTTGACCTGAAGTTTTTTACATTGAGAAATCAAGAAAATGTTTTAAGATGCCAAAAGGTCATCGAATAGAATAGAAGATATTTCACTGATTAAATTTCATTTTTTTGCATAGAAAAATTAAGTTTTATTTCACAATAAAAAACCGCAATTACTTTCTTGCTAACTAATATTTATTTATTATTTTATATTGTTAAAAACAAAAATAAACGCGTTATTTTAATTATGTTCAGATAAATGATAATAACCACGCGTCAATTTCATAAAAATCGATGATTTAAAAATATCTTGTGTACTCCGATAGATATTTGCTTCCAAAATTAGAAACTATTTAAGAAACTGGTTCACGCCCAACCTATTATCCTATTATACGTTCGGATTATTATTGGTAAGAACTATTCTCATCAACATTTTGAAAACAAACATTTTTATAAATTGTAACCTTTTAAACGTGTGTAACAAAAAAACTTTGATAGAACATGATGTGACTTTGTAAGCTTTTGTGAACGAAAACAAAAATCTCCGTGAACATTAATTTTTCATTTTGCACTACTAGCACTTAAGCATTTCATTTAGCACTTAAGATTTTATTTATGTAGCAAATAAAATAAAATAGCTAAATTATTAATTCAAAAAAGAGGCATATTCTTATAATAATTAAAAATAAAGAAGGTCTAAAGACTTGTTGAATTATCTTCAAGAAGGTACACGGAGAAAACAAATTCCTGGTAAAATTATAGTACCGTATGATAATGAAAATTCTAGTAAAAAAAAAAAAAAAAAAAAAAAAAAAAAAAAAAAACATTATTCTAGAATATAAAAATGGAATATACGGTATTAAAACCATTCATTTGGTAATTTTTCCGTTCATATGTTAACGGTTTACAGGAAACTCTGGTTTTATAAATTATAGTTCTTATTATCACTTATTAAGTACGAAATACAAAACTGTAAAGTAAATTATACTGAATAAATAGTTTTTGAGCCATGCTCTAAAGTATCATGTTAAAATTACTAAATTTTACCACATTTGACACCCGGTGGCTGAGTGGTAAACCGTCGCGCTGTGGTGCTGCAGGTCCTTGGTTCGATCCTCGGACCGAGTAAGGTTGACTCAGCTCCTTATCCCTTCAGTGGGTCGACAAATGAGTACCAAGCATGCTTGGGAACTAAACATTGGGGATTCCGCGTTTGTCTGACCACACAACCGGAACATATCCTCTTGCACCCCAAAGCCTAAAAGACAAGAAAACTGAGATGGGCACAGTAGGCCTTGGCCCTCTATGAACTGTCGCTACACTGAGTTTAGTTTATTACATTTACGAAATTTTATAACAGATTATAAAACCATGTTTAATAGTTAATTTTACCGAAATCATAATTAAAGCATTTTGGTAAAAATTGCCAGGCTTTTTGGCGTTCCCATTGAGCCAGAAACATTGTGAAATTTACCATATTCTAGTAGTTTTGACCATACTTTTGTCTCAGTGTAGTGATCATAAATATTAAAAAATGAAAGAAAACTAAATTAATGTCACTACAATTTGGCTCTAAGAATTTTTTCTTTCGTTTGTTTTATTTCTCCGGTTTAGTTGGATTTTGAATTATTATAGACAATACAATGAAATTTCCTAAATGTAAACTAAGCGATTAATTCAGAATAATTTGCATTAATAAAAGCAATGCATACGTAACTTTCAACTGAATTATGCATAAATATGTATTTTTTTTTTTTTTTAACATTATGGGAACTAGAGATGAGATCGGGCTTTTTCTAGAAGTGTGAGGCCATTGATTTTGAATTCTAATATTATACTCCATCCTTAACTAACATTATCGTGTCTTTCTAATTAAGAAAATAATTTAGGACTTCTAATATAAATTCCTTCTCGAGATTATATATTTAAGGGTGGTAATTACAAAAAATCTTTATATGGGTTTCTTATCAATGTGATCAATCTATTTTGAAGGAAGAACAATTTCTTTTTGTGAAAATCACCTTGGTATTCCTACATTTATCTAAAATGAAAGATTGTTTAATGAATAATTATTATTTATAATTTTTTAGAGTCCATACATTTAAGGGCGATCATTATAGAAAAGCTTGTCTGAATTTCTCTTCAATGTGATCAATCAATTTACTTTAAAGAACAAATTTTTTCGTGACAATCTCATTGGTATTCTGTCTGTATACATCCTTAATTCGCAATATTGTTTAAAATGTAATTTGTAACGTTCTTTAAACAATGTGTAATATTGCTTAAAGAATTTCTATTTATTGTCTTCTGATTGAAAACTAAATAAATATGAATAAAATAAAAATAAATCTCACTAAAATAAAGTATCAAATTGAAAAAGTTAGGAACTAGGAAACATTTTATAAGTGAAATAATGGATCATTATTTTTAATTATTTTTCGATGCAGTATCCTCTTAGCATTAGTTCATTACCAAATACTAATAATTTTGTAAGAAATAAAACTTTTCTCAATTAGGACATCAAAAAAAACTTCAAAAATCTATCTTTTTAAACATTTTACCTTGCATAAAACTTTAGTTTCTTATAACTACTTATCTGCAAATCTAAGATCAATATACATTTCATCTTCAATAGCTCTGCTAAGTATTTGTTTTTAGTTAAATGTCTTGTCTACCATAAGAGATTTTTCTTTTACATTTAAATTCAAGGTTTCTTATTTAAATTCTTAATTCTTCTCTCTTTTTTTCGAGATTCTTAATGTATCATATTAAGAATATTCACAAAAAACTATTTTTTTTAATATTCGAATAAAGAATACTCCTGGCACGCGAAATGTATGTTGAATATTTGATCAAAGCTTTAAATACTTTTCTGTCTCTAATTTTAGGCCGTAACCTTCATTTTTACTGACATGCAAACACCAGAACGTTATGAACATGCTCTTAATTGCTACCATACAACTTATCGCCGGTCTGGAGCCCTAAGGCAGTGGTTTGATCAGGTAATATATTTAATATTTTTATTCTTATTTAAATTCTATTTGGTACAAAATTTCAATTTTGAAAAAAAAAAATTAAATTGTAAGTTTTTAATTATTTTAATTAATTTAAATTCTATTTGATTTAAAATTTAATTTTGTGAAAATATATATTTTTTTTATATTACATTTTTATTTACTCTAATTAATTTAAACTCCAATTGGTAAAAATTTCAATTTCGTAAAAATATTTTTTTTAAAAGACTTTCAAGTTTTTAATTCCTTTAATTAATTTAAATTCTATTCGATACCAAGTTATAATTCGAGAAAAAATTTTTTTTTTAAAATTTTGAGTTTTAATTAATTAAGAAAAATTTACTTAGTTTTTTTTTTTTAGTTTCTTTATCCTTTCGTTAAACAAAAAAATATTTTGTACATTTATTATATAATGTATATAATATAATGTATATGATATAACGTATATAATATAAAGTATATAATATAATGTATATAATATAATGTATATAATATAATGTATATAATATAATGTATATAATATACTCTAGTATATTATATAATATATTCTATTTAATTCTAAATTTCATTTTTGTAAGAATCTTTGTTTTTAAAAGTGTAAAGTTTTTAATTAATGAACAATCATTTTTTATTTTTTATTTATTTTTTATCTTTTTTTCAAATATATCTTCTATTACATTATTTTAACCAAAACTTTAAAAAATGAATAGTTTTTATTCCATTTAAAAAACCGAAAATTATTCTCAATAATTTCTGTACAATTTTTATTTATTTATTCCTTCAAAGGTTTTCACAACGCCATTACGTCATTTGGGTATACTATTAAGGTATATCAGCACATTTTTTAGCATTTCACGTACAGTTATCCTTGATAATTGCATAGATTTTTAAAACAGGCAAAAAAGGTAAAATTGAAAACGTCGCTTGTTTATTCATATATTCATCTTCATCTTAAAATCATAAAATTCTGCTTGAAAATTAAATACATTTCAGATAATTACAACTGTTTAGATTTTAAAAATCAGACAGAAAAGTAAAATTGAAAAAAAAAAATCAAATGATTCTTCGGAAAAAAATTTCTGACAGACATCTTGTTTAACCATATATTCATCTTCATCTTAAAATCATATAATTGAGCTTAAAAATTTCATGCACATATATCTTCGATAATTACAACTACTTAGATTTTAAAAATCCGATAAAAATTAAAATAGAAAAAAATCGAATGACTCTTCGAATAGAATTTCTGACAGACACCTTGTTTATTCATCTTAAAACCCAAAATAAACAATTTAGAAATACAGTTTCGTATTTTCACGGCATTTGATCAATTTTTGTTAATCAATCATCGGAATAATCTGGACTGAACTATAATATACACAAAAGGATTGAATAAATGCGTTAAATTAACTGTTTTGTTCCTTTCTTCCCGCTTTCAGTAAGAACATTCTTTAAGAAAGTTCATTGCACTCTTACTCATATAAATTGATCAAAAATAATAGTGTTGTTCATTAACTTGTAGTATTAAAAAAAATATATTCAGAAAGCTTTTTGTTTACTTATTTTAATTTTAAAAAAAAAATTATTTTTTGAAGATAATTTGAAAAGAAAATGTTTTATTAAATTATCAAAAGAAAAATTTTTTAATCGAGAAATTAAGTAAATTGTTAAAAACAGAAAAATTTAACTAAAATGTATAAATTGCTTTATACTATAATTGTTAAAAATACTCACTTTCAAATTTATTTTTTGTTCGTCAATAATGTTTTTGCTGCTGTTAGTTGTTATTTTTAAAAATTGATATATATAAACAATGACTCTGAATTTATATATTATTCACCGAATAATCACCATAATCAGGAATTCTCATTGCATCTTAGTTTCTTTCTTCAAAAATAAATCAATGAAATTCGGTCTTATTTCAAAAATTGTCGTAATTGTGGTATCAAACACTTATTACAAATCGTTTGTAATCTTTATCAAAAATAAAAATTGATAACAAAATTTATTCATAGTATTTTAAGAAATTCGCAACAAAATTTAATATAATATATAATAGATTCAATTTTATAAGATATTATTAAGATGGTAAGAAACAGTTCTTTTCAAGCATTAAAAAAAACAAGTCAAACGGTGGTTTCATTGAAATCTAATCGTGAATAAACCGCAATTCGAATACAGAAATTGGCATTCTATAATTTCAGTTCTCTAGACAAGAGCCTTTCTCAGTGTCTAAACATCAAATGACATTAAAGAGATAAAGAGAAAAATAAAGAGATAAACACGGGAAAAGTGATTCAACCAATCAAAACAGAGGAACAAGTTTGAACAAGATAATAAAAAGTAACAGGTATGGTGGGAACTCCAGGGGTGCAAAAGATTAAATTAGAATAGATTTTCATAAGTTGGAAAAAGGTTGAATACTGGAAGAAACTAAATTATTAGATTTTTTAAAATATGGAATGATTCCCAGAAATCAAGTTCAGTAATGAAGAGTAATGTTGATTGATATTAGCAAAAGAAAATTCAAACCCATGATTAGAATTTCAACTATGTATAGCAACGAAAAATCGTCTAATATACTTAAAAAAAACATCGGTATTCAACTACGAATCATTATTGTAATAAAGTTTTTCCATAAAGATCAATAACTTATTTTCTCAATATTTTCCTAACCATGAAACTCGCCTTATCTGTACAATGTTCAATAAATGAATTAATTTTATTTATTTGAACAAGATATGTAAGCGAAACCAAACGATTTTTCATTGTTAAAAAAATTCGATTTCCTTTTACAGTGAACAAAAAGAAGAAAACATAATATTTTTTTTCCCTTTAGAAAAATGCCCACAAAAAAGAGATAAGTATAAAGAAACTTTCTTTATTTATTTTTTAATTTAACTTTTTGTTCCATGAAGCAAGCTGTAGCAGAAAGATTAAAATGGACAAGAATTGTTTATTTCTGTAAATGAATTGGCAGAGGATACCGAAAACATAAAAGTTGGAGAAAAAAAATTATTTACTTTACGTCTGCGTTTTATACGTAACAATTGAAAGAAAACCACGATAATGAATTCTTTTAGAGGGATTTTATATAAATTGCAGAAAAGAGAAAATGAGTTTAAATTATGGAATAAATTAATCGGATAATAAAATAAAAACAAAATCTTTAAAACGGTGAAAAAATTATTTTTTTAATTAAATTGAGATATGCTGCGTCAAAGAAGAAACATTGTTTCAGTAGATAATTCTTTTTGGTATTTTACTCGTAACAATAGAATAAGAAAAAGATAATTAATTGTTAAACAGGGATTTTGTACAATTTGCGGAAAGGTAAAGTAAAAAGAAATAACTAAATGCATGATTACTCAATCAAATCATCATTGTTCAACAGCTTGTTCTGCCGTATATCTTTTATCTTTCAAGTGTGAACAAAGGGTGACAAAGAACAATGCGACTTATTCGTGACATTAATAAAGAGAATTCAAACGAATTTCCCAGTTAAAAATGAAGAGAAAATTGTTTATGGTGATTTCGTGATCTATGTGGGGGCGTAGATAAAATACTCAAAACAACCTTTTATACTTTCTGTCTTTTTTGTGGCCTAGAATTATTCTCATTATCTTATTTTTCCTTGTTAAGAGCACGTTTTTTGATTGACAGGTCTTTCTTTAAGGATCTTATTCTAAGTCGGGGTTGCTTTAGCTTTATCGAATTAAAAATCAAATTTAGCTAATTTTTTATTCACCTTATTTTAAATACATAAATGCTTTCATAAAACTGAACAAATCTATGTCAAAAGTCTGAAACTTTTTATCTCGCTCGCAAACGATGCAGTGCGTTCAATAATTAAAAGTCTTGTTTTAAAAACATGCAATCTAAATCGTTGCTTAAAAATTTGATAATATTAGTGTTTCAAACTGTAATTTTTGTTACGTTTCGTATAAGAAATTGTTTTGTCCACAATTTTACATTCCCTTAACAGTATGTTTCTGATTTTTTTTCTGAACAATGGCCAAAATTCTTTTTTATTCTTCAAATTTTTTTTATTGAAATACCCTCCACTTGCCTTATCCCATGCGTTTATTTTGTGTGTTCTAGAAAATTCCTATTAAAACTTAACTTGATTTTCTCTCCAATTTTTTCCTTACAACTAGTATGAATGTATGAAGAAAATTAAAGAAAAAAGAGCAAAATTTATAAAGAATTTCATCATAAATATCTAATAAAATTCTATCCCATGACTTTTGTTTTATCCATGTGTCTGAAAATTACAAATATGTTTTATAAGTAGATAAAAAATTTTAAAAGTGACAACACTATTAGAATATAAGCTGACTTATTATTCTGAATGTAGGAGCATTCTAAGATTTTTTGATTACCCAGCAAGATTCGCGATATTGAAATGTAAGTGTATTGTTTTTAACCCTTATTATTAACAGGGCTTAAAAAAATAAGGTTAAATGTAAATATAAATTAATTCATTGTCCCGTTTACAGAAATTCTCTGGCACGGCAGTGGACGCTGCATAATATCAGAGCAGCTGCAAATTATTTTTCGTTTCAAATTTTTTTTAAAAAGAAAAGCTTTAAATATTATTACAGAAAGGAGAAGCAGGAAAAATTCTTTAATTCAATTAGTATTCTTTTAAGTCTTTGAAAAAGTTTGTTTAAAAATCTGCAGATATATAAGGAAAAGAAAAACGATGACTCCAAAAATTCCAAATATTTAATTAACCTAATATTTAATTAAGCACTTTAATTAACTGTTGTTTGTTAACAGTTTTATTAAAAATTATTTTATGAGTAACTGTTATCAACCTGTATTGATTGTCAAATTTGAAAAGTAAAAAAATTAAAAGACAAGAAAAATTTTAAAAAATAAATTCTTAATTTCCAAAAACTCTAATTAATTACTCATAGACTGTAAAGAGATTTTCAGATTTTTTTTTTTTAATTTTCAACTATTCTATTCATTTTAAAGTGTACAAAAAATTTAAATAAAATAGCAAATCCTGAGCTAATTTTTTTTGTAGAATTTTTATCTACCTTATATGTGCTAATTTTGCTTTCTCATACGAGATTAAGCCTAGTTTTTACAATAATAGTCTCAGTCTGACTACATTATGGTCGTGAAAAAATTTTAATTTATTAAGATTGTGTTGCATTATGTAGAATTTTTATTATCCTTATATGTGCTAATTTTGCTTTACTCATGCTAGATTAAGCCTATTTTTTACAATAATTGTCTCACTCTGACTATATTATGGTCGTAGAAAAATTTAAATTTATTAAGATTATGTTGCAGATTAACTTTCTAAATTCTGCTACCAGGATTAAAATAACTCTTACGAATGCAAATTTGCTTCTTTTTTTTTTACTGAACAAGTTGATATAGTTTTAGATATTATTTGAAAAGAGCTGAAAAATTCTGTTAAGTCCTCTACATTTCTTAACTAGAGTCGTGTTAATTCATGTACCATTGGATATAGATTACTGTTATTCTTATCATTAATATTATAAATATACTCAGATATGAAGATGGGTACAGAAAGAGTGCAAATAAACTTAAAGATCATATGTTCTCGAAGGTCATTAACATGTTGTTTTTTTTTTTGACATTTAAGTATGTGGACACAAAAGTAAAATGAAATACACATTTTTGAACTTTTCTGATTATATATTATTATTAATGAGCATTTGTAGTACTTTAATAATGATTTTTATTTCAAATTTTTTAACAAAACATTTTTAGAAAAATCCATGCTTCAAATATTCCCAGATTTGTATAATTACTCTATATTCAATTGATGCATTTTATGTTACATGATATATTTAAATCATATAAACTGAATGAACCACAATGACCACCCTTAAAGTACAAAAAACAGAAGTAAAAGAAGGGTGCACATCAGAGGCGGCAAATTGATTTCTAAGTGAGGAAAAACAAAAACATCACAGAAATCTGAATTACTTTTGAAGAAGGTAGATTTAAAAATATCAAAACCTATTTCATTCCATCGTACTAGATCGTGATATATCCAGCGCAGTATCAATTAAGATGAAGAGCAGATGAAGAAACATTTTTTTAGATTCCTTCTTACTATACTGATTCTTGTAGGTCACAAAGAATACTCGACAAAGAATTCTATTTTCCAATTAGCCTACGACATCAACATCATGTAGTTGTTTACGAATTAATGTTAAATTTTACCCTTTATGTATTAAATTAATTAATTTTAAAGTTAAATAAGTTTTGAAGTATAAGTTTAAAATAATAGAATTAAAAATGTAAAGATATGAACAGAGCACGAAAAGAAGTGTAATTGCATTTCTGCAAAATTGTATGATTGTAGGTTATCTTTAACATCGTTTTGTTTTTCAAGATTGTCATTATGTGGTAAGTAAATACGATTTACAGTCCATTTATTTTCCATTTAAGTATTTTTTATGCATTGTCTGGGATTACATTATATCTTCACGGGTTATATGCTGGCCAAATTAAAATAAAGAAGAAAAAGACCCCCACTCTTTTATATTGATCCATTGCGACCTGTTGGCTAAAGGTGGGAGTTTCCAAAGAAAGAAAAGTTCTTTATCGGTTAATATTTACTGTCTATTCTGTGGAGAAGAAAAAAATTGAAATCGATAAGAGTTAGAGATTTCTGTGTGGTATCTAAGTGCTGTTGCTTTCACCTGGTCACGTGATCTATGTTCGTAGTAATAGGTCGATAATGTTTCGAAGAAGCAGTCAGGACACAAACTTAGCGATGACATGCGTGGACCATGACAACGTCTCAGACATTGAATTTGATTAGCAGCCTCACCACGTTGTTACTTATCTATTCTGACTTGGTATTAGATAAATGATAGTTATTATTCGCTTTAGCCATTTCTAACTGGTTCTTTTCTAATCTACTATTATCTTTTCTTTTATTTCAACGCGGTTTTTGTCTGTGTTTTAAGGTTACGCATTTCTTTAGTTTATGCTTATTCGGCGTGTATAATTAAACTGGTGGTTGAGTTGTTCATAGGTTTTACAGTAGTAAACAAAATCTCAAGCAGTAAGAGAAAAGTGCAACAAATATTTGTAACGAAAATATTGCAATTTATTATGGTTAATAACCATCGAACTGAAACACTTAACCGATGCATCTCTTACTAACAATACAAATATTAAACAAGTTCTTTGGATGTAAACAACAATTCGAATCGACCGATATACATTCTAAATTACTTAGAAATCTTCTGAAAAGATTCTCTTGTGAACCAATGGATGCTTGGATTTGTTTTTAAATTGTACAATTAATTCTTTCTACACGGGTATTTCTGTTGTGAACAGTTAAATTCCGTTTCTTTGTATAAAGATATCAGATAACAATGAAAACTGACATAGATTGTTGAAAAACGACTATGAAAAAATCAAAACTCCAAAATTTAAAAATGAAACTATACCAAGTTATATGGGACTTAAGTTCAAAAAGAATTTAAGGACGTTGATGACCAATTCAGTATTATCACGCCTGACTATGTTATTTCAGAATTGGAATACTACCTACAATGCTGTATTAAAAGTTTACCACTCCTTTCAAAATTTTTTAGATGGCTCTCAAAAACCACTTATAATCTTCTCAGTAACATTTCTTTTTGGAAGCAACGAAAAATGTAGAATATACTACCACAGATTGTGGGGGATGGGAAATATATGTGGGGATGGATATGTATCAGATGATGATGCAACTCCTGAGCCTGAAGACATCAAATCTACCAACCGAAGAGATCGCCGCGAAACCAATGAAAAGTATCCAGGTATTCACTATTTCGAAGAAAACCGGCTTCAAGATGAGGTATTTCGTGGGAAAGATATTGACAAATCTGAACCTAAATGTAGCTGCTATGGTCCTACCCCTGAAGAACGTTTTTTTATACAACGCTGTCCTCATCCACAGGTGCTGAATACGACGATATCCAAAGATTTGGCAGAAATCACCGAAGAAAGTAAGGCCAAAGCTCAAGAACTCAGACAGGAGCGTATACAACTCATTAAGCGGAAAGTTAAAGATATCACTGGAAAAGATGTAGACTTCGATACCAGTGAGTAAAAAAAAATCATGGTTTAACTTAATTAGCACAATTTTATTTGTCATGAATACTGCACAGTTTTATTTGTCAATTTGACACTGATAATTGGCACTTTTAACATACCACATTTTCTTTTCTAACGCAAATCAATCATTATACAAAAAATTTCACATTTCGAATTGGTACACTGTAAAAAAATTCCGTATCAAATTACTATGAAAAGTACCGGCACTCAGGGTACTTTTTACCGTAAACTCCATTTTTACTGGAACTTGTTACGGAATAAAATATATGATATGCCGTAAATTTTACAGTAATATTACTGTAAAAATTACGGTATAATATTTAACGGTGAAAATGGACTTTATGGTAAAATGGATTTTATGGATGATACTCCCAAAGTGCCGGTATTTCATACTGTAATTTCATCCAGAATTTTTTACAATGCTTTTGCATTATTTTATAACATCTAACAATTTTCCCTACACGTCTGTTGTCCAAGTAATAAGGGCATAATAATTTGATTTAGTAAGCCACATCATTTATTTGTAACTGATAAAATACAAGTAGATTTATATATTTTTTTCAACATTATTACTTCTAAGACATTACCACACTATGTATTTGTATTTAAATAAAACAAATGAATTTATTTACATTTCGATTTTTTTTTCTTTGAAAACTTAAAAATAACTAACTACGTGTGGTAGAATTAGATAAATTAAAAGCCTGATGAAATATCTGTTTAAGCAATATTTAATCACACTTAAGAATTATCATCGCAATTATCATCAATCTATTAAGCATACCTATTGTTAACCACAAATTTGATTTTTTAAGTCACTAACTAAGCATTAAAAAAAACTTGATAAAATATCTGTATATGCAGTATTTAACGACACTTAACAATTGACACAATATCTATTTTGTCGATATATTAAATGTTTAATATTCCCTAAAAATTTGCATTTTACAAGCCAAACTATTTATTTGCAACTGATTAAAACAAATAAATTATTTATGTCACAAATATTTCTTCTGAGATTTTAATGCAACTAACACACTACTTCTGATAGTATTTTAAAAAAATAGCCTGACTAAATACCTGTAAACGCTGTAAAAAATCCTATTTAATAATTGTCATTTCTTGAATGCTGCCAACATATACAGCTTTTAATATTCCACCACAAATGTGCATTTTGTAGGCCACTAAAATTAGTTTTTCACGCATTTTAAAAAGCGAAACAAATTTGGCATAATATAAATTTTCATTATTTCACTTATATTTAATATATTATTTTACAAATAATTATTCCTATTTATTTATAATTAATGTCATTTTTAATAATATTATTATAGTCATGTAAAATAATTTTTATTTACATATAGTTATGACAGTTTTGTTTTCAGTTAATAAAATTTTGTTTTAATTACCTACACGGAGAAAACAAGTATTGTCAAAACCACTAGAATATGGTAAAATTTGCAGTGTTTCTGGCACTATGGAAACACCAAAAATGTCGGTAATTGTTACGTTATGATTTTGGTAAAATTTACAAAAAATATATGATTTTTTGATGTGTGATAAAATTTGGTAAATATTGTAAAATGTTGTAATTATATCATAACACTTTAAAGCATGGCATAAAATCCATTTATTCTCTAAAATTTATTTTACAGTTTTGTATCTTTTACTAAATGTGCGAAACTAAAAACTTGAATACCAGAATTTCCGGTAAATTGTTGCCCTTTTAACGGTAAAAATAACAAATGAATGGTTAAATTACCTTATATTTTAGTTTTGTTAACAAGAATTGTGGGGGAGGGGGGTCGGAAATGTGATTACCATACGGTATGAGAAATTTTTTTCTTCGTTAAGGGGTGTACAAACCCATGCTCCCCGTCAAATCTTTCCTCACAGATCATTTCGCGACCATTTCACTAGTCAAATACTAAAATAAAGTAGCCTCTATGATAAAGTAGTCCATAAAATATTCTTGTTTAGACTATATGCTTGTATATACAGTCCCTGGCTAAATTATTAGACGCAGCATAAGATTCTATGTAAAATCTTAATTATCAGGTGATACTATACAGCTTTATTGATTTTGCGCGATTGAAAACGGTTTCACTTGTTTACGTTAGTGCATCAATTGGTTAAATTAGACGATATATAATATAAATTCGACGATTGAATAAATTAAACGACATATTACATAAATATAAGATATTTATTATATCAGGTATTATATTAGTATATATTATAATAATTCGACCAAATTATAAGACGCACTGTAGTGTTTTGATAATTGCATGTTTTGCGCGATTTTAAACTTACATGTAATAGGTTTTTATTCAGGAGATTTTTTTACACACTTTCTATTTGTGTTCATTTTTAACGTCTTGCATTACAATGTTAACCAATTGATACACGAACGCAAATAAGTGCAAACTGGTTTCAGTCGCGTAAAAATAATTAAGCTGTATAGTATCACCTGATAATTAAGATTTTGCATGGAATCTCCTAGTGCGTCTAATAATTTTTTCAGGGACTGTAGTCCAAAGCTGTATGAGATTTTGACAGAACTTGGATTGCAAACCTATCAACGTGTCAAACCTATTGAAAAAAGTTTTAAATGCAATAGTAAAATGTAAATTTGTAATATATGCGTAAAAAAATATTGGAATTATCTGTAAAAACAACTTAGTATTATTCGATTTTTTTCGTTTAAAAGAATTTAAATTTAGATTAAGGAAGCTTGCTTCTCTTACAAACAGAATTATGCTGATGTTTATAGGGTCCAAAATTTACAATTACGCGAAACGTGTTGCACATTGCTTTATTTATATATTTTTATTTTCATTTATTTCCATTTTTATCGTAACATGTTACGTAACAGAAAATAAATATCACTGTAAAAATTACGGTAATAATTTTAGCGGTAAAAATGGATTTTATGGAAAAATTGATTTTACTTAAGATGTACTCAAATCACCGGTACTTTACCGTGATTTGATCCAGAGTTTTAGTCGATATCTCTGGAATATATAAGTTTTAAAATGAATAAAGTGATGAGAATGAATATTGTACGTGTTAAATTAAGTAAATAAAAATTTTAAGTGTTCAATCATCTGTATTTCGATTGATTGTCGTTTGAATGAAAAAAAAAAGAATTACACAATTTATACAAGCATGTGTCACTTTTATACAATCGAAAGAAAATGCTAAAGCTAATTTAAATATTCAACTCGTGACCTGATCTTTCAATACTAATAAATCTAATAAATAAATAAATGATTCAATTATAAAAAAATTTATTTGTTTTTTGCAGTTGCAAATAGATAATGTGGCTAGTAAAATTCAAATGGGTGGAAATATTAGGCATACGGGGAAACAATTCTGGTAAAATTTTAGTACTGTATGGTAATGACTTTTCTGGTAAAAAAAAAAAAAAAAAAATTCTGTTTAATAAAGCCAAAATATACGGTATTTAAGCTATTCTTTGATAAATTTTCTGTTTGCAAGGTAACGGTTCGACTGAAATTCTGGTATTTTTTAGTAAATTTACATTTGGTAAAAAATAAAAAACTGAAAAGTAAATTTCACCGGATAAATGGTTTCCATGCCATGCTGTAAGGTATCATGATAAACTTAGCAAATTTTACCACATTTAGCACATTTTATAAAATAAAATTTTTTTGTTAATTTTACTAAACTCTTTCTCAAAGCGCTTCGGTAATTATTACTGAGTATTTTGGTTTTCTCGTCGAGCCAGAGAAAATTTTACCATATTCTGGTAGTTTTACCGATACGTTTTTCTCAGTACACTTATAATGTGATTAATATACATGTAGTGACAACTATAAAGTGTGATTAAATAGTGCATACGTAGTTATTTTATTAGTCTACTATAAATTATACCGGAAGTAGTATGACTTGGCCATTGCGGGGTAAATTACTTCTTTAATTTTCCGAGTTATTTAAATTTTAATTTTGTTGCGTTGCTTACTGTTGCGTTGCTATCGGGAAGAAATAAATTTAACCCTTCTCCAGAAGCTGCGTCAGCCATTTATATTTATAGATTATAATCTTATTTTAATTCTATTAATATGAACTTTTTTCTTTTCTAGTATTACTTTATTAATTATTATTATTATTAATAATGGCTTTATTACTTTATTAATTATTATGAATTATTAAATGTCGAGAACATTATTTTTGCTAATATCTATTATGAGTTCAATGATCGGTACAAAAGTGATTTTAAATCAGAAAGCCACTTGTATTTGGAAAATTAATTCAGATATACACCGTTAAAACATAGTAATGCGTTAGAGTAATAACGTCGGAATGTCGAAAACTAAAAATAAGTTTTTCATATTTAAATCATAACTATTTTAATGCTATGTTATTTATGACTGTTATTTAGAATACAATTTTAGCTGTGATTGTTATAATCGTATTTATATTTAAAACATTATTTTATAATTATTATTTGTTTAGGATTATTATTATTACCTCTTTTATAGTTTTACTTTTTTACAAATTATTAAAATTTTATTCACAATTGTCAGAAGTAGCATGCTATAAGTAGCGAAACTGCTGTAATCGCTACTTTTTCGTAGTTTACAGATTAGTGTGCTACATTTTTTAAGCTGTGTTGTGAGTAGTGCGACTACTTACTACTTTTCTACTGTAAAACAGTAGTTTGTTGCGATTTCCGAAACTATTTTTAAAATTATCTTAGTTAAAAAATAAAGCTCAAACGGAACTAATTTTTTCGAATCTGATTGGTGCAAATCTCCGCGTGTCCGTGAACAAACGCTTGTTTCATATTTTTCTAGAAATATTGAAATTGAAATCACATATATGTAATTATATTTATCCATGAGAATTGTTTCTGCTTTCATAAATATGAAAAATGACAGATATTTTAAATGTTTGAGGATAGTATTGAATTGCCCTGGCAATTGAAAGCAAAATATAAAAAAGGCTCAATATAACAAACTGGTTCCCGTGAGCATGAATAAATATTTATAAATATTTCCTCGCAGCCCATCAAATTAGCCCTTTTTTAATTCAGAATCATTTTGAACGAGAATACAAAAAATTAAGTTTTCCAACAGAAACGTCTCCTTAATTTGTGAAATAGGGACTACATTTCGAAAGCAGTTTGTAGAAAAGTAGTTGTAGTTGTATCTAACTCCATTTGTAATAAAGTAGTTGTAGCTGTATTAAACTAAAAAAAAATATAGTTTTTTTCTGTTACCATTTATTAATAACTTTAATTATATTATTTTTTGTTACTTTCTTTGTTAGAACGTATTGCTCCATTTCTCAAATATCAAAACCAAGAGCTGAAGTATTTATGAATCATTGTGTTTTTCAAACGTTTCCACCTCTGGCTGACTTTTCTGTATTTTTTATCACATTTAAAATTATTTAAGACTCACCTTTCTTTTAAAAAAAATCTGTTTTGCCGGATCAAAATTCTATTTTATAGTCTTTTGACTTTAAATCATTTCCTTACGCAATCAATTGACTTTTTTATGTAAATACACACCCTCTATTTTTAATTTAGACAATTTTCTAACGTTCTTCTTCAACATAATTTATGTTCCAAAACAATCATTAAACAGAAATTTCATAAAAAGATACTTGTTTTTTCTCTAAAAGAGCATGGAAACCATAATATAAAAAGTATATATATATATATATATATATATATATATATATATATATATATATATATATATATATATGACTAAACGCATTACGATCACGTATGGAATTCACAAAAATAATTAAATTGAACTAGTATGGTACTAAATATTTAATACAAATCACTAATTAGCGTGACTAGTTTTAAAGAAATGGTGCTACATATAGTTATTTTAATTTCTTCAGTTTTTTTTATTTTACACCTCAAGCACTTTCGTTAAGCTTGTAGTCTGAGTCATCAGTCTCAATTATTTAAACATTCAGAAACTTGTCTTGAAAGTATTATAAGAAATCTTTTCAGCATTTTGCAAAACAGAAAATTAGGATAATAATTTACACCTAGCACCACATTATTTGTGCGATCGTTGATACTTTCTAAAGCACAGAGTCAATACATATTCTTTGGCTCTACGTTATTTAAATATTAGCGTTTTCAAAAATAGGAATAACGTTTAGAGGCAAATAGTTTTATACCGGGTGTTCCGTAAAAATCACCCTTTATGTATATTTTTCGAATCCTTACATAAAGGAAAACAATCTATGCACATGCAGGTCACAAATTAATATTTAAGCAAGGAAAAACAAAATCATTAATGAAATCCATAAATTACAGTAGAGGAAAGCAAATGTAATAAACATCAAAACAGACTTAATTGTAGGTTGAAACTTGAAGGTGTTTCTAATAATCATCTTTCAACCTGTCTCGGTTTCCTAACGCTATCAAATTAGACTTGTTGTTTATAACATGTGCCTTCCTGAGCTGTGATTTTTCAGATTTCGAAAGCATTTTTACTTTTTATTGGGTTGAATAGTAATTTGGGACATTTCATGTGTGCCCTTTTTGTTTTCATTTTTGTGTAATAATACATATTAATTAAGGGAGATTTTTACGAAACACCCTCTACATCCAATCACGGAGAAAAAAATTCTGGTAAAATTAGCGTTCTGAGTTATAAAGGTATTTCTGGTAAAATAAATAAATAAATAACGTAATTATGGTAAATAAAACTAAAATATTCGGTGCTTAAACCGGTCATTTGGTAATTTTTCCTTTCATTTGCAAACGGTTAATGGTAAATAATAGTACCTTGGAAATAAAACTAGTACCCTGGATCAGTTCAAATTGTATGCAACAGATGCTTCTGAACAGTATTTCGTACACGGAAAATAAATTTTGGTAAAAAATAACGTACTGTATGGTTATAGCATTTCTGGTTAAAAGAGACCTTATTTCTACTTAATAAAACCAAAATATACAATATTTAAACCATTCATTTGGTAATGTTTCCGTTCACATGGTAACGGTTTTCTGGAAATTTTGGTTTTCGAAATTTTAGTTCTTATTTCCACACATTTAGTAAAAATATGCCGTGTTCTAAGGTCTCATGATGAAACTATCAAATTTTACCACATTTACTAAATTTTAATACACATAAAATAGTCATATTTTATTGTTAATTTCACCCAAACCATTACCAAAGCTATTAGGCTTTCCCACAGAACACGAAACAATTTTAATTTATTCTGTCAGTTTTAACCATATTTTTTCCCAGGGATGATTTGTAATATTTTTGGAATAAATAGTTCCAGACCGGGTACATTGCATCGGAAAGAATTAAGCAATTTATATTCAAAAATAAATTTATACATATATATATCACACGGCAAAAATGTTTATTTTGTATTTAAAAAATATTTAAAATCTAAAAGAATTCGTAAGAGTGTATTATAACTCTTAACAACAATGTTTTTATATCACCAAACTTTGGTATATTAGTATTATCTTTGAGCATTGTTTTTATATACCTTTCTTTTAACGTAATTGTTTTAATAAACTTTAAATAACATAAAAATAATCGTGAAAAATGTTTTCGTAATAAATGTTAAAAATCGCGGTATTGTTTCTTATGTGGTGCTAGAAATGATAATATTGTCCAGTCTCGTAGGATTCGACTCTATGCTGGACAGTAAAAGTCATATAATAAAAAATTGAGAGTTGACTTTGAAATGAGAAACAAAATAAACGTGATTTCATTATATAGTTTTGTTTATTGTCTTCTCCTTGTTTGTTATTTAATAAGAAGATTTCGCCACAATATTTTATATGCTTTAACTCTTGAAACTATTTGGAAGTCGTGTTATTCACCAAGCTGATATTATGAGCCCCTTTTTGACGATTACTTTTTTAACTATTAATATATTTACTATATTTCTTTTATATTGTCAGGACGATAACATTACAGATATTAACAATTTGTTTACAGAAGTAGACATTATTGAAAATCCTAACTAAAGCATTTTTATTGCTATTATGTCTAAATAATTTACAGAAATATATATTGTACAGAGAAAAGAGTATACTCAAAACTACCAGAATATGGAAAAATTTACTCTAGCTCTTTACAACATTAAATAAACTCTGTAATCAGTACCGAAGCGTTTTGGTAATGATTTTGGTAAAATTAACCATAAAATATGACTTAATATTATGTGATAAAATTTGGGACTGGTGATAAAATTTAATAATTTTATCATGATACCTTAGAAAATTGCTTAAGAACTATTTATTCGGGAAAATTTACTTTTCAGTTTTATATTTTTTAATAAATGTGTAGTAATATGCACTACTATTTAACCGGTAAACCGTTACCATATAAACGGTAAAACTACCAAATGAATAGTTTAAATACCGTATATTTTGGTTCAATTAATTTACAATATTTTTTCGCTGTGTGTTGTAAGAATATTTTGAAAACTCATGAAGCGAAACAATAAAGAGCACAAATTATTATCCAATCAAAATAAATTTATAATAAATGAATGCTTATAAAATAGTTTTATAATACTTAAAAGTAAGTGTTTTTAGTTTATATCACACTTTTTTTCCAATTTAATCTAGTTATCATTGAAATAATCTCCTTAATTTTAATATTTTGCATGTTTTATTTTCGAACACTCAAAAACTCGTTAATAATACCCAAAATTCAGATATTAAAATGTAATTCACAATAGGTTTCAACTTCAATAAATGTCTTAATTCTTTATATTCTCTGTTTTCATCAACATTGAAAAATCAATTATTAATACCTGTTACTCAAAGATTAAAATGTTATAAATTTATTTCATAATTTAATCTAGTTATTAACGATATAATTTCCTGAATCGTAATTCTTTTACATTCTCTATTTTCTATAAATCTCAAAAATTCGTTATTAGTACTCAAAATTCAATTATTATAATGTTATTCACAATGCGTTTCAACTTCAATAAATGTCTTAATTATTTATATCCTCTGTTTTTTTCAACATTGAAAAATCAATTATTAATACCAGTAATTCAAAGATTAAAATGTTATAAATTTATTTCATAATTAAATCTAATTATTATTCAAATAATTTCCTGAATCTTAATTTTTTCACATTCTCTATTTTCTATAAATCTCAAAAATTCGTTATTAGTACTCAAAATTCAATTATTATAATGTTATTCACAATGCGTTTCAACTTCAATAAATGTCTTAGTTATTTATATCCTCTGTTTTCTTCAACAATGAAAAATCAATTATTAATACCAGTAATTCAAAGATTAAAATATTATAAATTTATTTCATAATCAAATCTAATTATTATTCAAATAATTTCCTGAATATTAATTTTTTTGCATTCTCTATTTTCTATAACTCTCAAACATCCATTATTAGTACCCAAAATTCAGATACTAAAATGTTATTCACAATACGTTTCAACTTCAATAAATGTCTTAATTCTCTATATTCTCTGTTTTCTTCAACGCTCAAAAACCAATTATTAGTACCAGTATTTCAATCATTAAAATGGCATTTGAAATGCGTTTCAAATTCATTAAATGATTTAACTTTTTTGCATTCTCTATTTTCTATAGCACTCAAAACCCTGTTACTAGTACCGATTCAAAATATTATCAGCTACAATAAACGGCGATAAATTAAAAATATACATTATAAATATTAAAGAAAAAATACTTCTTTATATTGATTTTTTAGATGGGGATTTCTGAATATAAAATAACTTCTACTTCCACCTTTTCAAAACAATTGTTTGAATATTCATGTTGCATAGTATCTCGTAATGAAAAGCATTAGCACTTAAAAAATACATTATAGCTTAGAGACTGGTATATTCTTTACTAGTTTAATTCTTTTTTCTCATAAAATTTTTTAGCCATTTTAATTCATTTAAAAAGACTAAAAGATATAAAATAAAATATTGATTAGAGATGTTATATTGTTCGGTTAACCATTTTTAACTATTTAAATTATTTATATTTCAAAGAGCGTATTGACTAGAAACTATGTGTTTCCTAGCAGCTCAAGTATTGACCCATATTGCTATGGACGGACATTTAAATTACAAAAAAAGAGTGCAGACTGCAAATGAGTCTCGAATGCTTTCTTTTTTATTTAAAAATCATCACGCGATAAACAAAACCACGACGACTCTCATATTGATATTTGCAACAACATTCATGTTTGATATAACTTATTGACTAAAAGCAATAGAAAAACAAGCGAAACAGGCTTGTTTATTTTTCATATGTCTTATTATTTTATGATAGAAAGCATTGAAAAATATATGACTTTCTAATTCAAATTTCTTTAGAGAAAGGAGTTATAAAATGCATTTGTAAATTACAATTGGTTATTTATTAAAATATCTAAAACAAATTATTTGCTAATTGCAATATAGAAAATTAGTACATAAACTCTGCGTGATAGTTTAATAAAAAAAATTATTATAAGATAAACTGGTGGAAAATTATGATCGAAACTACCAGAATATGGCAAAATTTAAAGTGTTTCTGGTTCTATGGTTACACCAAAAAGCTCGATAGTTTTTACTGTAACGCTTTGGTTATGATTTGATAAAATTAACAATAAAATAAATTTTTTTTTCATATGCTATAAGATTTGGTCAATATAGTAAAATTGGGTAACTTTATTATAACTTTGAGCATAGCATAAAAACCACTTGTTTGGTTAAATTTACTTTTCAGTTTTGTATTTTTTAATAAATGTGTTGTAATGAGAGCTTTAATTTTGAAAACTAAAAATTCCGGTAAAACGTTTCTTTCTGAATGGAAGAAATTGCAAAAGAATGGTTCAAATAACATATATTAAGGTTTTATTAACCAGAATTAGGTTGTTATTTTTTAACCAGAAATGGTATTACTATACAGGTCAGTAGTTTTAGCAGATTTATCTTTTTTTTGTGTGTTGATGAAAATTATATAAAGTCAAAGACGTAGATTATTTAAAAAAATAAAAAAATAAAACCAGTATTGAATTAAAACTACTTTAAAACATTTCTTACAAGTCTTTTGGGCTTTTTGACTGGTTGTTGAATGAATTTTCAAAAAATTATTCTATCAACTATTTAACTAACGTCGACCGGCCTGTGTAGGGGGCAGGGAACTGTCCTTGCATCAGAAAGGTTCTGGGTTCGAATCCCGGGCAACGCATGGATGTTTCTTTCTCTCTATCTGTGTTCTATGTCCTTTCTCCTTTGTGTGTGAATGTAACCCACCGTATAAACGGATTGTGGTAGTGTGACGTGGATGACACTGCTCCACCGCCGTGGCTTCGCCACAGGCGCCCACTGGGTAACGAAAAGAGAGTTAGCAGCACTTTCTGTGGCCAATGGACAATAGTTCCAAGTGCCCGCCAATAAAAAAGAAACTATTTAACTAACTAGTGAAAAAAAATTACCCTTTTAAAACTCAAACTAGTTTCAATTTATAACCGTCGTTGAACAGCCGACCCAATTATGAGTTCACGACTACCAATGATCAACTCCGTAGCCTTATAATTTTGAACCCTATCCAGAAAACAAGGAAACTCCAGAATTAAATATTTAAGGAGGACTTTTTGATGGAACTAACCCGGATTTGCATTACATGTAGAGAAAGACCACGAGAACCTCCCACGGTTAGCCTGACGGCAAGGAGACTCTAACCCATGATTCGTATACCACTGAAGATATTTCACGTCAGCACAGCGATCAGTGCAGGTCATCGACGGGATTCGAACTCGGTTCACCTCATTGAAGGACGAGCGCTAGACCATCGCGGATCCGGCACTTTATAATTGCCGAAAATAAACATTACTCTAACTATTTTTTTACTATATTTTATTTCATTTCTTACTCTTGCTTAGAATATAAAATTCATTTTGCAATGAAAGGCACTGTTTCGACTTTAAACTTATAATCTAACTAAATTAGGCAATATTATTAGGTTTATATTATTACGTACTTATAATATTTATAACTATGTAATTATGAATATTTTCTTAAATTAACTTAAATATTTTTAAGGCTCAAGATAGGTTTTACGAAAATGATTAGAAACTTATTTTCGAATTAAAAATTTATCATATTTCTATTATCGTGAAAAAGTTCTTATTTAATATTTTACCCAAACATCAGAAATAATATAAGATAGTCGACTCTTATTTGTTAACTCATTATTTGTTATTTCAACATGAAGTATTGCTATATAACCTAATGTTTAGCTCCATTATTCGTGATTCATACGTTATATTATTTTAATAAGGAGAAAAGATTCTGGTAAAATTACCGTACTGTATGGTAATGAAATTTCTAGTAAAAATAAAACATAATTCTGGTTAATAAAACCAAATATTTAATTAAATATTTTAAACATTTAAATATTTTATTAAAATTTTATTTAAACCATTCATTTAGTATTTTTTTTCCGTTCGTGTCATAGCGGTTTAACGAAAATTCTATTTTTTTACAATTTTAGTTCTTACTACTACACATTTAGTCAGAAAAACAAAACCGAAAAATAAATTTTACCGATTAAATGGTTTTTATGCCATGCTCTATGGTATCATGACACAAAGTTTTACCACATTTTACGACATTTATAAAATTTTATCACACATTATAAAACCATATTTTATTGCTAATTTTACTAAAATAATTACCAAACACTGCGGTTAGAATGCAGAATTAACTAGAATTAACTAGACTGAAGAACAACACTGCAGAATTAACTAGATTTTTGGTGTTCTTGTAGAGCCAAAAACACGATCAAATTTACTATAAACTAGCAGTTTTGACCATATTTTGTAATCAATGATTCTTACTTTATAATTTTTTGACTATTAAATGTTATAATTTTATTGTATCAACATCATTATCAAATGCAATTTTTATATTAATTTTGCGTTTTTATGTGTAAAAATCACAACATCAATAAAATTCTGAAATAATAAATTAGTTTTAAACCTAAGTTTAATGCACTTTCTGAACTATTATTCAATAAGTAAAAACTCTATTGATACTTTTCTATACTTTTTTTTAATTTACAATATTCTGGTAGTTTTGGTAATATTTTTTTCTCAATGATTCTTAATTTATTGTTTTTTAAATATTAAATGTAATAATTTTATTGTATCAATAGTATCATCTTCTAACAAATGTAATTTTAATATTAATTTCGTGCTTTTATGTGTAAAAATCCCAATATTAATAAAAATCTAAAATATTAAATAAATTTTGAACCTAAGTTTAATGCACCCTTGACTGAAACTATTATTCATTAAATAAAAACTCCATTGATAATTCGATATACTTTTTTTAAAGATAAAAAATAAAGATTTTTCAAACATCAAAAAGATGAAGCTTGTTTTCTAAATTTTTTTCAGTTTTGATATATCATTCATATCATTTTGATATATCATATTTGATTGATTCTGCTTCATTTATCACAAATAAAAAGAAAAATTCATGATTATTAGTTATTTTTTTGCATATATTGTTTTTCAAACGAGCATGAATTTTGCATAAGTTAGTTCTGACTGAGTACTTTTTTGCTTTTCGATAGCATTTTTCTTTAGATAAAATTATATTTTTTAATAAAACAAGCATATTTCTGATTTTTTTTTTTTTTTTTTGGTATTTTACTGCATATAAAAAACAATTATACGTTTTCGGACAATTCGAGAACATTAAGCATTTCTGTCTCAATGGCAGCATTTTCTTTCTCAATGAGTTTGAAAGTTTATGATGTGAACGATTTAAATTCGAGGACTGTCTTTAAGATTTAAGACGTCTGATCACCTTATTATAAAGGCCAATAAGCTTTCTTGAGCATATGTCACGTCACGTAAACTGAAACTTCGTATTAAAACAGTCTTATATTTATTATACCCAAAAACATAATGTTTCTTTTTATTAAATTATATCGAATATTACCAATTTTAAAATATTACGTTATAGCCTACTGTGTGTTAATATTTATCATTTCAATAATTATAGGATCTTTAGATACAGAAGCTGAAGATTTAGCAGCCGACGAACAAGTAGCTAAACTTTTTGAAGCGGAAAGACTTGACGGAAAGGTAAGAAATTCTGTCTCATCTTGAGAGTAATAAGTATTTTAAGATAATTTTTATCTTCACCGTGGTTATCTAAACAAAACTTTATTCGGTTTCAAAAGTTATTATTATTGTTATGAAGAATTTTTAAAATCCAAGGTGTCCTATAATAGCTGCTCTTGATATATATTTTCAGAATGATTGTCAAAATGGAAAACAAAAGCGTACATACATTAGGAATCCTAAATTACAACTTAATATATTTATCCAGAATCATATAAATATTATTATATTTATATCATTAAGATATTTATACATCATTAATATATTTATACATCATTGAAATCAAAAGAATGTATACTGATAAAGGCGGGCCTGAAGCAATTGCAACTCCTCCAAGAAAATTTTTATACGGGTGCCTTTTAATCTTGTTCTTAGACTGCGCCACGCTGTTGCTTCAAATAGTGGCTATTTTGAAAACATTTTTTTTGCAATTTTACATAGTTAACCACTCCCTCTGTTGACAAACGTTTGGATTGATTTTAAAAATCGTCATTATATCGTTATCGTTAATCGTTATCGTTAATCGTTATCGTTAATCGTTATCGTTAATCGTTATCGTTAATCGTTATCGTTAATCGTTATCGTTAATCGTTATCGTTAATCGTTATCGTTAATCGTTATCGTTAATCGTTATCATTAATCGTTATCGTTAATCGTTATCGTTAATCGTTATCGTTAATCGTTATCGTAATCGTTATCGATAATAGATTTATTTGTCATTTCGTTTTTCCTTTATTTTTTTGGTTTTTCTGTAATTTATTTTTCAAATAGTAGGTCATTTGTGGAAGATGGTTCCGCAAAACAATAGCTTACGTTTTGCATTACACAAATTTAGTTTTCTAATGTTAACTTTGACTTTCTTCTTTGTATGCTCTTTCGCAAAGAACTTTAATTCTGCCCAGCTGTGTTCTTTTTACATGTTTATAAATATAAATAAATATATTTGTAAAAATTTAAAGATATACACAGTTTTATGAGTTTTAAAAATATTTATATGTTGAAAAATAATAATGCTTAAATATACTATAGACTGGCTGTATGTTGGAAAGAATTATTACTGTATATTTTGCATGCTTAAATACAAGTTTGCATTTTGTTTCAAACTACACGAAACTTTGTGAAATTCAGATGCAACCAAAAAATTTCAAAAAGCAAAACATGAAATCAATTTTTCAAAAAGAATCTATACATTTTTGATCCCTGTTAAAAAAAAATAATAAACTGAAATTACTTAGGATATTTTTTTAATATTTTAAAATTTTTATGTGCAATAAAACTATGATTCTAATGATAAAGATATTATTTTTCAGAGTCAAAACCTGTTAAGAGCAACTTCAACTCTACCACTTGCGCCAACACCTGTGCCAGTATCGGACTTAGCACCTATACCTACAAATGAAGAAATTTTTGGTACGTTAACAAATAATATGTTATAAAATATGTGATTCTTATTTGTTTTTCTTTAAAGCTAAGACATATTTTTAAAAGTATATTTTTTTAGTAAGTAAGATGAGATTTTCTAAAAAATTGAGATATTTTGACCCACTGGCGGTTTAGCAAGTGGGCAAAATTAGGAGAATGTTTCCTCCCAATACACTATTTCCCTTTCTAATAACATGGGGAAAACTATGTTTTGCTATGCGGCTAAAATACGTGCCGAAACACCAGTGGGTTAAAAACCCTTGTTTGGGAAAGAAAAACATTTTTACAATATCTACATATGTAAATAAACGTTCAGATAGATTCTGTGTAATTTCTTCATTGTAGTAATATAAAAATCTATAATTTAATAAGATTTCAGTTTGTTTCCAAAGCGTTAATGAAATAACTTTTTCAACATATGTCCCCGTGTTTTGATGAAGAAAAAAAAAAAGCGAACCCAATAACATCTTTATGAAAATTTTATTTCGTCTCAAAAAATGGCATTCTTTCCAGGGGTCATATAATGGCAAAGTTATTTTTCTACTTGAGCATTCTAAAAATCACTCTTAATGGTTCAAGGGTCAACTTCTAAGATAATAATTATTTAACGTTATTTATTTACTAAGTTACAAAATAAGACACAAAAATGCAATATTTCAAAGAAAAAAAAAAATTTTTTTTTTGACAATTTGGATTTTTGATCATCAAATTATGCGGGGAGGCATCTTCAATTTTTATAACCGTCGTTGAGCAGCAGACCCAACGATTACTAATATTCAACTCCTTGTAATTTTGAACACAATCCAGAAGACAAGGGAATTCCTGTATCAAGTATTGGGAGAGATTTGCCTTCGTGGAGAACTTTTTTGATGGAACTAGCCTACATTTGCGTTACATGGAGATGAAAACCATGAAAACCTCCATCGGTTGTTCTCTATCCTATGATCTATCTACCACATTTTACGTCAGTACTGTGGTCGGTGCGAGCCGGGTGTGAAATTCGTATCGACCCAATTTATGGTCGATACGAATTGAAATTTATGGCTCCAAAATTAAAGTTATGAGATCATTCGAAAATTTGCGGCCCTCTGTCAATTTCACTCTTTGCGCATTTCGTTATATCTCGAGAATTATTTAGAGTGAATTGAAATATTGTCGCTTACAATTAGAAAAATAAAAGATTTAAAAAAAAAAAAAAAATTTAATAATTATTTATTATAATATTTAATGATAGCAAAAAACTATGAATTGTAAAGTATACCTAAAGTATTCATCCTTAAATAACAAAATACGAAATTTGAACGAAATCAGTGGAACAGTTCTCAAGAGTGAAATTTTAAAAGTGTTATTATTTTTCTAATATGATAACCCTGAAATTATTTGACTAATTTTATTCAAGTTTTGCATTCTGTCGTATAAAATAACATAGTTTAAAATTATGTAAAATTTTATATATCATAAAATTTAAAATGCTTTTGTCTACTATAAAATAAAATAATAAAATATAATTAATAATAATTTTCTACTTTTTTAATCATGTTTGGGTAGAAGAAATTTTATAATTGCGCATAAAAAAAATTTCCTTTGCTTAGAATATTCTCGAGATATAGTGTATTACGCAAAAAGTAATATAAAAATAAAGGAACCCAAACTTTTGACTGCACTATTGGCTAAAATATTTGGATCATACTTTCCAAATTGCAACTACTGCTATATCTTATTGTTGAAGAATCCAAATCCATAAAAAAAACGGATGATTATTCAAAGAAAGTACGTTTATGTGTTTGATGCCATTGCACTTTGAACCATTAAGGTTGGTTCTTTTAATGATTATTCAGAGCAAGTACGTTTATGTGTTTGATTCCATTGCCTTTGAACCACTAAGGTTGGTTCGTATACTGTTTGCTTAGAGGAAGTACGTTTATGCGTTTGATTCCATTGCACTTCAAACCATTAAGATTGGTTCTTTTAATGCGTATTCAGAAAAAGTACGTTGATGTGGTTGACTCCATTGCACTTTGGATCATTAAGGTTGGTTCGTATAATGTTTATTCAGAGGAAGTGCATTTATATGTTTGATTACATTGCACTTTGAACCATTAAGGTTGGTTCGTATCTTTATTCAGAGGAAGTGCATTTATGTGTTTGATTTCATTGCACTTTGAACCATTAAGATTGGTTCTTATAATGTATATTTAGAGAAAGTACGTTTATGTGTTTGATTCTATTGCACTTAAAACCATTAAGGTTAGTTCTTTTAACATGAAAATCAAGACAAATCACGGGATCAAGATTTAAGTTCTATTTTTTTTTTTTAGATTTCAAATAAAATGCAGTACTTTTTAATTATCATATATTTTTTCTTATTTTTCGTAACTATCATTCAACATTTTGCACATTGTTTTAATTATGATTTTTTCCTAAGAAAATTTCGTGGATGTATTTATTTCCACCATATATATGTATATATTTTTGGATTTTTAGTTATTTTGCCATAAAAGAGTTGCTACACAGCAATTAATTGTTGGTTATATCTTTCTGCAATCTCGCCAAACAATGTTTGGAATTCAAAGTTTTATACTTTGGTCGTTAAATAGCACGCGGAGAAAAAGAATCTGGTAAAATTACTGTACTGTATGGTAATGACATTTTTAGTAAAAAAATTTTATTTAAACCAAAATAATCGGCATTTAAAGCAATTGGCATTTAAAGCAATCATTTGGTAATTTTTCTGCTCATATTGTAGCGCAGTGATTCTCAACCTTTTTTTTGCGGCGGCACTTTTTAACGATTTCATAACGATTTCGAAATTTGACGGCACACAATGAAAAAAATTAGTTTAAAAGTTGTTTACTTACCTATAATACACTGTGTTTGTGATAATAATTTTGAATGTGAAATAAAATAATATGTACTACGATAGCACGTTTATTAAGGAATTAATTATTTCTTTCGACCAATATTTTATTAATTAGTCACAGTTATTATTTTTTTTTGCTAGCTATTAATTGTTAACTTGCTTTCTAGAGTTATTAACTGTTGTTTTTTTTTACATTGTTATTTTTTGTGGTTTTTTGTTAACTAGTTTTTTGCTAATTATTAATTGTTAGCTTATTTTTTTGTTAGTTATCCTTTGTTAATTGTTCATATAACTATTAACTGCATAGCTTACTTTAATGATTAGCTTTTATTTCTGTTTGAAAGTTTATATTTAGCTTGCTTTCCTTTGTTAATTAATAATTTTAACAGTCATTAAATTTCCTACTTATTTTAACATTTTTTAAAATTGTGTGTCAAAGACAATTTGAACTCTTCCTTCATATTTTAACTTATTTTAAGATAGTCAGAGACAAGACAATCAACGACAAAGGTGTTCACGCGGTTAAAGCGTGGAAAAATTATAAAAAGTATATAATATACACACTTTTCTTTAATTTAAGCTTTACTCGTAATAAAAAAAAAAGCATTATAATTTTTGTTGTAACATTTCTAATATTTGGCGACACATTTTAAGAATTCGGCGGCACACAAAAGTGCCGCGGCACAGTGGTTGAGAGCCACTGTTGTAACGGATTAATGAAAATTAAGGTATTCAAAATTACAGTTCTTGCTACTTCACATTTAGTAAAAAATTCAAAACTGAAACGTAAATTTAATCGAATAAATGCTAAAAGGAAAAATGATAAAATTACATAATTTTATCCTATATAATTGCGTAATTTTACCCCATACTGTAAAACCATATTTCACTGTTAATTTTATCCAAATCTGTACCACAGCGATTTGGTAGAAATTACTGAGCTTTTTCTTATTGCTATGGAGACAGTACATTTTACCATGTTTTAGTAGTTTTCATTATACTTTTTTTCTCCGTTTATAATATTTTCAAAATAGTTGAAAATGTGAAAGCTATTTTTAACGTATTCTTTAAATAAAGTATAAATATTAAATTTTCTTATTCTCACCAATTTTGTAAATCAATCAATTTTATGTTTAGGTAAAATTGACGAATTAAGAAAGAAGCATGCAGTTGAAATGGCAGATTTCGAAAAAGCTCAAACAATGAACAAGGCTCGAACAACGCAGGGATTGCAAGAAAAATTGCAAGCGAGAAGATCACGAAGAAGTAGAATGCAGAATCATGAAAGAGAAATTGAAGAATTGCAATCTGCGTGACGATCACCATCATTTCTATGACATATATTTTCATTTATTTGCAATCTTTTCTAAATTTGAAACTTCTAATTAAAGTAAATTTCTTTCATGAACTTGCTCAGATTAATTCTCATGTTTACATTTCAAATTCATTTTAATTCTAAGATATCTGACTCGTGCAAAAACATTCGAAAAATTTTCGAAATTGAGCGTATTATAAATTTGGAATCCCTGTACTATTAGCTTTAGAAAGGTACTTTACTTTTGTTTGTACTTCAATTCTTTACAAAGTTAAAGCAGTTTTTATTCAAGGTGATAACAATGGATAGACTAATCATTTTAAGTCTTTAAATGAGTTAATCTCAAAATCAAATTTTTTTCATATTTTACGACACCTTAAACACGATAACTCACGTTATTTCTAAAAGCATTGTCTACCATTTTTCATGACTTTTTATGATTATAGCATGCATGTTTTAAATTACCGAATAAGAGAAAAAAAGGAGAAATTCATTTTTATGCATGTTTTTTAGCAATGGCAAGTGAAGAAATTTTTAAAAATTTGCTTTATATATGTATGCACCGAAGAGCCATTAAATTATGACCACCCTGCTAATAACATGTAGGACCACCTTTAACCCTCAAGACTGCTAGCACCCTCCGTGGCATTGATTCCACAAGGTGCTGATAGGTAGTCTGAGGTATCTGGCACCAAGCGCTCACCTACTGGTCCTGCAATTCCCTCACATTGCAAGGGGGTAGCGTGGCAGCATGAATTTGGTTTTCCAAGTAGGACCACAAATGCTCTACTAGCAAGGGGGTAGCGTGGCAGCATGAATTTGGTTTTCCAAGTAGGACCACAAATGCTCTACTAGATTAAGGTCAGGGGAATTTGGGGGCCAAGACATGACTTGAAAGTCACTGGAATGTTCCTCGAATCAATCCATGACAATTTGACCCTTATGACATGGTGCATTATCCTGTTGATAAACTCCATCCCCCGCTGGAAAAGATGTTGCCACGAATGAGTGAATCTGGTCTGAAACTATGTTCAAGTAGCTTACAGACGTCAGGGAATGTTCCACGAGGATTATGGGTCCTAATCTGCCCCATGAAAACATTGTTCCTGGGCGAGAAACCATGAAAACCTGGGCGAGCCCATTGTTATAGATGGAGGGTGGTCATAATGTAATGGCTCTTCGGTGTTTATATATATATATACATATATATATATATATATATATATATATATATGTCTCATGGACAAAATTTATTGTGGACTTCTCCCTCAAAACACAAAAAAACCTTAGTTTTATATTTCGTAGAATTTTTGAAGACCCTTTATACGACATTGTAGTCTTCATATAAAAATATATATGGAAGTTCTCTGCAATTTTCTTATAATAAAAACTAATTAATAAACATTATACTTTTTGTAAGGAACTTTGGTCGGGCCCAAGCTGCCCCGAGACAATCATCTTGCCCCCCCCCCCTTATGTACGACCTTAACATCACATGTAAATATATAAAACTAAATTAGCAAATACAATAAAAATGTGTACTACTTTTTCATTGAAGTTCCAGTATTTCTAAATTTCCCATAGTGTTAACATGTGTACCTGGTCTTACCACACAAGTGGAGTAAGACCAGATGATTTGAATTTTTCTAAAAAAAATAATTTATGCTCGTAAAAATATAGCATTTTTAAGATTTTTCGGGAATGATTTATTGTACAAAACTGCACTACAAATATCTTAATTAAATCTGACATTTTCTAGGTCGAACAGTTTAGCTCCAACAGGCCTTCGAATCTTAGCAACGTGTTCGTGCCCCACTTTCCCTTATGTAAATGTTTGTTTACTATTCTCTTCTTTTCAACCTCTTTTATAAAAAAGCTTTGTATCTAACATTAAGTTAATTTAATTTTATGAGTTATGTGTTATCTCTTCTTTAGATAATAATTTAAAGGGATATTATCAAAATTAGATTAATTTAAGATTTCCTACAATTAACTTATGAAGTATAACAATCAGATTAAATTTTGAAAAATGTTTCAGACAGCTGTACTATACACAAGCGATACCGCTCCGGTCACTTGTGTATAGTACATAAGTGTAATCAGGTCGATCGAATGTCGCCCAGATTACATTTATAAACGATGTTATTTATTTAATGTTTTTTTTAAAAAGTAAAAGAATTTATATTTGATTAAATATTTAATTTAAACTACAAAATGACACGTTGAATTTACTTTCATGCAAATGATTAGAAATTTTACATATGGATTATTTTCATCAAAATTGGTCTAAAAAACGTTTCCAATTTGAATGCACGTCAGCTATATTTTCAAAAAAATTAAAGACATAATTATAGAAGTGTATGATAACAAAAATTCATAAAAAACTATATTTGTCCAAACAATTTTATTATTTATTTATTTATTATTGTTTCTTTTCTATCTTTTTTATGGGAAGGGGGGGGGGGTGAAAAGTTTTTTATAACCCTTTGGCACAGGGTATTTTTGCGTTCAAAGTGAAATCTTTCAAACACGGCTGACTTCCAAACAATAATTCTTTGAATTTGCGCTTATTTGCAGTCATTTATGTTAAAGAGAAACAGTTATTCATCATTAAAATTTCTTTCATTCACAAAGTCAATTATTCATAAATTTTTGAATCTGAATTAAAAATGCATTTTTTCAAACTACTTTTTTTTTATTTTATATGTTTGTACAAATATAATTACGATAATCAAATGGATTTTTTGAATAACTATTAGACGGTTTTTTATAATTAAAAAATACCAAGTATAATTAGCTTGCAATTAGAGTGCAGAAAATATATATATAAAAGGGACACCGGTGGCCCATCTGAGCACTTTTTTATGATTAAAAAATACCAAATATAATTAGCTTGCAATTAGAGTGCAGAAAATATATATATAAAAGGGACACCGGTGGCCCATCTGAGCACTTTTTTATGATTAAAAAATACCAAATATAATTAGCTTGCAATTAGAGTGCAGAAAATATATATATAAAACGGACACCGGTGGCCCATCTGCGCCAAAGGATTAAAGGCATAAACTTAAATAAAAAATATATCAGACAAGTTAAGTTAATCAATGTTTATTTTTCAACAATTATTTATATTTTCAATCAAAACAATATATCCATAACAACATTTTGGTTTCTTCTAATAGTCCCCTGTATTTTCGCATTTGTCATTAAATCCAACGATAGATTTTACATTAAAGAATTGGGGTGTAGCACCATTTGGAACTGCAAAAGATATCTTCAACTGAAAGGAAAATTGTTGAAAAATATTTTAATATATATACTTCAAAACACTTTGAAAGAATTTAAAATAGTATTCAAAAACAGCAAGATTTTATTTAATTTCTCGTCATCATTGCTAACCACGTTATAAATTTACCCTTTAAAACAGAAACATAACATAGTGTATAATAACATAGTGTACGGTATTTTAGATATACATAATACAGTATAGTGCTTATCTGCCAACTTTTACGAATTTCCGAACGATATTTTTCAGTGTTAGCCATTTTTATGCTTAAATATATTATTCTGGGTTTTAAAAATTTAATTTAAAATTATTTTAACCACCACAACATAAAAATTTTTAAAAAAAAACATATATACGAACTCTGAAAACAATGCTTTATATTTGTACAGAGAAAACAGTTTTGGTAAAATTACCGTACTGTATGGTAGTGACATTTCAGGTCAAAAAAAAAAAAAAAGTCGTTCTAGTTAATGAAACCAAAATATAAGGCATTTAAATCATTCTATTGTTAATTTTTCCGTTAATATGGTAAATGTTTACTGGAAATTCTGGTTTTTAAAATTATAATTCTTATTACCACCCATTTAATAAAAAAATACAAAACTGAAAAGTAAATATATCCAAATAAATAATTTTTACACCATGATCTAAAGCTTCAAGGTACATATTTACATACATATTACAAACTACATATTTAGCGACATATAAGAATTTTTATCACCTATTATAAAACCATATTTTATTGTTAATTTAAGGAATAGGTTAGAAATCTCTTGCTCCAATGCTTCTATCACCCACACTTAATCCAAATACAAGTCACTCTCAAATCGCAAAAATATTACATGTGGCCCACGGGCCACAACTTTCTCCCCAACAGCGTTCACCCGTACTTAATTCATATACAAGCCGCTCGAATCGCAAAAATGTCATACGCAAATACATTTTTCCCATCATCCTCTATAGAGAAGATAGACAGAAAAATCAAAAATAAAACATCCTAATTTAAACAATTAAATTGCTTAATGACTTATCTAGTAAATTAATTAATATTCTAACTATTCAGAATATGAAAATGAAGAGTTGGTAAAGAAAAAAATGCTCTCTTATAAATTTGGTATAAGGGAAAAGATAGGCTAATTAAATTATGATTAAACTAGATTTGTTCGTTTTTTTTCATCTTACAAATACTGATTTATTGGACTTAACAAAAAATAATACGATTGCTATATATAAAAGGGAATATGATTTAAGAAATTCGATTTTGATCTATAAAACTTAAAAGAGCTTTATCTACTCTAACAATAATGTTCTATAATTTTCAGTTATGCTAGTTATGCTGGCGTATTTAATGATAACCGTCGTTGATAATTAACGTGAGATTATTGTAATCGATGACTATCACGATATTATCCTATTGGATAACTGTCTGAAAATTATCGTTTTTGATAATTATCCTTTTTATTGATAATACTCTTGACATTATCGCATTCGGTAAGTAATTATCGTATTCAATAATTATCTGGATTATCGTTTTTGATAATCATCATTATTATTGATAATACTCGTGACATTATGATATTCGATAATTATCATTATTACAGATATTACTCGCGAAATTATAGTATATGATAATTATCAGGATATTATCATATCGGATAATTATCATTATTATTGATAATACTCGTGACATTATCGCATTCGATAAATATTAGGATATTATCGTATTCAAAAATTATCAGGATATTATTATTTTCGGTAATTATCATTATTATTGATAATACTCGCGACATTATCGTATTCGCTGTTAGTCATATTATTTTTAGACAAGGAATAGGTTAATGATAGATAGTATCATTAAAAAAAAGAGGTATGTTGAGTTAAGAAAATGTCCATCACTCACTTCTGTTGCTTCTTTCCACCCTAAAGTAAGACTATAAGGAGTAAAACTTTGCCGGAAACTACCATCATAACTTGGAAAGTCAAAAGGTGCAGTGAAATCGTTGAAAGCAGGTACAATAAATATTGCTTTTCCTGCATTGTTTTGAGCATTTTTAGCTAACTCTGGTCCCTTACGGTATTTTATTTGGACGCATAACTTTTTTGCATTTGGACCTCCAATGATACGTTTGGAAAATATAATTGTCCCATTTTGACCAGGCTGAAGAACTGTTTCTAAGTAATTACCTGTCAAAAAAAATTTTATAACATTTTTATATACTAAGAAACTACATTCATAATTTCTAAAAAACTAATTTGACACTATATTTAAAATATTGATTATTAATCTATTTTGTTTTTTAAATTTTTAAAAAATATGTTAACCGCGTAATTTTTTAAAAAAAACTGCTGTTTACAGGTGGACTACTCAGGCTTTGTACATCATATTGAGATTTTTTCGCATTCAAAATTTTATAAATATTACATGTGTTAATTAATTAAGCTGTGAACTGCTGTCGCATTAATCTTATTAATTCAAATCAATAAAAATAAAGTTGAACTGCAAAATTGCATTATGAAATGTTGAGAATCTGTGTAGAGTTCAATAGATTTAATATAAACGTAATGTTACTGTATAACACAAAAACGTAATACATAAGACAATTACAAATATATAACAAAATATTTGTGAACTTAGGATAAGAAGGTTTTAATTCCTAGGTTTTCTATTTTTTTCAGAAGCTAAAATATCTTTAACTATCACTACTTATTAGTTATTATAACATGCATATTAGCATAGGAAATTGCTTATAACTGTGATTTTTAAAACGAAGAGTGTAGGTTAAAATTATAAGCTCTCACTAAACTTGATTATAATGTGTTCATCATTGAAAATTTTTTTTCGGGTAATAAACAAGGCCTGAATGTAGGTTTTAAAAATTACTAAGTCATGGTAGTCTCATGCATTTCCCTCTTCCCTGATAATAAGTTGAGAATGTAATAATTTTACATCATTTTTTGTCTCTTTTTTCTGGTAAGTTATAGCCCTGTCTGTTTCATTAAGTATTTCCTTTAAATTACATTTTAATTTCTGATGCAACTTTTAGCAGTTTTTTTGCTCTAAGATCCTTGGTAGTTTTTAAAAAGAAAACTACGTATGGTGCAATAACTTTGAAGGAATTGTAAGAACCGATACATGGGAAGTTGAACAGCAGGTCAATCTTACAGCACTTCTAGATGGTATTACTTTTATGACTACTTTGCTTGGATGACGTTGTTGCTTAAACTCATAGCTGGCAACTTCTCTCGTCTAATTGTAAGATTTTTTTTAAATATTTCAAGTTGCAGTAAAATTTGTGATAAACAATTTTATTCATTTTAATTAAATTTGATATTCCATAACTTTGACCACTTCTAAAAGAAATTAACTTAACCCTTTGACACATATGGGAGACCGGTGTCCCTTATATATATTTGACCCTTATCTGACGCTCTAATGACAAGCAAAAAATATATTTCGTTTTTTTTTTTTTTTTAATTATAAAAACAGTCTTATAGCTACTAAAAAAATCTGCTAGATTTTCGGAATTATATTTGGAAAAAAAATATAAAATTCAAAAGCAGTAGCTTGAATTTTTTTCATTCAGATTCAAAACTTTATCAATGATTGATTTTGTAAATTAAAGAAATCGAGAAAATTTAATGATGAATTTTCCAAATTTTAATTACCATCTAATCTTTAAAAAAGAAATAATGAAAATGAATGAAAAAGATGTTTAATAAAAAATTCTGCGTCAAGGGGATTAATATAAGAGTCTTGTGAATCTTTCAGGGAAATTTTTTAGTGCTGGTAAAATTTAACAAATTCAGACTATTCATACAGTTAGTTCGTTATCACTTTAAACATTGTGAGAGGATAAAACTTCCAGATCGGTATCTATGATAACTGATTTTACCTCAAACTAATAAAACTAATAATCCAGACTGGCAACTATGATAACTGATTTTACGTCAAACTAATACAACTAATAATCCAGGTTGACATCTATGATAACTGATTTTGCGTCAAACTAATAAAACTAATAATCCAGGCTGACATCTATGATAACTGATTTTACGTCAAACTAATAAAACTAATAATCCAGGTTGACATCTATGATAATTGATTTTACGTCAAACTAATAAAACTAACATTCCAGGTTGGCATCTATGATAACTGATTTTGCATCAAACTAATAAAACTAATAATCCAAGTAGGCATCTATGATAACTGATTTTACGTCAAACTAATAAAACTAATTATCCGGGATGGCATCTATGACAACTGATTTTACATCAAACTAATAAAACTTCACGTTTTTATTTTAAATACGCATAATATGAAAAACTTCTGCACGCTAATAAAGCAGCTTAACCAGAAATAATCATAACGCTGATTATTACTTAGTTATAAGCATCAATTTGTGCCACTTATTTAAAAATCATATGCTGACAAAAAATAGGTTTAAGAATTATATCCGTTTTGAGCAAATTGTTTTAGTCTTAAAGGAATACTTACCACCTAAAGCTGGCGTATAATACCAACTGTTATCTCCAATGGCATGTATCTTGCAATCTTCTGAGTTGGCATTTATGAAGTTGCAATTAAAGATAGTTGGTACTTTAAGAGGCTGATAAGGTGCCTCATTATTGATTCGTTCTAAAAAAATCAAAAGATAATATGATAACGATAATTCTAGCTTAACCTAAAATGTTAATTCTTGCATACTTTAATCTAAATTTAAAAAAATAAAAGACCGGATGTGAGTAATAAAATATGATAACGCATTAAACATTGAATAATAAATATATAAAAAAGGAAAATTTAGATAAGGAAATATTATAAAAAAGAATTCTTCAAGTTTTTTATGCTATGTATTATACTGTAGGGTTAGGCTGTTTACGACAACGTCAACAGTTATCCATCAAAAGGTACTTTATATACTAGTGAATTGGAATTTAATAGTTGTAGTGGTAGCTAAACTACAATATTATATTATATTATATTATATTATATTATATTATATTATATTATATTATATTATATTTAGTGATTTTAAGTAAAAAGTAAAAATACCTCTTTAAACTTTTAAACTTTAATACATGAGTGAAATGTAATAAAGTAATATTGATATTGCGGCATTGGCACATCAAAATGAAAGTGGGTATATTACATACATTATCCATAAATTATCAAATAAAACTTTTTCAAGTTTCTTATTAATAAAAACTTAATAAGAAAATTTCAAAATGTATCATTAAAATTCTTTCATAAATATATCACATTAAAAAATAGCATACGGCAAAGTCCAGGATAGTTTGCGTCTTTTGTACATTGAGTATTTGCTGGACATTTACTACACGCTGGACCTTCTGTATATACACATTCACCACCAACATTTCCTCTATAGATAAAAGAAAACACATTAAATGTACTACACTATTAAATGTCTTTAAATAACACAAGTACGAAACACTACTTGCATTTGTTTAGCAAATAACACGCATTTTATTGTTTTATTCAGCTATTCAGTTCCATATTGTTCCAGTTTTCAGAAGACAATGGCACAGATACAAACGTATCGATATTTTACTTGTTGAGGAAATAGGTAAAATTTATTTTAACTATTAGATTTTTTGACAGTCAAATGTTCTGTGATTGTTATATATTCGATAACTATAATTATAATCAAAAAAATAGTCCTATTATTATATACTGCAATAATTTTTGGTGTACGGTTGCCCCCTTTTTTTGGTCAACTAAATGCATTTTTAAGTATAGAACTGTACAAGATTGCGTAAACACTAATACTGCAAAAGATTACATAAAATTAAAGACGTAACTATCCTTTGAAAGAATTAGTGCAAATATATTACTAAAAATGTGATTGTTATTTAGATGAAATGTTTTGCAATAAAGCCATAAATTTGCTTTAATGCGCATGAAAATATGTGCTTTTAGTAAATAAACAAACAAAAAATAAATAGATGAATAAAAAAATAAAAATTGTGACTACGCACACTCTAAAAAATTTTTAGTTTACCTCAAAATAAAGGCAAAAATTCACCAAACTTTCATACAGTGTAGTAATTACTATTAAATTATTCAATTAGTGTAGTTATTATAATACAAATACTAATTATTTAATTAATTAATTAATTAATTAAGGATTACAATAATTATTATCCTTATTAATAAGGATTATAATACTAATTTTTTAATAAGGATTTCATAAATTAATCATTTGTTAGGAAACTATTTCAGTATTTTAAATGATTTCATCAATATAGTTGTCCTTTTCTTATTCCTCGTAAAAAAAATTAACAAATTATATTGTGTATTGCAATTTTTCTGCTTCTATTTCTTGTTTAAAAGGGTAAAAAAGCTATTATATCATACATGAAGAATGAATTTTTTAAAAAAAAAACTCCATTTATGTTACGGATTTGATTTAAACTGAATGATTCCAAAAACTCTATAACAACAGTATTCGATATTCCCACACAAAAAGACTCAGAAGCTTTTTTAAAGTTTGAACCAGATTGCAATATAAAGTAATATTACTTTTTTATAGCTTGAATATTCCCAAAAGTTTCATTTATGCGTTTCTCTTCAATTTCAGCTTTAAGTTTCAGTGTATGAAACTGCACAAAACATTATTTAACAGATTTTAGAAGGCTGTGACAAATGTCAGCAAGTTTGTAAAATTCAAAGCGGCAAACAACAGGTCGAGTTAATCTAAAGAATCGGTTAAAAGTTAAAATATGAAATGGTTTTAGAAAGAACAGCTCAGAATTAAACAATGAAATAGTTTCTAGAAAATTATTCAATGTAAACCACAATATCGGCTTTTTTTTAACCATAATAGCGAGTAAATTTGGTGCGAGATAAGTTCAACCAGGTTTATTTTGTCAATTTTAAACCATAGTACCATGGAATAAAGCATAAAATAGGGTTCACTATAGCAGTTTGTAGCATGTTGCAATCTAGTACCTTACAATGAATGCGTAAAATTTAACAATAAACAAAATGCACCAATAAAATTGATCAAAAAACATCGAAGTTTCAACAGCGCTAAGTATTTTACATTTTACGTAAGGCGTCGAGTATTACAATGATGATAAATCATAATCATTGTTATGATCGACTATTATGATCCTACGATCATAATAATCGACTAGAGCACTTACCCTGGACCATAATTACAAGCATAATATCGGATGTAAGTATCGCCTTCCTTAAACAGAGTGTAGCCGCATCCAATTCTGAAAGATCTTGACCAAACAACCTAAGTAGAAATATATATATATATATATATATACCCTTTCTTTGTACCAATAATAATTAGCAATAAATAAAAGAAAATAAACAAAAGGTAGAAAAATAATGTGTATGTTTCAGCTACATCTCGAAACCCGTTAATGTGCACATTATCTAGCAAATCTTCGGATAAAGTAGGTAATGTGCATATCAGGGTAATAATTTTAAGGTGCGTAATCAAGAGTTTTCAGAATTTTACCTAGATGTGTTTTCCTAATATGCAAATTAATTACTTCCGTATCGTTAAAGCTCAAAAGTTTGTTTCTCGTATTTCCTCTTCTCGTTATTTGATTTTATTAACTAATTTGTTGATTGTTTGATTGTATTAACTTTATTCATTAAATATCGAAAGATAAATCAATTACATTATGTTATTTTTCATATTTGTGATAATATTTTAAACCATTTGATTCTTGAAATAATAATTTTAAAGAGGTTGAGGGTTAATTATATCAACCAACATACTGATTGTCTGTTTGATTAACTTGATTCTTTAGATATCCGAAAAATAAATAAATAACATCGTTATTTTAAGCCTATAGAAACACTTTTCTGTTGTGTTCAAAGATCTTTTTTACACTTTAATGAATAAGTAAGATTAACGTGCAGTAATAAACAGATTAACGTGCGCCTAGTAAGTAATATGCAGATTTTCTAGTTAATTTGCAGATTGAACATGTAATTTAAGAAATGAAACAATTTTCGGCACTTTAAAGGTTCACTCTACTTAATTTGCACATTACAAAAAAAAAGTAGAATAACCGGTTTCTGCACTTTAGTGGTAGCAAATACGAAGAAAAAATTGACTTTAATGAGTAAGTAATGCGCAGTCTAACGAATGCATTGTAGATATTGTACTGATTATGCGTAGCTAATTTTCAGATTAACTAATTAATTTGAGAAATCAAACTATTCTTGGCACTTAATAGAATCACTCTATTTAATTTGCACATTACATAAATAATCAATCGAATAACTGATTTCTGCATTTCAGTGGTAACAAATACCGATTGACTTTAATAAGAAGTGCTGTGCTGATTAACGAGCGCATAATAGATAATATACGCAATATCTAGATAATTTTCAGATTATCTAAGTAACTTCAGAAATCAAACTTTTTTTGTCATTTTAAAGAATCACACTATTTAATTTGCACATTACATAAATAATCAATAGAGTGACCAATTTCTGCAATTGAGTGGTAACAAGTACCAATTGACTTTAATAAGTAAGTACTGTGCTGATTAACGAGCGCCTAATACATAATGTACCGATTATCTTGGGAATTTTCAGAGTACCTAAGTAATTTTGAGAAATTAAACTATTTTTGGCACTTTAAAGGATCACACTATTTAATTTGCGCATTGCATACATAATCAGTAGAATAACCGATTTATGCAATTTAATGGTAACAAGTACCAATTGACTTTAATAAGTAAGTACTGTGCTGATTAACGAGCGCCTAATACATAATGTACCGATTATCTTGGGAATTTTCAGAGTACCTAAGTAATTTTGAGAAATTAAACTATTTTTGGCACTTTAAAGGATCACACTATTTAATTTGCGCATTGCATACATAATCAGTAGAATAACCGATTAATGCAATTTAATGGTAACAAGTACCAATTGACTTTAATAAGTAAGTACTGTGCTGATTAACGAGCGCCTAATACATAATGTACCGATTATCTTGGGAATTTTCAGAGTACATAAGTAATTTTGAGATATTAAGCTATTTTTGGCACTTTAAAGGATCACACTATTTAATATGCGCATTACATACATAATCAATAGAATAACCGATTTCTGCAATTTAATGGTAACAAGTACCGATTGACTTTAATAAGTAAGTAATGTGCTGATTAACGAGCGCCTCGTAGATAATGTACTGATTATCTAGGTAATTTTCAGATTACCTAAATAATTTGAGAAATCGGACAATCTTCGGCACTTTAAAGGATCACATTACTTAATTTGCACATTACGAAAAGAGTAGAATAACCAATTTCTGCAGTTTAGAGGTAACAAGTACCGATTGACTTTAATAAGTAAGTACTGTGCTGATTAATGAGCACCTCGTAGATAATGTACTGATTATCTAGGTAATTTTCAGATTACCCAAGTGATTTGAGAACTGAAAAAATTTTAGGCGCTTTAAGGGATCACACTAGTTTTCATATTACCTAAATAATCAATGGTATAACTGATTTCCGTACTTTAGTGAAAACAACTACGATAAAATTTTAGTAAACGCTAATGTTGAATTGCAGAATGATTTGATTATACTACTTAAATTGGATAAATTTTGGTTTCTGAAAATTAGGATTATATAATTTTTTTTTTAATTCACAACAATGTTTTAACAATGTTTTAACAATGTAAATTGTTTTAAAAAATGATCACCTGAGTAAAATGTCCGATTTCTCCATGACCTGGTGGAAGGTCTCGGGATCCACAATTCATATCTTTTGAAAAATCTTTAATTTCGTTATAAAACGCTCCAATAGCCCATGCCCAATCAGGCTGTGGCTGTTCTATATTAGAACCAGAAACTGAGTGTTTTGCAATATTTTGTCCAACCCCGAAATTTCCTAAATAAAAGTAATGAATAGATAATGAATAAATAAATAATTAATAAATAAAAAATTAATAAATAAAAAATTAATAAATAAAAAATTAATAAATAAAAAATTAATAAATAAATAATTAATGAATAAAAAATTTATAAATAAAAAATTAATAAATAAATTGGTAAAATTTTATAAGTTCAACAAAAAATAATACTAATAATATTTTAAATCATTAAGTTTGAAAATAGCATTAGCGACATTTTTTATTTATATATTATCCGCCATCTGATGTATATGAAGTTCTGATGCTTCGAATGTAATATTCAGTTATTAATACATCAAGTCAACTATACAAATTATGTCAAATTAGTCAAATATACAAAATATATTCCTAATTATGAAAATATATGATTTAAAATACATAGTTAAAAAAAAATAAAATTAAAAATATATAATTGTTATGTAAATGTTTTGAAACAAACGGAAATATTATAGAATAATTATAGTTCAAAATGTTTAATAGATAAATTATAGATAAATAATTAATTAAGCAGCTTATACTGAACTTAATTCTCTTTCAATTTCATTAACAAAAAAAAGTATACAAGTTAGAAAATGATAAACTATTAATTTTTAATTTCCGCTAAAAACAACTGGCATGCTGTAAAAAATTTCTGTTTGCCTGAATTCAAAATATTCTGGTGAAAAAAGGTGTAGGGGTCTACTTCACCAAAACCAAATGATAGTTCCTGGTGTTTTGAAATTCTTTGCCTAATTGTTAAATTTCATTTAAACATAGAAAAAGTGCATTTTTTGCTGTGTCCATTCTCTTAAATATGAATTTCGAGCTTAGTGCTTAAAAAGTAACTGCGAAATTCCTAGCTTAATTGTTAAATTAGATTTAAGCATGGAAAAGTTAATTTTCTGATGTGTCCATTTTCTTAAATACGAATTTCGAGCTAAATGTTTAAAGAGTATCTGCGAAATTCCTAGCTTAATTGTTAAATTTGATTTAAGCATGGAAAAAGTGCATTTTTTGATGTGTCCATTTTCTTAAATACGAATTTCGAGCTTAGTGCTTAAAAAGTAACTGCGAAATTCCTAGCTTAATTGTTAAATTAGATTTAAGCATGGAAAAGTTAATTTTTTGATGTGTCTATTTTCTTAAATACGAATTTCGAGCTAAATGTTTAAAGAGTATCTGCGAAATTCCTAGCTTAATCGTTAAATTTGATTTAAGCATATAAAAAGTGCATTTTTTGCTGTGTCCATTTTCTAAAATATGAAATTCGAGCTTAGTGTTTTAAAGTAACTACGCATTAATTGTTATATTTGTTTAAGCATGGAGAAAGCGCATTTTTTGCTGTGTCCATTTTCTGAAATACGAATTCCGAGCTTAGTGCTTAAAAAGTAACTGCGAAATTCCTAGCTTAATTGTTAAATTAGATTTAAGCATGGAAAAGTTAATTTTTTAATGTGTCCATTTTCTTAAATACGAATTTCGAGCTAAATGTTTAAATACGATTTCTCCATGACCTGGTGGAAGGTCTCGGGATCCACAATTCATATCTTTTGAAAAATCTTTAATTTCGTTATAAAACGCCCCAATAGCCCATGCCCAATCAGGCTGTGGCTGTTCTATATTAGAACCAGAAACTGAGTGTTTTGCAATATTTTGTCCAACCTCGAAATTTCCTAAATAAAAGTAATGAATAGATAATTAATAAATGAATCATTAATAAATAAAAAATTAATAAATAAAAAATTTATAAATAAAAAATTCATAAATAAAAAATTAATAAATAAAAAATTAATAAATAAAAAATTAATAAATAAATAATTAATGAATAAAAAATTAATAAATAAAAAATTAATAAATAAATTGGTAAAATTTTATAGGTTCAACAAAAATAATACTAATAATATTTTAAATCATTAAGTTTGAAAATAGCATTAGCGACATTTTTTATTTATATATTATCCGCCATCTGATGTATATGAAGTTCTGATGTTTCGAATGTAATATTCAGTTATTAATACATCAAGTCAACTATACAAATTATGTCAAATTAGTCAAATATACAAAATATATTCCTAATTATGAAAGTATATGATTTAAAATATATAGTTAAAAAAAATAAAATTAAAAATATATAATTGTTATGTAAATGTTTTGAAACAAACGGAAATATTATAGAATATAGTTCAAAATGTTTAATAGATAAATTATAGATAAATAATTAATTAAGCAGCTTATACTGAACTTAATTCTCTTTCAATTTCATTAACAAAAAAAAGTATACAAGTTAGAAAATGATAAACTATTAATTTTTAATTTTCGCTAAAAACAACTGGCATGCTGTAAAAAATTTCTGTTTGCCTGAAAACCAAAAATGGTGGTGAAAAAAGGTGTAGGGGTCTACTTCACCAAAACCAAATGATAGTTCCTGGTGTTTTGAAATTCTTTGCCTAATTGTTAAATTTCATTTAAACATAGAAAAAGTGCATTTTTTGCTGTGTCCATTTTCTTAAATATGAATTTCGAGCTTAGTGTTTAAAAGTAACTACGCATTAATTGTTATATTTGATTAAGCATGGAGAAAGCGCATTTTTTGCTGTGTCCATTTTCTGAAATACGAATTTCGAGCTTAGTGCTTAAAAAGTAACTGCGAAATTCCTAGCTTAATTGTTAAATTAGATTTAAGCATGGAAAAGTTAATTTTTTGATGTATCCATTTTCTTAAATACGAATTTCGAGCTAAATGTTTAAAGAGTATCTGCGAAATTCCTAGCTTAATTGTTAAATTTGATTTAAGCATGGAAAAAGTGCATTTTTTGATGTGTCCATTTTCTTAAATACGAATTTCGAGCTTAGTGCTTAAAAAGTAACTGCGAAATTCCTAGCTTAATTGTTAAATTAGATTTAAGCATGGAAAAGTTAATTTTTTGATGTGTCCATTTTCTTAAATACGAATTTCGAGCTAAATGTTTAAAGAGTATCTGCGAAATTCCTAGCTTAATTGTTAAATTTGATTTAAGCATGGAAAAAGTGCATTTTTGCTGTGTCCATTTTCTTAAATATGAATTTCGAGCTTAGTGTTTAAAAGTAACTACGCATTAATTGTTATATTTGATTAAGCATGGAGAAAGCGCATTTTTTGCTGTGTCCATTTTCTGAAATACGAGTTTCGAGCTTAGTGCTTAAAAAGTAACTGCGAAATTCCTAGCTTAATTGTTAAATTATATTTAAGCATGGAAAAGCTAATTTTTTGATGTGTCCATTTTCTTAAATACGAATTTCGAGCTAAATGTTTAAAGAGTATCTGCGAAATTCCCAGCTTAATTGTTAAATTTGATTTAAGCATGGAAAAAGTGCATTTTTTGCTGTGTCCGTTTTCTGAAAAAACGAATTTCGTGCTTAATGTTTAAAAAGTATCTGCTAAATTCCTAGCTTAATTGTTAAATTTAATTTAAACATGGAAAAAGTGCATTTTTGTTGTGTCCATTTTCTTAAATACGAGTTTTGAACTGTGTCTATCTTCTTAAATATGCATTTGGAGCTGTGTCCAGAAAGAGAAAAACACACCGACGTTATATATTTTTTTTCTTGATATCAGGAAAGAATTTTCACAATACTCATGAAATATCTTAAATTTAATTTCAAAAATTAAACATAATAAATGTACTGTTAAGTGATTTATTTTATATAACTCACTAACAATAACCAATACTCACTAACTCGTCTCTCTTCTCCCTCATCATGTCCGTAAACACACGAATCAGTATGATGTTGTGCAACCGCAGCCAGTTCACCGTCCCATTCCTTAAACAAACAAACAAAATATATAATTCGACTAAAAAATTATAAAAATTAAAAAATGTCAAAATAGTTTTTTTGTTTGTTTCAGCGTTGCGCAGTGCGCAAAAGAAATAAACAGACCACCCTGAATAACTTTTGCGCTAATAATCGGATTCCCACGTTCTACGACTTGAACTTAATTATTCAAAGAGGTGACCTCAAATATGTTAATTAATTAGTGCATAAGATATTTTAAGTTCTGAAATCAGACATAAAAACGTACTTTCTCTGAATAAACATAACTTTTTTTTTTTTTTGACGGATTCAGATTTCTGACCGCCATAATATAAGGGATAGCCACAATCTGGGAAATATGGTCCTAATAGTTTGACAGGAGAGCGGTGTAAAGTTTGGACCCCTTAATATTAATCTTACTTTTTGAGTATTTCACCATATCCGGAGAACTTAACTTTTTAAGCTAATTGAAACAATTTCGCACGCAATTATAAAATTCGTTTATCCAAAAATAATTCCGTACAAAATATAACTTTTAGTAAATATTTATTATTTTTTATTATTTTATTCAATAATAGTCGATAAACCTTTGAATTGTGGGCTATATTTTTTACATCATTTTAAACAATATAATTTTAAATGGCAAAATAAAAAAAAATGAGCAAAATCGGTTCAATAGTTCCTGAGAAATCGAATTTTGAAAAAGTCAGATTTTTGAAATCCTTTACAATTGACACGGTTAAAAAACAGCTAATACAAAACTGCACGGTTTTCTAACCATTTACAACTAGCATAGTTTCGAAACCATAAAACTGAACTTTAAACGGACATTTCAGCTCTGTGGTGCTGCGCCATTTATGCGTGGATAAAAGTTTCGTATTCTAACAGTCAGAAGTCACCGATTGAAGAAAGCAAAACTCTAAAAACTTATCATGTATTGAAGAAATGGGAGAAATATTGTGATACGAACGCTGGGGTTCGAACCCCTTTTCAGCCGGTCATGAGATTGACTGATTATTTCTCTTAGCTATAGTATGTACAAGCTGCACAAAATGGTTTCACAGGGTGGGCCTGGTTGGCGCTACTAGAATTCTGGTTATTGTACCTTACTAAGAAAAAACAATGGGCAGGATAGCCTAGTTCGTAGGGAGCTCGACTCCCGTTCGTGAGAATAGGAATTTGAATCCAGCCGGTCGAAGACTCCCCGTGTAGTAAATGGTGACTGGAGAACTTTAAATCAGTCGGGTCACAAAGTTCTCTATGTTCCCATAGCAAATTAAACCTTTCGGGGTACTGGATTGCAGATTAATCTATCTCTAGTTCAAGTCAAAATCGCGATCTGTGGATGAATGAATAGATGCATGAATGGATCCGACCTATAAACGGATGTGACGTATGGGTGTGGCTAAAGTCAAATTCTTGGCCATAGAGGGCGCCACTGGAGATATCTTGTATTGGATATAAATATGTTTTCCCACTTACCATATATAGCATATCAGCTGCTGGTGGAAGACCTCTACTTCCTTTTCCTTGAGTTGCAATAGTGCTTCGATAATTATTATGAAGCTGTATGACCTGGTTAATGTCTTGCTGTGCCAGGTTTGATCGTAGTATGTTACAAGAAGTGTTTTTTGGCTGACAATATGTATGACTAGTGCTGAATCTTTGATATATTTTTGGACAATTTGGAGTATTGCCCGTATTAGACATCACCTCGACAAAAGTCAACATTAGTGAAATTGCTACATAAAGTATTGGGTTCTCCATTTTTCTACCTTAAAAGAAATATGATTTAAACAAAATCAAACAAGAAATAAAAAACTTTATGAACTTATGCTTATATTGAACTCATCCATTTTCATTTAAAATAAATAATAATTTGAACATGTTTTACATAATTTGAAGATGTTTTACTTAATTTGAAGATGTTTTACTTAATTTGAAGATGTTTTACTTAATTTGAAGATGTTTTACTTATTTTGAAGATGTTTTACATAATTTGAAGATGTTTTACTTAATTTGAAGATGTTTTACTTAATTTGAAGGTGTTTTACTTAATTTGAAGATGTTTTACTTAATTTGAAGATGTTTTACTTAATTTGAAGATGTTTCACTTAATTTGAAGATGTTTTACTTAATTTGAAGATGTTTTGCTGTACATTAAAAGTAACACCGGGGAATAAATTTTTTGTTACATTTATACATATACTTGATCTTGCATTATTTAAGTGTGAGGATTTCAAATCTGAAATTAGTTTTGCTCACAAAAATCGAGCTTTAAAAAGTTTTGCTTTTTAAAAATGTCATTTTTAGATTATTCTTGGCTAAAATGCACAAGTTTAAAAAAGTTATACATAACAAGTAGCACAGTAAATATTGAGACAACTTTTAGAGGAGTTAGGGCACATAATCAGAATTAAAATTGCATAGGAGCCCAGGCCCATAAATGTCATCATACGAAGTTGGTGGCGCTTTCTTAATATGTTAAGTTCAGAACCACACAAAGAAAATGTTCCAGTTAGGAAAGCAGCCCTAGCGGCGTATGACGACATTTATGCCATTTTGATCCTGGCGATGTGCCCTAACGTCCTTAGAAGTTTATCGTAGCATTTACGTGACCCCCTGTTGTATACATAACGTTTTTAAAATCTATTTATTTATTTATTTATTTATTTATTTATTGACAAAACGCAAACATTAAAATATTTATCTAATCTGCTTTCTCAGTAGTATTTCAGCTGAGAGTTCAAAATTTTTTTTATCTCATTTTAAGCTCATTTTCACGGTTTGAAAAAGTGATATAGATGTTTATGAGCTCACATTTCAAGCTGGTTGCCTAGGTTCAATCTCCAATGTTGAAGAATTCATTTGCTCATGCTCCTTTTTTTGGTTGCCTTTTCAATCGAGTCAATGGATAATTAAAGTAATCGAATAGTGTTAATCAAAGCTTAATGCTTTTAACGAAATCCATATCCTCAAAAAATTGAAAATGGTAATTACCTTTATTTGACGAAATGATACCATCGGAGCATTTCTCAGGAAACGATTACGTGAAAAATGAAGAATATTTCGTGAATTTTGCGTACCCGTTGGCGACTTAATAGCAGTCAAAACTCATCTTAAAGAAAAAATTAGTCAAAAAGTTTAAAACTTTTCAATAAAAAATGATAAAATATCATGATTTAACTAAATGTAAAATGTCCCTGAGGTCAAAATGAAAATTTCAATAATTAAGTTAAAAAATTGCAAAAGAAAGTTTCGATTCTTGCAAAGGGAACTGGATCATTGTTTTATTCTCCACAATGTTACCATAACAAAACTAATAAAACACGAAAAAATGAAAATGTGAAAAACTCAGCAAATACCCAGATAACAGTGCGAAATTTTTTTTAATGTCAGCAGCAAGCTTTACCACAAAACCACAACAAAGTTTATAAATGATTAGCAAGTAAGCTATGCAAGCTTGAAATAATATTAAATTTAATTATGCTTGAAATAATATTAAATTTAATTATGCTAAATTGTGAGCTAAAAGGTTAGCATTGAGCTTGCATAAACAGACTTTTTGTATCGAGACAAAACAAGACTAGAAAACCTTCTGAAATCTGTGCGAAGTTGACAGTTGACATTTTGTTTTATAAAAATAAAGTATTTACCGCAGCCATGTAATGGTAAGAAAGAATAATTAAAAGAAAAGATTTATATATTATCAGATATTATCAGATTTTATAATCATTATTGAGACAAGGTTTTTTTTGCAAAGAATAATATGTAATTTTGTTAACATTTTAAAAACCATGGTTGGCCTGATTAGCGAACTCTCGTCATTAACAAAATTTTGCGTTTAATAACCTTAGCATACATAAGGGGGGGGGGAATTTAAAAGTAAGGTTTTCAATAAAAGTAAAATAATTTCATTCTTTTGTAAAGGTTTATGTGTGTTTTTATTCAATCTTTAAAAAATAATATTGCAAAAATAATATTTCTGCTTTGTAGGAATAGTGATTAACCAGTCTATCGTTCAGTGTAAATCAAAAAGAATCGCAAACATTAGACTTGTCTTAAGGTAACTTGCTGTCTAAGACATAAACATCTACCTATACAACAGCAAATTGGTGGCCATGTAGGTTGGGGCTCCACAATTTCGAGACTAACAGCATGATGGTGACAATATTGTCTGAATTACACACCGGCTGCTCTATTCCCAAGACTATCCTTTACACACCGGTCAGAAATTGGGCGCGCTTCTGATCGCCACCGGGAATAGAACACCGGCTTTCGCAAAAACAGCTTAGTACTTTAATTACTTAGATATCATAGAAGAAATAAAATAAAGAAATTCGAATCAATTGTGAAACATGCAATTGACTTTTCGAAGTTGACTTTTACATCATCTAAAAAAACGTTTTTACATATAAAAGATGCAAGGTCCAATAAAATTCTGAATTGCTTCCTAGATAGTAGATAAGATTTATTTTAATGATAACAACAACCTTTATCACAAAGCCCAACAAGATTTATAAATTATAAACAAATGAACCATGCAAGTTCGAAACTATGTTAAATTTAATTGAACTAGTTTACATTTGTTACGCTTGCTTATTAAGCTTGCACAACCCTTTTAAATCGAGATTAAATTTCTCTTAACAAAACAAGGCTCGAAAAATCTTCTGAAATCGAGGTTGAATTGTCGTTCGCAAATCAATTGTAGAAAGTGTTCTCAAACCGAGGAAAAATTCCGCTACTCAAGGTTTATTTTATAAATCTTGAGTAGCGGAATATATTATATTTCATGACAATCACTGAAACAAGGTTTATTTGCGCAGGCTTTTCTATACTTTCTTTAACACTTTAAAAGTGAAAGTTGGCCTGATCATTAAGTTTTCAACTCAAACAAAATGTTGAATTTGAGAGTCTTGACAAAACTGGAATAAAACAGGCAAAAATAAGCGGTACATTAATAGCTAAAAATGACAATTTTTTGTACAGTTTTTCACATGGCTTCATTCATTCTTTAAGGAAACTAGCTTGTCATGCTAATATTTCCACTAAATTTAAAAAAGGATTAATTAGTCAACCTTCCTATGCCAACCAAATAAAAATGAACATTCAACGTTTACAATAAGATTGCTTGCTATCAAGTATTGAATAAAATCTAGAAGCATTTTTATATGTTTGATTGTCTTTTAAAGAACAACGGGTATTATAACTATTCATACTACTTTTAATAGTTATGAGAAACACTATTATTCAATAGGTACTTAAACAACATCTACATTTGTCTATAATTATGCTTCATAAAATAATGTTTAAAAATTCATCAGATTTAATAATGAAAAATAGTAAATTTAAAGAAGGCAAAAAAATGTTTTAATACATTTATATGAAGTTAAACAAATTTAAGTTTTTCAAGTAGCTAAAAATGTGAATCTGATTTATTACACTGTAAAAAGAAATTAATTTTCAGAATTTAAATTTACGGGGAAAAAACAATAAGCTGATGGGCCAGTATAAAATCGTTTATTTCATAGAAAAATACTATAATTTAAAAAGAGACACCTGTTTTTATAAGCAGATTTGTACTGATATTTTAATAAACTCCATTGTTTTATCATACTCTGTTATTTTAACAACAAAGAAATCTATAAAATACTGATGTGTCATTGTGGTTAGTGCAATTGAGAGCTGTATTCGTGCGACCAGTCGAATCTGGGTCATTTCTCTCAGAGACTAATGCTCTGTCCTCTGAGCCACCGCAGCTCCAGCGTCTCAGAATAAATAAAATTATTAATCTGTTTTTATCTTAAAATTCTTACTTATTGAAATAATATTTAAGTGTAACAACTTTTAAAACTATAGTGACCCACCAGTTTAAAAGTGTCCTGCAACTTAGTTTACTAAAAACTATATTTAAAGAAATATAATAATCAGGTAGTGTATCAGTTTGACAATAAAACTACATCACGATGTTCAAAAATTATATCTAAAGAAATATAATAATCAGGTAGTGTATCAGTTTGACAATAAAATTAAATCACGATGTTCAAAAATTATATCTAAAGAAATATAATAATCAGGTAGTGTATCAGTTTGACAATAAAACTATATCACGATCTTCAAAAACTATATCTAAAGAAATATAATAACAGGTAGTGTATCAGTTTGACAATAAAATCTAAATAACGATGTTCAAAAATTATGTCTAAAGAAATATAATAATCAGGAAGTGTATCAGTTTGACAATAAAATTAAATCACGATGTTCAAAAATTATATCTAAAGAAATATAATAATCCGGTAGTGTATCAGTTTGACAATAAAATTAAATCACGATGTTCAAAAATTATATCTAAAGAAATATAATAATCAATTAGTGTATCAGTTTGACAATAAAATTAAATCGTGATGTTCAAATATTATATCTAAAGAAATATAATAATCTGTTTCACAATAAAATTAAATCACGATGTTCAAAATCATCAAATAATTACTGAAAAATAGGAGTAATGATTGGTAAAAACTAGAGTTATTGTAAAGTAAACAAAACTTCGTAGCAAAAACTAGGATTCGAACTGACGGTTTTAATCCGTTTATGATTTGGATGAGAAACGGAGAAAAACCATTTTGTCTGTAAAACAGCCTTAATCCGTTAAATATACAAAATTTGTGAAAAGAACGGAAATTTTTTACAGTGTATAAACATAGCATAATAAGTTTCATAAGATGATATAATTATGAAATTAGGTGTGGTTAGAGTTGTGTGGTATAATTGAGTAAGAATGTGATGAAAACAGGATGATGAAAATAACAGTTGAAGATGAAAACTGGATCATAATTATAATAAGGCTTTTATTTAATATTTGTAAAGCTCGAGATACAAATTATATGTTATTAAGATTTTCTAAGTTAAATATTAAATTTTCAATGATGATAGTCCATGGGAGATAAATCCCCCTATGACCAGCCTAATCAAAAGCCAAATTAAAAAGTTATTCAATTGTTCCCAACAGACAGTTAGGAACATGATGGGAAAAGATTCATAGTTGGTGATTTATCGAAAGATAACATTGCCTAAAACAAAGCCAAACCCCCATAATCAATATTAGATTTGAAAATAATTTGGCGATCGCGAATCACCAAAAAGAATTGAAGTGAGAATTAGTTTTTTTTTTTTTTTTTTTTTTTTAATAACGGCAGGCACTGAACTTTCGTTCTTCGCCATAGAAGATGCTGGAAGTGTTGCTCATTTATCGTTACCCAGTGGGCACCTGTGAACCAAAGTCACGGAGGCGAGCAACCTTACCCCCGCCACACTGCCACAAACCTGTTTATAGGGTGGGCCATATTCACTCTTTCACACATCAGAAGACAACACAGAGAGAGAAACATCCATGCCCAGAGCGGGATTCGAACCCGCGGCCATTGGCTTCGTAGGCAGACACGCTAACCACTCGGCCACCTGTCCGGCTATGAGAATTAGTATAACCATGTAACTCAAACATATTTGTGGTAAGAAATAAAAAGTTGAAAAGTTATAAATAGATTTTTGCTTTCAATTTAGTTGCGACAGTGAATTAATGAGTCATACATTAGTATTGAAATAAAAAGTTAGCCGTTGCATTGTTTGTTAAGAAAAGGATAAAATATTTTATAATCGCTCTTTATAAAATGTAATAAAATTAAAATAAATGAATTAATTTAATTAAAATTCGATTAAGAAGGATTAAAAAAATTAGTTTAAGAAATTAAAAACATTTTAAAAGCTAGGAAATATGTTATGCCTATTGTGGTACAGATTATTTAAAATCAATGAAAAATACAAGGTTTCATGAAAAATTCGACCATCAGAGAGCTTATGCACACAACAACAACAATTAACATAAAAAATATATGTTTGTTACCTTTCAATTCCTGTATTATAATTTTGGAATTAGGACGTGGGAAAAATTACTGGTTGATAGCAGAATAGAAACCGCATTTAAACATAAAAAGATGTGAGATGAAGACTCCAGAGAGAGACCTTTTTATTACAACTAGGGAACATAGAAACGCATTCATTATAATCCGTGAGCTAGCAATAACCTGTAATAAAGTTTCTTTTAACCAATGTCATAAGATTTAATCTATTATTCTCCATGACACTAATTTTATATTCTTTTTTTAAAAAAATTATCTTAAAACAATTGTCCTAAGTTTCAGATAGAACTTTTTCATGATAGATCTTATTTTCTTTTTCAATAATTTATTGGCCATTTGAAATTCAAACTTTTTTAACACGATAATGGGAGATTATAATATTTTGTATAATTCTAGTATTGCGAAACTTTTAAATTATAGTTTTAAATAAAATTGAAACTTACAGTATTCTTTTTATATTTAAAGACTCTTATATACTATATAAAAAATTCCTCATCAAATTACCGTATAAAGCACCAGCACTTTGGATGCATCATCCGTAAAATCCATTTTACTATAAAATCTATTTGACCGTAACACATTATACCGTAATTTTTACAGTGACATATATTTAATTGATTTATTCAGTAAATTGACGGTAATTGTTACTGAAAAAATAACGGTGCATCACACTTTTTTGTTCAAGTACCGGTACCTTTCATCATTTAATCCGGAATTTCTTACTGTGAAGAGCATATTTCAGCTATTATACGACTCTTTGTATAAGCTTTGAATCTTTAACTACATAAAACGAAATTTTGGTACATTTTTGCATCAAACTTTATTTCTGAACACTTTGTTTAAAATCTGTTGAAGAAAGTTTTAAAACAATTTATAAGTTATGAAATATATGTTCCGTTTTTTTTTTTTTTTTTTTTTTTTTTTTTTTTTTTTTTAAACTGTCAAAACTGCTCAAAAATCCGGCTGTAAAATTTACAACCCTCAGTGTAGTCCACGTGCATTAAAGTTGATGTTGTAGTTTTAATTCATTTACGTCGCGCAAGAGCTGCACAATGGGCTACTGGTGACGGTTTGGGAAGCATCCCTGAGGATGATCCGAAGACATGCCATCAAAATTTTGATCCTCTGCAAAGGGAATGGCACCCCTCGGTAGCTCGACGACCAGCACGCGAAGTCCAACACTTTACGGTAGAACAGTTTAACGAGGACCAATACCGCACACCCTCGGTCCCTAGACAGACTAATCCAAGTGGTCACCCACCCTCACACTGACCGCCATGACTTCGATGATCTGCTGGGAACTGTGTCTTAACAATCAGTCCACTGCGGGATCCACGTGCATTAAAACTGCATTAACTCTTTGGCGCAGAATTTTTATTAAGCTCATTTTTCATTATTTCGTATTGATTTAAATAAAAAAAAAAGTTTAAAATACCATATTTAACATTGTAATGCTTTATTATTATTATGAAATACAGCTTGAACCTTCGGTGTCTTTTTCTGCGTTAAATGTAAAATCTTCCAAACACGGCTCACTTTCAAACAATAATTTTTTTAAATTTTCACTTATTTATAGTTCCTGAGATCTAAGAGAAACAGTTATTCATCATTGAAGTTTTTATTTACAAAATCAATTATTGATAAAATTTTAAATATGAATGAAAAAAAATTAAAACCACTTTTTTGGGATTTTATATTTTAGTACAAATATAACTCCGAACATCTAACAAATTTTTTTAATAACTATTAGATTATTTTTATTGATCAGACTATTAATAAAAAATACCAAAATATATTTTTACTTGTAATTAGAAGGTCAAAAAAATATATATAAAAGGGAGATCGGTGTCCCATTTACGTCAAAGGATTAAAGACTGTTCTTTTCAAAAACAGTCTGAACAAAAATTTTAATGCAGTTTTTGGTAAGAAGGTGCTGAAATTATAAGTTTTATCTAATATGATTATGAAGTATTTTTTCACAATAGAGCAGATTTGAGCATAAAAACACGATTCACACACAACAAAGCGTATTGCATAAATATCAAAATATTTTTTTCTTGATCAATAATATTTTTGTCTGTGTTATGAACCAAAATCTGTGAGAAATATCAAATTTATAATGAAATAGAACAAAATATATATTTAATATCGATTTTTACAGAAAAATTCTGAAACTTCGTACTGTGAAAGCATGATAAAAAATATTAAATTCACTCTTAGACTTTAGCTTTTAATTCAAAACGTAAAAACAATCATAGGAAATCCGTATTCTAAGTTTCAAAGAATTCTATTTCAAACTTTTTTTTGTGATTGTATTTGCATAAAAGTTTTATAGTTTTATTTTCGGGGGCTTACTTGCGGTTTTAGTTTCGTCCATCAGCATACGAAAAAAATTATAACTTCATTTCTTAAGATTGGAAGAAAAAAAAATTAAAGAGATTTAGAAGGCTCATGAACTAAAGTTCAAATGTAGACAATTAATAAAAATCGAAACTTTCATCGAAATTGCTGATTTTCTCCCTGTTAGTTACATGAAATTTATTTACAAGTAGCAATCATATTTGTGAAATTGACAAATTTACAAATTAAGGAAATACTTGCTTATTATAACAGTGTGCTTATTATAACATACTTATTATAACAGTTACTTTTTAGAAATAAGATTAATGGTACTTATGCTGAACAATCAGTTGCTGTCAGAATCTTCAGAGATGTCAGAAATCTTCGATTCTATTTATACAAGTTATTTGGAGGAAATAGAGTGAATCCCAGCGGTGACTAGTTGATACGAATTCCGCACCCGGCTCACACAGACCACTGTGCTGAGATAAAATATCCTCAATAACAATAATGGCAATAATTCGTAGATAAAGTACGCATTAAGATAACCCCAAAAACTTCCGAGCGCCAGAAGGGAGCCATCCTTTTATCGAATAAAAATCTCTAAATTTTATCATTTGAATGACGTTTTATTAAGATAAGAATATCCTTGCAACCACCTCCCTATTCAGAACCCCCTTAAATATCAAGAGCACCAAAACTTCGTTACTTTTTCATATTTTCATGGCTATTTTCTGCTAGGGAAACCGACCAATGTAATCGATGCAAAACTCCATCGAACAATGTATTCAATAATACTTAGATAACTTAATGAAATGCCTAGTTGTGTGAATAAGTCTAAGTCTCTTCAATTATTTAGCCTTTAAAAGCATATTATTACACACACACACACACACATATATATATATATACATATATATATATATACCATCAAACGGGGTGACTAAGTTCCGTACGGGGTGACTTGGTGCCATCCTGGACTTTCGAACTCAAGTGGCGGATGGCGCCAGAGGAATGAACCGATCGAAAAAGGAAAACTACCGCTAGGTAGCGGGATAGTAGGACTATTTTAACTACACTGGGATACTACACTAATCAAATTATAACCTAAATTGTAACCTACTTTGTGTAGCTACTGTTGTTTGTGTCGACGTGGATTTGTGGTGTTGTGATCTGGAAAAGAAGTGTGGTCTGGTAATCATATTTCGGAAGCAGCCAGAAAAAAGGTAAGTTCAGTTTTTTGTTACCAAACTATCAAAGAAGTTCTACACGCTTCGACGTTTCAAAAGGATTTTTTGTTTACCAGTTATAACCCTTAATTCAATTTTCGATGAAGTGTGGGGTGACAAGGTGCCATCTTGTTTTGCAGTGTTTTGGTCATTTTTATGATACTAGAGTGTTTATTGTTTAAGTGGAGAGAGAGCCATTGATGTCCTAGATGTTGACCACCCATCTACAACAGTATCTGGTCAACCATTGACAAGCAGTGAGTCAGTCAATGACGCCCCGGATGTTTTGTGGCACAAAAAGAAATATATCCTGAAAAAGATTTGTCCTCCCGAACCTCTACCAAATGGCGACAAATTTCTGGTTATTCTAAATTCAGATTAACTGAAGAGAGAATTTCTATCTCAAATTTGTAGTTTGTGTTTCGTTTAATAAATTGAGTAATTTTGAAAAACATTTTGAAGAGTTTCTTTAATAAATAGCATTTTACCATATGTATGGCCTTTTTTATTTTAAAATTTGAAGGTATACTCATAAAAAAAATTTACTTATAATATAATTAACTTATATTTGAAGGTATATCATTTTTATTATGAAGGTATACTCATAATAAAAATGACAAGGAGATAAATTCTGAAGGGTTAGTAGTTGCCAGCTATCGTTTCCAATAGATTTAAAAGGAGGAAACATGCGTGGCACTTAGTTACCCCCATGTGCGGGGTGAGAAAGTGCCACTTAGAAAAAATTATATCTCCCCTTCGTGATATCTTAGAATCATTTTTAATATGTGAATTGAAAGCTAAGATGTGTAATTATGTTGCATTAAATAATCAACCCGATGGATGAAAAATTAGAGGAAATATGACACGAAAACGACAAAAAGTGGCACACAGTCATCCCGTTTGACGGTAAATATATATATATATATATATATATATATATATATATATATATATATATATATATATATATATATATATATATATATATATATATATATATATATATATATATATATATATATATATATAATTATGTAATCTTTTCCTTTTCTATGTGAAAATCGTTAAGGAAAATACTTATTCAAGTATTCCCGTTAAAAATACTCATTACTCATTTAAAATTATTTCTATGAAAAACACGAAGTGCACGTAATTTACTATATATATTCAATCTTGATTTGCTGATATGTGTTTTGCTTTTTTTGCATCAGTAGTTGATAAAAATATGTCAAGTAACTTGTTCAATATATTACTATTTTTAAGATCGAAGCATATAATTGGCTTATGAATTAATATCAGCAAATATGTCATGACTTGTATCTTTTCAATAAACATTGAAAATTTTATCTGAGTTTCGTATAGTTATTTATATTGTTAAAAATATGATTATCATTATTGCTTATTCACTCAGTTTTTACTTAGTTGTTGCTCGATATTAAACTTCTGCTTTTTTATTTATATATATATATATTTTAAAACTAAGCAAAGTAAGTTTGCATTCAAAACTCAAATACACGCTTGATTATCATATTAGCTGTCTAATAACGCAGAGAGCAAGATGAGAAACATAAATAAAAATGTTCAAGAACTGGCTGTTGTAGTCCTATAAAAAAAACTATTTTTGTCAGCTCCAAGACAAAGGGAGGGAAATGCAGTAAAAATTACTGTATGTTTTAATTAAACAATATTTTTTTATCTCTGAGAATCTAAAGCAATTTCTTGTAAATATTAGTCAGAATTCGGCAGAACTATTCTAAATTATTGGATCTTCCTCACAGACTCACTGCATTGCGGATCTCAATTGATTTTATTTTATTACCGTCGTTAGACTTCCGATACAATATTTGAGTTTACGACTGCCTATGTTCAACCCGATAGATTTGTAATTTTGAACCCAATCCAGAAGACAAGGAATCAGTTATTGGGAGAAATTGGACTTCATGGAGGGCTTTTTGAAAGAACTAACTAGCATTTACGTTACATAAAGAGGAAATCCACGAAAGCCTCCCACGGCTAGCTTGTCAGCACGAGGACTCTAAACCATGATTCGTCAAACTCTGAGGATATTTGACGTCATCACTGTGGTCCGAGTGAGTCGGGTTCGGAATTCGTATCAACAAGCCATCGTTGGAATTCAATCCCGAGTCACATCATTGCAATGCGAGTGCTTCAACCTACTACCAAAACGGCTCATTCCTACTGATTTGATTTGATTTTATATCCGTCGTTGAACAGCTGATTCAGTTTATGGGTTTACGACTACTAATGTTCAACTCCGTAGCCTTGTAATTTTGAGCCCAATCCAGAAGACAAAGGAACTTTTGCATCAAGTATTAGGAGAAGTTTGACTTCATGGTGGGTTTTTTGAAAGAACTAACTAGCATCTGCATAACTTGAAGAGAAAAATCATAAAACCCTCCCACGGTTAACCTGACGTAAGAGGACTCTAACACATGATCTAGTCGACCACTCAGGAGTCAGCACTGTGGTTCGTGCGAGCCCGGTGCGGAATTCGTATCAACCAGCCGTCGTTGGAATTCGATCCCGGGTCACCTCATTGGAATGTGAGCGCTTCATCCTCTGAGCCACCAGGGCTCACCCCTATTGATTATTCCCATTCAAAGCATTAATATAAATATGAAATTTTGCTTTTGTGAAAAATTGTGAACAGACTCTGCGCTCTTAGCTCCTTTTTGATCTATCTCATGTATTGAGTTAACAGAATGTTTTTGATATGTAAACTTGCATTGGTTTACATTATGGATAACAGCAAAATAGTTTTTAACTATTTACGGCTTGTTTAAAACGTTCTTGGAATCTATAATGAAAGATTTTAGTTATGCTTCTTAGTTTTTTTCAAGCGTATTTGTAGCTAATAATTTTTTTTTTTTTTTTATTGTCTAAAACATAATTTTTAGTTTTTTGCTGCATGAGAATAAAGAAAACTAGAACAAAAAATATTTTCCACTTTCAAATTACAAGTATTAGGATTCGATCACGAAAAAAATTACATAATTTTCACTCTAATGCTAGAGCTGTTTAAAGGATGACCCTTCTTCTTTCAAAGCATGCACAAATTGCAACAATTTAAAGAAGCTCACCCATCATCCGTTGTTATAGGCTTAACTTGCTGACAATTTGTTTATGTCATAGAAGAAAATATGTTAGAGTATTTTTTTTTTTTTTTAATATTTTTGTTACAGGTTTGACATAACATAAAATTATGCGATCTTATTTTAATTCATTAGACTTTATTGAAATTAAGTCACCAAAAAAAGAACTCTTAACTATGAATATAATCGTATCATTGGTAGAAAAATAACAGTTGTAAAAGTATATGATCCAGACATTTAATTATGAACTTTAATATAAAATCATGGCATCGACAGCGTGAAATAATTGTTTACTTATAGTTTTGCTTAAGGGTCATAGTAAAACAAAACGAAAGAAAAATGAGTAAAAACACTTCTGCAGCCTCCAATTATCGATGAAGGGGATCACGGAGATTAAGGCTCTACATTTTCATGACTAACGGTAAGATGGGGTTAATGGGGTCATCAGAGAGCACCGGTCACCTTCACATTTTGGACAAACTCTTGCTCATTGACCAGTCCCCTGAGTGGACTCAAGCCAGTACCGGGTGTATGCGAAGAAAAAATTTTAGAAAAATTTCCGTACTGTTTAGTAAAACTGGAAAGTAAATTATACAAATAAACTATAACATGCTCTTAGGTATCATGATAAAATTACCATATTTTAACACATTTACCAAATTTTATCACTTATTACAAAACCATATTTCATTGCTGATTTTGCCAAAATCTTTACCAATGCGCTTTGGTAAAAATTACCGAGCTTTTTGAAATTCGCATCGAGCTAAAAACATGGTCAGTCTTGACTGATATGCTGGTGGTTTTGAGCATATTATTTTTCTCAGTGTTGTACCAGTTTCTTCACTATAACATTTGAGCACCTTACTATGAATAGGACGGAAAAAAACTTTAAAAACTATGAAGTGTAATGAAAAAAATAAGTATCATAAATAAAGTATAAGAATAATAAAATATAATAAAAAGGAAATAAGTTTACTAAAGAAAATCAATAAATCGTAGAAATTTTAGAAAGTAGAAAGTTTTTTAATTGCAGAAAAAGATAATTTGAATTGAAATATTTAACTAATGATTGCGAAACAAAACTAATGCAAAAAAAGTACAAAAGAAAAAAAATTTTAAGTAAGTTAACTTATATTTTACTCTATGAAAAAAAAATGGAAAAACGACTTGAGGAATTTGACTTTTAAGCTATAGAAAATCTCAAAGGATTTGCTTACTTTAAGGTAGGTTCCTCTAAGTGAACTGAAATTTCTCGATTTGCAATTTTTATTTTAGATTCCCAAGCACAAATGTGTCAATGTACTTCTGGCAATAATTATAAAAAGAGTTTCTGACATCTGCTCACAAAACTATGTATTTAATACACTAATTTACACCTTTGTTTGACTCCAATAACTTACGCAACAGCTGTTTTAGCATTTTATTGATTGACAAAATGTTAATTCGAAAAAATGTGCAAATGTTTAAGGACAAATGGTAATGGACGACAAATGAGGCCATATCTGCCAACTGGGCTTATTTCTGGTTCGTTCCAAGGATGATTTTTCCAAGTGGTAATAAGAAGATAATCAAATTACAATTATCGGCAAAAATATCTTCATTTTGCACATCGCCTTTTAATGATCTTGCTTTTTATAAAGGTAGTTAAAATCGCTTTGAATTAAGTTCATAAATCCAAGAATTAAGTACAAACGTCTATATTTTGTTATTACTTTAAATATAAAAAAATGCTTCGTTAAAATCTGAAAATATTAGCTGTTATTCTCTGTAAAAATTATGGATCAAATTATGGTAAAAGTACCGTCATTCAGGTTGCTGGTACTTTTTACCGTAAAATCTATTTTTGCCGGAAACTGTAACGTAAAAATCTGTTATAGCGTAATTTTTGCGGCAATAATTATAATGAAATCACACTAACTAAATAAATATTACTTTAAAATTTACGGTATAATATTTTACGGTAGAAATAGATTTTACTGTAAAATGGATTTTACGGATAATGCACCCAATGTGCCCGTACTTTATACCGTAATTTGATCTGGAAATTTTTACAGTATATTAGATAAACATGCCTTCAACTACTACGAAATATTCAAAATTTCAGAAAATATTTTTCTAAGTGGTTGTTATGGACATGCTACGGAACAAAAATATGTTAAACCGCAATTTTTACAGCAATAATTACCGTAAAATCGCACTAACTAAATATTACTGTAAAATTTATGGTATAATATCTTATGGTGAAAATGGATTTTATTGTAAAATGAATTTCATGGATGATGCTCACAGAGTGCCCGTACTTTAAACCATAATTTGATCTGGAATTTTTTGCAGTGTATTGACAAACATGCCCTCAACTACTACGAAATTTTCTAAGTTTCAGAAAATATTTTTCCAAGTGAACATATTAATATTTTAATATTAATATTTAACAAAGGTAACATATTAATATTTTAATAAATGAGAATTAAATCACTTTTGCCCTCACGTACCAGTAAATAAGTTAAGCAAATGTATAAAACAGATAAAATAATGGTCATGCTCATTAGTCTTAATAAAAATCTTATAAAAGAAATCAATTTATTTTAAAAATATCTGCTTTTGTTCACTATCACTGGAGAAAATATTTCACAATCTTCAAATTTTGATGGATATATGAGCAAATATAAATAAATGAGACAGCACATTAAATTTAAAGTCATTCAAATTCTGAACTATGGTTTTTAAAAATAATGAAATGAAAAAGTTTTAAAATTAATAGTTTTATCTTTGTTTTACCTAAAATTACCTAGCTCTTCACTTTCAAAAAACTTAGGAGTATATTAGTTTTATTTAGGAGTATTTTAGTTTTTATTTTAAAATTTAGTATACACTTAAAATTCTGCGAAAACATGTTTTAGATATGACCCTGTTAATTTTTTTGTGATAAAAATAGTCAAATTTTCGAATAACAATGCATTTTTTTGCACTTAAATAGCGATAAAATCAGCTTGTGGAATCCAAAAAAATTGAAACATATAGTGTCATCGGGAACCGAGTATCTTTATAATTAGTCGGAAAGAAGAGAAATTTGATAAGGTAACAACCTCTTTTCGGCCATAAATTCTAGTTTTAGTGGTCAGAAAACGCTTAAAACTTGTATTTTTATCAGTGAATTATTTCCGGGGGTATTATAACTGGATATAAACTTAAAAATATCGGATATTCCTTAAACATTGCACTTATTATATTTTTTCACAACAAATTTCTGTTAAACAGGAAGTTTAAAAAAAATGAACACATAAGGAGACAGAACTAAAATCTACATAACTGAGAAAAAAGTACTTTATGAAAATGTAACTATTCTTTAAAAAAAGTGCTGACAAAAATTTCAAACATTCATTGCTGACTTGCTAAATTATCTATCTTAATACAAAAACATAAAACAGCCCTTAATATAAGAATAGCCCTTATATGAAATTAATTTTACAATGCTTATTGCGTTGGACCATAGCAATATTTCGTTGTTATTATTACGGTTCAAAATTGTGTTTCCAAAATTGTTCTATTTATTATTTAATTTTGCAACTTTATTACTTTATGACACTTAAAATTTCGCGTTCAAGAAAATTTCCTAAAATATTTAAATTTGAATTTTTTTATTAATTCAAAAATTAATAAATAAGTAATAGACATGACGCAAAGTTTTATTGCAGTAAAATGTGTTTAATTAAAAAAAATGGATACTCAAATTTCACGAAACTTTTTCCGTGTTCCGAACCGTTACTTCGTGATTGACGTAACCATGTTTTGGGAAATGTTCCAAGCAAACATTTCGTCAAATTGAGGAAATTTCGGTCTCTTATTATTTGAAGACACGAATTTCATCAAAAGAGTCTTGTCTTCTTGAGAAAAGAAATTTTAAAAATACGAATTTTCGGAATTATAAAGAGTTATAAAGCTCATAAAGTATTTTCACGCTTTTGTTCGAATTTCGATTTTCATCATTTAAGACTGACTAACTTTTTATTTAAATAATTTTCACAATTATTAGAGCAAATATTAAAAATAATAAATAATTATTAAAAAGTATTTACTTTATGCAGTTATTTTTAAATAAAAGAGTTTTTTTGATAGATGTGTGCAAAAAATTTTCAAATCGTTTCAAAAGTTTCCGAGATTTGAAAAATACGCAAAAAGTAAAATTATGATCAAATTGTTAAATTCGTTAGGAAAAAATAAGGATATTTTAAAACAAAAGTATGTTTTGTGCTAAAATCAGCTATTTAATTAATAGTAAACTTTCATCATACACATACATATCATTAGGATATGTATAGAGCTAGGATCTTAGGATATGCAGAGAATGCGAAAATTCGATCATTAGCACAAAAGTTAGTCAGGGTGTTATCTTCATTTTGAAGGAAGGGTTATTTCACTATACACCCTTTTAAAGCCAAAGAAAGTGCCGTAAAAGTTTATGGAATTTTTTACTTTGCATAAATTTGAATAAATGGTAACATTTTTTAAAAATCTTAGATGAAAAGCAAGTTTATATGTTTATCGACTGTAATTACAAACACAAACAAGTGAGAAACAGCATAAACTCCATGAATACACTGAGATGATACATGAGTAAGGAAGTAGTTTTATCAAATATTTGACAGCTTATGTTTCGTCAAAAATCTCATGATTCCGTTACAAAAATTCCGTCAAAAACAGCGAAATACAATTTACGATTTCCTGCGTGACTAAAAATCTATATTTTATTTCTTGGAGTACAAAAGGACTGGAAAGTAAAATACTTGGAAAAAGTTATTTTTTACTGGCAATGTTTACTATCTTCTTATATCAAAATAAATATCCCCTTTCTGATATAAAACTCTCACTTTTGACTATTCATCTCCCACTTATGTGAATCATTTCGTCACTAAATCGCGTAATTTGTGATGAAACGTGAACTCTTAAATATGTAACGAACATGTTTTTTCCACACGAAACTAATCATCTTAATCACTATCTCATCGCTAACTACGAAAGTAATTCTTCATTTGACGAAATTAAAATAATGAAATACGAAATATTTCCTTACTTTTGACGAAATTGTCGAACAAGTAATGATAGTTAGTTCGTCAGTCTGACAAAATGTTCGTCCGGAGCATAAACCAGAAAACGGTTTCGTCAGAAACGAAGTTCTGGCGTGATTTCGTGAAATTTAAGTATCCATTTTTACAGTGTAGAATTTAATTTTGTTTTTCTTCAAATTTGGGCTGTAAATTTCACTCATCATAGTTTTTCGTTAATATAATACTATATTATTCCAATGTGGTTGCATAGTTAATCTAACATACGGAGAAAAAAAATTCTGGTTAAAATTACCGAACTGTGTAGTAAAGACATTTCTAATTTTAAAAAATACTTATTTCTGGTACAGTATTTTAACCATTCAGTTGGTTATTTTTCGATTCATGTAGTAACAGTTTACTGGAAATTCTTGTTTACAAAATCATAGTTCTCATTACCACACATTTAGAAAAAAATTCAGGACTGAAAAAAAGCGAATAAATGGTTTCAATGACATGCTCTAAGATATCGTGATAAAATTATCAAGTTTTATCACATTTATCAAATTTTATTAGATATTATAATATATTAGTTAATACATACATATTATGCATACATATACACATACATATTACATAAATATTAGACATAATACATACATATTAAAATACCTCATATTATAATACCATTTTACCAAAATCGTTACCAATGCGCTTTGGTAAATATTATCGAGATTTTCGGTATTGCCACAGAGCAAGAAACATGGTAAATTTTACCGTATTCTGGTAGTTTTGACCATACTTTTTTTCTCAATGTTAACAGGAAACTTTGTTAACAGAATACTTTGTAATAAAACGTAGAACTCAATATTTGCAGAAAATAGGTTTTTTGCCAATTTTATAATATGGATTTAATGAAAAAGATTATGAATATATATATATATATATATATATATTTGATATATATATATTGATATATATATATATATATGTTTAACATATATATATATATGTTTTTATATATATTTGATATATTGATATATATATATATATATATATAAACATATATATATATATATATATATATATATTGATATATATATATATATATGTTTGAAATAATAAAGCCTTTAAAAAAATTATTTTATTATTTGAAAATGAAAATTTAGGGATTTACTTACTTCCTTCACTTGAAATGAAATTCACAAGAAATACAAACGGCCATGAAAAAGGTGTTAAGATATTTCATGACAATATATGATTGTTAGTTATCTTTCATTACACAGTTTGTTTATAAACATAATCTATTATTTACAGCCTTTTATTCACAAATCTTTTGTAAATACAACATAGCGTGAGAAAAAGAAAGAAAGAACGAAATAGAATAAGAGGTGTCAGACTGACTAAAAAATATTTTTTTTATGAATGATCACCTCAAAATAAGGCACTAATTCTAAATGTTGTAATTTTTAATGGTTAAATTGAAATTTCAAGATATTTTTTCGTGAGCAATAAAAGAAATAAACACTTTTAAAAAATCTCCCAGTTATGTAATAATACTTTCTTCTGAGAATATGCTGAAGGAATGATATTTAGAAAAGTATCAATGTTTTATTGGCAAATCTTACATAAATATAACATTTTCTTTGAAAGTTGAGAAATAACTTTTTTATAGGAAAATATGTTCAAAAGATTAAAACAATTTTTTTAATCCCTGTTTAGGCCTAGGATGGTAAAAATAAATGTATTATTTATTTATTTTTCGCATTTTTGGTCATATTTTTCCTTTATTTGGTTTTATTTAATGTTTTTCAGATCATTCTTTCTTCATTTTTTTAAGTAACTATTTATGAATTTTGAATAATATTTTTCTTTTTTTGTGAATTGAAATTTTTCAATAAATTGCAGTAATTTTTGCAATGAATCTTACTTATCATTATTTTAAATATACTCCAAAAAAATGTTAAACAAGCGTTGATGCTGTGCAAATTTTTTTATTGAAGCTGTAAAAAATTCTGTTGATACTGTAAGATATTTCTTATGGACAATAGACGTTCTTTCAATTTTAAAAGCATCAGAAAATATTAGAAAATACACTACAATTCCGATGTTCTTGAAATTTCGGAATTATTTTTCAATTTAAGGTTTGGTTATTTTTGACTGTTTTCAGAGATTTTTATTCCATTATAAGGTCATTTTTAAATAATTTTTAGGTGATTATCATTCTAGTCATGAATCATAAATGCCGTCCTATTAAGAATACGAAACTTTGCAATAGATAACCCTGGACATTTTATTGTGAGTAAATAGAGAAATAAAAATGCGCGTCTCATATATGCCATAATGATAACTTCGAAACAAACTACTGAAAGATAAGTTTCAAAAAAGCAACTCTAGATATAGTTATTGCATTTTCTCCAGAATATTTCAGGAATACAACGTGGTTTTAGGAAAAATAGAAAGAAATATTCAACTAAAAAAAATTCTTTAAAGGTCATCATAAATGCCAATCTATAATGAATATACGGCAAACCAATCACAGCACAACAAAACGCTATTAATTTTTAAATGACTGAATTAGTTGACATTTTGCAGTAAAGAAATAAAGATATTAAAACGTTTGTCTCAATTATGTAATAAGACTTTTCAAAACAAACTATTGAAAAATTGATAGTAAAAGAGTAACTTTAGGAATAGTTATTACATTATCTCTTGCAAATATTTCATGAATACAACGTAATTTTAGGAGAAAGAGATTGAAATATTAGAAATACTAAAATAAATTCTTTAAAGGTCATCATAAATGCCAATCTATAATGAATATACGGCAAACCAATTACAGCACAACAAAACGCTATTAATTTTTAAATGACTGAATTAGTTGACATTTTGCAGTAAAGAAATAAAGATATTAAAACGTTTGTCTCAATTATGTAATAAGACTTTTCAAAACAAACTATTGAAAAATTGATAGTAAAAGAGTAACTTTAGGAATAGTTATTACATTATCTCTTGCAAATATTTCATGAATACAACGTAATTTTAGGAGAAAGAGATTGAAATATTAGAAATACTAAAATAAATTCTTTAAAGGTCATCATAAATGCCAATCTATAATGAATATACGGCAAACCAATTACAGCACAACAAAACGCTATTAAATTTTTAAATGGCTGAATTAGTTGACATTTTGCAGTAAAGAAATAAAGATATTAAAACGTTTGTCTCAATTATGTAATAAGACTTTTCAAAACAAACTATTGAAAAATTGATAGTAAAAGAGTAACTTTAGGAATAGTTATTACATTATCTCTTGCAAATATTTCATGAATACAACGTAATTTTAGGAGAAAGAGATTGAAATATTAGAAATACTAAAATAAATTCTTTAAAGGTCATCATAAATGCTAATCTGTAAAGAATATCCTGCTATCCAATTAATTATTCAGCACTACAAAATGCAATTAATTTTTTAATGGCTGAATTAGTTAGCATCATTCCGTAAAGAAGTAAAAATATGAAAACGTAAACGTTTTTTAGTAAAAAAGTATCTATAGGTACAGTTATTGCATTTTCACTCAAATATTTTAGGAATACAGTGGGGTTTAGGAAAAAAGAGAAAGTTATCTTCGAAAGTTTACAGCAATTTCTTTAAAGGTCACCATAAATGCCAAACTATCTATAAAGAATACACTATACAAATCAATTAAAAAGACGGCACAATTAAACGCTATTTATTTTTTAATTACAAAATTTAAATACGTTGATATTTCATCATAAAGAAGTAACTGCATGAAAACGCTTATCTCAATTATGAAACAAAACAATTTTCGAAACTAACTGTTGAAAGATTGATAGTAAAAAGTTTCTATGTGTATAGTTATTGCATTTTGACTGAAATATTTCATGAATAAAATATTATTATAGGAAAAAGGGAAAGAAATATTCGAAAGTATAAAACAAAATCTCATAAAGGTCATCAGAAACGCCAATCTATAAAGAATATATTGCAAGCCAACTAAGCATGCGGCAATATAAATTTTTTAATGGCTGAATTTAAATACGTCGATATTTTACCGTAACGACATTAAAACTTATACTTCGATTATGTTATAAAAAGCCGTGATGGCTTGGGTGATAGAGCATTCGTCTTCTGATAAGGTGAACCTGGTTCGAATCCCAGCGATGGCTGGTCGATACGAATTCCGTATTCGGCTTGCACCGACCACAGTGTTGACGTAAAATTTCCACAGTGGTAGACGGATCATGGCTTAGAGTCCCCTTGCCTTCAAGATAACCCTGGGAAGTTTTCGTGGTTTTCCTCTGCGTGTAACGCAAATGCGGATTAATTTCATCAAAAAAGTCCTCCACGAAGGCACATTTCTCCCAATACTTTATCCAGGTGTTCCCTTGTCTTCTGGATTCAGCTCAAAATTACAAGACTACGGAGTTGAACATTAGTAGTCGTAAATCCAAAAAATTGGGTCGTCTGTTCAACGACGGTTATAAAAAGAAAATGTATTATGACTTTTCGAAACAAACTGTTAAAAGAGTGATAGTAAAAAAGTATCTATAGATGTAGTTGTTGCATTTTCTCTTAAATAATTTTTGGTTTTAGGGAAAAAAGTAAAAAATGTTCGAAATCCTAAAAAAATATCTTTAAAGGTCATCCATCATAAATGCCGATCTCATAAGAATATATTGCAAACTAATGAAGCATACTACACAACAAAACACTATTAATTTTTTAATGACTGAATGTGAAATAAGTTGACATTCTACCGACTTTAAAACGTGTATCTAAATGATGTAATAAGAATGTTTTTGAAACAATCTGTTGCAAGATTTATATTAAAAATTCGTTTTATATCAGTTAATGCTTGATACTTTGAAGCAGATGTCTAACGTAAGCAAAAAAGCTCTTTTTTTCTTTTTTGCAATGAAGTTTGTTTAAATTTACTGATTTAGTTTCACAGATAATTGACTTATTGAATCTTTGGATAATAAGTTGTACACTAACTCGTTAGCACGCAGCTTATTAATTTGAGAACTGTTTGTTCTTTAAAAATATTAAAAATATGGAACCAAAATTGTTCACTTAATAGTTTTTTTTTCTTTAGGATACGTAACATGTCTATTCCCCATAAATATATTAGGGTGTTGATATAACAATTAAGGCGAACGGTTTATGCCCATTTTTCAAAAAAAAGACGAAGATCCAATCGTCATTTTTGCCAAGTGTTATATTTTGAGGATTACTTTGATAAATCAATAATGTGGAAAAATGATTCTCCCCGAGAGTTATTACACAGTGAAGATGAGTGGAGAAAAACTATTCTTCCATGCAACAGAAAAATCACCGTAAATGACAAACGAATTCGAATTTGACATTTTTATATATTTTGCTATAATAAGCTAATTGAACAACAATGTTCCTGTTCGCGCAAAAAGCCGCTTTTTCTCAGGATTAGATTTTATCGACATAACAGTTCTTTTCCTTTCCTTGAACTGCAAGCTTTAATATTAACAAGTCGGGTGGTTAGAGGTTAGTAAGTATTATGCTTTTATTCCATAACGTCCGGGTCTTATTACGTTCTTTTTTTTATTTATTTTTTTTGTAATTCTTAATATTATTGTACAATAATTCTTATAGTCACGTACATTCTCAATCTTGAGTGCTCTTATTGTAGTAATGGAGCATTCTTTCTTTTTTTTTTCTTCTTTTTTTTAGAACATTTTCTCACTCCTATATTTAGGCAGTATCCGGAGCCTTATAGGGCTAATGAGCAAATACTGCTATTATCATAAAAAAAAAAACTTTAATATATTTTCAAAATTAAAAAAAAAATTATTAATTAGTTAATGTTAAATAAGTAACAAAACATAATTAATTTGACCAGCATTTTATAAATTAAATTTAAAATCTGTTAAAGTCTTAACAATTCAAGCATACACAAATTACATCAAATAGTAAATATTTACAATGTTCATAAGCTTCTGGGAAAAATTAAAAAGAGGTAGCAATAAAGATGAATGTTTTTAAGAATGATGTTATGATTTTCACAACTAGAATAATCAAAGGAAATATTTCTGGTTCCGAAATCAGAGAACCTGATTTTTCCTTCTAACGGGAAATCGTATTGTAAGAAACTTAAAGCTTATTTAGAACAAAATGAATACCATTTTATGAGTGTTATTAGGTGAACACGAACCCTGAATAAGTTATATTAATATATTTACTCTTACTATTTTTAAATTTATAAAATAAAATGAATTTTGCTAAAGTAAGAAAAACGAATTGAGCTGAAGTTTTAAACAAGTGTACGAAATTTTAAAATACGTGAAATAGTAACTTTTGCAAAGAAAAGTTATTTATTAAAAAAATATATATACTTTTACATTACAAAACAAAAAATAAATAAATAAAAAAAAAAAAAAAAAAATATATATATATATATATATATATATATATATATATATATATATATATGGGTGATTCTCACGAAATATGACAATTCACTGTCCCTTGCTCCAAGATCTAATACTATTATATTAAAAGAACTTTTTTTAAAAAAAATTAATAAATAGCATCGCTGTTAACATTTTAAAATGACTCTGCACTAGCAATGACTGTTTTGTATAGTTAAAAAATTTAATTGAACTTCAAAATGTCATTTTCCTGGCATGTCCCAAACAATGTTTCCAATAATAACTAGCTTCAAAACTTCCCATAAATTTTTCAATATCTAATTTTTTTAATCTCAACCGTTGTAAGCATTTCTAGAATATACGCAGAGGGTATTATTTACAAAAACTTCGTTTAAAATAATTTTTGCTGTCAATAATTTGTTTGTCCCAAGAAAATCTGTCATTTTCCTGGCTACTTTTATTTAGTGGTTTATTTATAACCAAAATAGTTAGAGCCAGCAATCAATATCTCATGTTAATAGATTGATTATATACGTAGTATATGAACATGTCTTGTTGCGTGAATTTTCTGGTTCAAAATCTATTTCAAAAAATTTCTCAAGGTGAGTAGGTTTTTATGTTGTCATTTTCCTGGTTTCTTGAAATCATAAATAACATAAACTCCATAGATTTATCTGAGTTATTTTAAGGAATCCTGTTGTTTTCTGAAGAATATAACCGTCTTAGGCCAAAATATTAAATTAAAGTAAAGTTATATGCTATAAAATGGCGAATTTGTCATTATCCTGACTGTGATTTTCCTGGTTTAAGAATGACATGACATTGAAACAGTTACCAGAAAATTTTTTAAACAGTTGAATGTAAAGCAAATATTAACCTAATATCAAGTTTATGTAAGATTGTTATATGACTGAATGTAATCAAAGTTTTTTTATTTATTTAATGATTGATTACTACGTACAGTTTTATTCTGTACATATCAGCAACAAAAACATTTTTGATTCTTTCCACAGTGGATAAAATAATTAGTTTAGGCAATTCATGGTTCACCTAATATAAAGGCCTAGGTTTTGTTACTTACTAATAGCTTAAAATGACTGTTTTTTCAAATTTATAAGCTAATATGTCATTTTTCTGGCATTCAAGATTTGGTGAATTTCTATTTTATTTTTTCTCGAGCAAATGTCAATAAACTACACTGCTGTCTCTAAGGTATTAATAAGTGTAACTAAAGAAGTATACAAAAAAAATTTAGATTATTTTGAAGACTTTAAATCTGAAGAAATTTTTTGGTCCGAAATGTCATGTTTCGTGAGAATCACCCATATATTAATAACTACAATACTATAATGTCTTAAAAATATTGTAATATTAATACGCGACATATTAAAAAAGTAATTTTCCTATAACAAGGCATACTTTATAATGAATTTCTTACCTGAATATGAAGACAAAGCCATTCCGGCATTTTCAACGCAAGAGGTCAGCTCTGAAAATACGTTAACTTCGTTAAATTTCTTAAAATATTGGGGAGTTTTTTTTTTTTTTTTTTTTGTCAATTAAAAATTATCCTACTTTTACTACTTCGCAGAAAAAATCCTATACATATTGCGAACAGTAATAGAAGTAAATATTTTAATTTTCTTTACGACTTCTCAGAAGATGATTCAAAACTCAATTTAAATGTCCTATGAATACTACGGTTTCAGAAAATAAACTTTTTAGTGATAAAAAAAAAGTAATCTATTGATATTGTAATAAATTGGAATTAAAAGAATTCTGCCACTATATATAAATAATTTAAACAGATATATTAAAAGTCCGATAAAGAATTGGTTATATTTAAAAGTCTAGATAAAGGTCTTATAAGGGTCTCATTAACTTAAAAAGTATCGACTTTATTTCTTTACAACAATAAATATAATTTGCACGAAACTCAATTGTTGCGGGTATAAATTTCGGCCGAAACAGAAAAGAAATTCTAAAAGCAGATAATAATACAGTATCATTAAACCCATCATCTATCCAAAATCTTATGACTGCATTTAAACGCTAATTACTCCAAAAAGTGCAGATGCCAATGATATTTTCAAACCGGAAGTCCTAACTGATATAACACTCACGGTTAAATTTAATTTGTTTATTTTTATCATCATTTAAAAACTTCAGTGCACACAGAGAAAGACATTCTGGCAAAATTACCGTACTGTATGGAAATGGCATTTCTGATAAAAATAAATTTAAATAAAGCGTGATTCTTAACACTGTACTTAAAACCGTTCCTTTGGTAATTTTTCCGTTCATATGCTAACGTTTACCAAAAATCCTGGTTCTCAAAATTATAGTTGATTACCGTACTTTTAGTAAAAAATACAATCGTAAAACTGAAAAGAAAAATTTAACCGAATAAATGGTTTGTATGCCAACCTCAAAAGAAGCATGATAAAATTACTAAATTTTACCACATTTTATGACAATTTTATTCAAATTTAATTATTATAAAACCATATTTTATTGTTAATTTTACCAAAATCATTAACAAAGCGCTCCGGCAAAAACTAACGAAGTTTTGGGTGTTCCTATAGAGCCAGAAACACCATACATTTTTCTTATTCTGGTAGTTTTGACCATTGTTTTTTTCTCACTGTACGATTATTAGGTCTTATTTATTCGTTTTGATTGCTAATATTTAATTGTCATTATAAATGTCATTTTAAAACAGAAATGAAACGGTAAAGTTTAAATTTCAATGACGCTTTAAATATTCCAAAAAAATCACCCGTAAAAACTGAAGGAGTTGTCATGCAGTGCCGGATTACCCGTTAGGCCAGACTGGGCCAGGTCCCCCAATGATTAAGGGCCCCCTTAAAAAAAATCTTTGAAAATAAATTTTAAAACATTAAGAAAGACAATGATTTTTTTAAAAAAAATAAATTTCAAATATATATTAATAAAATGCGATAATATTTTTTGTTCTAATTTAACAAAATAAAGTAAAATTTAATTTATTATTATTTATTTTTATTTTAAATATGCTTTCTAAATGAAAAGATATATAAATACTTTTATATTTGAATAAATAAAAAAGATTCGAGAAAAAATTTAATTTTAGGGCCCCAAAAATTTGAATGGCCTAGGACCCCGCGTACGCTTAATGTGCCCCTGTTGTCATGTATGTAATTCTCTCCCTCCCTCTCTCTCTCTCTCTCTCTCTCTTTCTCTCTCTCTCTCTTTCTTTCTCTCCCCCCTCTCTATCTCTATCTATCTATCTATTTTTATTTTTATTTCTCTATCTATCTATCTCAACAAAGGGTTTAACAAAGAGTTATTGAAGAATTTTCAATTTTTTATCATAAAATACTACATTAGAGATACCAGTTAAAGGTTTTATTAAAATTAATTTTTTTACTAACTTCTTTTTACCCTATCACATTTTACGTAACTACATTTATAGCTAATTTCCCTAGTGATTAAATTTTCAGAAGTGAAATGGTGTATTAAAATTTGCTGGAAGTGTCATCCCTGTATTTTTAATGGTACAAACTTTGGGTTTTCGTCTTATTATACATAAAATTGAAGAAAGTAGAAAAGTTGAACGTTTCAGAAACTCCGTAAAGTAGCTACTGGCAGAATTCGTACTGTTCAGAGATAAATGAAAAATAGATTAAGCTATTCGTTTGTCGAAGTCTACTTTTTTAAATAAGTCTATTAGAAAAATTATGATAATTCTGTAGTTCCTAATGACTTCAGGTGAGTTCAACGTATGATTGCATATTTTTAGCTATTGTTTTCAAATATTAAAGTAAATTTTACTTGACGTTTAAAATATGTTAACCCTTTCTTTCTGGAAGGTTATATACAGTGTATCAAACTATAAACGGTGTACACATGAAGCCTGGAGCATTACAGAGGAAGTTGATCAAAGTTTCATTTGAGATTTATGCTCTATTTATTATACATTTCATATATATTCCTTATGTCTCTAGATTCTGAACTTCCGTATGTGCAGTTGGGTCAATGTAACTTGTTGCTATAGATTAAAAATTCAGTAGAAAAAAAATAAGTATTATTTCTACATATACTTGGTTTTATCTGACCTGGTCGGATAAAATTAGGTTTTAGCATGCACTGTTAGAAATTTCTCGGAAAAAATGGTTAAGTAAACATTTTTTAAATGGTTATTTTATCATATTTAATCAAAACAGTCAAATTACCATAAATAAAATGGTAATCAAACTGTTATGTTTGAGAAAAACTGTTTATTAACTGCATTCACCTAATACGGTTAAACGACCAAAATTTTATCGCTCCAACTAGAACTACCTAATGAGGCTACTTAGTTCCTTTCAACTGCGTGCACATCTTAGCCAAGCGGACTTATCGGTCAATCTCATGACCGTCAGAGCTGGAGTTCGAGTCCTAGTGTTGACACCACAATATTTCCTCCATTACCTTCAACACATGAAGAATTTCCAGTGTCCGGCACTCTCCAATGCCCATTACCTTACGAAAAGCTTAGCTCCTATGTCTAGTTAGATACTAATTCTTTTTCTACGTTTTTGAAAAATGCTAGTTGTAAATGGTTAAAAAACCTTATAGTTTTGTATTTATAGTTTTATAGCCATACATTTTGTAAATGGTTAAAAACCCTTATAGCTTTGTATTTATGGTTTTATAACCATACATTTTGTAAATGGTTTCAAAACCATAAAGGAAAAAAATTTTCTTTACTGTAAACTTTACGGTTAATAGGATGGACAGACAGCTGCCAGTTATTTTACCATAATTTTAGAATGAAAATTTTAACAGTGTACTTCCAAAAAATAATTAATTTACTCTCCAAATCATTTTTTAATTTTATAAATTTTATAAATTTGGAATTAAAGGATTGTTTTATCAACCAAATAAACATTTAAACAATTTTATTAAAAGAATTTCTTAGAGAAAATAAGAAAACTTTAACGAACCTGGTTTGTCCAACTTTTTCCTACCTGTTTATTTAGTATACCCATATGTATTATTTTATCAAAATTATGTAGTGTCTTCAAAATTAAACATGTACATTAATTTATAGAACTCATTCCATAAATAGTTTTTTTACTATTATTTTCGATTCCTCTATTCCTCTACTTATTCCATAGCATTTTATAAGAAAATATTTTACTTATTTTCACCAACATGCAGTTCACGAAAATGTAATGCTGGGTACACTTTCACCAAAATGTTTCTGTAGTGTCACCAAAATTAAACAAGTAAACTTATTTACAGAACTCGTTCCTTATAATATTTTTTGTATTATTTTTTCGATTTTCCTATTCTTACTTTTCTTCTACTAATTCCATAGTTTTTAAGGAAATATTTAATTTATTTTTACCAAGATGTAGTTCACAAAAACGCAATGTAGTGTAAATTTTCACCAAAATGTTTTATGTAGTGTCTCCAAAATGAAACACGTAAATTATATATATATTTTTTTTTTTTAATTTTTCTATTCTTTCTTCTCTTCTACTTATTTCATAGTTTTTTTAAGTAAATTTTTTATTTATCTCGTTCCATTCTTCTATCTTTCTTTGCTTCTGTTCATTACTTATATATTTTAAGGGAATATATTACTTTAGTTATTTTCTTTTATTCTTTCTAATCATATATTCATATTCTAGTCTTTCTATTCATATAATTTCAATATATATACTCATTCCATATTCCACCTAACAATAATGGAAGAAACACTTTCAGTTTGACGAAAATTTACAAATTTCTCAAGAAACAACGAGAGAATTATTTTATAACTTGAAAGGAGTTCAAGCCATGCAATTTCTCATACTCGTTAATAAAGTTTAAAGCCTTCCGAGATTTGAGGGACCACCAATAAATTACGAACGAAAAAAAGTTTTTTGAATAAACTGCACCAAAAAATATAGCAATAAACTTGTAATTTAAATAATTTACTTTGGTTATATGTAAATTGCATAAAATTTCGTAAGCCTAGCTTAAAAATTTATAGTGATACGGACATTTTTTATAAATTTGGATTCGTCTCTTGAGAATTTCTTTGGATAACTTTCGTAAATGTAAAGAATATAACTAAAAGTGATTTTATTTTTTAGGCTTCTGCTGCTGGATTTAAAGATATACAATTTTTGTTATTGTCATGGCAGGATCATCAAATTTTTAGACGCGCAATTTTAAAGATTTCCAGCTATTCCAGATATTTAAACTTTTCATCCAAGTTAGGCAAATCTTGCTCTTGTATTTGGTCGTAAAGATCTTTTAGGATCCACTGTTTAAGCACCCGCGGTACCAAATATAACTACAATAAATAAAATTGCTTTTAATAAAATTGGTCATCTACAGTTACCTATATTCAACCCAATTCATATTACGTTGTCTTATATTAAAAGTAATACAATATAATAACAAGCATTACCCGAGAAAAGGTGATAATATAGCATAGCAAAATGTCTTGTAAACAAGGAAATATAATTACAAAATATTATTCCATTGAAGTTTTGAAAATATATGCAAATAACGTAAAAGTTGGTCTAGCATACTAAGAAATTTTGATTCCTACCTGAATTATTCGTATCATTCACAATAGCTTCAAAAGATTAGGTGGAAAAGACAAAATTTCTCTGTTTAAATGTTTACATAGTAAGTGTCTCGAAAATAACGGCGTGCACTTAAGGGGCACGATTGAGTTTCCGTTACATGTGCACACGCGCGATGAAAGATGCGCAAGTTGAGATTATAAATTGTTGTTATTGTAACATTTCTTTGGATGGGAAAGAAAGAAAAAAAATCTTTTGGAATTCTGAACTTAATTTTTGAAATTTGACCGGCTAATTCTTAATGATCAAACATTGCGCGAAAATAGAAAATTCAATTTATCTGTGACAAGGATTTTGTAATCCCAAATGATCATAATAATTGAGTATAGAGCAGTAAAAATTTTCATATGCACACTCTTAGAAAATTTCTCAGCAAAAATTATGAAACAGCAATTTATTTGAGTGTTATTTTACCATATTCGGCTAAAACAGTCAAATAACCATAAAAAAGATGCTATTCAAAGTGTTAAGTCTGAGGAAAAAAAACGTTTATTGATTGTTTTTACCTAATACGGTTTAATAACCAGAATTCTTTTCTCGGCAAAGGCCCACCTTATGAAGTCACATTGTTCCCAACCGTTTCCATGTGAACAAAAAAAAGTACCAAATGAATGGTTTAAATCAGTAGTGCCAAACCACTGGGCCGTGAACCGATACTGATCCGTGGATCAAATGGTACCAGCCCGCCTAAGGAACATTAAATTCTTTTCCTTTTATTTTCTGTGAGGTATTTCTCTCGGATTTGTACGACTTTTCATGGACAAGAGATTAACTAGGAGCTGAGATAAATACCTATTCTGAAATAAACTTAAAAAGCGTATACCACGCATGGAACTGTATTTTTTGAGGGCATGTTTAAACGCAATTAAATTAAAATTCAATATCGCCCCCCTTCCCCTTCAGCGAATCGTAGTAAAATTATCAAACGTTGACCAGTTCGCGACGATAAGAAGGTTGGGGAGCACTGATTTAATTACCATATATTTTGGTTTTACCTGAATTATAGTTTGATTTTTTTTAACCAAAAATATCATTATTAGACAAATACAGTAATTTTACAAGATTATTTTTTTCATCCGTGTGTAAACAAATTTGTTCAAGAACTTTTTTACTATCGGTGGTTTTTCATGGATAGGTCACTTTTTGTGGCCGGTTGAAAATCAGAAAAAATATTTACTACATTCTCTTTTCAATACTACGTTTGTTTTAATTTTTTGTATTGGATAAACATATTCAAATTAAAAATTAATAAATATAGCATTGAACTATATTTATAAAAACAATTTTAAAATTTTTTAATAACAGCAATATTTAATTTAATTTTTTTTTCCTTTTAGAGCTTAAGCTTTTTAGCCAATATATTGATATAAAAACTCCAGTTTAGACAAATACGTTAAGCGTCTGAAATATACTACAAAAGCAGATTACTAATTCATAAGAAACTGATCTAAAAGATAAATTCAATTTCGACAGACATTTGTGCTACGATTCCTAAATTCTCCTAATCCAAAAAATCCAAATCCAAAAAACATTGTATTCCATAACAAGAACTTTCTGCGTGTTCTCTTTTTAAGAATTCATTTCCATTTTACTTCAAAAATTTTAATCAAATTTATATAGTAAAAAAAATTTTAAACTTGTAAAGTAAATTAGAATTATGAATATTTTTGTTAGTGTGAATTGCTTCTTCTCGAATCAATTTTGCACTTTTTTTGATAGCACTTATAAAAGGCAACATACTTAAAGAAAATAAAATCTAGTAAAATTACCTTTCTTGCAAAAAAAAAACTATAAGTCTGATTATTAAAATCAAAATATACGGTATTTATACCATTCATTTGGTAATTTTTCCGTTCATATGATTGCGGTTTACCGGAAATTCAGGTTTTCGAAATTATAGTTCTTGTTACCACAAATTTAGTAAAAAATGCAAAACTGAAATATAAATTTTATGGAAAAAATGGTTTTTATGTCATGTTTTATGGTATCATGATAAAATTTTAATTTTTTTACATTTTGTAAAACCAAATGTTACTGTTTATTTAACCTAAATTATTACCAAAGAGCTTCAGGAAAAATTATCGAAAATTTTGGTGTTCCCGTAGAGCCAGAAACACGGTAAATTTTACCATAATCTGGTTGTTTTGACCACGCATTTTTTTCAGGGTAGTGCGTAAAAAACAAAACCAGAAAAAGAAAGAAAAGAAGAAAGGAAAACACTATTTTATGTGTAAATAAAATAAGCGTATTAAAGCTTATGAACCAATACATGTAAAATTGCTTAACAATTGAAATTATTACAGTATTATAAAATTTAATGTGCACAAAATATCATATTGATAGAACAAATTAATAAAGCATTTCAAATAAATATTTATACAGTTTTTCTGTCAATACAGTTTATTCATAATATATTGACATCTAGTTTTGGCATTTGTCAGAAACAGCCAGTATAGACTCGACATTAAAAAACTGTGGAGCAGCGCCGGAAGGAACTGCAAAAGATATCTTCATCTGAGGAAAAAACAGTTACAGTTAAAATAAAGACATTTTTATACTTTAAAGCAAAAAAAAATTGGTAAAAACATTCAACAAATATGATTATACTTGTTGCTAATACAAAGCTTTTCACAATCGCAATGAATATTAAAAACCTTATAAAGAATTAATTTTTTTTTTAAATATATATTCGTATTAAGCGTCACTAGTTAATATTTATGCAAAAAAATCACGCATTTAAAATTCGATTTCTCAGGACCTATTTTGCACAAATTTTGTATTTTGCCATGTAAAATTATATTCTTTAAAATAATGCAAAAATTTGTATACCTTACAATTCAATAATCTTTCGAACATCGTGAAATAAAATAATAAATATTTACTGAAAATAAATTTTTGCATGAAATTATACTTCGATAAACGAATTTTATAATTATGTACGAAAATTTTTCAATCTACTTAAAAAGTTCTCGAAATACACAAAAAGTAAAATTAACGTTGAAGGTTCCAAACTTTGGAGCGCTCTCCTGACCAAATTATTAGGACCTTATTTCCCAGATTGCGGCTAATTCCTTATATTTTGTCAAAAACGGAATCCGTCGAAAAAAAGGTATGTTTATTCTGAGAAAGTACGTTTGTTGTCTGATTTCGTAACTTATAATATCGTCTGCACTAACTAGCATATTTGAGATCATCCCCTCGAGCCCTTAAGATCGAGTTATAGAACGTGAAGATCCAAACATTAGGTCAAAAGTTATTCTGGGTGGTACTTTTTTTTAACGCATTACTCATACAAGAGTCTTTCTTTTTTTTTTTTTTTTTTTTTTTGAGAACTTTGCTTTTGAAATAGCGAGAATGTTTTCTTATATTTACATAGGAGTAAAATGATGAAAAACAAAGAATTCGAATATACTGGGTGTGCTGTAAGCCCCACAGTAAACTCACATTTTTAGAATCCTTGTCAAATATGAGATTAAAATTGCATACACATTCTAAATTTATTATATAAACAAGGTAAAAACAAAAACACTGTCGAAATCTGTGAAATGATTCTTGAAAAAAGCGACATTAAAATCACCGAAACAAGTTTAATAACCGGATGAAGCTTTGACATTTTTCTAATAATCGTTTTTCATACGCTTAGTTTCCTCTGTGAATCAATCAGGTTTTGATGTTTTTAATCACATTTTCCTAGTTGATGCTTTGTTAGATTTAGTTAGATGGCATTGGCCCACATTGGGCTGTCTGGCCAACTATGATGATCATGATCATGCTAAGTTAAGTTCCGATAACGTTTTTGATTTTCAGCCTTATAAGCATTTATTTGTTACTCACACGGAGAGAAGAAATTATGGTAAAATTACCGTACCGTATAATAATGAAGTTTCTGGTTTACAAAAAATTAAGAAATTTTTAAAAAAAACATAATTCTGGTAGTAAAAACTGAAATATGCGGTATTTAAATCATTCAATTGGTGATTTTTTCCGTTCCTATGTTATTTATTTACCGGAAATTCTGGTTTTCAAAATTACAGTTTTTATTACCACACGTAGTAAAAAATACAAAACTGAAAAACAAATTTAACCGAATAAAGGGTTTTTATTCCTTGCTCCAAGGAAACATGATAAAACTACCAGATTTACCATTTTTTCACATATTATAAAACCATATTATATAATTAATTTTATCAAAATCATTACCAAAAGCTTTCGATAAAAACTTTCAAGCTTTTTTATGTTCCCATAAAACCAGAAACACGGTAAATCTTCCCTTATTTTCGTAGTTTTGAGCACTTTTTTTCTTAGTGCATAATATGTGTACATTTTACTCTATTTTTGACAAGGATTTTAAAAGTTTGTATTAAGACCGATCATAATAAAACCTTTTTCAAGTTTTATAAGTTAAACCCACAGCAAATAGCGTTAAAAATAGAAGATAGAACATACAATGATTAATACTTACTTGTGTCGCCTGATGCCATTGTAAGGTCAAGTTATAGGTACTGAACTGTTGCACTGCTTCCCCACTATAGCTAGGTAAGTTTTGGACATAGGTGTAGTCATTCATAGATGGTATCACAAATGTTTCTTTTGCTGTACTACTCTGAGGGTCTTTAGCTAAGTTCGGTCCTTTACGATATCTTAATTGGACACACATGGCGTTCGCATCTGAAGTTCCATTTATTTTTTTAGTAAATATGACAGTAGCATTCTGACCAGGTTGAAGAACTGTTTCTAGGTAGTTGCCTGCCAAATAAAGAAACACAATAACAACAAATAAATGCTTATTTGAAGATGGTTAAGATGATTAAAATAGTTTTTTTAACAGCCATGGACCATAAATGCTTAAAGATGGTTGAGATGATAAAAATACTTTTCTTGACAGCTATGGGCCATAAATGCTTATTTAAAAATGGTTGAGATGATAAAAATAGTTTTATTTTACAGCCATGAACTATAAATGCTTGTTTAGAGATGGTTGAGATGATTAAAATAGTTTTTTTTAACAGGCATGTACCAAGCGGTATGTGGTTTTCGATAGATAAATAATTAAATTGAATTTATTGAAAGGTTATTAAAATGTACTTTTGAGAAATACGGAATTTATATGATTTTTTGATAATTAATATCGCAATGCATTTGGCAAAAATAGTTAAAATATAGCAGTATTTTGTTTTTAAATTTGACTGTAAAATATAAAATAATTGTTTGATCATGTATTAAATAGTCAATTCCCAAAACATGTCGTTCGAAAACATTTATGCACAATTTAAAATTAATTTGACATTCAGATTTCGAGTTATCGCATTTAAAAATAAAAGAAATTACAAAAGGCTTACATTTTGAGGTATAAGGCTTAACTGACTACTTAAGCTTAATATTGTATGTCCTATAGGTATGCTATGTATTAAAATATAATAAGTTTTGTTCTATTTGCAAACTTAACACTGTTCAAATCGTTTAGAGAAGACAAAAAAAATTATTTTAATTAATGCAAAAAATAGGAAGTTTGATTGAGTCACAATTCGTTTCAAAAGATATTCAAGTATCAATAGTTTGTATAGTGATGCATATTTGCATCAATTTTCATTTTCATTTTATTTTTCAAGAAAACCATATATATATATATATATATATTGACATTCATTGAACTTATTAAAAGCATAAAACTTTCAGTTACGCAAATAGCTGGAGAACAATTCAGATCTTCAACATTATGATGCAATTGACTTAATTAAGACAAATACCACAAATTTTACGAGCACACATATCGCATGTACTCAGTGGTTCTTAGTGGAGTCAGGGATCGAACTCCGGCCCACTAGACCACTGGGCTACCCCGGCCTTAAAACTAAGGACTAAGTTACTTACGTACAAAAGTCTTATAAGATCTACCCAGCAAAAAATTCAGTATCAAATTACGTGATAAAGTACATGCATTTGCGAGCATCATCCGTAAAATCCACTTTACTGCAAAATCCATTTTTAGCTATCATTTACCATATACCCCTGAGACATGGGCATTAACTGCAAGTGCTGAAGAAGCCCTTGAGATTTTTGAGAGGACAATCTTCCAAGATATTTAGAGGGTAATTTAAGTAAGTGGTTCATAAAAAAGAAGAACTAACTCAGAACTGTGCAAAATATTTAAAGAACCTGGCATTGTTAAATTCCTCAAGATGCTGAATTTCAGATCTATTGTCACGTGGTTAGAATGCACTAGTGCAAAAAAAAAATTTTTTTTAGTCTGATCTCTTAAGGTTAAGACTTGAAAGAAGACCACCCCAGCAAAAATGAATCAATACCCAGGTCAATTTTTTTATGGTATTCCATTGATGGACCAAAATAATCTTGATGGTAACCAACAATAATTCCATCATGAACCATAATGCTTTTGATGGTAACCATCACCCTAATATAGGAATTCGGAATGATTTATGATGACCCAACATAAGAATTATCAACTTGTTTTGATGGCTTGTTCATGTTGAACCATCAGAAATTTCCATCGTAGTTTCTTAGAAATCAAATGATGGAACTATCATGAGCCACCATCACCTCAATGTTGGAATTTGGAATGATTTATGATGGTCCAGCATAAAAAATATAAAAATAAATAAAAAGATTGTTTTGATGAATTATTCTTGAGAACCAACAAGAATTCCCATTAAACCATCCTAGAAATATATGGTTGGAACCATCATGGAAAATCACGCATCATCAGTAATTGTTGGCCCATGGGGATCAAACTTTTCTTGATGGTTAACCATCATACTATTAAAGTAGCATTTTCTATCATGGAATGATGAAAATTTGGTGGCATATCAAAAACGATGAATGCATAATAGAAAATGTTTGGTGATAGTGACCATCAAATAATGTTGGACATTTATGAATCGCACCGAAACCAACATAAACCATCAAAATGTTTTAATGGGACCATCAAGAATTGTGATTTAGGGAGTGTCGAAATGGATCTTGACCTCTAGAAGCAAAAACATAAAATTGAAAAAAAAGTCCCAAAAAGTTGGAATATCTTGAAAAAAATTAATGGAGAAGGCCAGAACCCATTCCGGGCTGTCGATTTACTGAGGGGAAAAAAGATAAGTTACTTGTTTCGAGATTTAAAGAGAGTAAACAATTAAAAAACAGGCATATTAAATATAAAAAAATTTAATGTGTTATGCATCTCTCTTTCCATAAAAATCCTTGGGAAGAGAATACATCAGGTATATATCTATTTTAAAGCGTGTTATTATCAAATAGATACTTACCCCCTAAAGCTGGTATAATATACCAATTATTCGCTCCATAAGCATTTATTAGGCAATCGGGTTTGTTAGGATTCATAAAGTTGCAATGGAAAATGTGTGGTTGTTTAATTGGCTGATAAGGCGCCTGGTTATTATATCGTTCTAAAAAATAATAAAAAATAACAACAATTTTTAACCAACTGCTGTTTAACTCTGAAAACAATAGTAATTAAAAGACTTGAAAATTATTTCTGAGATTTAGATATTGTAATAATGATGATGATTTGAGTGATACTTGTTATGACATTTAAGATAAATAAAGAAATTAATACTGAATAGAGTTGTAAATAGTTGTGCCCGTGCATAATTTAAAATTGTTTCTCAGATACACATATTGACATAATGATGATTATTTGTATAATAAATGTTATGATATTTCAGTTCAACTTGATCAAAAGTTATGTTGAGTTAAGCTACAGATAACGCACGTGCATACCTGTAAGACATTATGGTGAATAAAATTACAGATAACGGTGCACATACATAGTTTAAAATTGTTTCTTAGTTACACATATTGACAGAATGATTTTTATTTGTATTATTATTATGACATTTGAATTAAACTTGATAGGACATTATGTTGAGTAAAGTTACAGATAATTGAAGCGCGCACCTGTAAAACATTATGTTAAATAAAATAATTGATAACAGTGCACGTACATAGTTTAAAATTGTTTCTTAGTTACACATATTGACATAATGACTATTGTTTGTATTATAATTATTATTACATTTTAATAAAACTTGATTGGACATAATGTTGAGTAAAGTTACAGATAATGGAAGCGCGTACCTGTAAAACATTATGTTAAATAAAATAATTGATAACAGTGCACGTACATAGTTTAAAATTGTTTCTTAGTTACACATATTGACATAATGACTATTATTTGTATTATAATTATTATGACATTTTAATAAAACTTGATAGGACATTATGTTGAGTAAAGTTACAGATAATGGAAGCGCGTACTTGTAAAACATCATGTTAAATAAAATAATTGATAAGAGTGCACGTACATAGTTTAAAATTGTTTCTTAGTTACACATATTGACATAATGACTATTATTTGTATTATAATTATTATGACATTTTAATAAAACTTGATAGGACATTATGTTGAGTAAAGTTACAGATAATGAAAGCGCGTACCTGTAAAACATTATGTTAAATAAAATAACAGATGACTGTGCACATACATAATTCAAAATTATTCTTCTTATACGTGTATTAGGATATTGAGGATAATTTGCATTATAATGATTATATGAAATTCAAGACAAACTTGATGAAACATGTTGAGAAAAGTTACAAGTAATACAGTACGCACATAGTTTAAGATTCAAATTATTTCATAATTGAATCAATATTTTATATTTGGATTGAATTGTACTTGAATGTTATAATATTCTAAGATTCAAATATTGTCATAATTATGATGGCTTTTGAAATAATGATAATGACATTTGAGATAAACTTTGATGAGATATTATATTGAATTAAAATCCACATAAGTATGCACGTGCATTATTTAAAATACACCCAACCATTTGATTGAAACTGAACAGACATTATATTGAATAAAGTTATAGATAATTGCGCACGTGATTAATTTGAAGTTGTTTCGGAGGTACACATATAGAGATAATGATGATGTAGAATAATAATCATGACATTTGTCAAAAGCTTGGACTCTTCAATGTTAATTTTAAGTTGGCTTGTTGAATCGGGTCTCTGGAATGAATGTACCGAATCTAAAGATTTTGGCACATTTATAAAATTTGTTAATCCAAAAATCATCACATGTAAAAGATATTTTTATTTTTTTTTTTTTATTCTTTAATTAAATAATGGTCAAAGAATGCTTGAAGTATAGGATATGCAAGTATTAACACTAATTTAATCTGATTATTTAAATTGACAAAATCAGAAATTTGAAAAAAAATCGGTCGAAAAAGTTTTGAAAAATTAAATTTTCAATTTACGTCTCCGCTGAAACAATGAAATACATAAAAATTCAAAATAACATTATGGGATCCAAACTATCGACCATTACTCTGTCTAAACTATTGGGATCATATTTTTCTAATTGCCGTAACTCAAAATATTGTCTGCACAAAATAATTGCATATTTAAGATTAAGCCTTCAAATCATTAATATTGATTCTAAGAACTTAATTCAAAAATTAGATCAAAAGCCAGTGTTCGCGAATTTTTTACGCTCTCTACATATTTAATCTTTTATTTGTACCTCATTCTGCTTAAAAAAACTTCTGCTTAGAGATCCATAGCGATCTATTATCTTGCCCAATCAAAGTAAAATGTCATACCAAGTTATTTGAATACATGCGCTTTAGGCTTAAGATTGCGATGATTTAAAACAATTGACGTATCATGCTACGGTTGCAATGACCACCATTTCAAAATATTTTAGATGACGACACCTACTTTTTTTCATCTAACCGTGATTATTTTTGGAGCTAAAATATTACTCCGACTTTTTTAAAGAAAAACTATCTTCTTTCAAAATGCTCAACAAATTCTTTTTTTTTTTTTTTCAAAAAAAATAACGGAAACATTTCGACTTATTAGGTGTGTGCTATAAAAAAAAGACTCATAACATATTTTTAATACTGATTAGTTTTTGATTTAAAATTGCATTTTCTTCGTAATATATAAAGTTTAACATTTCAAAGGTTCTTACAAATTGATTTTTTTTTAAATAATTTTAAACCAATGAATTTTTTTTTTTTTAAATATCTTATGTGTTGTTTTAAAATTAGATCTTTGAAACATGAGTAAAATTTTCAGTCAAACTGTTAAAATGTTATTCGGAAAAATGCTAACTATAATGAAAATAATCGGAAAAAATATTTTTAAATTAAGCCATATGACATAAAGAAACAAATCCATGACATATTCACCGCTTATTTTTGTGTAGTTAATTTTTGACTTTATGTAGTTATTTTTTAATTTTTCAAATTTCCCACTCCGATTTATTAACTCGATTGCTTTAAGGTGTTTAAGATAAATATCTGCATGAAATAATTATTAAAATTAGGTACAAAATAATTTGGAAAATAATTTTCCCTCGTTAAATCAGAACTATCATCTTCTGACTGAAAAATAATAAATTCACTGTCTTCGGACTCACTCTCTGAATACGTCATAACTATTTTGACACACAACGGTAACACTAATGAAAGCGAAATTACAAAATGATTTTGATTTTATTTCAAGGCGGGAAATCTCACTGCGAAAATTGTTGATTTTAAAAGTATCACTACATTGATACAACATTATAGACCACGAAATGGATACTTATTAAATTACTTATTACCTAATTACTTATTAAATTGGTTACAGCACAGCTAATTGACAGTTATTGCTTAACGAGATTCATTCGCCATTTTCAAGAGTTTTTTTTTAAATATTTATTTCAGTTTTACAGAAAATTTGTCCGTGGCAGATTTTTGAACCATTAGTCGTTTGTTGTTGATGAGGAAAAGTTAAGGCTTGTCAACACTTGTTTATATTTGTTAACTTTAAATTAATTTTTATTACACAAATTAAAAAATAAATTAATCGGAATATAGTTTTTGACCAAAATATTATAATTTAAAACTACTTACGACAAAGTCCCGGATATTGCGAACCACTCGTACACTTAGTATTTATAGGACAATTACTGCAAGCTGGACTCTGGTCATATACACAACTACCATAAATATTTCCCCTGAAAAATAAGTAAGCATTAAATTTAGTTTTTTTTTTTTTAAACAGCTTTAAGTTACACAAACTACGATAGAAACTACTGAATGTTTCATAATCACCGCTTTTAATATATATTTCCAGAAACCTTGTTAAACATGAAATTAAAAAGAAAAAAAAAAAGAGACAAAGTATATGAAAGGTATGGAAAGGCTTAAGTGTTTCGAGAAAAATCCATGGGATCAAAAATGTGAGAATACACGTGTGAAATTTAATCACGATATATTTTGAGATAAGAAATTCGAGTTCGCGACTATGGTACTTAGGGTAGGGTAGTGATCAATTTCAAAATTATAAAAAGGGATACACATAATTTTTTGCAGATTCTGATTCTCCAGAAAAAAAAAATAACCCACTTTGACTAACAGTGTTTTACTAGCTACGGTGACTCAGGGATAGAGCGTTCGCTTCCCAAAAAGGTGATCTAGGATCAATTCAAACTTGGGCTGGTCAAATCGAAATCTGCTCTGGCTCACACCAACCACAGCGATGACACAAAATATATTCTATGGTAAACGGATCATGGGTTAGAGTCCCCTTTCCGTCAGGCTAACCGTAGGAGGTTTTCGTGGTTTTCATCTCCATGTAATGCGAATTCTTCATCAAAAATCCTCCACGAAGACAAATTTCTCCCAATACTTGATTCAGAAGTTTCCTTGTCTTCAGGATTGGTTTCCAAATTACAAGGACACAAAGTTGAACATTGATAGTCGTAAACTTAGAATCGGGTCAGCTGTTTAACGATGGTTATAAAATGATGATGCATTGTTAGAATTTTCATTCTAAAATTACGGTGAAATAACCGTCAACAATCTGTCTTTCCTATTAAGCATAACGTTTACAGGTTTTTACCTTTCCGATTTTGAAAACGTTTAAAACTATTATGATTTAAAAAAAAAATATGAATCAAAAACTTTACGGTTTTGTAAGCATTTATAGCTAACATGGTTTCAAAATCACAAAAATGAAATTTAACTGGACATGGGAGTTAGGTTATGTTAGGTTTCTCGTTAGAAAATGGACATTAAAGTTAGGTTGTAGTTGAGTTGTGCTTTGTCAAGTGAACCATGGAATATGGCTTAATTAGTTTATATAGTGGTGCCATCTATGGGGACAGGTGGGAAATAATTTTTTTTTTTTGTGTTAAGCAGCTCTAAGGTGCTACCATCTATGTGAATTTCGTATTCCAGTGGTCCATGGTCACGCAGGACACTGGAAACTCCTCATGTGTTAAAGAAATAGAGGAAATACTGTTGTGTCAACGCGGGGGTTCAAACCCTCGTTCAGCTAGTCATGAGGTTGACAAATCAGCCTTTTCGACTAAAGTATGTACCCATAGCTGCAGAGAACAAAGTGGCTTCATGAGGTGTTCAAAATTCGTGGATAAAATACTGGTTGTTAAACCGTAATAGATGAAAACAATCAATAAAAAAATTGTCTCATAGTTTAAGAGTTTAAATATTATCTTTTTACGGCTGTTTGTTTGCTTTTGTTGAATACATTAAAATTAAAATTAAATTAATTGTTACTTAACCATTTTTTTTTCGAGAAATTTTTAATAGTGTATCATGAGAAATAAATGTCAGGCCAGAAAATAGAACCATACGAGTTTTATATTTTGAAAAACTCCTATCTAATTACACCATTCTCAATCTTCCATCCATACTCAAAGTTGCTGAGGTGTTTCAGGGGATGGCCGAGTAGGGGGTACAGGAAGTCAAACCATTTAGTATATTAAATTCAAAGATTGAAAATATCTCACTTGTGTATTTTTAGATTAATAATCCTATACTTTCAAGGTATTTTGTCGTTTTCATTGAGTGAGGACAGTGCCATAAAACAAAAAAAATATTGCTTTTTACAACCACTGGAACAAGACAGCAGGAAAGACCACGGTGGAGATATGCTAACATGGTGGAGTCTGATTTTCTTGCAATTAATGAAAATAATTGGAGCTCACAAAGTAAATCGGAAGTCGTTATGGAAAAATCTTCAGAAGATGGCATTGGCCCACATTGGGCTTTCTGGCCAACTATGATGATGATCGTTTTCTTACGTTTTGGTCATTGGTTGATGTAAAAGGATTGACTTTATATTTCTAAATCGAATTTTAATTTATAAATATTTAGTTTTTTAAAATGACTGTCGATAAACTGAAAGGTACTTTTCTGCAAGATAAAATTAAATACGGGTACTGCGTACGTTTATATTAGTATTTTTCATAAACAAGCGAGTATATATTGATTTAATACTACAGATCACTTCATTAAAGTAAGGGATCAATTCATTAAAAACTTAGTATTGAAAATTTAATAACAGAAGGATTAAAAATAATCAGCCTATTTTAAAGTTATTAACTTCCATGCAAATCACATACACCTAATCTAACAGCTTCTAATCATATAAAAATAAACACCTAGGCTAAAATGAATACATTTTATGATTGTTTAAAGGTTTTTCAAAAGTTGCAGTTTTCGTGCATTTTATAAAATTATACGAGACTTATTTGCTTTCCTTTTGAAATTAATGCATTGCTTTGTTATTAAAATAAAAATAATTTTTAAGAGCTTATGTTTAATTTATGACAGTTTAGTTAATCTTTTATTTTTATCAAACGCAAAGCATTAAATCTAATGGGACAGTAAAACAGAATTATCATTGATCTTTTCACTTTCAGACTTATACTGATTATACTGGTTATGAATAAACAAGACTCTAAAAACTAATGGCGTAAAATAAGTTTCGAAAGTTGGATCTGATTCTTAAAGGCTGATATAACTTGCCAAAATAAACAACTTTCATAACACATTGTTGGGTCTCAAAAAAAATGGCGAGTCGTGATAGGGGGCTTTCTTCGAAGAGGGGAATTACTCCAAACTTTCGAACAACCTTTGTTGAATTGCTATTCGTATACTCTTATATACGGAACTGCAAACGTTTTTAAGTAGTATGAGTGATTTCCACTAGGAATCTACTGCTTTAAATAAAAATACGACTTTTACAAAATTCGATTTCTCAGATTCGACCGATTTCGCGTAAACTTTTTATTTCGCCATGTAAATTGCATTTTTTTTTAAATTATGCAAAAATTGTATGCCTTACAATTCAAAAGTTTTTCGTAATAAATAAGTTAATAAATAAAATAATTAAAAAATAATAAATGATTACTAAAAGATATATTTTACGTAGAATTATCTTTGGATAAACGAAATTTATAAATGTGTGCGTAAAATTTTCAATTCGCTTTAAAAGTTCTCGAGATATGGTGAAATACGTAAAAAGTAAAATCAACATAAAAGGGTCCAAACTTTGGACCGCTAACCTGACCAAACTAGTGGGACTATATTCCCCAGTTTACGGATATCCCTAGATTTTGGGAGTCAAAAATCAGAATTCGTAGAATAAAAGGTATGTTTATTCAGAAAAAGTACGATTTTGTGTCTGATATCGTCTGCACTAATTAATTTGCATATTTGAGGTCACTCCTTCAAAACCATTAAGATAAAGTCCTAGAACATAAAGATCCGATCATAAGGATCAAAAGTTATTCAGGGTGGTCCGTTTATTATTTTTGCTCCCTGAATGATGAAACTGCTTGATTTGAAAAATTATATAATCCCTCATCCCTTTATTTGTGACAATTTGTTAAGCCGTGGTGGCTCATGGCATAGAGCGTCCGCCTTCCAATAAGGTGAACCGGGTTCGATCCCAGCCATAGCTGGTCGATACGAATTCCAACCACAGTCCTTACGTAAAATATCGTCAGTGGTAGATGGATCATGGGTTAGAGTCCCCTTGCCGTCGGGCTAACCGTTGGAGGTATCAATGGTTTTCCTCTCCATGTAGAGTCCATGCTAGTTATTTCCATCAAAAAGTTCTCCATTAAGGCTAAATTTCTCTCAATACTTGATGCAGGATCTCCCTTATCTTCTGAATTGGGTTAAAAATTGCATGACTATGGAGTTGAATATTGGTAGCCATAACCCCAAATTTGGGTTGGCTGTTCAGCGACAGTTGTAAAATTTGCTTTGAAATACCCTGTGCTGACATTTTGTATTAATTTCATATGCTTTTATTCCTAAAAGAATTAAAGAAATAACTTAAAGAAGCTTCTTCCGTTCCGGAAAAAAAATATAAAAAATTAGTGATATAAAACACGTGGTATTTTTGATTTTCTATTGTTTTTTTTTTTTTTTTTTCGAGAAAATTATATCAATACAATTCTACCGTCAGCATTTTTTCGACAGGTCATTAAATATTATACATTTGTCTATTTTTAGATTCTTTCTAAATAACTTTGCTTTTGCGTAATTTATGATACGAGAAATTTTCAGAATCATCCGAATCAGTTTTCTTCAGTTTGAACAATAATAAGATTAATTATTAAAAAAAAACTAAACCTAGACAAATGAGAAGGATTACATAACTTATCCGAAATTGTTAACCGCATAATTATGTTGCTTTTTATTTTTCCGACAAATTACGTAAAAGTCCTGAAAATTATTAATCACAGTTTCTCCTGGCATAATAAATCGACGCTTTGATATTCGATTTCTTTTGAAAGGTATAGTACAGTCGAATAATCATTATCAAATTTATGTTAAAAAACAAGAAGAAAAAAGAAGAAAATCGAAACTTTACAAAAATCCTAAATGATGAGTAAAGAGACCTCATAAGCAATAAGAATCGAAGATACATAAATGCAAGAAGTGCATTTATACATAAATGAAAACATGAGTGTAAAAAAATTATACATAAATGCAAATATGAGTGTAAAAAAATATAAATAAATTTTTTGATGAGAAGATAGAAACAGAAACATACGTACTACGGGTGTAAAAAATTAGCTCGGGCCGTTTTTTTTTTTTTTTGTGATCAAAAATGCATTTATTTCAGAACAAAATGAATGAGCAGATTAATCAAAGTATTGTCCGTCGCTGGCTACTACATTTCTCCACCTCTCCGGCAATTTTCGAATTCCATCTCGAAAAGATGTCTCGTCTTTTGAGGCGAACCAATTTAGGAGCCAATTTTCGATTTCTGCGAAAGAAGTGAATTGGTGAACTGCCAAATTGTGCTGCATCCGTCAGAACAACCAGTAATCAGAAGAAACAATGTCCAGCGAAAACAGCGGGTGCGGTAAAATATCCTACTTGAGTGTTTCCAAATAAATTTTTACAACTTTTGCGACATTAGGCTGACCATTATTAGGCAGAAGAATAACTTTGTCGTGTCTTTGCTCGTATTCCAGCCGTTTTTCTCGTAATGCGCGGCTCAAACGAATCAATTGTAGCCTATACCGATCGCCCGTAATGGAGTCACCAGATTGTAGCAGCTCATAGTATACAAAACTATTCACCATTCTTGAAATGTCTAAACCATTCCTTACATGATTTATCAGTTGGAGCATTGTTCCCATAAACTTCTGCGAGAATTCGATGCGCTTCAGCTGCACTTTTCTTCCAAATAAAGCAGAAACGTAAAACCTCCGGCAAATGGTGTTTCGTTACCACAAAACTTGACATACTCAACAAAGTAAAGAACAGGGTTTTTGTATGAAACTCAAAGCGATATAAACTGAATATTATTGTTAGATGTTTAGCCTTTCTGAAAACACCGAAACCAGCTGTCACTCTGAAACATTCATAACAGCAGAGCCATCTCTTAAAAACGGACCGAACTAATTTGTACCCCCAATATATTAATATGTAAAAATTCAACATCAGCGTCAAAAAATGCAATGTATGTTTCTGATAAACATTAGCTTGCATGACTAAGGCAACAAATAAAATAATAAAAAATACATATTGGAAACCTACCACATTTCTGCGTGATTTCTAAAAACTAGAAAACTTGTTATTATTATGTCAGAAAGAGCCAAATTAATATATTTCATATTTTTAAATTTTCATTTCCCAAGAACTACTTAGCCATTTCCTTTCAAATTTGGAATTTTGTCGTTTAAAATAACGTAGTTTAAAAAGAGTAAAACAATTACGTTCTTCTAAAAGCTTTTGACCATGATCAAATTAAACAACAATAAATAATCTTCAAAAATTGTATTTGTATGAAATTATTTTTGTATGAACGAGTTTTAAAATTCTTTTTAGGTTTGTTCAAAAATAAGTTGAAACAGAACAAAAAATAAAATTATTATTAAAGAGACAAAATATTCGACCGCTCTCCTGACCATATTTTCCAGATTACTAACGTGAAATATCGTCTGCATTAAATTATAAGCCTAGTTTGGGTTGTTTATTTATTCAATCAATTCAGATTAAATACTAGTACGGGATTACTCCGTAATTAGATAAAAAAATTTAAGTTATTCTGTTCTTATGGAACTGTACACTTAAAAAAATAATTATCCAAGCTGTAACAGACAAGGTTCTAAAAAAAGCAAGGTAGGTGACATTACTAATATACACAGAAGAGCCATTACATTATGACCACCCTGCTAATAACATGTAGGACCACCTTTAGCCCTCAAAACTGCTAGCACCTGCCGTGGCATTGATTCCACAAGGTGCTGATAAGTAGTCTGAGGTATCTGGTACCAAGCGCTCACCGACTGGTCCTGCGATTCCCTCAAATTGCGAAGGGGTAGCGTGGCAGCACGAATTTGGTTTTCCAAGTAGGACCACAAGTGCTTTATTGGATTAAGGTCAGGTGAATTTTGGGGCCAAGACATGACTTGAAAGTCATTGGAATGTTCCTCGAACCAATCCATGACGATTCGACCCTTATGACATGGTGCATTATCCTGTTGGTAAACACTATCCCCCGCAGGAAAAGATGTTGCCATGAATGAGTGAATCTGGTCTGCAACTATGTTCAAGTAGCTTACACACGTCAGGGAATGTTCTATGAGGATTATGGGTCCTAATGTGCCCCATGAAAACATTGTTCCTGGGCCGGAAACCATGAAAATCTGGGCGAGCCCATTGCTATAGATGGAGGGTGGTCATAATGTAATGGCTCTTCGGTGTATATTGTTATATAAAAAACTACAACTGAAATAATTTCGTAGTATAATATTAAAAATAAAAATATACTTACATTGGTCCATAATTACAAACGTAAAGACGAGTATAAGAATCGTCTTTTTTATACATAGTATAACCACATCCAATTCTGAAAGATCTAGACCAAATAAGCTAAAAATGCAAAAGTGTAAATTAATAAGAACGAAAGATAAAGTGCGCAGAATAAAACACGGACCTCCAGAGAATACCAGAATATATTCAATTCATAATGTAAACGTCATTTTTAAAGAATTGCATTATCATTTTATATCTAACTTATCAATATGAAATATAATAAACTAAACTCAGTGGCGCGACAGCCCATAGAGGGCCATGGCCTTCTGTGCCCATCTCAGTTTTCTTGACCTTGGGCTCTGGGGTGCAGGGACAGATATTCCGGTCAGGTGGTCAGCCGAACGCGGAACCCCCAATGTTTAGTTCCCAAGCATGCTTGGTACTCATTTATCGAGATGAAAGGTTGACTCAGCCTTTCATCTCGAAGAGAGATGAAAGGCTGAGTCAACCTTGCCCGGTCCCTGGATCGAACCCAGGAATGAAATGTAATATAAAACTAAATTCAACAATAAAGAAATATGTTTTTCTTGTAACTATTCACAACTTTCATAACATTTCTAGTTTAAATTTTAACGCAAATTGATGATTCAGCGTTTCTCTTATTTGCTTATACATTTTCAGCTTGCTTAAGCATGCATTAAAAACAAATTCTGAACTAGACTAAATACCTCTCTATAAATTAACCGTCTAACATAAAACCTAATTTCAAGACTATAGCTTTGATAAAAAGATGATTCTCCACATTTTCAAAATAGTAATGAGTAGTTTTCTTTCGGTTAATGGACACACAACGGCGTATGCATTTTATTCATAAAGGCCTGGCACCGTAAATCGAAAACTGATCATTCAGGGTTTCACAACCGAAAAAAATTGCGAATCGCTGCTCTAAGGTATCATGATGAAATTACCAAATTTTATCACATTTATCGAATTTTATCACATATTATAAAACCATACTTTATTGTTAATTTTACTGAAATCATTACCAAAGAGTTCCGGTAAAAATTACCGAAAGTTTGGGTCTTCCCATAGAGCCAGGAATACGGTAAATTTGACCATACTATTTTTCTCGGTGCACGTACTGAGTTTTCACTAATACGAGGGCAGTTTTGAGTTGTTGTTGTTTTTGTTTTTTTTAAGGGAATGAAATTTTCCCGAATAGCTTAATACTTTTTTCTCTAAAAACTTTCATAAGAGAATTTTTGGTAACTCAGAAAACATTTCTTATTATGCTGTAATAACATAATTTCGTATAAGTTTTTTAACAACAAACCAAGCATTAATAAAAATGTTCTCATTTATCCAGTGATCTCTTCAAATCAGTGACCGTGAGATGCGATGGCTCAGGGGATAGGACACTCGCCTTTCAATGATTTGACCCTGGTTCGAATCCCAGCAGTAGCTGTTTGATACGAAGTCGGCTTCTGACTCGCGCTAACCGCAGTGCTGTAGTGAAATATCCACAGTGGTAGATGGATCATGGGTTATAACCCCTTGCTGCTGGGCTAACCTTGGGAGGTTTTTGCGGTGGGATGTTTGTGGGTTAGTTCCATCAAAAAGTCCTCCCCGGAGGCTATTTTGTCCTAATGCGTAATCCAGGAATTCCCTTGTCTTCTGAGTTGGGTTTTAAATTACAAGGCTAAGTATTTGAACATTCATAACAGTCATAAACTCAGAATTAGGTCGACTGTTATTAACAAAATAAAATTAGAGTTCATAATAAACTATAGTTGAACTCAAGGCTCGAAAAAACTCGGAAATTTTAACCGTCCCCGAGGACGGCTTGTCCAACAATGCACCCGTCCTCCTTTTAAACTAACCCGTCACTTCTAAATAAATAAATATATAATTTTCTCTTATTTATTACAAACATATATCATATGAATTGCACAATTAATTGGTAGCTATTAGGATTACAAATACTAGGATAACATTATACAGTTATAAAATAAATACTGGGTTACTAATAGTAACCTAGTATTTATTTTATGAAATAATTTATTTCTTATATGAAATAATTTAAATGACAAAGGTCAAGTTATCTGGAATGTCAATTTATCCGAGGGTACTGCGTTTTTTAAATGAATCAAATATGACGTTTGCCAGTTCCACAATCAATCTAATGATTTACAGAGGTTTGTGCTCAGAATTCTGAAAGGGGTTTTCCATTTAGGTAAATGATCATAATTGCGTTTAAAGCTTCTTGTTAAGACCAGTACGTAATGTGTTTTTTTGTAAATTCATTATTGAAAAGCTCCTTTCAACCGCTGCAGTACTCCCAGACAGAGAAAACATTAATTCCACCAAGCGCAGTATGTTGCTGTATTTCTAGATTAGAGGGTCATTATAGAAGTGAGGCGATCGACTCTTGTAAGATAACAAAAATTGAAAATGAATCACAAACTTTAACGGGAAAATGGCCGTCCGCGCGGACGTCGGATTCGAGAAATTTGTTGTCTGCGGGGAATTTTTGACCGCCGAGGACGGGCGGACGAGTGGTTTTTCGAGCCCTGGTTCAACTGTATTTCTCGATTTGAGCTCCACAATATGAACTTCGTTGTAGCATTGATAGAATTTGATCTTCAAATAATTACCTGGCTGAAATGCCTGTATTCGCCTTGAGCTGGTTGCGGTTGAGGGAAATTACAAACCATATCACTTGAAAAGTATACAATTTCTTCAAACCAATCTCCAATAGCAAATGACCAATCAGGGGAAGGAGGATTTAAATTATAACCAGTAAGTCTTTGAAATGCAATATTTTGTCCAGTTCCAAAATTTCCTAAAAGAAAATCGAAACAAGTAAATTTTTACTGCTCTAACTTTTTAGACCTAGTAATAAATCTCCATTTAGAGCCATTTCATGGATTTATTCGAAAAAATTACAATGTATTGTTTACATCAGTGTATGAATGTGTCCCATTATAGAATTAGTGCCCAATGCCATTCTCGCAAAAACTATCGACTTCTGTTTCGACCAGTTTCTCATGCACGTCTTAATTTCGTAATCCATTTGAAACTGATGCCCTAGCAGTCCTTTCTTAAACTAAAAGAGGTGAAGATCACATGGGGACAAGGCTGAATTATCATGAGATGTTGTTTATCATGAGACGTTGTTTATATGAATTATCATATAAACAATGCAATGAGTTTCTGATTCGTTCACTCACTGTTTCATTGTAAATATTTGCCTCAATCTTCGTAGACAGGAAAGAAATTTTACATGTTTCATTACGAAACGAGTTCTGCTGGTGAAGGAAAACCTCAATCTCAATTTAGGTAATGAAGGGAGTTTCTTTTGATGTTCACCAAAATTAGGCTTACGCGTTGTCTATTTCTGAAAAAAATACCTTGAATGGCCTTGGTCTACCTCTGGTAGTTGTGTGATGAAGAGTTTACAGAAATGTTTCAACTTCATTATCTTTGAAACAGCTAATCATTGACTCCAGGTCCATAAAATTCCAAAGAGCAACTTCTCCAAGGCTATTTTTCGAAGTCTCTGTCGTAATGAGAAATGATGCTTTTTTGCAAATAATATGCTATTTTCATAACTGATGTGAGTTTGAAAATGATAGTCATGATTGTTAGGTCAAATTTGGCCTATTTAAAGCCAGAATTGTCTACACTTATTTTGAAAATGGCGCAAAACGTCAATATGGAGAAAGGTCACAGTTTTGTTAAAATGTAAAGCGCTTGTAGTCTAATTTTTTAATATATAAAAACTTACTCCAATGCTACATTACCTGGGCTCATAAAAAGCAAAAACAGAGAATAAAGCTGTGATTTTAATAAATATCATCTAGGGAGGAAAATATCGCCAAATTGATGATATTTAAAAAAATTTAATAACTTTGAAATTTCTAAAGCCCAGATAATTCTCCACAGCAAAATTATGTATATAGTTTAAAATCATAGCATTGCTTCAAGTATAAGGGTCTTAAACTATAGCTTTTTTATTATCCTAGATTCGAATGTCAAAAATGTCCCAAGTTTTAGTTGGATAATGGATTAGAGTCCCTTGCTGTCAAGCTAACCGTGAGAGGTTTTCGTGGTTTTCCTCTCTATGTAACGCAAATGTTGGTCAATTCCATCACAAAGTTTTCCCCGAAGGAAAATTTTTCCCAATACTTGATGCAGGAGTTCACTTGTCTTCAGGATTGGACACAAAACTACAAGGCTACGGAGTTGAACATTAATAGTCGTAAACCCAAAAAATTGGGTTGACTGTTCAACGACGGTAATAAAATATAAAATATCAAAAAATGTATTTGAGTTGATTTTACGTCGCATAAAAACGAAATTGCTGATTTCAAATTTACTTAGCAAATATTATGGTCTCTTTGATGCTTTTAATCCCGTCTTCAGCGTATGCTTTTATTCCACCTACAACATGTGTAGTCATACAAAATCTGACTGAGTAACAAATAGGTTTTTGTTAACTTGTGAGAATCAAGTCAAGTAATTTTCTTGAAATATAAAAATTTTGTTTTTGAAAAAAAAAATTCATAGTTGGAGCCCAATTAATCATATTTCTTTTTAACATGGATATTTTTATTAGAAAGCACAAATACTAGATGTTCTGTACTTATCTCTCTTAATAATTATTTTTAGAATATTTGTAAAAATGTAATCAAACGCACTTCCACGTTAGGATCACTAATTAACATTTAAATTTAAAAAAAAACAATATCTGATTATTATTGACAACGATAATTCATTATTCATTACGACGGGATAGGGAAAAAAAACAGTTTGCCCATTGAAGAAAATTGTTAGCGTTAAGAAGCGATTATTCAAAGTAAATATTAGTGATGAAAAACTAACGATTATTAACAAATTAAAGGCAATTGTTTGAAACTCTATCTTTTTCCGATATTCAAACTGTTTTTTCTTTTCTTCTTTATCGATAATGATTCAAAGATTTCGATAACGGCTTTAATTTTAAAGTCATAACATCATTAGCACATTAAATAACATTAGCTTAAAATAGTGGTTTTTAAATACAATCAATTCATTTATTTAAAAAAAAATTTAATAAATATTTGCGCTTTAAAATAAGTTTAGAGCAAAATAAAATTAAGTTCTTATTCAGTACAGCAAATAACTTAATAAAAGAAGTTTTTAAAAAAGTTTTTCGAACCCGAAGGAAAATTCTTTAATTTTATTCCTCATTATATTAATTATTAGCTTTAACAATTACCTATAAACGTAAATAATTTATTAAATAATAATTAAAATAATAATTACTCACTAACTCTTCTTTGATCTGGCTCGTCATGAGCATAAATACACAGGTCAGAATATTGCTGCGCAACCTTAGCTAGTTCGTGATCCCATTCCTGCAAGAAAGAGGGGAAAAGCAGATGAAACAATATTTATTTATTTATATTTGAAGCTAAAGGAAAAAAAGAGATTTATTGTTATTCCTCTCAAATTTATTTTTAGTAAAATTATTTTACAATTTGGTGATACTGATTTTCCCAACACCAAATTCTGTAAGAGGTTATAACAATTATTAATTTTCTCAAGTCTTTGAAATACAATATGTATTTAAATCACTATTAATGCATCTTTAGTACACCGTGATAGATTTTATTATTTTATTTCATTCACAATGTGTTCCGCTGTTATTATCTCATTTTTGGTGCTCCTCTATTGTATTAAAATATTTGCTTTCTAAGTATTAATACAACGACAAAAAGCAATTCTTAAGGAGTTAATCGTGTGAGTTTAAAAGTAGATTGTATGTTTTCTTGTTAATTTGCTTTTTAGTTAATTTCATAAGGTACTCCGCCAACTATTTCACTTTTTGGTACTCTTCTATTGTTTTAAAATATTTGCTTTCTTGGTATTCATAAAAAGCACTTTTTTCAAAAAGCACTTTTACATGATTTAACAGTGTGAGTTGAAAAATAAATTGTATGCTTTCTTGGCTAATTTTCTTTTTAATTTAGTTAATTTTTTTAAAAAAATGAATTTTTTACTAATAATTCTCAGTTTTAATTTAGTAGTTTCTTCTTTTAAACAATGGTTTTATTAATTTTTTGAGGTCTTTTCTTGCTTTTAATTCATTTTTATCTTATATTTAGTGTTCTGTGTACCTCGATGATTCATGCGCAATTCATAGAACTGCTTCTAAACTTATTTAAAATTTCCATATAATATATATAAATATATCTAAGCTTCATCTGACTTTGCTTCCTGTTTCTAATTCATTAGAATTTTATTGAGGTGGTTGAGGGCTTAGGTTTTGTTTTGATTATATGACACCAATCTACAGAAACTGCTCCTGCCCTGATATCTCCTTGATAAAGATGTCATGCATGCCAGCGCATTTTATCTTCGTTTGCTCAAATTTTCGAGTGCTATATATAGTAGTATATATAGTAGTTGCTCCTTAATGAAGTTGTCATGCAGCCAGTGCATTTTATCTTCACTTGCTTATGTTTTTGAGTGTTATATAGCATTATATATAGTTGCTCCTTGATAAAGATGTCATGCATGCCAGCGCATTTTATCTTCGTTTGCTCAAGTTTTTGAGTGCTATATATAGTAGTATATATAGTAGTTGCTCCTGAATGAAGTTGTCATGCAGCCAGTGCATTTTATCTTCACTTGCTTATGTTTTTGAGTGTTATATAACAGTATATATAGTAGTTGCTCCTTGATAAAGATGTCATGCATGCCAGCGCATTTTATCTTCGTTTTCTCAAGTTTTTGAGTGCTATATATAGTAGTTGCTCCTTAATGAAGTTGTCATGCAGCCAGTGCATTTTATCTTCACTTGCTAATGTTTTTGAGTGTTATATAGCAGTATATATAGTAGTTGCTCCTTGATAAAGATGCCATGCATGCCAGCGCAGTTTATCTTCGTTTGCTCAAGTTTTTGAGTGCTATATATAGTAGTATATATAGTAGTTGCTCCTGAATGAAGTTGTCATGCAGCCAGTGCATTTTATCTTCACTTGCTTATGTTTTTGAGTGTTATATAGCATTATATATAGTTGCTCCTTGATAAAGATGTCATGCATGCCAGCGCATTTTATCTTCGTTTGCTCAAGTTTTTGAGTGCTATATATAGTAGTATATATAGTAGTTGCTCCTGAATGAAGTTGTCATGCAGCCAGTGCATTTTATCTTCACTTGCTTATGTTTTTGAGTGTTATGTAACAGTATATATAGTAGTTGCTCCTTGATAAAGATGTCATGCATGCCAGCGCAGTTTATCTTCGTTTGCTCAAGTTTTTGAGTGCTATATATAGTAGTATATATAGTAGTTGCTCCTTGATAAAGATGCCATGCATGCCAGCGCATTTTATCTTCGTTTGCTCAAGTTTTTGAGTGCTATATATAGTAGTTGCTCCTGAATGAAGTTGTCATGCAGCCAGTGCATTTTATCTTTACTTGCTTATGTTCTTAAGTGTTATATATCAGTATATATAGTAGTTGTCTAGGTACTAGAATTTGAGCAGTTAATCAGAAGTACATTTACATTAATTCAAATTCGGACAGAGACTATTGTTGTAAAAAATAAACTTTTAATAAAAGTATACAATGAAAAAATATACTTATTATGAAATTAGCTAATATAAGGTAGATAAAAATTACATTCAAAAATGTTTTTAAAAATTTATTATTTTAATAAGTCTGCATAAAGTCTATAAATAAACGTCGAGGTTTCGGAAATTCGGTATTTATTTATTTTTTTAAATATTTCTTCTCTTTTGGATTCTTTATTTATTAAAATTGCAAAAAATTAAGGAATATTTTTTTTTTTTTTGTAATTTTGAAAGAAAGTCATGAATTTTCCTTTGCTTATTCATCTGCAGATTGAAAAACAATTTTTTTTAAGATTCTGAAACATGTTAGTGAATAAGTTTAGGAAATAAAAATGAATTTTCAATTTCTCCTCTCAGTAGTATTTTAAGCTTGTTTTTTTTTTTTTTTTTTTTTTTTTTCAAATCTGAGAAGAAAAATATTCTGCAGATTCCCATATAACCTGCAGTGGTATTTTCAGTAACTATGCAGTTATCAACTGTGATATCTGCAATAACTAACATATCATCTGAAGGCAGGAGACCTTTACTATCCCATCGAGTTGTGACACTTCTGAAAGAATTGTGAAGCTCTATAACCTACTTAATCTCCGTCAGCGTCAATTGAGAACTAATAATGTTACACGAAACATTTTTGGCTGACACACTAATACTATATCTGCGAAATATGCTTGGACAATAAATTCGGACTAAACAAATCTCTAAGATTCATCAGACAATCAAACTAGTGTTAAGGTTTTTCATCTGAACAAACTCTATATAGATCTGAAAAGTTTGGATTTTGTTCTTGTTTCTCAAAAGTGTACTTAAATACTGATTTGCGATTCCCTACTCAGATAGCAAAATAAGGTTTATTTTCACTCAGAAAAAAACCTTTTAATGCAAACCTAAAAAGGTTAGATAAGCGGTTTTCGTGTAAACCTTCTAACGTTAAAATGAGATCTGGGACAATCTGCTCTATTCTACGCACATTACCCTAAATCAAAACCTTGGAAAACCACCTTCTATATAAAAACCTTAAATCGAGGATGACTTAGGGTTTTCAAGCGTTGAAAAATCCTTTAACAAAGCTAGTCTCAAGTTAAATAATCTTAAATCTAGGTAATTATAAGGATTTTTTTGCAACGTCTTGTATTCTCAGCTAAAATCTACCTTGTCATGAAATTTTAATGGACAAAGCAATTTGATCGTATCGCTAGTGGGACTTCAGTTAAAACGTCGTTATGGACTTAAGTGATTATTTTACCTAAGTGACAATCCTTTTAAGATGAAAAGTTTGAAACTGCAATATTTTTGCTTTATTAAAAAAAGTTTTTTAGTACAAACATTTTCATGGCAGTGAAAAGAAAATTCCGACACAAGGTTGCCATAAGGTTACATGCTTTCTGGGTAATGTGTTAACCTTTTTAACCTCAGATTTCTAAATACATATACATAAAGGGTGATAATTATATAACATTCTTTATTATGATCTTAAAAGTCTTTACTTACCATTAGTAACATATCACCTACGGGCGGGAGACCATTACTCTCTTCCTGTTGAGTTGCCATGACGCTTCTGAAGGAATTGTGAAGCTCTAGAACCTGCTGAATCTCCTGTGGCGTCAACTGAGACCTTATTATATTACATGATGTATTTTTTGGTTGACATGCTGAATGCATAGTGCTATATCTGCGATATATATTTGGGCAATCTGCACTATTGAGAGACCTTTGCTGCTCTGCTGCTGCTTCTGACGCGCTGATGTCTGCTGCTGCTGCAGAGCCCCAACAATAAGTCAACAGAAGAGGTATTGCGATTGAAAGTATTGGATGCCCCATTTTCCTACCTGAAAGAAAACATGATTTATGTTAATTAAATTAAAAATTATGATTAATTAATGATTAAGTTAATTAATTAAAAATAAATTTGCTACAAACAATTAATAAATAATTAACTTACTGATAATTTAAATAAATTACAAAATTTTATACACTGAGATAAAAATACGGTCAAAACTACCAGAATATGGTAAAAAAAAAAAAAATTCCGTATCTCTGGTTCTATGGGTACACCAAAAAGCTCGGTAATTTTCATTGGAGTGCTTTAGTGATTAAATTGACAATAAAATAAGACTTTAAAATATGTGACAAAATTAGGGAAATATGATAAAATTTAGTTATTTTATCATGATACCTTAAAGCGTGGCGCTAAAACCATTTATTTTGTTAAATAATTTTCATTTTTGTGTTTTTAACTGCATATAGGGCAATAAGAACTGTATTTTTGAAAACTAGAATTACCGGTAAACCGTTTCCATATGAACGGAAAAAATACCAAAAAGAATACTTTATATACCGTATATTTTGGTTTTATTAATCATTTTTTACCAGAAATATCATTACCATACGGTACTGTAAATTTACCTGAATTTCTTTCTCCTTGTAAATTTTTAACAACAAGCAAGATTTTAAAAACATATAAAAGCTATCCTTTTAATTTTGTATGGTAATTTCTTTACAATAACGATTAAATAAAATGATTTAAATTTAGTGGATTTTTAACTAATAAAAATTAAAGCTATTTAAATTTGGTTATTTGAATTGATGAAAATCGAAAATCGTGTATAAAGTAAATTCATTATTTGGAGTGTTTTTTTTTTTTTTTTTTTTAAATTTTAATTTGTTTGAACAACTTGCATAGTTACACGCTGTGTCCTTATATAAAGATTCATAATTTATGCAAACAATAACATTAGGACCTAGAAATAAATTATAATTATATTACATAATTTTTCTAATACGATCATTCTAAATTATAACTTCGCAATGTAAATCATTTTTACTGCTTCTTGTTGTATTTGTTTGTTGTTACATATGCCAGTTATTAATATCCACAAGCCCACTTGAAATCAAGCGAAGCAGAGGGCGCCTTATTTTTCAATTGCGGCATCTATGGCCTAGAATACGATTTTGCCACACACATACGTCACAACCCGTTTAACAGGGAGGACTCCTTCACACACCTTTCATTCCTCCGTAGATCGTAATTTTAACCTGAGCCAGAGAATGATAAATCTCCAACTCAGTTCCCTCAGAGGTATTGATTTCTTATGGGACCTTGGGGGACTTTGTGACCCTGACAATCACTATTTAAAAAGTGAGACTCCTCGGCAGTCTGGATTTGAACTCCTGTTCTCATGAACATGAATCCAACGTCCTACCAAAAAGGCTATCTCAGCCTTTAACACTTTTTCAACTATTGAAAGGTTCAATAAATTTTAATTCAGTCAATATGAGAACAATTTTATTTCTGTGCTTCGTCATATGGAACCGGGATGTGAAAATTTATTTTATATTAGACTTAGGCAATATTTTGTTATTAGTTAGCATTAATTTTCAATTTCGAAGCAATTTTCCTTTTAAAATCATTAAATCATTAAATTAAGTCAAGAGAGCTTATGACTGATCAGAAATATACTAAATAATATGAGAGTCATAAAATTAATATGAAATAAACATAAATGGAAATTGCCTTATATTAAAATTTAAAAATAACGCGGTTTGTAAACGTTTAAGAGGGTTAATTCTGACGCATAAAACTATGCATTTATAGTTTATATCAATAAGCTTAAAATGAGTATTATAAGCTTAAAATGAGTAGAGTATTTACAACCTCCTATGTAAACAATTATGTAATTTACAACATTCCTTTCATTCATTCAAAAAAAAAATAATAATAATTTATTTACTCTTCAATTTTTTTCAAATTTATTTATTTTCTTGAAGTATATATACACTGTTTTTTTCTTCGATGATCTATTTCATGCAGAATTTAATTTCCTTTATAAAATATTTCAGGCATTATAGACACTTTTCTTTCTTTTACAATATTTTTGATACAACATTCACACTATCATTTAATCTATCGTATATTAAATACAATCAAACACGCTTTATTTCTTTAACAATATTTCGATTTATCTGACATATTTTCATTCATTTAAAAAACATATTAGATACACTGTTAGAATTTTCCTTCTAAGGTTATGATAAAATAACCGGCAATAGTCCATCCGAATTACCGTAAAGTTTACGGTAAAGAACATTTTTTACCTTCACGCTTTTGAAACCGTCTAATACTAGTATGGTCATAAAACAATGAATCCAAACTATGGTGTTTTTTAACCATTTGCAACTAGCATGGTTTCAAAACTATAAAAAAGAAACTTAATGGGACATAGGAGCTAAGCTTTTCAATAGGTAGTGGGCATTGAAGAGTGCTGGACACTGGAAAATCTTCATGTGTTGAAGGGGATGGAGGAAATATTGTGGTGGCAACGCTGAGACTCGACACCAGTTCTGTCGTTCACGAGACTCACAGATTAGCTCTCTCGGCTATAACATGTACTCAGTTGCAAGGAACTAAGTAGCTTCATTAGGTGGGCTAAGTTGATACGATGAAATTCTGGTTGTTTAACCGTATTAGATTAAAGCAGTTATAGACTATTTTTTTTAACAGTTAGCAGTTTTATTACCATCTTATTTATGGTTATTTGACAGCTTTTTTTTAAACTATAGTAAAATAACAATTTGATGAATTTAACCATTTTTTACGAGAAATTTCTAACAGTGTACATTATATACACTTTCCTTTTTTATACAATAATTGTGCATTATTTCTGAAAGTGGAATATTCAATTTGGAGACAAAAATTTATATTTTTTACGATTTTGACAGTTATCGATAAATTTTGATTTTTCATCAAATTGCAGTACTAAAAACAACACACAAATCAATTAACCTTTGAAATAATTTTAAATTTATTCAAATATTAACCCTTTAAAGACTAAAAATGGAAAAAATATAAAAAAAAATGACTTATTCTACTTTTTCAAATAACGACACATATTTTTTGCAGTACATTTAATGCATTAAACACATTTTCCTTACTTATATGAAATACTTGTTGAAGCATTTATATTTTCATTTCCTTTACAATATATTTAATGCAATCATTGCTTTACCTTCTTCTACAATATATATGATACATCGCTTATACTTTCTTTTAAAAGTTGTTTATTTTCTCAACGTATAAATTGCAGTTTATGTACTCAAGAGTTTTTTAAAACTTTTTTTAAAAAAAAATACAACGCAGCATAAAATAAAAAATTCGAAATAAAGATCTAATCTATATTTTGAAAAAAAAGGTAGCAAAACTATATGTTTATAAAGGTTACAGTAACACTGCAGCAACGTTATATGTTAAATTTAATTTATGAATATCTCGATTTTAAATGCACTCCATTAAAGGCTTCAACATATGTGCATTAAAAAAATTATGATAAAACTACCAGAATATGGTAAATTTACAGTGTTACTGGAAACGCCAAAACTATTCGCAATTTTTTTACCGAAGCGCTTTGGTAATAATTTTTACAAAATTAACTGAAAAATATCGTTTTCTAATATGTGATAAAATTTCGTAAATACGGTAAAATTTGGTCTTTTTACCTTAGAGAGTAGCATAAAATGTTCGTAATATTATATTTTCTATTAGCTGTGTCGTAATTAAAACTATAGTTTAGAAAATCAGAACTTCCGATAAACTTTTACCATGTCAAAAAGAATTACTAAATGAAGGGTTTAAATGCCATATATTTTGATATTTTGGTTTTATAAACTAGAATTACATTTTCTTCACCAGAAATGTCATTACCAAACAATACGGTAATTTTACCAGAATGTTTTTCTACGTTTGGTATTAACAAACGAATTTATAGGGGGAGAAATTTATTATTCATTTCGTCTGCATTTTGCTGCGAAAAGAGTAATTTTGGTTTGGTAATAATTTTGGTAAAATTAGCGATAAATATAGTTTTATAATATGTGATAAAATTTGGTATTTTTATCATTATACCCCAGAGAATGGCCTGAAAACATTTGTTCAGTAAAATTCCCTTTTTATTTTATATTTTTTACTAACTGTGTCCTAATTAAAACTATAGTTTGGAAAATCAGAATTTCCAAAAAACATTACCATGTGAAAAGAAATTACTAAATGAATGGCTTAAATACCGTATATGGTTTTATAAACTAAAATTACATATGTTATACCAGAAATGTCATTACCATATAGTACGGTAAGTTTTTCAGATTCTTTTTCTACGTGTGGTATTAACAAGCGAATTTTTGGGGGGAGGGATTTATTATTAATTTCGTCTTTATTTTGTTGCAAAAAGATTAACTTTATGAACTGAATTTCTATAACATACAGTATGCTGAAATACTCTCTCTTGGATTCTAACATTTTTTTAAAATTTCCATTTTAATTTCAGAACATTTTCCATTTTAACAACAAGACGCATACATTAAAAGCACATTTAAAAATTCTTTATATAGAACCTACTAAATTAAAAGAAAAAATTTTCCCTTTTCTCAATTCTCAATTCTGCTTCATCCTGCTTTAACTCTGCATATTTCATAATCTGGTTTCATCAAATAGTTATTTAAATCTGCATTTCTTCAATATTTTTTTTTTTTTTGAAATTGAAATAACTTTTTAAACTAATTGAGAAGAAAGAATCGTTATTTAATTTAAATTTTTTTTACTATTTTTCATTTTTAAATGGAAATAACTTTTAAAACTAATTGAGAAAAAATAATCGTTTTTTAAATCTGTATTTCTTCAATATTTTTTTTTAAATTAAAATCTTAGTCAAGGAATAATTGTTTCTACATATCTTAAAATTTTTACAGTTAATGTTTGCTTTATTTTTTTCTCCATGCGGATAGTAATGAATTACTCTCCACATCAGAATTATTTTTTCTCCTTGCTGATAATAATAAATTACTCTGCGTTTCAATTTCTAGCTCATCATTATTACTTATTAAAATCAATTAATTTTTATACTTATTATTAAATTCAGAGGAGCAAAACATCAAGCAAATTGTTTTTTCATATATATATTTACTCTAGTTAGCATAAATTTTTGGAATAGTTAATTTTTTGTTCAATAAATATTGTTTGAATTTTAAAAATATTAGTTCGGTTTCAGGTGGGACCAATGATTTCGGAACGGCAGTATAGAGTGCGATCAGTCGCGAAGTTGTGCTAAACTCAGAGATATGTCCGATAAGTGCTAAACTCAGGGATATGTCCGATAAGTGCTGAACTCAGGGATATGTCCGATAAGTGCTAAACTCAAAGATATGTCCGATAGCATCTCGGAGGCTCTGTGTCGTTTTGTCTGAACAGAAGTGGATATAAAATACTTTACATAAAGCCTTAATATTTTAGTAGTCAAAATCATCTCTTTGCATAAAGCCTTAATAAGGAAGTAGACAAAATGATCTTGGGTTATTAAGTCTTTATAAATTAGTAATCATAAGGAACAAATTGCATAATGCCTCACTAATTTAACATTCAAAAAAATTCACACAACATAAGTCTCAGTAATTTTGAAGTCAAAAAGATGATTAAAAATCCGAGTACCAAATTCCTGAAACTATTTGTGGCATCTATACATTTTTTGAGCTTCAGTATTAAATTTAACCCAAATGAATATGAACGTAAAAAAAGCTTAATAATTATAGATTATTAATATTTAACTTAATTATTATTATTATTCATTATTATTTAACTTAATTATTATTTATTATTATTAAACTTTATTATTATTTATTATTATTTAACTTAATAACTATTATCCATTATTTTTAAACTTAATAACTATTTTTTATTATTATTTAACTTTATTATTATTTAATACCATTTAACTTAATAGTTATTATTTGTTATTATTTTATTAGTATTTATTTTTATTTAACCTAATTATTATTATTTATTTTTAAGTCGATAATTATTATTATTTAATATTGCCAACTCTTTAAATTAGTTTAAATTTTCTTGAATTATGTTGCAAAGCATATTTATTTTATTTTAATCAACAAAATCTAAATCAACTAAATATTTTCTAAGAAATAATATTTTAAAAAATGAAAAATTTCATTAAAAATTAATAAACATTTTAAATGTATATTAACAACTCTTAGATAAATTTCTGATTATTTTGTAAAAATAAATAAACTACAAATGTAGTTTGAACAATTTAAAAATTTTAAAATGCGAAACTCAAACAATAATTGAAAAGTTAAGCACATATATTTCAAGGTATGTAATTTATTTGCATACAGGAGAAATTTGGCTTAATATATTACAATTTATAAAAATAATTTATTCACTTAGCAGCTAATACAAACAAAAACAACAAACATATTTAAAAGCCAGGCTCAAAGTAAATAACCATAATAATATATGTATATAATACCTTTAAATACCCTTAGTAAATAAGTACTAGAAATAATTATTAGTATTTATTTTCATTTAACTTTATTAATTATTATTTAACTTCCTTATTTATTATAATTTAACTTAATTATTATTATTTACTATTTTTTAACTCAATAATTGTTATTATTTAACATTGTAAACTCATTAAATTAGTTTAAACTTTTTGAATTATAAAGTAAAGCCTTTTTATATTACGTTACTCAACAATTTTGCGATACTTTTGAAATAAATAAGCTAAATATTTTCTAAGAAATAATACTTTACAAATAGAGCATTTTTATTGAAAATTTATAGACATTTTAAATATATATTATGAATCTCTATAAAAATTTCTGATAAGTTTTTAATGATTGACAAGTTTTTAATTCAAACAAATAGTTTTTAATTTAAACAATTTTGAAATTCTAAAATACGAAACTCAAACAGTCATTTATAATTGAAAAGTTAAACACATATATTTCAAGCTTTGCCATTTACCTGTATACAGGAGAAATCTAACCTGTTATATTACAATTTAAAAAAAATAATTTATATACACTGCAGCAAATTTCAAGGCTTTCCATTTACTAGAATAATACAGGAGAAATCTAATTTGCTATATTACCATTTAAAAAAATAATTAATAGACTCTGCAGAACATTTCAGGGTTTGTCATTTACTTGTATACAAGAAAAATCTAATTTGAATTATTACCATTTAAAAAAAATAATATATTCAGCAACAAATTTAAAGATTTGTCATTTACTGGTATACAGGGGAAAACTAACCTGATATAAAAAAACAATTAATATACTCTGCAGAAAATTAAAGATTTGTCATTTACTTGTATGCAGTAAAAATCTAATTTGATATATTACAAATTTTAAAATAATAATTAATATACAGTACAGTAAATTTAAAGAATTATCATTTACTTATATACAGAAAAAAAAACTAATTTGATAGATTACCATTTAAAAAATAATAATTAATATACTCTGCAGAAAATTTAAAGATTTTTATTATACAGGAAAAATCTAACCTGACACAATACTACTTAAAAAAATAATTAATATACTTTGCAGCTAATTCAAACAAAACAGTCGACATATTTAAAAACCACGTGCTCATGAAAAAAAAGAAATATGAATATAATACCTTCTAGTACCTTTAGTAAACTAAGGTATTATCTTTAGACAAGGACGGACTTCAACGGATGGTTTACAGCTGAATACTCTTAAGAGAATGAAATGATTCAAGCCAATAATTTTTTTGCTTAAATCCTCCACCAAATATTTCTTTAATCACTTCTAGTGCAGCTCGTGAAAGAGCTGAATTCTTTTTATTACTACAGCCGTCTGTTACGAGAACATTGAATCATGTCCATATAATACATGCTCTAGCAATAACACCTTCTGCACGTTCTCATATGTCATGATCTTTTGCATATTATTCCTTAGGACACTAATTTTTATTTCTTTTTCTACTACCTCGCAAAATTTGTGGAGTTTATAAAGTCTATGAGGGATGGATGATGGTAATTACACTAAAACAATTTCTGAATTTCTGATAAGAAAAAAAAACGTAATAATTCAATAAATTTCCTACCGACAATTTTGGTTCTCTAAAGCTACAAAAATTTACTGTTAAACTGCAGCGTAGTCTGTCAAAAGAGACATTTTTTCTGTTAAATTAAATCTGTAACTATTGAAACAGATTGTATCTGTTGTTTACAGATTTTTTGTTTTATATATAAAAAACTTTTTTATCAAAGCGGCAACCAATAATTTGAGACATTGAATCAGATGCCGATCTGCTTGTGGTCAATTCCTTGACCACCATACATGGGAGTTGAGAGCCTTATCCCCTCAGCCACCACGGCTGGTCTAATACTTTTAACGAGATTCATATTCTCAAACAAAGAAACGTCCCAATTTCTTCAACTTAAACCATATTTTGGGCTGTGGTGGTTGAGGGGATAGAGCGTTCGCCTTCCAATGAGGTGAACCAGGTTTGAATCCCATGATGGCTGTTTGATACGAATTCCGTACATGGCTCGCACCGACCACAGTACTGACGTAAAATATCGTCAGTGGTAGATGGATCATGGGTTAGAGTCTCTTTGTCGTCAGGCTAACCGTGGGATGTTTTCATGGTTTTCCTCTCCATGTAATGCAAATACGGATTAGTTCCATCAAAAGTCGGGTAAATTTTTCCAAAACTTGATACAAGAATTCCCTTGTCTTCTGGATAGGGTTCGAAATTACAAGGCTCCGAAGTTGAACATTAGTAGTCGAAATTCAAAATTGAGTAAAAAAAAGACGATTATAAAATTTAACAATATACTTGCTCGGAGCATTTTCAAGGAAATGGCCATGTAAATAATGAAAAACAATTTATAATTTTTGTGTATCTATTCCTTAAAAAGTAATTTTTTAAATTTTAAAAAAATATTTATTAAAATTCAGGATTAAATAACTGTTATTTAACATTGAAGTAAATATTTTTCCGTTCATAGTTCAATTATTTTTAGTCTGTAATTCCTTATAACCAGTATAGCATCTATAAAAAACAATTACGTTGGAAATGCCATATTTTATATCATAAGAAGTGTAGATACTTGTTTTACGTCATTTTAAAAAAAAATGACATCTCCAGATCATTTTGTTTCTGATCGTAAAAATAATACTTTTCAGGTACAAATAATATTAAAGCTTGCATTTAACGCAATTCCAGCTGAGTAGGTGTATTTAACAGATCATCGTAACATATTTGAAATAAATACAACAAATACTATCATAAATACAATACTTAAAAAACTGGCTTTTTAAATTACTACGAAATACAATTTAAATTTTCTTACTTAAAAACATAAATCTTTTTTTTTTTTTCGAAGATAACGCGTAACACTGATCACTATTTTATGTTATTTTTAAGAAAAATAAACTATTTCTCGGTGATTTTTTAATACTGTAGATGGATAGTTGGACACAAATTAAATAGTTTAAATAATTCCAGAGATAGAGCGAACTATTCAAAAAATGATAACATTAAGGGGTTCAATCTTTCAGTTGGAATCATATTTTTGGATGGATTCGGATGGATGGAACATTTAAATTATATATATATATATATATATATATATATATATATATATATATATATATATATATATATATATATATATGTATATGTATATATATATATATATATATAGGTTAGGTTATGTTAGTTTTTAGTTCTTTCAAATGGAATAACTGAAAGTGCCTGATACAAAAAATTTTAAATAATGGAATTTCATATTTATATGTTATGCTGTGCTTTGCATTTGTGTTCATATTCGTCAATAAAACATCACTTTTTACTCTTTTAGAATTGATTTTATTTAGAATTTTATGATATTCAGATAATTAATTCTTAGTATAATATTTTACTAGTTCTTACTTTCTATGTTTTCCTTACTTATTTATTTATTATTAGCATTTTATAAACTTTATGTCGAATCTATTTACTAATATTACTTCATTATCTTAACTCGTTTTTCACTTAGTTTTAATCTTCAATCATTATGAGTTAATTAACCTAATTAGTTTTTTGGTGTAATCAATGGCAATTAATACCTTTTGATTCGTGTCATGACTTGAATTATGCAATTGTTAAGTTTGATTTTTCTCTACCATATTAAATTTTATATTATATGATAAGGTTCATATTATATTTTTTATTATATGGAAATATTGGATCATTACATTTTCATTGCTGGTGTAAATCCTTTATACAGATAGATCGGTGGATAGATAGATTGATAGATGCAAACTAAATAGTTTAAATAGTTCCAGAGGTAGAGTGAATTATTCAAAAAACTGATAACATTCAAGAGTTCTACCTTGCAATTGTCGTTTCATATTTTTGGAATCATATTTTACATATTTATAAAGGAATCTTCAATAACACTGAGGAATAAATTTTTTGCATACACATATTTGCTCTTGCTTAATTTGGGAATAGGGGTTTCAAATCCGAAGCTAGTTTAATTCCTAAAACTAGAGATTTTTTAAATGACATTTTTAGTGTATTTTTTGTCGAAATGTACAATTTTAAAAACGTTATACATACCAAGGGTTCGCTTAAGTATTGTCACAATTTTTACGGGAATTAAGGAGTTAATCAGGACAAAAATTGCAAAGGAAGCCATGCCCGGAAATGTCATCACACGCAGCTAGGGGCACTTCTCTGCTATCACCTGTCAGGAAGCATACGAATAAACAGTTCATAAAAGGGAAGCACCTCTATCGTAGTATGATGGTATTTATCGGCATTGATTTCTTTGCAATTTTAATTCTGATAATGCGTCCTAACTACTTTAGAAACTTGTCGATTTTTAGTCTTAGAAATTTATCTGTTATTTATAACGTTTTTAAACTTACACGTTTTAGCAAAAAAATAGACTGAAAATGTAATTTTGAGAGAAAAAATACTGTGACTTGGAAAGAGAAATCGATTGTAGATTTGAAATCAGCGATACGAAAGTATCTGAGATAAGCTAAAACTGTCATGTAATAGAAAACAAAAAAAAAATATTCCCTTGTGTAATTTGAGGATCAAAAACTCGAATTCTTTTTAAAAAATGCTGGTTTAATCAGAAACAGTTGGCATTGTATCTCATTCAGTATCATAAAATATTATATGAAGAAATTAATTAGCAGATTTAAGGCTAACCATTTAAAGCATAAAAACTGCATTTTAGTACATGAAAGACCAATCAGTGGATCAATGTACATACATTACCTAGTTCTCAAGCTTTGCAAAATTTGCGAGGCATGTCAGTACATCAAATTGTTATCCGAAACTAGTTTTTATTATTGCAATTTTATTTCGAAACAAAACCTTGAAATTGAAATTTAGAAACGATTTCAAATTATCTCGCTTTCAAAATTCATTTCCTTAAAGAATTGTCTTCTTTTCTTTTACCTTAAATCATTATTTTTGAATAAAATAATGGCTATCAAAACAACATTTTAGCTACGAAATAATTCACGACAATATTTACTCAGTGATACAAAATAGGAAATTTTCACCTAATGTGTCATACAAAATATTAATAACAACATTATGTATCATTATTTTTTAAAACAAAATTTTTAAATTATAAATGATTTTGGAAACTTTATTTTTATTTTTTTTTCTCAAAAATTTTAATTCTTTCACTAAAATATTACTTCTAAAATATTACTGACTTAAAAGTCATTTAAAAAACAATAATAATCTAAAGGTTATAAAAATTTCTCATATAGTTTAGAGTTTTCTAAATCTTAATATTAGGCAATAATATATCTTTAAAAATTAGTAACAAAATAAAAGACAAAATGAAAAATAACTAGGCAAAAATCATCATAATATAAATCAGAAGTAGTTTGGAAAACATTTTATCAACAAAAAAATGCTATTACTAGTTTTTAACTCAGCTAAACAAATTAATAGTTCAATAAATATCTTTTCCGCATTGCATTCACTAGATTCTTAATAAAAACATTTTTAATTGCCATACTCCCTATTATTCAATTCCATAATTACAATATCAAGAGAATTTCAATATTAGGCAATATATCCTTTTTTAAAAAAAACCTTTGTTTTTACACACGTTTTTATTATAACGCGGCAATTGAAAGGTACCTATTAGAACTTTAATTTTTCTTGAAAATACGGAAATTGGAAAACTGTGATATTCAGCCTTAAAATTTTCGTTCAAAAGTTAAGATCGATTTTTACTTTTTCCTGTTTTTTTTTTTTTTCTTTTTTGTATATATTCTTTTTTTTATCGACGTGTTTGATAGCGTTGCATCTTCAAAAGCATTTTTGATAGCTGTTGTCTCTTTTAACGTCTTCTAGATAATTTTATTTTTCCGAAAAACATTATTTTTAGTATTAAAATTTTGTTTCAAGAATTAATACAATAATTTTTTCTATTTCTTTTATTTTCAACATACAATTACTGTTTTTGTAAATAGCTGCTAGTCAGTTTTTTATTTATCTTAAATATTTCCAATTTTCTTAATATCTAATTACCTTAAACATTTTAATTAAGTTTTTTCCCTTTACCCCATACCGATAATTCAGCTAAGTCTTGATTATTTTTCTATAACAACTGAACTTATTTACATATGAAAAACGATACTTAATAATGAAATTTTTTTTTTAAATTTTTTGATATTCTGCCGCCGAAATTTCAATTTTCGGCCGATATTTTTGACCGAATATTCGGTATTAATCGAAAAATAATTAGGCGAAAAATAATTAGGCGAAAAATAATTAGGCTAAAAATAATAAAACGGAAAATAATTAGGCAAAAGTCCTGATAAAATAAAACGAAAGTAGTTTACAAAACATTAAATTAGCGAAAAAACTCTATTATTAGTTTCGAACTCACCAAAACAAATTAATAGTTCCCTAAATATTTTTTCATATTGCATTCACTAGATACTTAATAGCGTTTCTAATTGTCATATTCATGATTATTCAGCTCTGGAATATCAAAATGAATAAATTTAAGAAAAATACTTTCATATAATTTCAATGCTAATTAGATATCCCATCATTATAACCAAAAAGTACTGCTCACTCTCAGGAATGAAATTCTCACTTTCGACGATTTAGTAATCCTTGATCTATATTTCGTTAATTTTGAGATACCTTTCGTCACAAAATCACGGGATTTGTGACAAAACGTAAACTCTCAAATATAGGACGAAAATGTTTCCTCAACTTGAAACCTCATTATAGTGCATTGTGAGGAATTATTACCTAGAATGACGAAACTAGAATGAAGAATAGACAATAGAAAATAGAGGCGGAAAAATCCGACCGGCCTGTATCATAGTTAAAGAGTTGGTTTCGAACTAGGAAGATCACGGGTTCGAATTCCACTTCGAGCATGTGTATAATTTTTCTGTCTTTATTTGTCGTTAGGCAACATTTATCCAGCTGTATGGTGCACACGATAAAGTGATTGTTTGAAAAGTTAGATACGTTAGGTGCCACAGGATTTTTTTTTTTTTAAACAAAATAGAATAACAAAATATTTCTTTAACTTTGGCGAAATTTGATTCTATGAAGTAGTAACGACAGTTATTTTGTCAGTTTGACGCAATGTTTCCTTGGAGCATATACAAGAAAAAGGTTTCGTCAAAAAATAAGAAAGTTTCGTGAAATTTCAGTGTCTATTTTTTTATAATGTTTGAAACAAAAATTAAAATTCACACATTTTTTGGTTATAATTTTCCTCGCTATTAGTAAAAATTCCATTTCATGAAAGCGTGTTCTGATATTCTTCGCAGTGTTTTCGATCTTATATACTTGATTATAGCTTTTAAATAATAGCAGCTGGAGTTATTGCAAACTTGGTGCCAAAATAAAATTGTGTACTCTTCTTTTTATAGGGCTCATTATTTGTTTTCCTATATTAACACAGAAGTAAATATGGCAGAAAAAGAGAGAAGTAGTAACTTTATATTAAACACAGAAGTTCTTTCGAATTTGAGATTTTAATCAAGCAATTTTTTTGTGTAAAAATTCTCTTTTTATAAAACATCGCTGTATTTTGATTTCATTCAAAAGAACTAACGCAGAAAAAATAAATTTGATCCATATTTTAAGTAACAAGTCAAATACTTGTTAATTTCCTCATTTCTTCTATGTTAGAAGTTAGCTTCAAATTTACAAATACTTTTAGATTACCAGTATTAGCAACCATAATATCGCTAAAATTTACAGAAAAGTTAATATAGTGGGAACCATATTTTGGGGGTAAATTCATCCTTTCTGAACTTAAATACATAACATAGTACACTGTTAGAAATTTCTCGGAGAAAAATGGTTAAATAACAATTTATTGAATGATTATTTTACCATAATTTATCAAAACAGTCAAATAACCATAATTAAAATGGTAATCAAACTGTTAATACCAGACCTAATACGGTTAAAAAACCAGAATTTTATCGCCCCAACTAGAACCACCTAATGAAGCTACTTAGTTCTTTGCAACTGCGTACATCATAGCCGAGCGGGCTTATTTGTCAATCTTATGACTGGCAGAACAGGAGTTCGAGTCCTAGTGTTGACACCACAATATTTCCCCCATTCCCTTCAACACATGAAGAATTTCTAGAGTCCGGCACTCTCCAATGCCCATTACCTTACGAAAAGCTCAGTTCTTATGTCTATTTAAACAATTAATTTTTTTTTACGCTTTTGAAAAATACTAGTTGTAATTGGTTAAGAAACCGTATAGTTTTGTATTCATGGTATTTTTGTAAATGGTTTCAATACCATAAAGGAAAAAATGTTCTTTACCGTAAACTTTACGGTTAATCGGATGGACAGACAGCTGCCAGTTATTTAACCATAATTTTAGAATGAAAATTTTAACAGTGTAGTTCAACTTGAAGTAAAATATTGTTAGATTTAACATACATATTAGGTTTGCAGCCAATTTGCATTATATTATCGGTTAGAGTTCCGATGTTACGGTTAACGCTTAAGCCGACTGCTCTAAAAGTGTACATTGAGAAGAAAAAAAGTTCGGTCAAAACTACCTGAATATGTTAAATTTACCATGTTTATTGCGCTAGCTCTATTGGAACACCAAAAACCTGGGTTGTTTTTACCGAAGTGCTTTTGTGATTATTTTGATAAAACTAACAATGAAATATGGTTTAATGATATGGGATAAAACTTGGTAATTGTGGTAACGTGCGGTAATTTTAACTTGATAGCTTAGAGCCTCACATAAAAACCATTTATTTGATTAAATTTACTTTTCAATACTGTATTTTTTACTAAATGAGACATAATAAAAACTACAATTTTGAAAATCAGAATTTCCGGTTAACTGTTACCATATAAACGGAAAAATTATCAAATGAATGGTTTCAATACGGTATATTTTGGTTTTATAACCCAAAAATATGGTTTTTTACCAAAAATGTCATTAGCATTCAGTACTGTAACTTCGCGACAGTTTTTTTCCGTGTAGGAGTAATACATAATATATATTGCAAAAATAAATTTATTACTATTATTCTATAGATATTACTAAATAAAAATTTTAACAAATGAAATGATCAATTTGTTGTATTTTTTTGACAATTTCAAAAAATGTAAAAAAGGAGAAATTTCTTGATCACATATGATAGTGGTTTGTATATAAAAAACTCTAGAAAAAGTTAAGCAAATATAATCTTTCTCACTTTGATCCTATATTTATTGACAATACTTTCAGTCACTTTCCAAAAAGTTAACAAATGGTATTAATTACTCCGTTATTAATAATTATTTTACAGAACGAAGAAACCTGTAACAAACGGAACAAAATAACAAATTCAATATTTTTTGTAACTTATATCAAACTTAATGTGATCATTAATAATAAAATAATCACGTAAATAAGAAATTAAAGAACTACAACTTTTTTTATAAACGCGGGAATCACATCATTACAAGAAATTTATTCGGTTAATAAAGAGTGTAGTACAGCTGAAAAAATGTATAATATAGTACGGTATTATTCAAAATAGTAATCTGAACATTAGACAATATCAGTTAATTTAAAAGACTTATTAGATGAATAATGAAAATGTTGTTCGTTCTAAAATTTTATTTCTTGACTATTTGTTCCTCCTCCCTTCTTAACTCTCAGAGAAAAGGATTTTGGTTAAGTTATCGTATAGTATGGTAATGATATTTCTGATAAAAGCGAAAAGCATAATTCTGGCATTAAAAAAACCCATATATATGGGCTCTGAACCATTCATTTGGCAATTTTTCCTTTTTTCTGGTGGCGATTTACTGGAAATTCTGTTTTTCGAAATTATATCTCTTTATATTACATTTAACCACATATTATCACATATTAATAATGTAAACTACACATTTGGAAAAAAGGTACAAAACTAAAAAGCAAATTTAACCGAAAAATGGTTTTTATGCTATACTTTGAGGTATTATGATAAAAATACCAAAATTTTATCGCTTATTATAAAACCTTATTTTATTGTTAATTATACCAAAATCGTTATTAAAGAGCCTCTATAAAAATTATTGAGCTCTTTAGTGTTCTCATAGAGCCAAAACACGGTAAATTTTATCATATTCTGGTGGTTTTAAACCTTTTTTTCTCAATGTGTGCTTTGCCACTCTTTTGTCAAACAAAATTTTTTTTTAAATTTTTCATTTAAATATAAAAACTAAACATGCCTATAATTTATACTTTTAACATTTCCACAGACAAAACATTTATTTCAATTATTTTAAATCAGCTTTTAAAGTTTGCGAAACTTTTAAGTCACTTCTATAAAATAATTTTTGAGGCAGTAATTTCAATATGCTTTAATTTTAAAAAATATATTATTTCACATATAAATTAGCATTTGCTTGAGTTATACTTCTTTCAGCAAACATTTCTCTTAATATCGCATTTTCGAAATCATTTTCTAATATTTAATTGAAAACATTTGTTTGTTTTTGTTTAAAATATGATGTATCAGAACTATTTTGGAATTTCAAATTATTCAACGGCAATATTTTGATAGTTGTGTAAAGATTAAAACTAATCTCTAGATACTGAAAATTAAAATGGATTATTTCCTTATACTTAATCATAAACGATAAACTTAATATTTCTGAATATTTTTGTTTGCATGAGAAAAATTCCCAGTCGAAGTTATCACGTTTTCAATTATCGAGTTATTTTATTATTCATCTTTTACGGAACTGCATAAACATTATTTAAATATCTAAATTGAACACCAAAATAAAAAAAAGTCAATCACAAAATAGATTGCTTAAAGATTGAAATTCCGAAAGAGGTACATGAAATGTATGTAGAAGCAATTCCAAAATAGCTGCCTGAAATATATTTTTAGAATCTTTCTCGAAAATGTAATTAAAAGTATTAACATTAGAGGTCTCAAATAAAAGCTAAAAGAGAAAGAAACAAATACATTTTTTGAATCACTAGAGGGGAAGATAGGGTGAAAAACTTCAAAAACACTTTAAATTCCTGATAAAAGATGGAGGTGTTCCTAATACTTGTCTTTCATACCCTCTATGTTTTCCCTAAAATCAAACAGGTTTTAATATTCCAGTCACACCTTTCTCCATAGTGATTTTTTAAATTTTGATTGTGTTTTTGTTTTTTCTGTTAGAAATCTCTGTTAGAAACTGTTACACTGTTAGAAATTTCGTTAAAAAAAAATTTAAATAAGCATTTATTTAATTTTATTTTACCACATTTAAATAAAACAGAAAAATAACCATGAATAAGATGGTATTCAAAGTATTAAATGTGGAAAAAACCGTTTATTAATTACTTTCACCTAATACGGTTAAACAACCAGAATTTTATCACACCAACCAGGTCCATCCAATGAAGCCACTTAGTTCCTTTGAGCTGGGTACATATTATAGCCAAAAGGGTTAATGTGTCAATTTAATGACCGACAGAACGGGGTTCCAGTTCCAGTAATGTTTAAATGGCTAAAAATGCATGTAGTTTAGTATTTATATTTTTTTTAACGATACTAATTATAAACGGTTTTAAAATCGTAAAGGTAAAAAAAATGTTTTTTACTGTAAACTTTAGGTTTAATCGGATGAACAGACTGCATTCAGTTTTTTTATCGAAATTTCAGAATAAAAATTCTAACAGTGTATTAATTTGCTCCTCCTAATGTGCAAACTTTTTTGACTTTATTGTTGACCGAGATTTTAAAAACATGGATTAAGAATGATCATTCCTGTATGCTTGTATGCACAATCTTGGAGACCTATAGTTAAACATAAACATAATCAAGTACTATTCACAGTTTATAAACACATTTGAAGTTTATAAATCATATCCAATAGACTTTAAAATTATGCAACTTTAGAAAAATCAGATGTTCTGTTCCGTAACCCATGTTTAAATCAAAATAACTCCGGAAAATAGTACACTAGGCATAATCTTTTATTTTTTTATCCTTTTTTATGATGCATTTTTTAACGTACTAAATTCAAGAAATTTTTAAAATTCGGGAATTGGAATTTGAAACTAATTTGCCAAGAAAAATTATTTGTTATCATGCGAATTTATAAGTATTATGAGCACATTAGTAATAATATTTATGTCTATGTATTTAAGGAAATAAAAAAGATGACACCGAAAGTTTATTAAATTAAGATGACACCGAAGTCCTCGTACTAAAATTTGATCTATAACAAGAAGAGGAAAACAAAAAGAATCGATTCAGCATTTTTTGAAGAAATGCACTAAGTTATTTCTAACATGAATTTCTAACATGAATTGGCTATTCCAACATGAACTGGAATAAGACATTCCTTCCGTGTGGAGAGAAACGTTTCTTTCTTTTTTTTGTTTATTTATTTATTTATTTATTTGTTTACTTACTAACGAATTTACTTAATAATAATTTGTTCACCTTTAGTATTGATTTTATAGGATAATTTGTAATATAATTTTTTAATGAACTATAATTGAAAGTCAACCTTCTTAAAAACATTAGGTAATATTTCGAATAATGCTAGGATTCAAGCTGCCTATTTGAAACACTTTAAAAACATTTCTGATATTAAATCTTTTACGAAAACTCCTTTCACGGGACAACAGTCTACTCTACCAATAATGTAAAAACAAAAGTTTTCTGAGAGAATTTTAGAAAAGGAATTTTTAAAAAAATTGTAAAAAAATAAAATGATGACAAAATTATCGAAATATTAAACAAACAGCTGTGTAATAAATTAATTTATTATTAGGAAGCTTAAAATACATTGATAAATTAATTAATATAATATGCACACTAATTTTAAATAAACGTTCTTTTTATGCATGTTTAGAATTTCAAAGTTGGTATCTCTATTAAAAAAAACTTTCTTGTGTAATTTTTATACATTGAGCATTATAATATAAAGAAATTTCGCTAATTAATTAAATGTTTATGTTAATAATCTCGATTTTGTTAAAAATTTAGTTTTTGTTAATTAAATTTTTACTGTATTATTAGAATTTTTTATTTAGTAACCATAAAAATAATGTTCAAGAAGTATCTGTTATTTAATGAAATCCGCCATTAGAATGTGGTCAATTGTAACATAAATAATTTTCTATAACGTTGCTTATTTATGATTTAAAAAGCTAAATGAAGAATTATTAATTTAGCAACTAAAAGAATAATATTCAAAAAATATTTGCTTATTATCTTATTAATGATTTAAAAAGCCGATAATTACGACTAAATAATCTGAACAAAGAATTATTAATTTAATAACCATAAAAAAAATATTTAAGAAGCAATTCAACAAACTCCACCATTAGAATATAAGTAAATTATAATTAATTTTCAATAACAGCGCAGTAAGTTTATTTATCAATAAGTTTATGAAAATGATTTAATAAACTGAACTAAAATTTTTTAATTTAACAACGAAAAGAATAATATTTAAAAAGTATTTACTTATTATTTTATTAATGATTTAAAGATCTAATAATAATTATATAATAAGCTGATCAAAGAATTGTTAATTTAATAACAATAAATTAACGAATAAATACCTGCTTGTAATTTAATAAATTTCGTCACTAGAATATCTAAGTAAATTGTAACATTAATTTTCAATAACAGTGCAGTAAGTTTATTTATGATTTAAAAAGCTTATGATAATGATTTAATAAGCTGAACGAATTATTAATTTAACAACGAAAAGCATAATATTTAAAAAGTATTTGCTTATTATTTTATTAATGATTTAAAGAGCTAATAATAATTATTTAATAAGCTGATCAAAGAATTGTTAATTTAATAACAATAAATTAACAAATAAATACCTGCTTGTAATTAAATAAATTTCGCCACTAGAATATCTAAGTCAATTGTAACATTAATTTTCAATATCAGTGCAGTAAGTTTATTTATGATTTAAAAAGCTTATGATAATGATTTAATAAGCAGAACGAATTATTAATTTAACAACGAAAAATTAATCTTTAAAAAATATCTGCTTATAATTTCATAAAATATACCCTTAGAACATTTAAATTAATAGTAATATGAATAATTTGCAACAAATCTAAAAAAAATTACTTACGAATTGAGAAACAGAAATTGCGAACTGTATGATTTTCAAGATCTTTCAACAGCTCTAATCCATAGCAAAAGACTGGAGCGCAACATTTAAGAAAATAAATATCACGTTTCATAATCATAACTCTTAAATTGTGTTTTATTTTTTCTCACTACTTCTATCGAAAATATAACAATTACCAAAACAGCTCAATTCAATTGGAATTTTTATTAGCTAAAACAGAAAGAGCAGGTGTACTGTTAAGTACTATAAAAATTCCAGAAAAAAAAATACATTATCTGATGAAAGTTGATGTGTTTTTTTTTTAAATTTTTTTTTTTCATGCTAGCTATTTTCCGACAAAAGATAATTTCATTTTAGCAATGATTTTATTTAAAAAAAAAAAAGACTTTTATTTTTTAAGCTTTAAAAAAATTGACACTGTTTATTCACTAACGAAACTTCAAATTCCCAATTGTCTATAAATTTTTATATGTTTATTATTGGCTTTCTTTATTGGTCATTTTAAAAAACAAATGTCAAAATTAAATATTTTTGATTTATTTGGATGGAAATACTGTGAAAATGATCATCATTTCCTGGCAAAAAAGAAATCACTTCATATAATACTGCGTATAATATAATAATTGTAAAGCATAATTCACCTCATAAACTTTTCAATGCCTGATTGTTTAAAATGACTTTTAATGATTTAAGAGTTGCAAAAGATCGTATTTTATCATAACTTCTGAAATATCACGCCAGTATTGTTTTTGACTTAATATATAAAAACTACTAGCTGTTAGGGAATCTCATTGTTTATTCGTTGACAGACTTCCTTTATTTGTATGCCGCGTATAATATAGGATCGCGTTGCAAAATTTTTAATTGCCCTTCTTCATTTGTAACCTAATTTCTTCCATTGTAAAAATAAATCTATAAAGTATGAAAAAAATAATTCTGGCTGCTTAGTTTCCGAAATTTTTCCATTTTTTAACAAAATTTAGTTTTAAAATTTATGTTTTAAATGTTCCAATTCTATCCAAATTGTTAGGATGTTTTACACGTATACACCTATAAAACCCGTATTTTTTACACGTATGAAATACGTGCAAAAGAGATGCTTTTATTACCTCAGTGCTTTTATTACCTAAACTGGCATTAATGACTTCATAACAGTTAAAAGATGCAAGAAGTATTTAATTTTAACTTATACGCGATTATACTAATATTTTGACTTAACATACAAAGACTTCAAAAAGTTAACAAGTTTCATTGTGTTTACTCAATGGCATTTCATATATAACACTGCTTATTATATAAGAATAGTGAAACTAAGTCCTACTTTCAAACTTTTTAATGCCTGATTATTTAAAATGGTATAATGGTTAAAAAATGTAAGAAGTAGCATTTTATTTTAACTTCTTAAATGTCAATATTTTTGACGTAATATACGAAAACTTCCAAAAGTTAAGGATTTCATAATGTTTACTGAATGTCATTTCATATATAATGCTGCGTATTATAAAAGAATCGTGAAACAAAGTCCACCTTATAACTTTTTTCAATGCCTGATTGTTTATGATGGCATTACGATTTAGAAATGCAAGTAGTAGAATTTTATTTTAACTTCTTAAACCTCATTTCAGTAATATTTTTGACGTTTTATACAAAGACTTCCAAAAGTTAAGTAGTTTCATTTTGTTTACTCAATAGTATTTCATTTTCAATACTGCATACAGTATAGGAATAGAGAAGTCAAGAACACCTTATAAACTTTTTCAATGCCTGATTGTTTAAAATGGCATTACGGTTAAGAAATGCCAAGAAGTAGCACTTTATTTTAACTTCTTAAACGTCATGTTAGTAATATTTTGACGAAATATACGAAGATTAAAGTTAAGGAGTTCCATTATGATTACTTAATAATATTTTTGTATAATACTGAGTATTATATAAGAATAATGAATCCACCTTATAATCTTTTCAATGCATAATTGTATAAAATGTCATTTAAGCAATATTTTTGATTTAACATGCTCAGTCTTCTAACAATTAAAAAATTTCTTATTTAAAGGCATATTTGACAACTTTGAAACACAAACAAAATAGGGTTTCATGATCAAGTTTTATGAAGTTTAGAACTTTGAATCTGTAAGTATAAAAAATAAATCTAAAATATTTAAATGAAGTTTAAATTGTTTTGGCAGTTTAGATGTCGAAGCTATTTGCATTCATTCATGAAATTTTGTTTTAAAATTTCTGATTTCAACCAAGATTTTCGTTTCCTTATAGAATGTAGGGGTCTTTTTACACGGATGACTTTATCTCAAGCGAAATAATTTCAGCAACTAATTTTCTGAAATTTCTTCTTTTCTTCACAAAATTTATAATTTAAATTTCTTGATTATTTTGTCATATTGTTGTTAAGTATTCTGCAAATAAATGCAGTTTGCATCGATACAAAATCAGCATAAACCATAGAGATGAAATATAAATAGAGTGTGCACATCACGGTAATTTTTGTCCTCAGAATAAAACAACGTGACTGGAGGATGAATCAAGAGAAATATTTTCTACCACCCGTTTCTCCTTGTTATTTCTATGGAGGAAAATCAATGCAATGCTGGAAAATATCTTTAAACATGATGGTATACTAGGCTACACTTGGTTGAAAAGAAAAATTTGTTAAAGAATATTCAGAATATTATTATATTTCATAAGTAAGTTAGTTTATCACTTTTTGGAGTTAGAACTGCTTTATTTATTATATAAATAAACTTTTAGAAAGTTTTTTGTTTCCTTAAAATATATTAATTCTATTTCATTCATTTTATTCTTTTTAAAATCCAAATTTATAATTTTTAACTATCTTGCAAACAAATATAAACCAATAAGAATACAACTTAATTCTAAAGTAATGATTATATCAAATTATTCATTATTCATATATCTTTCTTTCTTTTTTAATTTTAGTGCTAAAATGTAGTAGGCGAAGTTTTGGCGACAATGTTTTTTTCCTTCTTTTTTATATACGTTACATTTTTTCGCTTTATAATGCTTTTATGAATATTTTTTAATGTCAGCAGCTTGTATTAAATTAAATTAGTTAATAAAATGCATTTGCTCTGAGAGAAGATGGGTATTGCTACAAAACTATTCGATAAATAGGACAGCGTTTTTTTTAAACAATTATAAGTTACTTGATGAAATCGCCAAATGTTTTTAAACTACAATTGTCTGCATTTTTATTTAATTGCAATAATATAGGGAAGAAATATTGAGAATACTAGAAGTTGTATTAAAGCTGGTTAACATTATCATCTCAGGTGTAAAGTTTAAATAAAATTGGAAAGTTTAAGAGAGTTGATGTAGTTAATTTTTTTCCCTAATTTTTTTTTATACGTTTTTTGACTCCTTGACGTATCGGAAATCATTTCTTGTAAATGTTTTCAAAAATTCTCAATACCCAAAAAGATCTCCATGATTTTACAAGATGCAGTACTATTGTTAAATATATGTTAGATTTAAATTTAAACATGTTTTTATGTACTTCAGTTTCGAAAAATCAATAAAAAAAATTATCATACTGGGTTGTTGCAAAATAACTTCCGATGTTTCTGAAAACTACTAAATAGAATTGAAATAAGTTTTATCAAAAGATACATTTTGATTACTGTGATGAATTATAAATGTTAAATTATATAAAAAATAGTTTAATAAATAAATTAGTTTTCAACCACCATTTTTGCATTAAAAATGCAATAATACCTTCTTTAGATTTACATTATAAATAGTTATTTCTTTTTCTTTCTAGTTAGACAGTTTTTCTCTGATACTTCGTATTAGTTAACTTTTTCACTAGTATCGATTTTGAAAACTATCGCAACGTCTTATTTTAAGTAGCAATCTTAATCTTAAGTAACAATCTTATTTGGAGAAAGTCATCATTACATAGATAACGAATGTTAAAAAAAAAAAAAAAAAAAAAAAAAACTTTTAAAGGCTTATCTTGAAAAAATACTTCATTTCGAAACTGGAAATAATATTCCAGTTTTTAAGGGAAGTTATACACACTGTAAAAATTACGGATTGAATTACGAAATTAAGTTCCGGCACTTTCGGTGCATCATCTGTAAAATCTGTAAGATATTATACCGTAGTTTTTACTGTAATATGTATTTAATTAGAGTTATTTAGTGATTTTGTGGTAATGTTTACTGTAAAAATTAGAGAATATCAGATTTTTCGTTCCGTAATAGGTGGATTTTTAAAATGAATTTTACGGAAAAAAGTACCGGCACCATGAGCGACGGTACTTTTAATAGTAATTTGATCCGAAATTTTTTGAAGTTTAGCGAGAGTAATGTGGATTTGATCAATATTAGATTTTTATTTGTTTGCTTGTTTATTTATTTATTTATTTGCTTGTTTGTTTGTTTGTTTGCTTGCTTGCTTGCTTGCTTGTTTGTTTGTTTGTTTGCTTGCTTGCTTGCTTGTTTGTTTGTTTGTTTTTTTGTTTGTTTGTTTGTTTGTTTGTTTGTTTGTTTGTTTGTTTGTTTGTTTGTTTGTTTGTTTGTTTGTTTGTTTGTTTGTTTGTTTGTTTGTTTGTTTGTTTGTTTGTTTGTTTGTTTGTTTGTTTGTTTGTTTGTTTGTTTGTTTGTTTGTTCGTTTGTTTGTTTGTTTGTTTGTTCGTTCGTTTGTTTGTTTGTTTGTTTGTTTGTTTGTTTGTTTGTTTGTTTGTTTGCTTGTTTGCTTGTTTGCTTGTTTGTTTGTTTGTTTGTTTGTTTGTTTGTTTGTTTGTTTGTTTGTTTGTTTGTTTGTTTGTTTGTTTGTTTGTTTGTTTGTTTGTTTGTTTGTTTGTTTGTTTGTTTGTTTGTTTGTTTGTTTGTTTGTTTGTTTGTTTGTTTGTTTGTTTGTTTGTTTGTTTGTTTGTTTGTTTGTTTTGCACAAAAGAAAATTCAAATAACTAACATTATACATTTGTCTGTTAATATAATTTGTGTCTGAACATATTTTGTCATAAACTTTAGAAAATTATTTTTTAAAGAAGAAAAATCGATCCAAGATTAGATACAACATGGTAAATTGTTTTTCGTGGATACTCCGTTCCGTGCAGTTCCGTTAACTGATCAGTCTCTTAGTTTATTCTCCATAGATTATGAAAGATATTTCGATTCCGAATATTTTTGTTTACTTTACAGTGACTTTTTATTACTTAAATAAAAAATTTGTTTTCGTCGCAAAGATCTGCCACAGAAGTTGTGTTAAGTAATCAATTTCGGAGTTAAAGTAATAGTAAAAATGATTTCACTCAAGTGAATAATCGAAAGTCACTGAAATACGAAACAAGTTACTCTAAGAATTTACTAATTTCTCAACTACAGCATCGTTAAAGCCATAGAGCTGCAATACAAATAGAGCAAGCGCACTGTTATGCCTCCCCATCTATCTCTTCGTCCCAAACATCAGAGTCCCTACAGTCACGTGCTCCTTCTCTTTTGGTGATGCTGGCGGAGAAAAAAGGGCTTCGTCTGACAATTGAGATGGGTTCTCTTTTTTGGTAGATTCATGTTTTGTACTTATAAAGACAATGGAGGAAAGCTAAAAGCTTTAGGAGCGATGAAATTAAAGGAATACAAAATATTTTATCATTTTTTGACAAAACTTTTATAGATTGAAAAATATTTCTAAATTCCAATTTTTTTAATGTGTATAAACTGTACAAAGTTCTTTACATTTTTACAAAATTAAGAATATTTTAATTTATGAATACTTTTAAAAACAGTTAAAACGTTTCTTTTGATAAAAATTTTTGCAAATTTAAACATATAAAGACATTTTGTAACAGGTACTTTTCTTATTGAATTTTCGATATTGAAGCACCTAAAAAAGGCGTTTAAATTTTAGTCGAACACAAAATTTAAAATAGTACTGCATCTTGAAAAATCATGGATATCTTTTCAGGTAGTTAGAATTTTAAAAAAACATTACAAATGAAAGATTTTATACGTGTTAAGCAGGTCGAAAAATAAAATAAAATACAAGAAAAAAAAAGTTGCATCACCTCAAAAAAAAAATCCGCTTCCTTGTTTTTGACTTTACACTTGTTATTATAAAGTAAAACAGCTCTAATACTTCTGATAGTATTCTCCATTTTTTCATGTGTTATTGCGTGTAAAAAAATCTGTCGATTTCAATTGAAAAAACCTGATAATGTTATTAAAGAATTAATAACTTAGTGTTAAAAATCTTTGATCTATTTATAGAATCGTTTTGTATTATTCCTTCCCTTGTATAAATCCCTTGTATAAGAAAATGCTTCTTATAAATAAATTAAAACCCAAAGCAATCTTCTTAAATTAAAAAAGTATGTAGAAGAATTTTTCTTTCGAAAATATTAGAGAAGTAGTAAAGTAACAAAGTAAAAACAAACAATGGAAATAAACGAAGAATAAAGCAACAATGCCACCAAAACTTCACCCACTACATTTTAGCTCTAAAATTAAAAATAATTATGTATTAATAATGAATATTTCTATCTAATCATTACTTTATAGTTAAGTAGTATTCTTATTCTTTTATATTTACTTGTAGACAGATTTTAAAGTGTAAATTTGGATTTTAGAATGAATAAAAGGAAATAATTGAAATTAATATGACGTTTTAAGAAAAAAAAAAAAGAACATTCTAAAAGTTCATTTATATAGTAAATAAAATGATTGTAATTCCAAAAAGTAATGAATTTACTTACCTGCAAAATCTATAAAGTCCTCCCTTAACAAATTTTCTGTGCAACCATATGCGGCACAATAAGCCAAGATATTTTGAGATTTTTGGATTTAAAATTTCATCTTCAATTTTCTTCAATTGATATAACAAGGAGAAACGGAAGGTTGAAAATATTCTCTCTCGACTCACTCTAGAGTGAAATGGTTTCATTATGAAAACAAACAGTACCGTGAATTAAAATAAAACTTGAAAAATCAAATTATAAAGGATTAGAAAAAAAGTAGCGTCATCAAAACTCATGCGCAGAATTGAAGAAATCTAAGAGAAACATAATTAACATGTGAACGGTTCTGAAATTTAATTCTAAAAAATATAATAAGTCGACGATCGTTATAAAGAATTCCGTAGCCCAAACGAAAGCTGATGCTATAATTTGAGTTAACAAAAATATTACGAACATTAATGATTGACTTTTTATATCTACTCGATTAATTTTGAAAGTATTATTTTCTTTTAGGATCATTTTTGAAAACGCTTAAATCGAGAGAAAATTACAGAATTTATTTCAATTTATAAGAATATAAGTATAGTGTAAAAAATTAAGGAAAAAAGTATTGTCATCCTGAGTGCAGCATCCGTAAATCTTAACTCAATTCATCGTAAAATCCATTCTTAAATTTTGAACAGTAGATTTTACAGTAATACTTATTTAATTACAGTGATTCGGTAGTGATCATACAGTATATAGTACTGTAAAAATTAGAGTTTATCAGATTTTTAGTTCCGTAAAATTTTACTGTATAAAAATACTGGCACTTTGTGTGCGAATACTTTTTACCCTAATTTGATCCGGAACTTTTTAACTGCGGTCATTTTGTTATTAAAAAATATATACTTTGAACTGATAGAATGCTTATAAATTAAATCTAAATTAGCGGAAAAGAAATAAGTATAATGTATATTAAAACTTTTATTGAAAAAATAGATATTTTAATGTGCTTTTATATTGTAAACATTGTTTAAAATAAATTGTGTATAATTTTATAAAATGAAACTTTCAAACTAAAGAAAATGATATGAATTAATAGTTTTAATATTTAGAAGTAATCTTTTGATTTCCTGAACTAAAGACATAATTTAAATTTGAATCTTTCTCAAATTTATAGATGATGTAAACGTTTCGCGACCAACTTTGATCTGTACTTATGGAAGCTCAAGATATCTCAATCTTAATGTGTACGAAAATTTATATATATATATATATATATATATATATATATATATATATATATATATATATATATATATATATATATGTACACCGAAGAGCCATTAGATTAAGGCAACCCTCCATTCCATCTATAACAATGGGCTCGCCCAGGAACAATGTTTTCATGGGGCACATTAGGACCCATAATCCTCAAAGAACAATCCCTGACATCTGTAAGCTACTTGAACATAGTTCAAACATTTATGGCAACAGTTTTTCCTGCGGGGGATGATGTTTACCAACAGGATAATGCACCATGTCATAAGGGTCGAATCGTCATGGATTGGTTCGAGGAACATTCCAGTGACTTTCAAGTCATGTCTTGGCCCCCAAATTCACCTGACTTTATTCCAATAGAGCATTTGTGGTCCTACTTGGAAAACCAAATTCGTGCTGCCACGCTACCCCCTCGCAATGTGAGGGAATTGCAGGACCAGTTGGTGAGCACTTGGTACCAGATACCTCAGACTACCTATCAAAGAATATATAAGTGAGATATATATTCTTTGTACCTATCAGCACCTTGTGGAATCAATGCCACGGCGGGTGCTAGCAGTTTTGAGGGCTAAAGGTGGTCCTACATGTTATTAGCAGGGTGGTCATAATGTAATGGCTCTTTGGTGTACATATATATATATCGCCCAGCCATTGCTGGGATTCGAACCCGATTCAACTCATTTGAAGGCGAACGTTCTATCCCCTGAGCCATCACGACTTCATTTATTGTGGGGATCAGAAATCCGAATCCGTCGAAGAAATGTGTATATTTTTAATAAGAGAAAGTACGTTTAACATCCGATCTTATAACTTAAATATCGTCTGCTCTGAATAACCTTGAACAATATGATTGTCTCCTAGCACGTGAAAATCCGATTGATATATAAAAAATTATTCAGGCTTATTCAATTTTAGAACAGAATTTAATCACTATAAATTTAGTGAAAATTCGTAAAATTAAATAAAAATAGAAAAATAGAAAAATGTTGCGAAATAGGGCAGCGTTAGAGTGCATAAATAAAGGGATGTGTTTTTACACTATATGACATTACCAATTACTTTTTGATATAGGAAATCTTTGATGTTAACTGTATTGTGTAATATTTCCTCTCGTTAAAACAGCCGCGAAAAATTTATCTGCTGCAAGTATAAGCATATTTTGAAGATTATTATCAAACTTCCAGATATAGAGGAAAAGTAAAATTTATAAAAACCTTGACACTCGAAAAAAGTTAAAGTCTGCGTTCGTTTTTCAACATCTTAAATTCCATACATATATTTATTTTTTGGTAATAAACAATCTTTTATTTTTCATTGTCAATTGGCACAATTTATTACAACATGAACTCAGCTAATTTTTTTCTAGCGAGAAATGATAACAAAATTTTGAATACTAAACACAATAAAGAATTTTATAAATGTGTTTTCTCAAAAAAAAAAAAAGGATTCTGTTTATTTATATAAAAAAATAACAGATTCTTACTAATGTCATCATTATAGAAAGCCTTAGCTGTGATATTTGCAAATGTGCTCCCACTTTCACTTACTTAATTTATCAGAGCTTATGTTACGGGAGATAAAGATACACTAAGGAAAAAAATATAGGCAAAACTAACAATTTGGAAGTTTTGACTCATGAGTTTGAGTATGGTAAAATTTAACATGTCATGATTTTGGTAAAATAACAATAAAATGAGGTTTTATGTGATAAAAATTTGACAAATGCGGTAAAAGTTTGTAATTTTATCATACCTTGGAGCAATGATATTAACCATTTATTCGATTAAATTTAATTTTCAATTTTATAGTTTTTACGAGCTGTGTGTTGATCAGAACTATAATTTTGAAAACCAGAAATTCCGGTAAACCGTTACCATAAAAACGGAAAAATTACCAAATGAATGGTTTAAATAAAGTATATTTTAGTTTTATTAACCAGAATTATGGTTTCTTTACCATAAATGTCATTACTATACAGTGAGGTAATTTTACCAGAAATTTTTTTCTCCGTGTATTTGGATAGAATTAATATCATGTTTCTAAAGTTTTAAGCGTTTGGGATGTAACAAATATTTTTATTGTTAGAGAGATGGGTTGACTCAAATGTTCTTGGCTTACTCAAAATGCCGTTATCTTGGTCAAATTTTATCTTTTTTTTTTTTTCATAGCTCAGGAATAATCATTGTGAATTTGTGCTTTTTTTTAGCAGAATTTGATCTACATTTGATACAATTTTCACATCCTCTTCTTTAATACTGATTACCGTATCAAAAATTATTCCTCCCATGCTGATGAATATGTGTGAACATCTACCTCTTAAATTTTCATCTTGTCTAATCTGCACTGTTAGAAAAATCTCGGAAAAATGGATAAATAACAATTTATTTAGATTTGTATTTTATGATATTCAAACAAAGCAATATAATAACCGTAAATAAGATGGTAATGAAACTGCTAACTGTGTGAAAAACCGTTTATTAACTTCTTTAACCAAATGCGGTTAAACAACCAGAACTTTATCGTACCAACTAGGCCCACCTAATGAAGCCACTTGCTTCCTCGCAATTGGGTACACATTATAGCCGAGAGGGCAAATCTGCCAATCTCATGACCAACAGAATAGGGGTACGAGTCCCAATGTTGACACCTCAATATTTCCTCCATTTCTTTCATTCGACACAATGAAAAGTTTTTAATGTCCTCACTCCCCAGTTTGTGACCCTGGACTATTAGAATACGGTACTCTCATTCACGCATAGATGATAGCACTATAAAGCTGATAAACTCCAATGTCCTATTATATTTCTATTTTACGATTTTGGAACCATGCAAATGGTTAAAAAACTGCATAGTTTTATATTCCTTGTTTTTTAACTATACTGGTTGTAAGCGGTTTCAAAACCGTAAATGTAAAAAGAAATCTTTCCCGTAAACTTACGGTTAATTAGATAGATAGAGTGCTGCCGGTTATTTACCATAAATTCAGAATTAAAATTCTAACAGTGTAAATGCCCTGTTCATTTGTGTTCTTTTAGAGCAAAATTTAACCTATACTTGAAGTATTGTTACCCTCCTGCCCTTTAATTTTCAACTACTGAATTCAAAATTGCAAAAATAAATTTCGGAACCAAATATGAACTATTTAAAAAACAATTATAAAATATTAACACTAAAGCACATTTACATTTGCGCGGAAATTAAGATTATCTTTATCAAGAACTCTGCCACACATTTCAGTCATAAACAAATCTGAGAGAGCATATGATTTAACATCTCCCTCCTATTCTTTCATTCTATATTTCAACATAAAGCATTAAAAAAAAGGAGAAGAAAAAGCATGGTCAAAACGACCACAATAAGATAAAATTTGCCATGATTCCGGCTCTTTGGGTACACCAAAAAGTAATAACTTTGGAAATAATTTTGGTAAAATTAACAATAAAATATAGTTTTATAATATGCGATAAAAAAAAAATTTTAATTTTATAAAATTTGGCGATTATATCATGATTCCTTAGAGCCTGGCTTAAATGCCATTTATTTCAGTTAAGTACACTTTTTAGTTTTGAATTTCTTACAAAATGTGTGTTATTTTATCATATGAGAGGGAAAATTATCACGTGAAGGGTTTAAATACCGTGTATTTTGATTTTATTAACTAGAATTATGTTTTTTTTTAACCAGAAATGTCTTTACCATACAGTACGGTAATTTTGCCAAAATTTTTTCTCCGTGTTGATACCCTATTCATTCCTTTTCTTTTTTAAGCAAAATTTAACCAATAATTGAAAAAATATTAACCTCCTCCTATTTAAACTTCAGCATCTGAATCAAAAAATGAACTATTACTTTAAAATTAGGTATAAAGTGTAGCAAAAATATGTGCTATAAGTAATAAAACCAATCTATTCAAACAAACCAGTCGTACAAACTACGGCAAACAACGTTAAAGAGCACAAAAATATATAATAATGCAGACAGCTGTTTCGGATGCTCAAAGGGCAACCTTCATCAGTGCAAACCAGTCGTAGGTATGTCACGAACTTTTTGATCAACCTACGTAAATATACACTTGTTCGTACATTAATTTCATACCCGGTGAACATTTATTTCATGCTCGATGAATACAAATTAAGAACTAAATAGACAATAGACTAAAAAAACAAAAACTAAATAGACATTTTAAAATAAAATTTCATTTCAAAAGTTGCATCCAAATTTTGCAAAATTTTTAGACTACAAATTAACTGAACTATCATTATTAAAAGTATCAATTCATGCGTTAGATTTAAAGTATCTGAAAGTAAAACATTCTAAATATTTAATGACAAGTTACACTTAAAAAAAAAAAATTTTACTATTTTTAAAAGAAATTTAAATATTAATAATTAAATTTGGATTATTTTAATTTAAAAATTTATAACTTATGGATTAATATTAAATGCAAAAAAAAAGAAAAAATTTAAAAATAACAAATGAAGAAATCAAAATCTTAATTAGAATAATACAAATCTTTCAAATATAGTAAGACTTACAAATACACCTACTTCAGTTCACTTAATATTTGAATATATTTATTAAATTAAAAAAATAAATAATTTAATTTAATGCTAAACTACTAATTATTAAGTTAATAAAGTAAAAGTATTGCTCATTAGCTGAATAATTTGACTAGTTCTCTTAATAATTTGATTGATTTATTAAAAAAAAATAATGGATTAAATTTGATTGCGAAAAATAAATAAATAAATACTATTTTAAGTAAGAACACATGAAAAATTCAAAATTTTAATTCAAATAATGCAAATATTGTAAATATAATAACTTACAAATTCATCTACTTTGGTTCACTTAATATTTTAATTTCATTTATAGACTGCTTTATTTGAGTTTATTACCTAAAGCAGTATCATTTAAATATCCAAAAACTTATAATTTTTAATATAAATAATTTTTATTTTTTCAAAACTCGTTTAACTGTAAACAACTATTAATTATTCTGAAATAATGTCACGATTAAACCATAACAAACAACTAAAATTATAATCAACTTACCTTGAATATTCTATGGTAGTGTTAGTTAAGATTGTTCCTTTTACATGATTGATCTAACGAAGTTGATCTTCCAATCATGACGTATATTCTCGTTCCCACCCTCTATGTAGACACCTTTCGAACGTTTTGCTTAGAAAACAGAAGATAAACGATTTTTTATGGTTTAAATCTTTTTCGACTCAAGGTTGTACGTTATTGGTACCTACTGATCTTTCAGAAAGAAAAAAAAAGTTTTATGAATTTTGTGTATGGTCCTTGAAAAGATTTTCCCTTCCTTTGTTTTCAATTATGCAGAGAGTGGGTGGATGTTATTTTGATAAAATTGATAAAAGTTGATTGAAGAAGGTTTTTGAGTATATCATGATAATTCAATATTTCATCTTATAACGTTTTGTTTTGCCTTCTAAGAATGCTTATTTTAATTAAAAACGATTTCGATCAATTATATTTTTGAATAATTTTTTTGTCTGTTTCAATTTGTATTCGATTTTTGAGGATAATATTTAGAAAATTATTCTAAATTTACCTGATTGTTTTAATGATTTTTCCCAAAACGTAAATTGTTCATAATTTGCTTCATTTGTCCCTTCTTTCCACAAAATAAAAGGAAAGTTTAATGTTTACATTGTGATGATATACAATGAACTTTAGAATACTCTAAACATTTAAAAAATGTCAAGTATTCCTGCAACATCCATAAGATAATTCCGAAGATTTATTAAATTTATAAACTTTCTAAATACTATTTTTAAACCTTAGTTTTTGGTGGCCCAATTAATTTTTGGTGACCCAATTAATCTTTTATCCAATTTATCTCTCTATATACATATAATCCAATTTATCATCTTACAACTTTGGCCAAGCGATGAAAACTTAATTATAATTAGATAAAATATTGATTTTTTTACACCTTGAGTAAAGCATTTAAATTGGAATTTTTTAGGAAGGACTAAAATTATTTATTTTTTAATAGAATTCTTATTTAGTGATTTGAAATACACTATCACAGGAACGAAATATAAGCTTTTAATTATTCACTACTAATTTAATTTTTAATTAATTACAACTTTTAAAGAAGAGAGAGAGTGGTTGTTATATTGATTAATTTGATAAAAGTTGATTAAAAAAATATTTTGTGTACTACATCATAATATTTCTTTGATAAATTATTATTTTTTGATTACTTTTGAATTATTATTTTTATCAATGTGGTCCAATCATTTTTTTATCCAATTTATCTTTCTGTATCCAATTTTTCTTCAATCAATAGATTTCAACAATCCAATTTTTCTTTTTTCAACTTCGTTCTTCATGACAAAAGCAAGTGATAAAAACTTAATTGTAATCAACTAAAATATTGATTTACTATACCTTAAATAACGCATTTGAACTGGAATTTGTTTAATAAGGATTAAAATTATTGATAATTAAAATTATTGATCATTAACTTGAATTCTTATGTGATTTAGAATACACTGTCGCAGGAACGAAAAAACAATTCTTTAATCAATGAAAACTAATCCTCTTTTTAATTTATTATAAATAAGAGAGAGAGTAGTTATTATATTGATTAAATTGATAAAAGTTGATTAAAAAATTGTTTTGTGCAAATTAGTGTTTCATCATGTTTTTTGTACTGATAGTTCAAAGTTTCATCTTATAGCATTTTGCTTTATCTTCTAATAATGTCTTTCAATTATTCATTATATCCAAAAACGATTTTGATAAAATGTTATTTATGAATTATACTTTTTAACAATTTGTATTTGATTTTTGCGAATAATATTAAGGAAATAGTTTTAAATTAACCTAATAATTTTTATAATATGTCTTAAAAAATCAATTTTTTTAAATGTAGTTTAATAATTATTTTCTTAATATTATTTATTATATATTAATATCATATATTATAATATATAATATTATATAATATAATATATAATATTATACATTATTTATACATTTTATAATTAATATTATAAAATGTAAGAAAATTTTTTAGTGTTACACAATGCCCTTTCTTATTCTTTAAACATAAAATAGATTTTGCAAAGCGTTACGATTCCCCTTAAAGAAAACGCTGACGCTATTTGAACGTCCCCACACAGGCGCGAAAATATCCCTGCTAGTAGTTTATCTCTAACATTATATATTATATATTAATATTATAATATATAATATTATATAATATTATATATTATAATATATAATATTATACATTATTTATACATTTTATAATTAATATTATAAAATGTAAGAAAATTTTTTAGTGTTACACAATGCCCTTTCTTATTCTTTAAACATAAAATAGATTTTGCAAAGCGTTACCATTCCCCTTAAAGAAAACGCTGACGCTATTTCAACGTCCCCACACAGACGCGAAAATATCGCTGCTAGAAGTTTATCTCTAAGCACCAGAAAATAAGGTTAGCGTTATGGTTAACGTAAGATAAACGCTATACAAAATTTCTCGATTAAAACAAATGTAAAGCATTCAGGCAACGGCTCTAAAAGTTAACTCGTTAACTCGTCTCTAAGAAGAGATCTGCGAAGAATCAATTAATTTACCAGGTTTCTAAATCTAATTTTTTAGTCACAGTTTCATATTTTCGGTGGTCCAATTTCCTCTTTTTTGAACTTTTTTTTTTAATTTTCGTAGCCAAATGTAAGTGATAAAATCTTAATTGTAATGGCCTAAAATATTGATTCAATCCTTCTTGGATTTCACATTTTAAAAATACTAAAATTTTCATAAAAAAAATCGTTAAAATCGAATGCTATTTTGACTAAATTCTTAAAATTTTATTCAAAGATGTTTTTGCGTATATGACGATAGTTTAGTATTTCATCATCTAGCATTTTCTTCTAAAATCGCTTTCCAAACATTTATTTAATCAAAAACAAATTCGATCGAATATTATTTTTGAATAATTATTTGCCTGTTTCAATTTTGATCTTGTTTTTGAGGATAATATTAGAAAAATTTATTTATAACCTAATCGTTTTTATATTTTGTCTGACAATATCAATTGTTTTTAATGTACATCAATATTTATTACGCTAGCACTTATTTAGCGATACAATACCCTTTCGAATATTATAGACATATTTCGACACAAATAAAAGAATTCCACTCCTTTAATTTATCAACTTACTTAATGTAATTTTTAACAATCAGAATATTACATCACAGGCAATTTTTTTTTCCAGCGAATAAATTATATGCACAAAAAATAAAGCTTATAGACTTTTCATGAAGTTGTCTTAGGGCATATTATACCCATACCATGCTTTGCCTTGCTGTGAGGTATCAGGATAAAATTATCAAATTTTACCACATTTACCAAATTTTATCACCTATTATAAAACCATATTTTATTGTTAATTTTTCCAAAACCAATATTAAAGTGCTTCAGTATAAATTACTGATCTTTTTGGTGTTCCCATGGAGCTAGAAACACGCTAAATTTTACCATATTCTGGTAGTTTTGACCATGCTTTTTTTCTTCAGTGTACAATCAACTATTCACTTTTATGGAAGCAATCATATATGTCTACTTATTTTATCAATTTGCATTTATTTTTATCTCAGAAGTATACTATTTTTACCTCTTTCAGATCATTGTTTGCCTTTATACATTCTGGTTTATTTTAATAACAGGCCAAAAAAATATAGGATCTGGATGTTTTGTAACTACCACATTTGATATATATTTTTAGATTCTTTATCGAAATTGATTCATAAAGACCTGCTCATTAAAGTTAACAAATTAACTTTTATATAAAAAAAAATGTTATCAAAATTTGATGAACCATTATCGAAATCAATCAGAGAAATACTAAAATTTAAACATAAAAAACCCAGTTTATTTACCAAAGGAAACTGGCAGATGTTTTTAATAATCAAACTCATCTCTTTCGTTCACGTTTCGTTCTATCAAACAAATGAACTACTTTTTATATTTTTAATCTGATTTCAATGTACATTTCAATGTATTTAACCTTCAGAATTTAATGAAATTTTAAACAAGTTCTTATGATGACCTTTTGTAAAAGTTATTATAAAATATACTTTATGCATCATGCTTGCGAAACAGCTTGTAAATTTGAATAAAATTTCATTAAACTCAACTAAAATTTCAGAGCTGTGGAATTCTAAATTTCATTATTACCACTTATATACATTACCACTAATTATACTTACCACTGTAAATAAGCTAAAATTTAGTACCACTACGAATACTACTACTCTACTACTAATACAACTAATAACAATACTACTACAACTACTAATAATACTTTTGTACTAATACTACTACTACACCAATATTAAGCATATTTATAGTAATAAAACAATATATGTTGAAAAATCACTAGTAGTCGTAATAATGGAAATCAATAGAAATTTGCTTTTAAATGCTTTAATTTTCTATCATAAAAACAAACACTTACAATAATATAAATAAAATGTTTTTTAATAATTTTTGTTTCGAAATTCGCTAAAGAACTTACTTTAAATTTCATACGCTTCTCTTGCTCAAAACAATGGATTTGAATTCTCCTAAATTATTTTTTCATGGCGTACTAAAATACTGAACAAAAAAAAAACGAGTTCAAGGCCTGCTTTAAGTTCATTGGATAATGATATGTTTTCTTCCAAATTATAACTTTAAACGTATAGCTCGGTAATGCATCGTAGTAACCAGAATTATAACTATACATTATCTATGTTTGGATTATAGCTTTGATTTTAAGGTAATTCGTTATGCAAAAACATTATAAAATGACAGAAAGCTCCTTCTGAGCAAGCAACGAGCTAAACAAAGTATTTTAAGATTGAACTTTATAGAAACATTCTATAAGTGAACTTTTAACTTTGCTCACAATTTTTGAAATAATGGGAGTATCTCAAAATTACTGCAGTATGTATCTGAAAATGAAATACACAAAGTTTTCGATAAAAGAGACATATACATGGGGTGGACAAAATAATGGAAACATTTCTATGCTAATACATTTTTACATAATTCTTCAGAAATGCTTAACGAATTACTTTATAACTTCAGTAGATAAGAAGACAGAATTCTTTTAGAACATGTGATTTCGCATACATATCAATGAAGTTTAAACCTCAGGGACCGATCAAAACAAACTCAGGCCCAAGGCCCACCAAATTTTCAGGGCCCTTTACAAAATGTTTTTAAATTAAATTAAAGTAGAGTAGTCCTAGCAATAAAAAAGAATCTATTGAGCTGCATGATTCAAGAGAAATATTCTAAGAAATTTTAAAAACAGACAATTGAAGATTATTTTTCAATGATTAAGTTTACTCATCTACACATTAAAGCAATATATAAAACAACAAAATAAAAAATAGTTTGGTGACCACAAACAATTGATATTAGTGATTTTTTTCTAAAAGCTCATGTTCAAATAAAAAGAGTTAAAGACATTTGGTGACCACAAACAAGAACTATCACTGACTTTTGCTGTGTCATTAAGCTGTAATTATTCATCAGTTAAATGAACACAAAGCTAGCCCATCTTACTTTCGAATTTGATTAGTGCATGGTCGTATCACGATATAAAGAAAATTTGAAATAGAAAAACGCATTTTTTTTTAGAAAACTGTTTCTTTCAATATTTAAAAGAAATATCAATATTGAGGTTTTTTTACTAATTTTTTGAAGCCCCTTAGTGGACCCTAGGCCCATGCCTATTGGGCCTAGGCGATAATCAGGCCCTGTTAAACCTTTTAGTGGTTTGAAGGACCGACAATAAATTACAAACGGAAAATAATATTTTTGCACCCTATGCCAAAAGTTTTAACAATAGATTTGTAACTTGCGACAGTTATTTTGATTACTATATGCAATAATTGCATAAAAGTTCGTAAGCCTAGTTTAAATATTTATGCAGATATTAACATTTTTATAAAAAAAAATAAAAAAAAACTAATTCTTTTGTCTTAACGTTTCTTTTTTTCCGCTATAACTTTAAAAAAAGTTCAATATAATTAAACAAAATTTTTAGAGCAACTCAAAATTAATTACAAAATTCTTGCTTTGAAATTTAAGAAAAATTCCTTTCAAGCCGCACAAGATATGAATAATAAAGTAGTTCCTTTATACAGCGCATGCGCGGGAAAAACTTTAGAAAAAAAAATTTTTTATTAATCTTAATTTTGTAGGGAATCGTATTTAGCAACTAACGAAAAAAGTCCGATGTGAATATCTTAAAAATTTAAAAGGTTTCAAGCAATTTTCAAAGTAGTTTTCGTACTTTAAAAAAAAAAAAAAAGGCTCAAATTGATAAGGGGTTTTCTACAAATATTTTGTATCACAAGACAAAATTTAATAACGAGCGATAATTCCTTACAATATATGTCCATACACCAAAATGTGATTTAAAAAAGGAAGGAAAACAGGCGAAAAAAAAAAGATACTTTTATGGGGGATGATTCCTAACAAAGCCAGTGTCTTTTTTAATAAATCTTGTTTAATAGTACAAAATGAAATATGTGGAAAACCACTTATCATTTTAAGCATTCTTTTAAAAAGTACGAAAACTACTTAGAAAATTGCTTGAAACATTTTAAATTTTTAAGATATTTAAAAGATAGATTTTAAGATATTTTTAAGATATTTTTAAGATATTAAGATATTTAAGATATTTTAAATTTTTAAGATTTTAAATTTTTAAGATATAAAAGAACTACTTTAATTGCTCATATCTTGCGCAGTTTTAAGCAAATTTGTCTCAAGTTTTAAAACAAAAATTTTATAATTAATTTTAAATTGCTCTAAAAAGTTTAATTTTATGGAATATTTTTTAAGTTATAGCAGTAAAACGTAAGACAAAAGAATTAGTTTTTTATAAAAATGTCCATAAATATCTATAAATATATATATAAAAAAATACTGTATATATTTATAATATGTATAAATACATAGATATATTATAACTATATCTCCATAAATATATAAGCTAGGCTTACGACATTTTGCGTAAATTTTGCGTACAATAACCAAAATAACAGTAGCAAGTTACAAATCTATTGCTGCACTGTTTGAAATTTCTCAGAAAAAATGGTTAAATAACAATTTATTGAATGGTTATTTTACCATATTTAATCAAAAAAGTCAAATAACCATAAATAAATGGCTATAATATAAAATCAAGAAAGATTAATTGGAGGAAAAAAATTTCATTCACATTCAAAAATTCCACGATGATTGATTTTGTAAATTAAAGAAGTTTAGGTGTCTTAACCTTTTTAAAGCAATAGGGACACCGGCGTTCCTTTTATATATTTTTCTGCATCTCTAATTGCAATCAAAAATTATATTTGGTATATTTTAATTATAAGGCAGTCTAATAGTTATTAAAAAAAAATCTGTTAGGTTATAGGAATTATATTTGTGCTATAATATAAAATCAAGAAAGATTAATTGGAGAAAAAAAATTTCATTCACATTCAAAAATTCGTCGATGATTGATTTTGTAAATTAAAGAAATTTAATAATGAGTAACTGTTTCTCTTATATCTAAATAACTGCAAATGAGTGCTAATTTAAAAAATTATTTTTTAGAAGTGAGCCATGTTTGAAGCATTTTACCTTTAACGCGGAAAGGTTAAATGTCTCAAACGTTTAAATAGTTAAATACGAAGAAAGTTTCGTGAATTTCGATTATCCGTCTTTTGCAGTGCATAGGAGCCCATGCTTCGAAATGTCGTCATACGCCGGTAGGGGCACTTCCCTATTTTGGAACTGTTCAGGCTCAAAAACGAACTTTTTCTAAATAATCATACCTTTTTTTTTTCAACGTCTACGATTCTTTGCCTTCAAAATATAGGAAGGGCTAAAGCAATCTGAAAAATATGGGAATAATAGTTTAGGCAAGAAAACTTATAGTTCAGCAGCGGTGATTTCTTTTTAAACTTTGAGTGATTGCTAAAAGAAAAAAAAATTTACTGAGTTTAAACATGGTTTAAAATACCATTTTTTACGTATTAGTAATATTTTACAGTCAGTTAAAAGTTGTATAATGTCAATTTCAATTACGTTATATCACGTTATATTACGTTATATATTACTCGTTATATTACGTTATATCAGATATAACGTAAGGATATAAAGTTCAGATAAAATAACTCAGAGAAAAAAATATTTTTTATTAATATTTATAATTTTATTTATTAATAATCAAAAAAAGTTGAGTTGTGAGATATAAAAAATGTTTACGTCATTTTAAAAAATGTTATATTTACCGAAGAAAGGCAAAATTTTAACAAAATAGGTTGAACTGTTTCTGATTTACCCAAATTTTTTAAAAATTGCTGAGTTAAAATATGATTTCTCGAGAACTATTCAACCGATTTATTCAAATTTTTCAAATTTTGTATTCCCTCATTTAAAAATTAAATTTTTTAAAATGATGTAAAAACTTTTAACCATTGCAATTCAAAATATTTCGACTAATATTAAATAAATCAATAAAAATGCATTAAAATTATTTGTTAAATGGAATTATCCTTTGAAATAATTCTTATTATTTTATAATTCTGTGCAAAGGAATTTTGATTTGCTTTAAAAAAAATTTGAGACATGGAGAAACACGTAAAAAATGAAATTAACATTAAGGGGTCCAAACTTTCTTCTACTTTCCAACCTATACTGTTATTTCAACTATTTATATTATTTAAACTATTATTTAAGATAAATATTTTTCCCCTTTTTGCATAGTATTTTACCACTACTGTCTTGCAACTCCCAAAAGAGAGAAAGCTTTCGCACGAATTACTATAATAGTGCGAAGAAACAAACATGGACCGTGCATTACGTGGGGAACTAAGAAATATGTCACAAGTAAAGTGGAAATATTACAATAAAAAAGATGTCACAACGTTTGGACTACGAAAGGATCAGACTTCTCGTTTATGGTTACCCATGAAATGACCTTCTCTGTCATGGAAGGTGTTGGTTTGACCTCTAAAACCACCCATTAACACTTACAAACTACGTAATTATAGGGTAAAAAATCTTTTTTCTGCATTTCCACAAGTTTTATATGCTATATGTTATCTATAAAATTCATTTTCTTTACAACCCTGTTTTACTCCATACCTGGGACAAAACGGGGTACTTGTTTTAATTTTCTTTTTTTTAATAAAGAAATAATACTCATTTGCTTCCTTAAAATGGCATTGTGTTTCTAAGAAAATTAGAATATAATGTGTTCATCGAAATATTTGCAATTCTTTTAACTATTTGATATTTTTAAACCCTGCTCTGATCAGCTTTTCTCTGTGCAACATGAAACTTTTTTGGTTGAAGATAATTTCAGAATCATTATTCATTCGTGTGCTAAAATTAAATAACATATTCGAGTTCGACACTTCAAAATATGTACAAAATAAAAGTACTGTTTAATATTGACATTTTGTGTTACATTCTGTGCCATTTCTTTGTCAGAACAATTTTAGAAGATCTAACTGCGCCAAATTGGTGAAGAACGTTTCTTAACTATAAGTAATTTTTCTTAGTTTCTATAAGTAATTCTACTTAATAATTCAACAAGCTGATTAAAATGAAATTCATGTTTAATAAGGAAAAGTTGATTGATTGAAAAATCGATGAAAATTGTTATCATCAATAGAGTAACATTTTATTGTTACAAATATGCAAAAAAAACTATTTTTTTTATTCGTATATTGGCTAACGCTTACATTATATATTTAACATTAGAATCATCAGATAAACTGATCTACTAAATCAAACAAGTATTAAATTTTACAAACAAACTTTGTTATTATTATTTAAAAATAATAACAAAAATTTTTAGCGTAGTTTAATACTTAAACTTTCAAAATACATACTTATTCACAATAAAAATGATGCGTTTTGTTTTCTGTAAATAAGTCTGAAGTTTTAGCGTGGCTGTCTATGATATTTACAAAACCACGTCTCTAGCGACACGTAATGGGATGCAATGACGTTAGTATTTGACTTAGCAATCTACGCTATCACCTTCACCAAAGATTTTGGTGACCATATTTACCCAGGTGTGAAGTGACCAGACGTTCTGAAACCTTGAGGACAGTCCTCAAATTTAATTGATTATTCCCAAAACACGATCCAATTTTAAGGATACAAAATGTCCCCAAATTTTAGCTTGAGTCCTGAAATGTCCTCGATTTTCTCCGAAAACATATAATCTTTTTTAAATGCAGTTTAATATAAAAAAAAACAGAACTGCGCATGATAAAAAATATTAAAAAGGAAAAGAAAAGAAGATAGTTCTATCTTACGGAAAATGCAAAGAAAATTCAAAAAAGCACCATGCCAAACGAGGAAAACGTCATACTACTCGTTCTTAAATAATTTTCAAAAAAATGAATAAAGAAAGAAACCTTAATAATCATGTGCTCATTCATTTTACATGCGTTCAAATTCAGAATGTTATGTGATATTTCAAAACTGGACAATTAATGTTCAATAATCAAGTTGCAAAGATGTTTCGGCCTCTGATATTAGTTATCGTTTTCAGAAAAGACTTTGTTACACACATAAATTTCTATTTTCTTTAATTATATAGGTTTCCTCAAGTCAAAAATTTTCGAGGGTGCTCCGCGGATTTGATCTCAAATCAGGGTTCATAAATCTGGACACATTACTTATAGTTTGTCTACGGTAAGAACTCCCCCCGCCACAAAGTGTGAGGCGGTCTGCTGCTATGGAAACAAGAATAGCGCATTTCAGGGAGGGTAACTTCTCTTAACTCTAGAGCTAACTCAGTAGATCGAAGATAAAGATTCCCTTTCTTTCGCCGACCCGAATCGAATTCTGTCCTAAACAGTGAACCCCCCACCCACCTCTTCTTGAAATAGTTACTCCTCGTTACCATAGTCACCACCACGGGTCCAGGTGAATGGCTAGGGGAGTTCTTACTTTAGACAAACTATAGGTGGCTCTTCAAAAATGTTCCTTCCTTTTCAGCTGGTTTCAGTATCAGTATTCAGTAGTCACGCCAAAATGATTGCCTAGTTTTGCTAATTTCCAAGCAGTGGCTCTCGAGAAATTAAAAAACAAAACAAAATGGATGTGATAAAAACTCTTAGCCTCCCCCGGGCAAACGTCAATGATAGTTATTATTAGTATTAGTTAGTTAGTATTAGTAGTCGCACTAGAGATGCACAATGGGCTATTGGCGACGGTCTGGGAAACATCCCTAAGGATGATCCGAAGACATACCATCACAATTTTGATCGTCTGCAGAGAGGATGGCACCCCCGCTTCGGTAGCCCGACGACCGGCACGCGAAGTCGAGCACTTTACGGTAGAACAGTTTAACGAGAACCAATACCGCACACCCTCGGTCCCTACGCAGACTTATCCAAGTAGTCACCCACCCGCACACTGACCGCAGTCAGTGATGCTTGACTTCGGTGATCTTCTGGGAACCGTGTCTTAACGATCAGTCCACTGCTGGACTAATTATTATTAATGATAATTTGAGTAAGTTTTAAATTCCTTTGGCGCTTTGGTGATTGTAATGAGCGCGAACAGGTACGGATACGAAAATATCTCCATGCTGTAATAAAATATAAAAATGTCCACAGAGGCTGAATTATATCACTTAAGGGGCCTAAATCAACCAATTGTCGTTTTCAGTATTCCTATTGGAATATTCACACTCCCATCCCAATAGAAACGTATTCCTATTGGTTGTTATCGTAACTGATTGATAATTGATGGATTTCCAATGGGGGCAGATAAATGTGTGGTGTCAGCGTTGACATCTCTATGTTTCCATGCCAAAAATGTGTTGAGGAACTTTATCTATAAACATGAGTCAACGATTTAGTGATAACGATGACAGAATTAAACAATTAAAACTATTCAATTGCAAACACCGAAAAATTGTGATTTCATGTCTTCGGATCATCCTCAGGAATGTTTCCCGGACCATCGCCAATAGCCTGTGGTGTAACTAACTACCACTACAAATAATAAATACGAATTCAATAGTATATAATAGATGTTAACTTGATTCTATCCTGAGGTACCTTTTGATAGATGAAAGTTGACATAGTCGAATATTATAAATCTCCCCACAAGCCCAATGTGCAGCTCCAGTGCGCCGTAAAATGAACAAATCAATCAATCAAATGCCGGCTACCAAACAGTTGCTAGTTTTTCTTTTGTGACCATAAAGAGATTTATCTGAGCAAAAATAAGTAGCCGGACGTTGTCTAATTCATTAATCAATCAAAACAAACTCAAAGAGGAGCAGTAAACAAACAATGAACGAACACATGAACAGCTAACATGAAGACTGGATCAAAATGATTTTTAATTCATTAATATCATCTTTATAAAATTCCCCATAATTTTTTCTTATAACTTATTTGTTCTAAATGGCAAATATGCATATTTTAAATCTTTTGCTTACTACCTAGCGCACTGTTTTCACTCTAAGGAAGGGGAATTATGAAGACAATATTCCAGAAATTTTTTCTTATTTTGTCAGACATGATTGTATGAAACTTGATTTATTATATAATTCCATTCACAAGATATGCATATGTAATTATAAACTATGATTGATTGTATGCAAACTTGATTAAAAATAAAGTTCTCTGGAGTTTTGAATGGTTTGTTTTTGGTTTATAATTACTATTTTCTCTTTTAATCACTGTGTATTTTGTTTTTTCTGTCTTTTATAGTGATATTTTAAATATTATTTTCGACTGAAATATAATTCCAAAGCAAAGTCAACAATTTTAAAATAGAGTTTGTTTGAAGCTGTTCAAACTGTTCAGCGCTGCTAAGGAGGATATTTCCGAATCTTGATCTGTCGCGCCAACTGCAATCACCAAGGCGTTAAATGGATTTTAAACTTTCTTTTTTTTACTTTCTTTTTTAAAAAAATTAAGTGAAGGTTTTTCTGGGGGTTACTACTTCAAGGTTCTCCCCTTCTGGTTTTTTTTATTTTTAGTTTCTCGTGGGCCATTGCCCAGTAGTTGGCAAGACTTGACGATTATTCTACTGCAGACGATACAGAAATCTTCCCCTGCTAAAACAATGTCAATTTCATTGAAAAATATTTCTAAAGAAATTACAAAAAATTCTTGAGCAGTAAAATTGTGTTGATTGACAATATATATATATATAAATCTTACTACAAGAAGGATCTGCTACTTTTTGTTTTTAATTATGTTTTATTTTTATGATTTGATTTTAGTTGATTTGTTTTTTATTGGTAACTTTCCAAATAACCCTATGTTATTCTTTTTCAGCATATCATCTATCAATTATGAATGCAATTGATAACGTGGACAAAAATCTCACAAAGATAACCATACATTTTTGTGACAACCTTAAACTTGGGAGGTTATTAACAAGGCCAGTAGTGTGTATGCGAGTTGTTGATTCCTCTCAAGGCTCTTTACTTAAAAAGCAGGACAAGTAATATTCCATTTAATGACATTTAATGATTTTACTAATTTAACAAAACATTTATTTAAGATACAGTAGAACCTCGATTATCTAACTCAAACGGAATTTTGTTTAACCCCAATGACTCCCTTCAAATTAAAAACTTTTTGGAAACTAGAATTTGTATAAAACTTTCTGAAACTTACCGAATCATTCTACCAAGAGTTAAAATTTTCTTAAACCTGTCCGAAATAGCATAGCTATGAATATTCTATAAATTGGATCATCTGATTTCTTTCTTTAAGGGAAAAAAAATTTTTTAATTATTTGTATTGTGATAAAAATATAAGAAATTAAAAAATAGTTATAAGAATTGACAGTCATTTATGGCAAGAACTTGTACTAATAACTATAAGGAGTAACTCAAATTCTGGAACAGTAATTTTATCTGATTATAAAAAAACAAATTTTGCTTGTTTTATTTGATAAATATATAGAAAGCTGTCTCATTAAACTATACTAACTCAATTTGAGCAAAACTTTGACATCCTGCAACTGTGAACATAATAGAATTGAATTAAAAATTAATAAGTTAAATATCTGTCTCAAGAATCAATAAATCTATATCTTACTTATAACTTTCCCATTTTTATAAAATCTGTTTGTTTTTATCGACTCAGCACTAATGTGTACAAATTTTTTAAAATAACATTTTTTAAGAAAAATATAACTTTTAGTTTTTTTATTTTATTTAAAATTAAAAGGCGTTCATAAAACTAGTTATTTTTTATGAAAAAAGTAACTTTCTTAAAAATTAAATTAAAATTTCTATTAAGATTATCCATGTCAATTACATTTTCTATGTAAATGCGTTATGTAATAAAACATGATCACAAATATTATAAACATATGATAATCTAATATATATGATGATCACAAACATTATAATAAACAAAATTTATGATTTAACCTTTGGTGTTTTTGAATTTCAGAGAATGTTTCATCTTTACATAATAGTGTAAGGAGAACTGTTTTTCTATGTAAAAAGTCTGTGCACCGGGCTACAGTTTTCTACTTGCAGAATCATTAGAGTTTCAAGCTCTTTGACCTTGTAAAGGCAAAATTTTGGACTGTGTCAAAAATTATAAAAGAATACCTATCTAAATGCGGCAGAACTAATATAATTTTGAATGTAGGCACCAAATTTTTTTTTTTTAAAATTTCATAACTTTTAATCTAACTTATGTTTTCTTCATAAAACTTTTTTAGGTGACTGATATTTCTTATTTTATTGTTTAAAAATTACTGCTATCTACATTATCCCCTACAATTTGTTAATACATAAAGCTGTATTCGCTTTAATGAAATGCAACCCTTAAATGCAGAGAAAGTTACATTTATGTCCATGAAGTGTTTTTCATATTTGTGTGTATTTTTTGTAATTTTTTTTACCTTAAACTAAAGTTTTTGTAAAATACAAGATAGGTTGGTTAAAAACTTTAAGTAAAATAATTTTTTAAGTTTGTATTATGATATATTTTTATTTAAATTTTTAGAAACAAACCAGCAGTATCCTTTTATGAAACTCAGAGAGGTAATATTGACTACATTATGCCCCTGATGACTCATCCTGCTGCTGTGGATGGTGATAAGTATGATCATGTCTAAAACTTAATTTAGTCATTCTCACAAATTTTGTTAATTTCTGCACATACTCGCTTATTTAGAAATATAAGAACCTTGCTTTTTAACTGTTATATTTTTTTCTAAACTTATTAAAATATTCTATCTCATTATAAATGTAAACAAAAGATTTTTGCATGATTTAAAGATGTTATACAAAATAATTTTAGAAATCATTTTTAACCCTCTGAGGTGAAATTGTGTTTCGATAGCATTGTCACGATTTCACAAGATTATATTTCATATTTTGATCGTTTTATTGTTACAACAGCAATGCACAGAGCTTTGATAAAACTACATTATCCATATGAAAAATAATTATTCATTCTGATAAAAAAAATATTACATAAATTTTTACTGAAACTGTTCTTGATTAAGATTTAATAACAGGTGATTATTTTAATATTGATATAGTTATTTACATTGTTATACATATTTATTTATATTGTTGTTATATATATATATATAGTTGTATAAAGTTATTTACATTGTTACACATAATTATTTACATTGTATAGTTATTTACATTACAGACATTGCTTTAATTGAGTTAATTTTTATGATTTTTGTTTTCATAGATTACAGTTGTTGAAATGGGAAGAATCTTTTCTCTTACAGGAAAGCCTGGAATATCTCATTAAAAAGGAATCCAGCACAATATTGTTTTTTGAGGTACTCAACAGACTTCTGAATTTTTATGTATTATTCATGATTAAATTTTTTTTAATTATGTTAGTTTAATGTGTAATTATTCATATCTGTTTGTGAGCAGTATTTGAAATATCAAAATTGGTTCTCTGGTCTGACACCACTGAAACATGACTCGGATCTTGAAGAAAATAGTGTTCAGTGGTCCTTTGTTCAATAAGCCCAATGACTATTCACCCTTTTAAGTAGCTAAAATATGGAATTTTTGATACATTAATTTTGTGTTAAGTAATTTGCCAAACATTTTTGTCATATGAAATAGTAATATGAAAATCTAATAAAAAAATCACTTTATTTATTTTTTTGTTATTTCTTTGTTATTGATATTTCAATTTTATTTATTTATTATAGTTTTTTAATTTCTATATGTTAATTGTTAATTTTGCATTTTATAAAGTTAGCTTTAATTCTTTAGACAAATTTAATTAATGATAAGATATTATTAAAATTTGTAAAAAAAATTGTGAGCTTGAAAATGTTCAATTTTACAGAAATGTTTTTTAACTATAAGAATAAAAATAGCCTTAACTTTAAACAGCTGTATACTCAGGATTACTTCTAAGATAGGTTTAGTTTTTTTCTAGACTATCTAACCTTGTTGGAAAAACACTCATAAATATTTTAGTTCAACAACCTAGTTCATAAATACGTTGATACCCAACAATATTTTTACTAAAAACATGCATAATTTTTTTTTACATGGTTCACAATCCATTTGACCAAACCTAAACCAATTCAAGTATGAACTTAATTCACAGAAAAAACCACATTATGGCTTGTATGACTCATAATCTGTTTTTCTTTGAATAGAAATTAACCTGACTTGTATAACTTATAATCTGTTTTTCTTTGAATAAAATACCCGGGTTTGTAAGTGAAAAAGAAGATTAGCTTTAAAATATGATAGACAATTATTCAATACTCACAAAACTGGTATAGGAAAATTAAAAATTTTCCCTTTAACAAACTACTTTCTCAAATATAGTTTCTAATTTACTTAATTGGAGAGTAATATGAAGTAAAGGAGATTATAGTTAAGTTAACTTTTGATTCTTTCAGTCTATATTATATATTTAAGCAACATTTTTTTTACAATATCATGATTTAATTGTATATGGCTGTTGCGCTCATTCATTGCTAAAACTCTTACCTTTGGGATTCTTGAGAATCGCCATTGCACTGACAATAAAAAACCACTTCTTGGCATGATATGAAGCTTTGATAACTATGAATTTCAACTATTATTCTTCAGATGATATATTTTACAATTTAAACTTTTAGGTATTTACAATGTTTACGCCATATTGTATAATATAACCATGGGATTTTTAAATCTTGATTACTTAGAAATGATTTCTATCAATCATATTAACTGAAAATTATCAGAAGTTATGAAGTTTGCGTGATGATTTGTTGTGTATCTTCTACATTTTTGCAGTGTTTAAAACTGCATAATTTCGGTTTTAATTAAAGCTTATTAATTTTTTTTCAAAAGTTTTAACTAAAGCATACTCATTAAATAGCTAAGTTTTTTGGAATATTGAATGAAATAAAAGGGAGTCTACTGGCTTTTATTGTTAAATTATGCTTAAAAATCTGTACAAATATTTCATCGTGATAAGCCAAGATTTATACAGAGATTGAAGCTAATATAAAATCTAAAGGAGTCAGGTGTCTTATTTTTTCTAACTATATAACACTTTAAGTTTGACCTTATCACCATGCTTACTTTTGTTTGAATCATTTCTTTAATTGATTCTGATTTACTAAAGCTAAATATGTTTGTTTTTTTTACAGGTCATGGATTGTGTACCTAAATCAGTTACCAAAGATAATTATGAGAGATTAAGTGATAATGGAATGCGTAAAATAGCCTGGGCATTTCTAAAGGTATTTATGATTTATGTTCTCTTATTTTTGCTTCTACTTACGCGATATTTAAAATTTTAATACTTTATTTTAATTTAATATACATTAAAATAACTAAACTTCCCTTGACCAGTGTATTTTTAAGTTGTTTAAGATACAGAAAATTTTAATTTCTAACTACTTTTTATGTCTTAAAGTCATCGGATTAATTTAGACAGCTGAAAATTTTTATATTTATTCAAAATACTTTTTTAATTGTATCTACCTATTCTTTGTCACCCTCTTTGACACAGGACTAAAAAAGCCAAGTAAACTTTTTCATATTTAACTGTTTTAACATATAAAAAATTTTAAAATTGATTGTAATAAAAGATGGGGCACTTTAAATTTTAGTGTTGATTTTGTCAAGTCCTACCTGCAATTATTGGATTTGTTTATCTAAGCGACTGGTCAAATCCGGAGTTGTTTTTAAAATTTTTAGAGCATTTTGTAAAGCATGCAAAACCTTTATCTGGATTTTCAGTTCATTTTTGAATAACAATGAAAGTCGCATTACTTTTGAAGCAATCTATACTTAATAAATACAGATTTATTGATCAAAATAATTTTTTATGTTTTATTTTTCTCTGTATTAAAGTTTTGTAGCTAATGCTCCAAGCTCTCAGACCATGGGCCTGGTTAGGACATTATAAAGATTAATATTTTTTTGTGGTATCTAATGTCAAGGAATATTGCATTCAGATGTATCTTAGTTGAAGCAAGAATGTCAAAACTACACTGAGTTTTTTTTTGTTTTTTTTTTTATTATTATTTCATTTATAATATAAAATTTATAACAAAAAAGTTTCCCAATTGCCAGTGTCCCATCTTCCCACAATGTTTTTACTTTTTGGTAATTATAGTGATATGTTTTGAAGCTCAGTATTTTATTTATTTGTTTATTTTTTTGGTTTCTAATCAAACATCCAGTCTAACTAATTCAATATTTACTTATTATGTTTTTATAGATTTTTAAGTTTTAGGTTTCGTCCTTATATTGACAGTGCATTTTCCAATTTTCCTCTACTGTGAACAATATTAAAAAAAAATTATAGAAAAATTTGAGCATTTAAAAGAGATACTTCTCTTTGGATATTATATCTTCTGTTATTCAGCAGCTCCTTTTCATTACAACCATATATTCTTGAATTGTGTATAAAAAAATTTAAAAAATTACCTGTATTTGAAATTTTTTTAAGGTCTTAAAGTATTTTTATGAGAATTTTTTTTTTCTAACTAAAAGGTTTTCAAATTTTGTTGTGTCTGCTGTCTTTTTAGTTTTACATTATATCTAAACTGTTTTGCATCATACTTTATACTTCTGATTTTTTGTTTATTTGTTGATTTTAGTTACTTGGTTCCAATGAGGTCATAAACATTGGGCAAAGATTACGTTTGCAGCTCTACAAACCTCTACCTTCACAAAAGAGAAAGAAAACTTCTGAAATTGAAGTAAGCATTCAAATTTGATTATTTCTATCTCTCTATCAAAAATGTTTAATTAGAACATTATTTTACTTAAACTTTTTTATTAATTTTACTTTCTATATGGTGTATATCAAAGTTCATTGCAGGATAATTATATAAGGTTGATGTAAAAAATTTTCAATGTTAGATTCGCATAGACTAATTTTAAAGAGGTTTTTATAATAAATCTGAACCAATCTGACTCTACTTATTTTGATCAACAAAAAATTACTCAGCTCATAAAGTAAACAACCAGAAAAACTTCCTTTGTCTTCATGTAGTTATTGTAATTGTCAGTAAACTTTTAAAATTTTAAATATAGTATTATAATTTTTTTAGTAGTATAAAAGACAACAAACAATGTGCCTTTATTTGATATTGAGAAGGATTTCACCAATCTCTAAAAAAATCTTAAATAGTCTCTTACCAATCCTTACCAAGTCTCTAATAAATTTTAGCACATATTCATTGTTTAGAGTCAAGTATATTTATCACATAAAATTTTATTTTCTCAAATATGACTGATGCATAATCATATACTATTTTTTGTAATGATTTTTGTTTTCTTGATGTCTCTTGCAGTAATCTTTCTTAAAACACTTTACCAAATTAAAAACAATATATGAAGCATGTATTTAATTGTGTATTTTCTATAACATTTACTAAAAAGTCAATAGTTTGTTGGAAAGATTGTTGTGCTTCATTTTTTCTTTTTTGGTTTTATATCAAGAGAGACTTATCACCTTTTCAGTTCATTGATGCCAACATGTCAAACCACTGGTCTCATTTTTTCTGACTAGCTTTTGATCTGTTTGTTTTCAGTTAATACGCAAATTCAGCTTTCTAAAATTTACATGCTTCATAAGTATTTCTTCTTGATTAAAATTATTTTATGAATTATTTATGAAATTATCTAAGGTGAATTATTTTATTCTAAAGAATATTAATACAGTTGAACCCTGCTATAGTGAACTGTCTGCGGACTCAGTAATGTGTCCACTAAAACCGATGGCTCACTATATCCAAATTTTTTGAAGAATATTTTTTGCATAAGACAATTGAATGATTGAAAATTGGGTTTGCAATTTTACATAAGTCATTTAAAAAATTATTAACTAATTAACAGATAATAAAGCAAAAATTGATGAAAAAAGTACTTTCGGTTTTTTAACATTTTTAAAGCACCTTGGTTTTTGAGATTTACTTATGACGGTTAGTTTTTGCTTTTCCGAGCCATTCATGTTAGCACAAACAAGAAAAGTTATTCTCACTTTGGAGAGTTTCCCATTAGTGCATTTTTCTCCTTTAAATTATAACGTCTGATTGGGAATCAATTTGCAAAATAGTCCAGCTTCGTCAGCATTAAAAATGTCTTTCTCTTCATAATTCTGTATAATACTCAGCCACACTTCAGTTTTCCACATCCGTTGCATCAACACTCGCTTCTTCTCCAATAATCTTTCCTGCAGAAATATTATTCTGTTTTTTTAATCTATCTAGCCATCCATTGGAGCACACAAAATCCCTATCCTCTAATTTTTCAGCAAACTCATTCGCTTTAATTTGAAGCATAGGTCCGGTCACAGGAAAATTTCTATCCCGCTCAGTGGTGAACCATTTTAACAAAGCTTCTTCTATGTTTTCTCTTTCAGCTCTACGCAGTTTTTTCGATGAAACCATATTTTTGTCAAGAATTGCACTTCGATTTTTCCAAATGTTTAAACTGCAGATTTTGACAAGGAAAATTCCTTACACGGTGCCGATTGATTGGTTCCATCTTCAATACGCTTTACAATTTTAACTTTGTCCTCTATCGAAAACGCTTTTCTCTTTAAAGAATTTGCCATTTTCACTGCTTTTGAAATAAAAATCTTGTCTCAAATAGATAATGTAAGAATATGATGAGAGCAGCTGTGGAATGAGTTAAATTGTTCCCCTTCTTGATTGTCAAGGGGTGATTTTGTAAGGAATATGGTTTGAACAGATAAGAAAATTACAAAAATTCAGCAAGTGGCCAAGTTATTTAGTTGTAGAGCAAGCTTGGGGAAAAGAGACAAAGAGAGACTTGTCAGGGAGTTACAGTATAGTTAAAAGTGTTAAGCATAAAGGAGTGAAATATGACACATTTTATATGAATGCATTCATTTTCAGTCCCAACACCTACAAGTTTAAAGATGGAAGACTGAAAAAGATATTTAAAGAAATGAAATTTGAGTCCACTATAACCGAATTTCCAAGTTCTAAGCTGTTCTCTATGAGCGTTAAAATTAACATTATTTAAATAGGAGTACGGACGGGACCGCTAAAAAAGTTCACTACATCCGAGTGTTCACTATAGCGGGGTTCGACTGTATTATTTTAATATTAATATATACAAAGAAAATATTTTCTTTCTGACATCATATTAACTTATAGTGTTTTGAAGATTAATATCAATCAATTAAAAAAAATCATTTATAAGTCATCCACAATGATAGAACTAGGTATTACAAAAGCATAGAATGAAGTACAACTTTTAATAGTTTGGACATATAGTTTTAGCTGCACTTTTTATAATCTTTTAAGACAGATGTCTCCATTATAGGCTAATATCTTGTGGATTGTTAATAAAATTTTCTCCATGTCAAAAATTTAATAGTAGAAGAAATGGTAGCAGAAGCAACAAAATTATGGAAATTGATATGTATAATATAGGTTTTCTGTTCATATATGCAAGGAAAAAAATTTTACAAAAGTAAGTTATTAACTACTTTACATGTTTTAATTAAAGATGTTAGAGACACAATAATAAAATTAGTTGCAAAAAATCAGTGAAGTTTTCATCAAAACTTCTCATTATATCAGTGTCATCTAACAAAAAATTAATTAAGAAAAATAAATGAAAATTGTTTAAATTAATTATAACTTGTCAAGAACAAATCATGTTTGGTGCTTTTTACAAAACTTTAAAATACAAAAATGATAAAAGGATCTAGAAATTATTCTTCTTCTAGTGTATATGAGTAATTGTGTAGTTTGCACAAAAGAGTCTTAGTTTTCTTTGTGTTTAATTTTATATGTTCCTCCATTTGATTAAATTGGAGTATTTAAAGTAAGGCATTATCCTTTGCTTTAAATTTAAAGATCCCAAGCGAATCTACAAATTTCTCGCTGTGGATTAATTATATAATGTTTGTAAAGCTGAGGTTGATAATTTCTAAGACTTCCATGTCTAATTTAGCATATAATTAAGGAGTAAGTTAATGAAAAAAACCAGCTAATTGTAGCATTTTATTTTGAGAAATTAGACTCATCAATTAAATCAGTGATTCAATAAAATACAAGCTACATAGATACTAGTAAATGGTGTGTTTTGATAAAAAAAATGCAATTAAAAAAATTTCGATTTAAGAATTAAATGAATCAAAATTTTTATTAGTTTGATAGACCACTGTAAAAAGGCACAATTTACCATATAAGTTAATTTGTAGCCTGGGTATTAAAGTTAAATCTAAAACTATTTGAGAGTGAATAGAAAACATCACAATATGTGATACACGGTTACTAAAAAAATAATTCTATGTTTTAATTATTAAAACTTTCATAGTCAAAATTGAAAGCTATTATAACTGCAAAAGAATATTTTACAATATTCAAATTGGTATGAGAGAAGCTGTAACTTTGTTAACACAGACCTAAGCAAACTTTTTTGTGTGATTCTCAAATTTTAAAAAACTTATTTTAATTATATTTGCTGCTGGTATGCTACTATTTAACTATGGATGCAGCTCTACTTCTGAGAATAAAGTAATGAATACGATTTACCATTTTTATGATATTGTTAACATAATTCATTTAACAAACTAATAATGGCCTCTACATATATTCAAAATCGTGTTTAACTGGCATTTGGTAGTGACTATAGTAGACTTATTATCTGAAATAAAGTGATCAATGATTTCACTCTTGAGTATTTTTGCTGGGGAACTCCCATTATGTCTTACTTTTCAATAATATAAACCAGGATTTTTTTTTATATATATAAATCCTTAATAATAATCATCTTTTAATATAGGTGTTTCAGTGGTGGTCAAAGAGCACAAAATCTGCTCTTCAAGCTTCACTTCTTGTATCTATTGAACCTCATGAAATTTTTTCTATTGAGCCTTCTTTGCGATCAATGCTACCATTTCAAGAAGTATGGGTTTTATTTTATAATATGGGTTTTCATTTAATTTCATAATCAATGATAATAATTAGTATTATCAGAGAATTTTACTTTTCCTAGTATTCTTAAAGCTTACTTATGCTTTTCATACTTATACTATCAAGGGCGCCGGCAAGGGGGTGCACTTGCACCCCCCTGACTTTTTTTTAAAACAATTAAAGAGATACAGAAAAACAATTCTGTTATAAAAAAATTTTATTAGAAATATTTTTATTCAAAAATGAATAATTAAGTAATTATTGAAACATAACAATTAAAAAATTATCTAATCAAACAAGAATTGCAATCGTCTTGTTTGCTGTCCAAATCTGTTTATACCTTTTTCAATGAATTCTGAGTAATATTTGATTCTTTTCTTATGCACACTGAGCATGCACAAACTACTTAATCTCTCGTGAGACATTGTAGACCGATTCCATGTTTTGATGCGTCGCATTGTACTAAAAGTGCGTTCAATACTGCACGTAGTTGCTGCAAGAGTTAGGCTAATTTTGATTGCTTCCGCTACAGCTGGATAAAACGTTGTGGCCTCAATAACTAAATCGAGGGATTCATAAGAATTTTTTCTATTCCTCCACATTTCGTACCACGTTGTGGCTTCAGTGATGAAATTCGGTGAGAGCAGATCTTCATACATAGTATATATGTATATCTTTTAAAACTTCAAGATATGACGTTTTGTCCAGTTTGTTCATCGCATTCGGGTGAAGCTGTAAGAGTGACAATGCTTTTCTTTGTATAGAAGAAAAACGGTCTTTCAACGAAGATATAATGGAGTCCAAATAATAAATAAAGATTGGCCTCCAGAAAAATTCTTATGCGTTTTCAGAAGGCATATTCAATCTATGAACTTGTCTAGATGCCACTCGATGTTGATTCATTTGAATGACTAATTCTTCGCAGATGTGTTCTGCTTTCGTGAAAATTGCAGTAAACTCTTCAGAAGCATTGTTTCGATGAATTTGCAGCACATATATCAATTTGACTACATAATCAGTTACTTCTTTTAGATCTGTGTTTACTTTTTGCAACTGATTGCACACAGGTTCAGGTTTTGCAGAATAAGTAGCAATAACAAAAAGTGATACGATGTATGTTGGCGTTGTAGCAGCTGTTAAAAGTATATTAGCTTTCACATTGGTGTTTTTGTTTGCCGCTTTTTCTGTAAGGCCCTCTAAAAGCTTTTATAATTGTAACAAACTTTTTCAGAAAATCGTCTGGTACTCTTGTACTTTTCTGACCAGCGTGTTTCACAGAGTAAAGGGATGTTAGTAATTTCTTTTCGTCGCAAGGTACTTTCTCTGAAAAAGCTAATTTCCTTCGTTGTCCCTATAGTATTCTGTACTTCCTTAACGCGGTTTAAGTTGTTGATCACGAGATTCAATATATGATTGGCACAATGAAAAAACACAACTTTAGAATGTTTGTCTCGAATCAATTTTTTGAACGCTACCTTCTTGGATAGCCATTGCCGTACAACAGTCATACCCTTGACCACAAATCGTGTCATATCCAAATTGCAATCATTCAAAAATTGAATGATTGTTTTTGAAATAAAGTGAGCGTTCAATTTTTCTAGTGGTGTAAAGCCGATGAATTCTTCACGCATTGTCGTCTTTTTGTTACTCTCATCAAAATGTACATACCGGACACCGATGGATAACTGCTGTGTTCCACTAATATCTGCTCTCTCGTCGGCCAATACCGAGAAAGCAGATGCCTTTTTCATATCTTTGATTATTTCATCTCTAAGCACATCAACTCATTCTGTATTTGATGTGAAATGTACAGTGCATTTCTTGCTCCTGATTCCAAATGTGCCTTCAAAACTTCGTCTCCAGATTCAACACGAAAGTGCAGCAGATCTTTGAGAACAGATCCTTCATCATTTTTGCCCCGAAAGAGAAGTTCAAACACTCGAAAGTAATTTTTTATCTAAACTGTCAAAAAAAGATTTTTTTCTTGGCCAGATATCTAAGCTATATTTTTAAATTTCATTTAATAAAATATAAATAATATTATATTTTCCATTAGTTATTTAGTTTAACAAAGGTGTATAACACAAACTGACTTCTCACAACCGTAAAACTTCATCAACAGAATAAATACCAATGTTAAGCGTGCACAAACACGTTAGTATACGGAACTACTGTTTGTAGTTATTTGTGTTTCAAAGTCAGTAGCTATGCCAGCACCATTAATACAGTTTCTCATGGCAAAATTTGCAAGCACAAGAAATTCATACTTTTTTTTAAATATCTTGTTAGCAATGAAGAAATGTATCTTAAAAAAGTTAACAGATGAAAGTATATGTAATAGCAAAAAAAAAAAAAATTTTTATTGGCGATCGAAATGGGCTGCAGGTGGCGTAGAGCAGAACTCTCTACCTATGGCAACACTTCACATGCTTTCCCCATTAGCGTGTAGAAAGTCATAGAGGATGGAAGTACGTTTGTTTCTCTCTTGATTTTCATATAGATTAAAATCTTTTAACTTGGAAAACTATATGGAACTGAAAACTACATTAAACATAGTTCTAAAGAAAAGTATCACGGAAATTTAAAAAAATATTTTTATTAAATAAAAAGGAAAAATATCGTAGTACATTCCTATACAACTGAAAAGAGAAGGAATGGGAAGGGAGAAGGGCTAAAGGCATGAAACCGGTCTCTCCCCAAATGGCGTATTCGAGTGTTGCGATCGCCAATAACAGAATATTTGGTTTTGGGGGGGGGTTAGTTTGTTAGATGGTTGCACCCCCCTTTATATTGTTCTGCCGGCGCCCTTGTATACTATATATATATATATATATATTAGTGGCATCATTAAAGGTTTAAAGTATATCTGATAAGATAATTTTTAACTTTAATTCATTATTTTAAACTTATTTAAAGTTATGAATGAGCCATGATGGCTCAGTGGTTAAGACACTAAGCTGTTAGTGTGAAATCCTGGGGTTTGATCCCTGGTAAGACCTTGAAACCCACCAAGGGTATCAATGTATTTGGAAAGTAAAGCTGATTGGTGCACAATGCTGAACACATAGCCATTAATATGCTATTGCTCACAATAACGTACAGCTTTAACTTCTTTGACCTCCCAGCCCATATTAGGTTGTTATAAGATTGTTTTACAATACTTCCAAATGGTGTTTAATTATTTTAAAAACATTTTTAATAATCTATTACTATTCATATTTAAAGGAAATTTTCTAAACATTTGCTTGCATAAGCATATCTACTTAATAAATTCTATTTATAGCATTTTGTTGTTTTTGTTCATATAGAAGGCATTTTTCATATTTTAAGTGCTATAAGTGTAATTGAATCTTTCTGTGACTAAGTATAGAAGTCCTTCATTAATATAGTCACTCAAAATTAAAACTAGTAATTTTTTTAAAAAAAACTTAGCATAGTATTTTTTTTATGGCCCCTTGATCTATTTAAAAATTCCTCGATAATATACAAAAAAAAAACTTAAAGTATACCTTTGGAAAATTATCTAGTGCATTAAAGGACTAATGATCCATAACTTCATTAAATGTGGCAAGAAAATGTAAAATTGAACATGATGAAAGTTCCAAAATAACTGTAGGGTACACTACATCTTAGTTCTTCAATAGTTCATGAAAAAATCAAATCAGCAGGATATTAAAACATCCTAAATTAGTAAAAAACTACCAAATTTTTTTGTAATATCACTTTTATTATTATTTTGCTCTATTTTTAATATATTTTTCTGCTGCATTAGTCAATTCTCTTCCCAAAATATTTTTTTAACTTGATTTTTTTTTACTTAATGTTAAATTTACTAAATTAGTAGATAATTGCAAAAACTATACAGTGAACCTTAAATTATACTACTTAATTAGTAGGTAATTACTTGTTTACTTATAGTTTTAGGTACTTTTTCTAATTGACTAAAATTATCTGTGATTATTTTTCAAATTTAAATAACTATGATTTTTTTTTTTTTCAAATAGGAAACAACTATTTCTGTGTCTAACAAATCTATTGAAAAAACCAACTCTTCTAACAATTCAATGGAAAATTCTAATGAAAGGTACACTTAATTCTTATATTAATTTCTTTCTCAAGACAAAATTATTTCTCTATTCTTACTGAATTTTTTACATCTTTCAATGCTATCTTCTTTATTCTTTTAAACCATAATTTCACAAAGTTTTAAGTAATAAGTTTATCAAGAAAAAGTTTTATTTTATTTTATTTATTTATTTATTTTTTTTTTTTACTTGACACATAACCTTATATTTATAACATGATTGAAACTTTAATAGTAAAGTCTTTATTCACTGTTTTCCATTTAAGTACTTCTTTAATGATTTTTAAAAGGGCTTTTAACTAAATATATGTTGAATTTTTTTTAGGAAAATCTCTTTTTATTAGTAACTTGTTTTATAACTTAACTAGCACTTTTCATCTTCCTTTATGTACTGAAAGAAATCTTTTAGTTTTAGAACAGGAGTCTGAATATTACATTAAACCCCATTTTTTATTTAAAACTTAAATAAACAAATCTCCAAATCTCCGTTTTGTTATGAATTACATTAATTAAAGCATTTTATTAAACAAACATTTTCTTCAAATTATTAATTAGGAAATAAAAACTTTTAATATATTGTAGATCTTCTATCACGAGTTGGTGGGTGTAGAGTGAGAATAAAGCAAAACAGTAGAGTTAATTCCAGTTATTTAGGGGAAGAAGGCAAAGAAAGATGAAGCAGAAGAGAAACGTGGAATCAGAGCAAAGTGAATATCACCTTAGTTGACGTTTTATCGCTGTGTTTTCACATTCTAACTGAAATTTTTTCCTTCCTAATGAAGCATTTTAAACCAAATCTTATTACAGCTATTTTCACATATTCTTTCACTGATTCGTTAGCCAAAAAAAAGGAATTCTCATATTCTGTGCACTTTAACTTTCCCCAGTTCTCACATATGAGAAAGTGAACTCTTTTGCTTAGCTTTTCCCCCATCTGCCAACTTGTCATGTTTAAATAATACTTAGGTTGGATTAAGTTTTTTAATTTTTTTCTGGGAAGTTTTATTTTTATTTTCCTTTTTTATTTGTAGCTCTAATACTGCTGGGAACTCTATCTATAAATGGTCAAGAAAGGAAGGAGAGCCATGTAAAATACCAACTAACAATTCATTATCCTTAGCTACTTCAGGCTCTTGTCAAATACTAAAATTTAGCTCTTCTGGAAGGTAATAAATAGTTTTATAATTAAATTTTTAAATAAGAGTATTGTTATATTTTAAACCTTTTTTTAGTATCGTTCATTTGAAAGATGTTCATCTGAGTTGAACTAAAAAACTTATTTTTTTCAGCAATACTATAAATATTTATACTTTTTACTTTACTGAAAGTTTTAACAGATAATGCTCTTCAGAATTTTAAAATAATTATATTAACTTATATACATACAATGTGTTCCATAAACAGTGCCCATGATATATAATTTTCTAATTCTTTTTTAAGGTAGTAAAGTTAAAAAAATATACACATTTAGGGTAGCAAATCAATACCTGAGAGAGGAAAAGAAATCTCTGTAAAATTTGGAAAAAATTTTATTAAAAAAGGTAGTATTAGTAAAAACATTAAAACCTGTTTAATTGCTCTAATAAACAGAGAACAGTTGGTAGGCTACTTTTAGAAACACTCTCAAGAATATATTACAACTAAGCATGTCTTTATATTTTCAATCTTTTTTTCTCCCATAATGGTTTACAAGATTTCTTTAACATTTTTCTTAGCTTAAATATTAATTTAGGGTCCCCAAATGTATATAACTTTTCTGCTTCACTTTTGACAAAAAGTCTAAAAATATATACTTTAAGGGTGGTGAATATGGAATACCCTATATATATGTGTGTCTGAACACATGTATATACAAACATTGCACAAAATAAAAAACCAAAAATATGAATAACTTATGTTCAAATGATCGAATTTTCTCATAATGCGACACAAATTTAATAGTTTCATGCCAATTAAAATGAAAAAAAAAAAAAAAAACACATTTTAAGAGAGTAAAGGGATTAATAAACATCTTAATTTTCTATCTTTACCTTTAAAATAAAGAATTACAATCTAAAAAATAAGCTCTTAATAGACAAGTTAGGAGAGTGGCCATTAGTTGGTCCCTTTAATGGCAATCCTGCTTTTTATTATTTCACTATATCTTTGTAATCATTCAAGTGAATCAAAACTCCTTTTTCACACAATGATAAAACTCAATTTTAGGATAATTTCTTGCAAAAAAATATGGATTGTAAGTTATACAAATTTTTACATGATTTACAAAATCTAAAATTTTAGCGTAATGAGTCAAATAGTTTTTAAGGAAAGAAAATTTTTAAAATTTTACTTATTAATGCTCAACTATTTTAATGATTCAGTTTAAAATTAATTTTCTCTTTTAAAATTACATGGTTTGAAATTATGTAAAATTTGTATACCTTACAATTCAAAATTTTTTGCATTTAAAAAATACAAAATAATAAATAATCTTGAAAAATAATATTCCATGTGAAATTATTTTTCAATAAATGAGTTTTATCATTGTGTTCAAATTTTTTGTGATTTGCCTAAATAAGTCAGCTAATAATAAGTAAGCCTTATAAGTTAGTTTTAAGTGGGCTAAACTTCCAATTGTTCTCCTCACTGAATTAATGTATTCATTTTTCAGATTACAGCCATCCATACTTGTTCTAAAGTTCAAGAATCCATATCCATTTGAAAAAATACATGTTTATTCAAAGAAAGTGTTGGGGTTTTTTTTTGTACATGATGAATTAATTTACCTGTTTAACATTATCATGTCGAACAATTAAGATTGCATGTTAATATCTGATAATCTGATCATTAAACCAAAATTTACTTAGCTATTCCATTTTTTATTTTCTGTACAATGCATGAATGTCTAAGAGAGAAGTAGAAGTTTTACAAATAATTATTGAAATAACATTTTATAGATAAATATGAAAATAATCAAAAAGGTATGGCTTAGTAAAGGAAACTTTAAAAAAAATTTTCAGAATTATAGTGTTTATTTTTATCTATTTATTTTTATAGCAAAACATTATTGAATCCTAGAAAAGACTAGCTGTAATCAGAATAAAATATATCACAATTAATAAATGTTTCATAAATAAATGAAAATAAACTTATGTTTTCGTAAAACTTATTTTATTTTCTTATTATTATTTTTGCATTTTTCACAACTTTCTTAAATAGAAGTTTAATGATTTTCTTTATTAAAAGAACTCTTTTTTAAGTATTGTGGTGCCACAAAATGACTTATCAAGTTATATATGTTACATTAGGGACAGGATTACTTATTTCTGTCAGTGATTAGGCAAAGAATTTTTCAGTTTAGCATTAGATGTGATTGCAAAAGTTATATTTGCAACACAGCATGTCTTATTTATCAGTTTAGAAAACTGAAGATAGTTTTACAAACCGCAAATAGTGCCAGTTTTAGATTTATGTTACGTCAATGAGGAAATTATAATTTAGAATTAACTATCATGTCTTTATTGCCCAAAAGTTTTTTACTTTATATTTTTTAATACTAAATCCCACAATGCACATGCATTATTGTACAATTAGCAACTGTAGTTACGGAAAAACTCATAAACTACTACACAACAACCAAAACTTAAACTGCAATAAAATGAAACATTTGAACTGGGAAATTATTGCATAATGCTTAGACTTGTACCCAATAACAAATTGAAATAACATTATTTTTTGCTCATTTAGTTATCATTCTAACCCTCTCAGTCCTGACTTTTATAAATATGAAGCTGACTGCCTTCGTGCTCCAAAAATTGTTTTTGTTTATGGAGGAATAAGTCATAAAAAAAGGCTATACTCACATTTTCTGAGAGCTTTAACATTTGTAAGGAATCATCATATGGGATTAATTTTTATAAGCTTAAAGTATTGTGTTAAATTTACCATTCACTTTGTTTTCTTTTTCAAATTTCTTAGGAGTAGTTTTATTTACTTTAAGTTAAATTTTTATATTAATAAAAGTTTACATTTATTTGCATTTTGCAGATTTCTCATAGCAGGCAGTGGTCTTTCAAGTCAGTTCTTTATATCTGTTTATGAGGTAAGCATTTTTTCATTGGTTGTAAGTATTTTTATTCAGCTAATAACAGGAGTATTTCTTATTAGCTTTTTAGTATCTAAAGATATATAGTGTTACCTGTTTTCTTCAAAAAAATTTCAGATTCCTTCTGGAAAGTTTTTAACAAAGAAATTAGCTCATTCTGATGTAATATATGACATTGAATGGTGCAGTGATGATTCTTGTTTTATATCTACTTCAGGAGATTATAGTGTTAAGTATGTAATTTTAGATTATTCAGTGCTTTGGGTAACTGCTTAGTGTTTATAATATTTTGCTCATATATAAATTTTTTCTATACAGTTAAGCTGCCACTGAATTCATTTACAGTAATAGTAAATTAATTAGTTCCAGAAATAGACATCATAGTAAAGCCACTATGTGGTCACTGTCCAATGAGGTAGTTTACAGTACTACTTGGAGGAACTAAATTTGAAGCTGTCATTTTTATCTTGTCAACTATTTCAAAATGAGATAAAGATTATCAATTTAGTTGATAATTTTGACCATATTGTTGGGTAAAAACGACATTTAGTGTGCATCAATATTTATAATTCAAAAAATAAAGATGTGTGTGTTTTCAGGTATTAGCTTCATGTGTTTTCAGTTTTCATTTGTGTTATTACTTTTTTGTCCAAAAAATATATTTATCATCATTTTCACACAATTTAAAAAATGTGTTCAAAATAACTTTTAAAAACAGGTTTCACTTGAGGTCAATTTAACAACTATAATGATTTGCACAATTTCTTATGAAATTGAGAATTTCCTTGAATTTTAGGGTTGATTTTTTTTATTTTCTTGCATTGTTTAAAAAATAGAATTGCTAATTCTAATTTCAGTTGCTAGGTGATGCTATTAACTTTCTCTTTATATTTAACATCATCACTGGTTTAAACCATTAATAAAGTGTTAAGTGTTAGTTCAATTTAATGAATTGATTAATTTTAATTATCTGTGCTTTAAGATTTATTAAATGTCCAGGAGACCTATGTAAATTGGTATATTTTATAACAAGTTTTGAAAATAAGTTTACCCTATTCCTCAGAAACGAAATTTAAAATTTTGTGATATTCTTTTAAAAGCATGAAAACATTGGATAATACTAAATTTAAGTATGTTTTTTCAAATTAAGTGAACTAACAGTTGAAAGATTTTTTTTTTAATTTTAAACATATTTGAATAAAACTAAAATTTGTGATGCTTTTCATACTACTTTTTACCTATGATTGAATATGTTAAAATAAAATATTTTTATGCTATTTGAAACTAAACTAACAATTAACTAAAATTATTTGTCTGTTGTTAAACTAACAATTAACAACAAACTAAAATTGAATATGTTTACTAAGCTCAGTGGAATAATAAGAAAGATTTAAATGATAACATTGTTCTTTTTTAATATTTTTAAGTTGTCATTAATGTAATTTTTCAAATATAGTAAGAATTTAAAATTAAGTAGCTAAGAATGTTACAAAATACTCCTGTCTTACTTTATCAAAATTCCTTGTATTTCAGTGTATTAGCTGTATTTAGCATAGTAAAGCAAAATTTAACACATGCCTTTTTTATGTTTTTAAAAAATAATTCTGTTTATGTAAATACATTTCCTTACTTTTAAATTCAAATATTAACTCAGCTCAAGGGCTCTATACCAAAACCAATCTAAATGTTCTTGAGTAAATTGACAAACAAATAAATTACAAAAAGAAAGAAGTGAAACCTCTAGCTTCAAGTCTACATTTATCCTAGTGATCATCAGAAGTAGAGCTGTAGTAGTAGCAAAACTACTATAGTTACAATTTTTTCGTAGTTTGTAGTGTAGTATGCTACTTCTTTTTAAAAAGTAGTGTTGTGAGTAGTGAGATACAAAAACACTATCGTTTGTAGCAATTCTTGGAAACTACTTTTCACGTTACTTTAGTAAAGAAACAAATTTTTCATAATTTTTAGACAATAATTGGTATGATCTAAATGATCAATTAGTAATTATGAATAATTGTATGTATTATGTCTATTCTTTAATCTAGCTATTATCTTTAATGACTAATATTTAATAAGTAATTACTAATAATAGCTAATTTATAACTTTGAACATACCTTCAAATGTGAATGTCGATTCGTAAAACACTAAAAGTATGCATACAATATATCTGATCATAAGCGAACATATTTTGCTTTGTAATTTTTGATGTACTTAATTTCTTGAAAATAAAAGAGCATTAAACAATTTACAAAATTGAAAACATTTGAAAATTTCCTACTAGCATTTCTTAAATTTAATATTTGCTTTAAAGAAAACTAACAAAAAAGTTAAAGGTTAAAAAAACAAATCTTAAAAAATGGTTTAGAATAACAAACTAGCTCATGTAAACATGAATAAATATTTCTTAATAATTGTTCATGTTTAAATAAGCCAATTTGTTATTCAAAACCATTTTGAGCATGGTTCTAAATTACATTTTCCGGCAGAGTTCGTGCTCTCAGCGTTGTGGCTACCTCTCAAAAGTGGTTTGTAGTCACTAGATTTAAAACAAAAGTAGTTGTAGTTTGTTACAATAAACCGTAGTTTTTCTGATCACCCATTCTTCCTTATTTAAAAAAAGAAAAGTGTCCCAAAAAATGTCCTATTAGTGTAAGTAAGTAACAATTTTAAAATAAGGAGTCTGAAGTTGTCACATCTTCTCTATGTTGACTGTTTAGACCCTAATCATTATAAGCACTGTCAATATTTTAAATTTGTATGCCCACGTGTAATTTATATAAAAAAATATAATTTTACCTTTATGATATCCATATGGTATTACTTTTTATTCTTATCTCTTAAACTATGAAGGGTAATTGCTACATAGAATTCAATAGATTAGTAGATTCAATAGAGTATATTTTATGTTATTTTTCTATTTTATTTATTGCTGCATTCTCTCCATACCTCTGGAATTATTGTGCAGATTAAAATATATTATCACACTGAATTACAAAACTTATTGCCCAAAGGTAATTTTTACAACGGAGTAAAATTTTTCTAATAACATGTTAGTGCATGTTGTCAGTTATCTACATTTAGCCCATTATGTTTTATCACTGTGCATCAGTAAATTCTTAAAAAAATTTAAATCAAGTTTCCAAAATTTATGCATTGAAAGGCATCAATTTGCCTTACAATTTGCCATCTATTTAATTTTTTTTTTACTGTAAATGCTCGCATTTCAATGCAAAGACAAAAAAAAACATGTAGATTTGTTTTTTAATGTATGTAGAGATAATTTTTTAATAATGCATGATAATTATTCTTAAACTCTACAAGTAAGGAATTAAAACACCCATGTACAATACTTTATATCTTTATTCTTCTGAAAATATATAAACAGAACAATTTACACAATGTGTATTTCTTTGAAGTATTATTCTTAGTTCTAAAAAAAGTGAGTTACCTCAAACTAAGTTTTTCTTTCAAACTTTTTATGAAAAAAATCAAGAAAGAGGATTAAATATATATATATATATATATATATATATATATATAAATCTTGCAACACACTTACAATTTTAAGTTTTTTATTTTATTTTGCACACCTTCTAAAATATAACCCTTAGTTGTTTGTACCTATAACTATCACTCTTGCTATTTTCCTCAGTAGATAGATTCTTTATGAACTTTTACTATTTTTAATTACTGAATGGCTTACTAAATTACTTTATCAATTTTTACTACATTTATATATATATACAGTCAGTATCGGTTATATGGTCAGCTCATGGGTCCAGAATACAGGGTTCCCACTGGTCAGGGAGAACAGGGAAAACCTGGAATTGTCAGGGAATTTTATTTCAACTCCAAAAATCAGGGAATAGTCAGGGAAAATTGCAATTTTCTTACAAAAACCTGGAAAATTCCTTCATTATTCCTGGAAAAAATCTGTCTTAAAATTGTCAGTAACAATACTCAGTTATTGAGGTTCGAATTAAATAAATCTAACATCTATTACAATTATTCATTGCAAAAATTTTACATTTTTGACATACTAAAATGCTTCCTTCCTTATATAATGATATTTATTTTACACAAAAAATCTTATTCTTTACTTAACAAATGAAAGAATCCAAACTTTCTGATGAAAAATTTCGTAGTATAGATAAAATATGGTATGGATTTTCATTGAAATTTACCTGGAATACCTGGAAAAGTCAGGGAATTTTTTTTCTGAAATTGAGTGGGAACCCTGAGAATATTATGACCATATAAGCGGTGTGACCATATATGCGATAACCAAATTTATAGTATAGTTAATATGGCGTGAATATATTCTGGAATCAGAATGTATTTTTTAAACAAATAATTCAACTTTCAAAAACGTTTACAAATTAATTTTTATGGTGCATAATAAGAAAGAATGCAAAAATAATTTTTATACTTTTAGAAAAATTTAATTCTTTACCTTAGCATATGTACATGTTCAAAAAAAATATTCCAATAAGCTTGTCTGTTTCTTCTTCTTGGTTGTTAAAACAACTTTTTCTAAGTCTCTGATAGTTTTTAAATGTTCATCTGCTGCATCTGAATTTGCAAAAAAACACCTTAAGTCATCTATAGCCTTAAGAGCAACAGCTGTTGATACAGACTTTTTATTGCATTCAGTATCATCCTCATCGTCACTTCCTTCAGCATTCAGATTTAAGACATTAGATACAATGTCTTCCACAGTTGCTTCACAATTAGTGAGGACATCAACATCTATTTGGGATTACAAATTTACGTCCGGCATTGCATAGCCTCGGTTTTGAAGATTTTCTGCCAATTCAGCTAATGGAAGATCTAAGGAAGATCCTCAGGGTCCTCTAATGATACTGAAGAGTCTGAAGAACTGTGGAACCCCGCGTGATGGAAACAATTTTCAATAGTTTTCGACGACACCATGTTCCAGCTTTGGTCAATATAGAACAGTGCGTTCAAAACTGAAACGTGAAATTCTTCTTTTCTGTCTATGGCGGTGATCATATCCCGTAGAAGAAGCTTTCTGTACATAGACTTGAAGCTTTGAATTATGCCTTAATCTAGAGGCTGCAACACACATGTGCTGTTTGGAGGCAAGAATACGAGCTCAATCGATTTCAAGCCCTCAACAGGACAGTGAGCAGTGCAGTTATCAGCAATCAATGCAACTTTTCTGTTTTTCTTTGAAAAATGTAGGTCCCACCTTCTGAGAGTTTTTTCCCAGATCGTTTGGGTCATCCATGCTTTGGAATTGGCATCGTACAAAAGGGGCAAAGATTTACAATTTTTCATGCATCTCGGTTTCAGAATTTGATTCTCCAAGTTCTTTAGCTATTTCTAAAGCTTTTTCTTTTAGAATATTCCAGGATATAGGAGCATTTTGTGATCGTGCATATTTGATCCATGACAGAAGAGCCTTCTCCACATTCTCATAAGGTGACACACGCTGACGTTTTCTTTCTCGGTCGCTAATTGAAACATCTGGAGAGCTACATTTGGCTGCTAAAATGTTATTTAAAATTGTTCGCGGTATAGAATTTTTTTTGGCAAAAGTAGCTTTTGAAAAGTTAGACTTTTTAAACTTTTCAATCAATTCATTTTTTCCCGATACTGTTAAATTCTTTCTTTTCGAAGCCATAATGAAATCATGAATATGTTATTCGTTCAGTAATCCAATAAAAATGTTCTTTTTTCTCAACTTCAACTCCTTTTCAAGCTCTGAGAGATAACTTCAAACGATCAAAAGACCGTTTGCCCTTGGGCGGGGAAAAGAATGCGAGTGGTCAAATGAGGAGAGGGTAAGGTCATCAATGAATGCAAAAGATAAAAGAGGGTAGGGTGACGAAATAGAGGGGGAAATTCCAGTTTTCTCTGGGAGTCGAAGGAATGTGTTTACCTTCTGGTCATTTTTCTTGGCTTCCTGTCTAAAGAAATGTCTTAAAATGCATCTTTTTTCAAAAGAAAAAAAAAGGAAACACCATATAACCGATAACTCGAAAAATAGGATGACCATATAAGCGGTAAGCTTTAACACGTGTTTCCTATTAGACAGGTTTTTAGAAAATTGACCATATAAGCGGGGTGACGTTATAAGAGGGTGGCCATATAGGCGGTACTGACTGTATATTCATTCTCTGTAATCATATGTATTCAGCATCTAAACTTTTGTCAAATGGATTGATATTTTAAATAATGCTTTTATTTCCTTAACTGCAATAAAAATTAAATGATCAAATTAATTGTTGAGACAAAAGAATTAATGATGTAACCTTTATGTAATTAAACAATGTTCTATACATTTTTGTCTTATCATTCTTTACTTACATTGGCAATTGTCTGTTGAATTAGATTTTATTCATTTTTATTAACAGCACCAAAAACTACACTTTATTAACTCTTGCACCCATTTTGCATCAATGCTCCATGAAATTTACACTTAATCATCTTGCATTAGCATCCTATTACTACTTTTCATCATTTGCTGTGTCGTTTTGAAGGATTAAAAAATTTATCTAAAGAATTTTTTTAGACTATGGTGCTCAGAATCATGGACATTTAAAGCTTCATTTGTACATCCTTCATATGTTTATGCTGCCAAATTTCAACCTGGAACTAAGAATATTATTTGTACAGCTTGTTATGATCATATTGTACGAATATGGACATACAACAATGCTGTTCAACTTTTGCAAGAACTAGAAGGCCACAATGGTTCAGTCAACACATTATGTTGGATTGAGAGAAAAATGAAATTATTATCTGGTGACAGTCATGGCCTTATAAATGTGTGGAAAATTCCAAATATTTCAAAATATTCTATGAACCGAAATGGTAAATAGATCTTTAATGTTATTTTTTTAAACATTTTAACTAACTTTGAACTATTGAAACAAATGAGAGTAAATGGGAGAATTAAGACATCAGTGGGAAATATCTATGTAAAGTGAGTTTGATCAATTTCTAGGTAGTGTGTGACTTTAAAAAATATTTGGTTTTTTATTTTATTAATATTTAAATGGAAATAGAACATGGCAATCAATAATGTAATATTTTATTATTTAAATTATGATTAAAAAATATTGAAGCCGTGACTTTGAAATGTTTACAAGGTTATCTAATCGTATCATTATGTAAAACTGATTTTTCCTCCTGTTCTTCAATATTTATTTAAATGAAAAAGGTTGCCATTCTATTTAGTTTAAATTAAAAAAAAATATTTGGACTCAGTAATTGTGAATGCCATTTTCTTTCAAACATATATATGTATATTACTCTGTGATTTGTTACCATACTAAAATGTAACATATTTTTTCCTTTAATGAAGCTGTTCTACATTATATATTTGATAAAATTATTAAATATTTCCATCAAAAGCATGGATATTTGTCTAGTTAATGTTTTTCACATAAGCTTTGATACTTAAATGTATTTTTCTGAGCTTCTAGTTACAAAGAAATCATGCCATTTTATCCATTAAATTATTTACTTTCTTTTAAAATAATTATGCAAATGCCGTTTAAATTTTGAACAATTGTTTTTCTTGTAATGTTTGATTTTTCTATAAAAAAATAATACTTTATTATATTTTGCATATGTATTCTTATATATTGATATATATATATATGTTAATTCTTGGAACATTTTATAAATAAGTTTTTCTTTGCTGATAATTTTCAATATGATATGTATTTATTATATCTTTTATCTCTTTTTAGAAAGAAAATTTGAAAAATATGTTCATGTAAAGGAACTGAATGTCGCTGCAATTAAGGTACAGTTGTTTTGGCTGTTTAACGTTTGACTTATTTTGTCCAAGGTAATATGCATGCCTTTCTCAAGTGTATTAATACCTTATAATCTTCAAAAATAAAGAAGAATTTAGATACTTTAATATATATAATTTCATGTTTCTAAATTCATATTTTGTGACTAGTTTAGAGAAGGAAAAATTTTATAGGACTCTCAAACCCATTTTCATTTTAGTTTTTAAAAGTTTTGTTTTTGAACTAAGCATTTGTCAACTTTATCCTGGTTGTTCAATCTGATATTCATTATCGTGAATCTGATACTCATAACTGTTTTTGTTTCTTGAGCATCAATTTATATTATTACACATAAAATTCAAAAAATTGTTGATAACTAATATAAACAGTGTCTTTCTCTTCTAGTAATTCTAAATCATTTCATTCTATTTTAAAAATTTGCATTTTTTTATATAAAATTTTAATTTATTTGTAAAACAGATCATTTTAATCTTTAACATGCTTGATAATAATTTAATTTTATTATGTAGGCAATACACAAAAAATATATCCTAAATAATGATCAAATTCCTCACATTCAAAAATGTTAATTAATTGATTAAAAATCTTAAATATGCTAATTATGCATCCAATATTTTAAGCTACAAAATCAGACATAAAAACGTACTTTCCCTGAATAAACATCTTTCATAATGGCAAAAAATGGTCTCAGTTTGAGTTACTTAAAAAAAGAAAATCACTTTTTGCATATTTTATCAAATCTCTTCCAATATATACAGGAATCACAATATTTTTTTGCACAATTGATTGAATTAATTTATCCAGAGTTAATTCCATGAGAAATATATTTTTCAATAATTATTGTTTTTTATTATTTTATTTTTTGATAATCAAAACTTTTTGTATTGTGTGGTTTATGATTTTTTTGCATCATTTTAGTACATCATATTTTATATTGCAAAATCCAGCAAAATAAAAGCTTTTGTTTAGCACTTGATTATTTACTATCTATAATAAACATTTTAACTCATATACAATTTGAAAAGAAATTTTAACAGCACTATAATAGGAAAGATAATGATTATGATTAACTTTTTTTTTTTTTTTCAAATTCCATTTTGGTTTGCTCACCATTGTAAAAAAGTATTTAATTCTAGCATATTGAAGATCCAATCAATTCTGTTTTAAAAGTGTCATTAGTTACTCTTTTGTTTAAAATAATCTTTTTTTAGCGTATTTTGGATTTTGTTTTTATTTTAGACTTCCTTAAATTAGTTATTTTTCAACATTTATTCATATATATTAAAAAAATAAGAAGACCAAAAAAGAAAGATTTCTTGTGTTAACAGCCTATTTGTTTCATTTCTGTATACATTTCTAGCTATACATAATGGAACCATAAAAATACTTTTATTTCTTAATTTCAGATAACATCTGTTGATAAAATTATTGATGGCCTTTCAGATGTTGTTCATGTATTTTGTGGGGATGGTATCGTTCGATCAGTTGATTTCATAAAGTGAGTTCTTGAACTACCAAGACATTAACCTAACATTAACTCATTGAAAAATATATATTTTTAACACTTTATTTGTAGTAATTAATCTGTATCACAAAAGTTTTTTTTTCCTATTTATTTGATGAGGTTTGTATATATTTTTCAAAATTTATTTTTAAATGTGAACAAAATGTATTAATTTCTTCAATTCTATTTGTTTTTAATTCTTATTTATAATTATTCATGAAAATATGTATTTAAAAGAAATATCGGTATAAAATATTAGAGCTTCTTTTATTTTATTTATCATAAAGCTCTCCCTTGTCATAACAAACAAAATATGAGGTTTTACAAAAATTCTAACATTCAAGTTTTCTGAGAAATAGTTTAAAAAAATGTTATAATTATTAACTTCCCTTATAATTATTTCTCTTGTGGATTTCTGCAATATTAACATATTTCAATTTTTGGCATAACATTCAACAATAATGAAATAAATTATAATCTGTCACATTTTAATCAAGAAAAGTTTGAACTTAGTATTTAAAATATTCATTTTATTTAAAATTTAGTTTCATTAATTTTGAAATAGCTGTAATTAGCCTGTTTTCCTTAGAGATCAAGTCTTATTCCAATATGAATTAACTATGAAACCTCAAAATCCCTTATCTGGATGCTGTTCGCCTTGTGGGAATCTGCTTTTTCTTTCCATCAGTAATGGAAGCATTTGTGTATGGAATACAAAATCAAGTGAGTATTTAACTTTTACTTCAGTTTTAACTTTTTTTCATAAGAACTTAACCGATTTTCTAATTTCACTCTATTACATTAGAATAAATGTTTTTGACTTTAAAATTATAACTCACTTTTTTTATTTTTCAAAATTTTAGTGTGCTAAGCAAGAGAAACAAAAGGAAAGCTAAATTTAAATTTTTTAATTGACTGTATAAACTATCAAAATTGCAATTCATATCAAAAACTAGTAGAATTACAAGAAAGCCTGAATAACAAAAAAAATGGCATAAATTAGGCTTCAAAAATCTTGCATTATCATCTGGTAGATATTACTTTCAGCAGAATTTCTGTTTAAAGTTTTTCATAGTCTGTCAATTGGTCAGTTTTTATTTAAACTCTAATATTTAAATTAAATGTAGTAAGCTAAAAAAGCGAGGGAAAAGAAGTTTTCAACATAAAAACTGACATTTTAATGCTATTTTGATTGAACTGTTGAAACTCCATTAAATTTACTAGTCATATCTTTAAATAAAAATTAAACCCTAAGTATTTAGAAAAACAAGAGAATAGCTTAAATTAGGCTTAAAAAATCTCGTGTTAACTTCTGATAAATTTTACGTTTAGTAGAATTTTTGTTTTAACATGTTTTATAGTTTCTCAATTGACTATTTTTTCTTTAAATTGTAGTAGTATGTAGACTAAAGTCACTGGACACTTATGACTATTGGTGGTTGGCTTTTTTTTTTGCTATTACTCTCTTAAAATGTACATTGTCCACCAGAGGTTGAAATATTTTTGCAAAGCTAATCTTTGCATAATTAGCACATTTTAATTTCTACCTTTTTGCCTGAATAATTAATTTTTGAAATATGTGAATTTTATGTTATTTAGAATTTTATGTTTATTTATTTGTTTGTTTATTGTTTATGTAGAACACATTGATGCTACATTGCCAAATAACCTACATCCTTGTCAATTATCTTGTATTGAATATCATCCATATGAGCACATGTTTGCTGTCAGCTCATTGGAAGAAACTATATGTGTACACATTTACACATTCAACAACAAAAGTAAGCATAAAACCACATTACTTTGATTTTAGGTAAATAACAATTTAATGATAAAATATCTTACCTAACTGAAATTCACTAGCATTATTCTTTATTTTCTATTTATGGAACTTATTTCTGTTTCAATTGATTTTTTTCCCTAAGCTTAATTGTCTGAAATATTTAAAAGAAGGATACGCATTATTCTTTAAAATAAGCCAGTTTGTTCAAATGTTAATTACAATTAAAAAGTAAAAGCTATATATCTTATATTAACCTTTACTGAGAATATATATATGCTAAATTGTATTAAAGTTTCATGCCCTATAAAGAATTTATTGCATTACATACAAATTTATATCCATTGTTCATGTAATATTTGAATGTCAAAACATAAAATAATATCCAAAAATTTCTCTTTTGCACATTTTAATATGATAACCTTTTAACTTGTTAAAATAAAAAGTTATGTTCTAAATCTATACTGTTATTATAAACTTTATACCTCAAATGTATATTTTCAGTGTAGATTCACTCAAAACATAGTTTTTTAATGGCATATTTTGTTTTTGTTTTTTTTAAAGTGTACTATATTTTTTAAAAAAAGGTTTCTAATTTTTTAGCTGAAGAGATGTCTACAAATTCAACAGTTCTGGATTCAACTAAAAAAGCAACTCCTAAAGAAAGCAAAAAATCTTCTCCCAAAAACAAAGGGCCTTTCTGTAGTTTGGATGCATCAAATGAACCATCTTTTGAAGAAAAAATTAGTGTATGTATTTTTTTTATATTTGAAATATTTATGAAGAAATATATTTATAAACTTTTTCTGAGCAATCCTTAGTACTTTTGAAATTTAACTCATTAATTTTTTTAATTTTTTCTTTGATATTAACTTTAAAAATATTGGAAATTGTTTGTTTTATCAATGGTTAAAAAACTTCTTTAGTTTACAAATCGTGAAACTATGAAAATTAAATGATTTTAAACTAAGACAACATTAGATTATAATTTATTTTTATAACTTTATATAAAAATAATAACATATGTCTCCTAAAAGCAACATGAGTTAAAGCTTGTGAGATTTTTTTCTTTTAACTTATTAAAATTTGTTACAAAAGTTTGGGATTAATTTTTGTCCATCCATCCATTTCCATATACTTTACCTGCTACTTTAATCAATACTTGATTTATAGAAGAGTAGTGAAAATCAAACTAGTGCTACGAAGTTCGGATTTCACATAATGTTTCACCACACATATTTAAATCTTGGAAAACAGGTAAAATTATCAAAAAGTATCTTCAGTGTAAATGTGTAGATTAAAATTCTATTTCATATACCATTTTTTTTTTTTTTTTTTTTTTTTTTTTTTTTGAAGGGAGAAAGGATTTTTAATTAATTCTGTTCAAAACTAAGATTTAAGTTACAAATAGCTTTTTTTACTAAGTAAACCTAAAGCTGTATTGTTGTTTTTGAAATTTGTTTATGTGGTTTATGTCATTTTTTTTTTCTTTTTTGTCTATTTAATTTTGGCATTTTCAAACATTATAATTTTGACATAAGATTTGAATCGAGTAACTATACCATTTCATCAATATCTTGGCCTTACATTCTATCTTCTAGTTTTAATTTTTGAAGAATTAGCTTGTAGTTTGGTAGTGTCTAAATGGTTTCACTTAAAGTGAATGGCATAATTTTAATGTGTGTTCAAAGGAGGGTTATTAGTTTTCTCCTGAATCTTCTTATATATATATATATATATATATATATATATATATATATATCCACTGCTTAAAGTAAATATGTACTATTACATCATTTAGCTATTAAATATTATACTTAATGGCAGGCAACCTAATATCTCTCTTTTTTAAGCTGACACCAAGTGTAAGTTTCTTTATATATTATTACAAACATACTGTAACAATTTTTTAAGTCATATAATTATTGTATATTATGGTAAAATGCAGAGGTAAATTGGAGTCTGAACATCTATTCCAATGTATCTCAAAAGTTTTCAACCACTCAATTGATTTATTTGGCTATAACTTACTTGGTCACTACTTCTTACCAATCTGCTATTCGTGCACTTAGTTATTAAATCCAAAAATTATGTTCATACCTAGATAACAAAAATCTTAACTATGATTCTTAATTTTATTTTATTATTGTTACTATTTTGCTTTTTGAAATTTTTTAATTCAAATTCTAAGATTAATTGGTTTAATTATCTAGTAAATGTTTTTTTTTTTTTTTTTTTTTTTTTTTTAGAAACCTAACTCAGATGTTTTTATGGGTCAGGAAGATGTGGCAAGAAAATATTCACCAAATTCTTATTCACATGAAAGAAAAACTATTGGTCATTTATATGAATCAGGTAATATTTAATTTTTTAATTTGGAAAAATTTTATGTTTGTATGCTTTTATTTTGCTTGAAAACACTCATATTATACTTTGTATTTTTAAATTTAGGTTCATTAGTGTATAAGCAATTTAATTTTTTTTTTCTTCAAAAATTTTTAATGTTCAATCATGTCACCGTTATGTCTGGTTTTTATCCATTGTAAAAATTTATGATAAAAAATTATTAATAATTTGGCTATATTTCAACTATTATCTTTGAACACAAAAGAAAGCATCTAGGTATTTTTGTTTAATTGTTTTGCAAATAAGCTAACTGTCAGTAGTAAATAAGCTAACAATTTATCGAACTTTAAAAAGTCGCTACTTATGCTTAGAAATGTATAGTGTGGTATTTTCAAGTACTGAACAGTTTTTTTTACTCTGCTAAAAATTTTAATATGTTTCTACTTTTGTGATTATGATTTGTTTATCATTGGAATAAGACTTGCAATATACTATGTATATATTTTTAAAGGCAATCACTTAACATAATGTTTTGCTTAATTACATAATGCCAGAAGCAATGTCCTTCAATTGTACTATAAAATCTTGCAAATCTTCATCGCTCAGGTCAATAAATAAAAATTTTATAATTAAAAATTTGTGTATTTAATATTGCAATAAAACAGGTTTGGAGGAATAAACAATTTCATGGCATCGAAATTATGTGCTTATTAGTTATGCTTAAAATTCCTATATTTAATTTTTTCAGTCATTTCAATTTTTTTCTTTTCTAAACTTTGGTCAAGTTATATAACTTGACCAGAAATAAAATTATGTCATATATCATAGTTTATCTTCCTCAAAGAACTTTGCTGTTTCTTCAATAATTTTGGATGTTATATCAAATTTTGTGCTGTTGCTAAAAACTGCTTATCATCATACAGCAAATGAGTCTTATTTTAGTAAAATTTGTAATTTGACAGTTTTATCTTTATAATCATGATACTTCAATTAAAAAGTTTTGATCTGTTAGTCTATTTTATTTTGCTGACCTTATCCAGTGCTGGAGTGCAAAATCATTTTACATTACAATACCCTTTTTTGTTCTTTTTATGTAAAAAAGAGCTGCATTCTTTCCATTAAACAACTCAGAAAAAGATAACTAGGGGAGTGATTTTTGGAATTAAACATTATTTTTTATTATTATTATACAATTATTTTTCTCCTGTTAGATGTATTGTTCTCTGATGCATTAAAAATGAACGCTTATGTTTATTTAAAAGAATCAATTATGTCTTAAAAAAAGTTATGTATCAAAGAGATCGCGATGGACATTTAGGACAGATTAAAAATAGAAGATACTTATTCTTGTTATTAAATTATTAAGTCATGAATCAATTTATATCCTTGTTTCTGCACTCTTTTAAAGTTGGTGATACATAATTTAAAATTCACTACTTTAGCTTCTCCTAATTTCATTAATTCCGAGTACAAATCCAAGTTTCATTAATTAGTCCAACATAATGAGTTTAATTTGTTAAACTTCTCCTAATTTCAATGTTTTAAAACTTAAATTTTATGAATAATGGCTTAGTTCATTTGACATTATTAGTTTTATAACCTTTTTATTTTATTCTATTTATTAAATTTATCTTAATGTTTTATTTTAGATTCATCTATTTCTCAAAAATCTTTAGAAAATCACAATGGAAAATCTCAAACAGTAAGTATAATTTGTTTACTGTATTTTGGTATTTATAGTTGTTATTAATAAATGAGAGAGTTTTTATTTATATCAACTCCAGGTCAGATAAATATTAGGTAATAATAGCAGAAGGGGTAAAACCTTTTCATTTAAATAAATGAATATGTGAATTTTTTCATATAATTTTTTTTATATATATATATTGCAATTTTATCAAAAATACTTCCATAGTATGTTAAAAAATGAAAATCATTTGATTGACTATATTAACACATAATCGCATCAAATCATAGCAAATAATCATAGTTGTGGAAAAACTTAGTGTGTTTTTACATAACTATGATTATTTTTAAAAATATTCTGTTATAGTATGTATCTGAGTTTACCAATATGCATCTAAAAACATATTTCATTCATAAAAATCAAGTTTTTCTCCCTATAAACTTTTATAAGAAAATGAAATGAAATTTCTTTTCTTATAAAAGTTTGAATTCCTCTTTGAAATTTTTGGGTAAAAAGTTTTTGTTTTGTTTTTAAAATCTGTACAGTGATGTTGCTGGCACTCTGATACATGTTAAATGTTAAAAAAAAATGAAAAAGTTACTTGCAGAGGCAAAAATTCATATTCATTATTAAACATGTAAGTATTCACTCAAATTAGGCTGTTACTCAGTACAATATCTGCAGTAAAAAAGAAAGACTATTTTCTTTCAAGACACATATTTGCAAAATTGTTTTATTTCTTTCACGTGCTATTGCACATTAATGTTAGAAAATAATTTTGCTTACCTTTCTATGATTGAAAATTCTTAGTTTATGATAAATGTATATATGTAAATAATATTTGTATGAGTTTTTTTTTTTTTTAATTTTCAGAATTGCATTTTTTCGTAAAAAGATTTTCTTTGATTTTTAGAAAAACATAAACCGTGCCCCTGTAAACAGTATTTGTTACTAATTTAAAGTAACAAAAATGCTGTGTTTACAAAAAAAAAACTATCTATTTTTTTTAATTGAATATGTAAATTTTTTTTTTATTCTAACGTTATAAACGATATTCTAGCATTTGTTGGGGGCCACTAATTATTTCCTTGTTCACATTTTGTGAATCATCATCACATTAAAAGAATCGTGAAATTCATAACAATAACTACCGAAATAAAGATTGACGACAAAATCTCTTCAAAATTCAAATGTGTGTTTCCTTTTGGTTGTTGTAATAAATAATTTTGTATTAAAAATATTAGATTTTAAAAACTATGTGGAAATTTATAGCTATAATGGCTAAAAAAATCTATCAAATCATTGTGTTAAAAGTAAATACATGATTCGAATTTCTGTCTGAAATTTTTATTTTAAATTTAAATAACTTTTTTTAAAACTATTTTATTAATCAAAGTATAAACCATCACAAATCATCACATTTTTGCCAATGTGTTTGTTATTAGTTTATGGCTACTACTTTCATAAAAATTTGACTCCATGGGGGGCAATAAAAGATTGAAAGTCATTTTTGATCTGCTCTAGATAAGTGAATTTATCTGACTTCAATTTGAACTATTTATTAAATGGTCATCGTTAAGCAATTATGTATGAACATTTTTAGTTTCTTCTGTTTCTTAAAGTGTCTTCTGATTTTCCCCCTATCTTCCAGTCTCTTTGAAGAAATGGGTTCTTCCTGACAAAATGCCAACCCTGCTACAAACATAAGTGTGATACTGGTTTTTGTTACACATATCGTTTTGTTGTACATTATAGTATGATCATAATCATTGAAACTGTTGCTGTAGATAAGGAGGTTTTGTATGAAGTATATCAATATGAAATTCAGACACCAGACTCTTTTTAAACTGTAGCAAAGAAATCAAAAATAAAAGTTATTTTTTAACTATATTCATTCAGATATATATATGAATGATGAGTTATGAGAATTTTTCAAAAACATGCATTTTCACTTAGTTGTAAACAGTTAATTGTTTTGCGCTTACTTATACTAAAGAATTAATATATCAAGAAATGTACTAATTCAATTAAAATTTGAGAGATAATGTAAATAATCTCTCAAATTTTAATCATTGAGAAACTTATACATTTCATAGAAAATATAAAAACTGTTAAAATGTTAGAACAAAATAATGTTGCAAAATATTTCTTTTTAATTTAAGTATATTCTTCATACAGAAATAAAATAAGATCAATATTAATAGAGATTTCATTAAAAAAAGTAATTACAAAAGAAATGACATCTAAGGCTTGGAAAGCAAAGGTTTAAAAAAAATTCACTTCTCAAGTTTCATTTTATGAGATATTTCCTTTGACATTTCTAAGAAATTGAAGTTTCATTCTTTGGTTATAATAGTAGAATAACTCATTTTTTACCTCTATGCTTCTCACTGTTTTGTAATGCATAATAGAAGACACAATTGTAAAAATGGAGCATAGTGCAGTGAGACATTTGTATAACTCTTGCTGGACATTTATCTCTTCATTAATAATTTTTTTATAAATTTCCCCATTAATGTTCTTATTTTATTTATCTTTAGATAAAAACATACTTCATTTTAAAGATTCTTTATGGATTTTTTATTCAGTTATATTCAAAAAAAAATTTTTTTTTTAAGAAAAATCTGGGTGAAACAGAAACTGCAACAATTAACTCACGTTAACTTTTCAAATATAATGGTTTAAAAATTAAAGTATGAAGTAAAATTCAATTATGACTGTTAGAAAATATCCTCAAAGTAAAATTTACTTTTTCAATAATGTTATGATAGAAAAATTTATTATTTTACTTCCTTTTGCTAAATGTCATAGAGGTATGCACATAAAATTGTTGTATGTACTATACAACATACATACTATTTATGTATTTAGTTTACCGTTTTTCTGCCTATTTTATACCAGCTCTGAATATCATTATTATTTGATTTATTATGCGTAGCATTATAAGCATACTTATGTTGTTGTTTTTTTCGTACAGCTAACAGCACTCATTACTCAGTCTGGTCAATATGATGTTATTGCCGTTACTGACAGCTCTTCTAAGTCAGATGGTTATGTGTAAGTTGATTGCATAATAAAGTTGATTGTATATTTTGATTGACAGTTGATTTATATGTTGATTGTATAAAGTTATTTTCACTTTTAAGGAGAATGTGTGTCACATGCCCAATTTTCTGTGCTAATGCTGATTTTATAGGAAGGGGGAATTTCAGGCACAAATATATCAAAAAGTTGGGTTTTGAATTTAGTTAGATTTTTTTTTTGACAAAGTTAACCTGCATTTAACCATGTGTAGTTGTTTTGTTAGGGTTTCATTGTATATTTATTCAACCTTTACATTTTGTTGAGATTTCATAATTAAAAAAACATTCATTTAATAAAGACCAAACTACACATTACAATATTATATTGCATGTGTATAGTTGTTTATAAAGAATAGAATGAGAGCGTATTACCCAACAAAATCAATTATTCTTTCTTAAATTTTTCCAATTAAGTTAGCATTAGTGAGAAAAGATAATATAAATTATTAAATAAATTTATAAAAGCAACTTAGAAATATCACCTACTATCCTCGTGCATAAATATTTATATACTTTCCTTTCATGGAATCTTATACTTCTGTGTGTTTTGCTTAACAGATTTCACCCCAAAATTTTTATAAACATCGCTCTAGGCATTATGATATTTTTTATTACTTAGTTATATTGCAAATTTAACTAAAAAATATGCATTTACAAGATTTTTTTAATCGCATCATTTACCAATATATATTGATAAAAAAAATAGTGACAGTGTTTATTCTTAATCTGCAGCAGTCAATCTTCAACTAGTGGCCCGCCTCCGATAATGCAAAGAAGTTCTAAAAGATCTCAGAGACGAAGGAAGCTGAAGGAACTTAATAAAACCTAAATCAAAACTGGATGACTATAACTAACTAGATGACAAACTAAATGACTATTTTCAATAAAACAAACATATTGTTTTTTATGTGTATTAGTTTATGATATTTAATAAAATTTGTTTGTGTATTTTTTATTGTGCTTTATTTTGATTATAATTACAATGAGTTTTTGATATCTTCTACGCCATTTTTGCTGAAATGTAAAAATTGTTTCAAAATGTTACACTCACTGCATAGTTCTTTCCCTTAAGGAAATTATGTATGAAATTTTTATCGATGCTTTTTTACTATTGAAAGCCCTTTTCCCTGATCGTATTGCTCATGTTTTTTTATTTTTTTTTAAATGTCTATTTTTTCGAGCTGTAACTTTTATCTCAAATGACAAATTTAAATTTATAAAAAAGTTTAAATTTGTCAAAAGCTTAAATTATTGCTAGACTATCCATAAATAAAACTATTGCTTCCTTCCCTGAAAGGACTAAACAAGGCTATACTATTGCTCTAGTCCATGATAATTTAAAAATATATATTTTATTCCACCATTTTACATGCATTTTTCTCTCAATTAGCTGTATGTTACACCTGACCAATCTCTTTGGTGACAAAGTTAATGCTTTATATAACTACTGCGCCCTAAGGAAAACTACTGTTATATTTATTATATTGTAGTGTTATATTGAGCTCAGCCCAAACTTTAATGCATAACGTGAAAACCTTGATATATTTTTTAAAAAAGAGTTTTTGAACAAATTTTGAAACTACTTAAGTTCACAAATCAATGATTAACAGAAGCTATTTGTTTTATTTCATTTAAATATGCAAATTATACACATTTCTCTTTGGAAAAGACATTGCTTCAATACTTGAGCCACAATTGAATTACTAATGGTAAGGCTTAAAAGGAATAACTAAGATGTACCAGCTAAATAAAATGTCTATAATTTTAAAAGCTACTGCAATGACTAAGCAAAACCAAAGAAAGGACATAAATACTTCTTATAACTCAAAAATAAATCTCTTAAGTGGGATTAACAGTTTACACATAAAGTAAAACTTTCAAGAAATAAAAATGTGACTTTTTACCATTGAAAAGAAATTAACTAAAATATATCAAGGGAACTATTTCCCAGTTCTAAAATATCTTCACTTAGTTTATTAGCGAAAAATGAATTTTATACTTTATTAACGAATTTTATACTTGAAATTTTAGCTTAACTAAAATAAGGGAGGAAAAAAATTCCAAAAAAAAACTATCACAAACAGCTTAAAAACTTATGTCCGCACCATTGACATTATTATAACATTCTTTAAATAATATTCCAAAAATGTGTGAATTTCATATTTTTTCATCCAATTTTGTAAGTGATAAATGCCTATAGAAAAACGTTTTCGAAAAAATATCGAACCATGAAGTTTTTATTTTATTTCTTTATTTGCTTCATAGTAAGTTATAAAATTCATAAAAGTTATTTCTTTAAATAATCTGAATAACTTTAAAAGTTTTATATGTTATTGCAGATTAATGGAGGTATTAAAGCTAATGTTTTAACCTCATCTTTCTCTCTCCCGTCAAAATAGCTGGGTGTAATTTCGATCCCTATTTTTCGTGCCCGTCATCTTTCCAGACTGGAGTGTTCAAAAGTAACGCGCCAAAAAGTTTAAAACAATCTATTTCTCTTGTCAGGGAACCGTGATTATTTCTCAATCTATACTCCAGATGGAAGTATCAGGCTATTTGTAATGTGTTTAGAGATACTTAGTTTATTTAAACTAGATGCCAGCACTCAAAATAGAATAACCCAAAAACCAGCTAAAGAATAACCCAAAAATTAATAATTAACATTTATTGTACAGTGCGCGAACAAAAAACAACCCACCCTGAATAGTTTTTGATCTAATGATCTGATCTTCACATTCTAGGACTCAATCTTAAGGGTTCGAGGAGGTGATCTCAAATATGCTAATTAATTAGTGCAGACGATATATTAAGTTACGAAATCAGACACAAAAACGCACTTTATAAACATACCTTTTTTAACGGATTTAAATTTTTGACTACCATTATATAGAGGTAGCAGCAATCTGGGAAATATGGTCCCCCATAGTTTGGTCAGGAGAGCGATCCAAAGTTTGAACCCCTTAAAATTAATTATATTTTTTGCGTATTTCGCTATATCTCGAGTACCTTTAAGCGAATTGAAAAATGCTTACATACAATTATAAAATTCGTTTACCCAAAGATAATTCCATGCAAAAAATTAATTTAAACTAATATTTATTATTTTATTTCTCTCTCTTGACCATATTTCAAATTATGGGGATAATATTTCCCAAATTGCGTCTAAACAGTAACTTAGGGATCAGAAATCTGAATCCGTCGAATAAAAGGTGTGTTTATTCAGAGAAAGTGCGTGTCTGTGTCTAATTTCACAATTTAAAATGTCTTCCGCACTAATTAATTAGCATATTTGAGGTCACCCCTTTAAACTATTAAGATTAAGTCCTAGAGCGTGAAGATCCGATCATTAGATCAAAAGATATCCAGGGTGGTCCTTTTTCACGCATTGTACAAACGAAGAAAATCTTCGCTAAAAATGTAGTAAAATTTTTGTAGAAGTTAAGGATTAAAACTGTACATTGAATTTTGTTCATTGGATTATTTTTACTTACCGATGCCAAGAATCGTTCGTTACAATTTGTAATAAGTTATTCAATGTTAATTGAATGAAATGCGTTATTTTCAATTTTTTTTCCCTGAGCTTATATTGGTATTATATTATATTTCATTATTCTGTTTTCTTTAATGAAAAAATAAGCCTTTTAATGCTCGTTTTCTTCAAAGATATGCAATCATTAAGGGGTTAATAATAGAGATATGTGTTATGAAATATTTTGCTTATGTTTGGTATTTGAAAAACTGAGGTATTCATGTTCGGTGGCAATAACGTGCTGTACTCGTGCATGCAATTTACAATTTGTAAGCAATAAAATAAAAAATAGATTACTTTATACCTACTTAACACTAAACATAGCAACACTTAATTTATACCTATTTCTACCATAGCCGATCAAATGACCGGATTTTATGTTTCTTGATTGAATGTATGAAATATGGATGCTAGGATGAAAATTAACTTAAAGAAAAACTTTATTATAATTAAACAAAATTGAATATTGCTAATTTATAAACACAAAGAATAAAAAATTTTAATTTATTGCTCAACGCACATTTTTACAGGGTGTTTCCATTGTACATTTTCCACAAACATTTCCTCTAATTATTATTATTTCTATAATTCTTATAATTATAAGAATATATACGAATTATAATTATTCTTATAATTAATATTATTTCTTCTAAGAACTTGTGCTGTCTTGATTGTTTCGATATTTTTCTGGGTAAAAACTAACAGTTAATTAGAAATGAAGTAAAGCTATCAAAATAAAATATAAGCTACTTACCAAAACATTTAGTGTTTGTCACTTTTTCTTACACAAAAATGCCAATCTAAGATTTTAGGAACTTTCTTGACATTTGAATTCACAGTTATTCTGATTGAACAACGCAACAGTCTTTGCAGAAATGGGCAACTAATCGAATGCAATACTGAACACGCATTGCATCGTAATTTCTGATCCGATAACCTTATAACGCAATTAATTGCTCTCCCGGTCAAATGGCCGATTGTGGTAGAAATAGGTATACGACAAGCATTACTCGAAACAAACAAAATACAAATAATAATAATAGAATATTAACTGTATGTAATTGTTAGAAAAAGTCATGAAGTCAAATGTGCAAAAACGATAAGAGGATAAGCGCATTTTCGATGCCAAAGTTCTTAAACGGACATTTGACCGGTTATGATATGTTTATTGTTAAAAGATAATGACATTTAATATTCCAATAGGTTAGTTAGGGTTTTTTTTTTTTTTTTTTTCTTCTTATAATTGCAGGTGAAATGCGACAGAAACGGCACATTTATAATAAATATGTGAAAAATAAATGCAGTAAGTATGACTTAAACTATTCTGACATTTGAGAGAAATTTATAACAGAGCAGTAAATAATTAAGGTTAATTATTTAACACATTCTTCGAAAACCTTGAGTTACGTTCATGATGAGTGCCGCTTATAAAGCAAAAATAACTCAATTACTACTTAAGTTATTCAAGGTTAATTGCCTTTTTTTTCTTTCTTTCTTCTTTTAAATATGTTATAGCTAAACATAAGAAGTTAAATAAAATTTAATTCAACTATTTGGATTTATTGAGTTTATTAAAAACTAAATTGAATTACCGAATTACAATCAAATTCTATACTTGAAAGTTATCACTGTCGTCTTTTTCGCTGTTGTCGGATTTCAACAGTTCCTTACATTTTCTCGCCTAGCATCCAAAATAGTGTGCTTGAAAACTCAAATTATGATAGATTGCTTATTACCTATCTATCTTATTACTTAGCTTTGTTAAAGTTCGTTAGATTAGATAGCTTATTACTTAGCTTTGTTAATGTACGTTGTTTAATAAATTTCCTATAAAAAATAACAATTTGTATACGTAATTATAAATGTATTGTTCTAAAAAAATTTGATTTGAACTCGAATTGATGAGGCTTTATACTATATTAGAAACACAGAAATATTAAAATTATCATTACAAAAAGGTAGAAACGACCCTAGCTGTTCATTTACATAGATTTCTATTTTATATAATTTTTTTGTAATTATTTACCAATTTGACAATTTTTTTTTACCAAAGGAAAGCTTCTTAAAATACTGCTTCCAAATGCTACATTGGCACGCAGAGGCGTAACTTATGTTTACAGTACCCGAAGACTAAGTTATCGCCCCCTTACAATGACCAGCAAAAGAGGGGTTTCAAATAAAGTAAAAACTGAAATCAACTGCACTTGGTATCTTTTTCTAAAAAAATTTACATAGAATAAAATTTTGCAGCTTTACATAAGGATTTTTAAGACATAACTCGGTAAATCGTAAACTTTCGCGGTTTACACGGTTTAAAATTTAACCGCGTTAAACTACACGGTTTAAAATTTAACGTTGTATGTCACTAATGTAATATCGATTACACTTAAATGTTTTTGATAGTGTTTATTGTTTTTATTGAATTATAAGGATTTTTCTTTCTTTTTTTTTCTTTAGACTTTTTTTCATTCAATATATCTCCAATTTGTTAGAACTAATAATAATAAAAATTACAAACGATTTTCAAAACAAACTTCAATATTAATAGTCATTCTGTTTGATTTTTAGGTAAATCGAATAAAATTATGAAGACTCTAGTAGCAAATAAAACTGGAGATATTTTGCAAAGAAAATATTTCACTCTGGCATTTCGTTTTAATTTTTAATTTTTTTTTTTCTTCATGAATTTGACACTCCTTTAAGTCTGCGCCAGAGGAATGATATATTCTTTTGCCCTCCACTAAGTCACTGTTGGTGAAGTCATATAACTAAATTCTGAATTTAAATTGTGCTTTAAAAATTGAGCCAATATACCCGCTCATAAAGGTTATTTTTGCAAAATCATTGGAATTATACTAAATTGATTAAAAAGCTGCCCAGGAAGCTATATATTAAATTAAATATCGCAACTGTATTGTGTAATGGAATAATCATTTAAACTGTAAAAATAAAGTTGTTTCGAATGTTAATAGCTCATTCATTGGTTACGGACAAACTGTGCTGCTATCCGGAGAACTACTTATCAGAATGTTGATCTAAAGCTAAAGTAAGGTCACCCCCCCCCCCCAAAAATAATAATAATAAGTTCTATGCTCTATTTTGAAAAAATTTTTTTTTTTTTTTTTTTAAACTGAACAAATGGAGAAAAACTTTTTGTGATATTATTTCATCTCATATTTACTAACAGGCACAAATTCTATTTTCACACTTTTTTCAATTTTTACTTTTCTAAGTTAGAAAACGTTACAAGAAATTGAAAATAACCGTTTGAGAACTGTAGCAGCTGAATTCCCGATGGAAGAAACTGTTGAAGAGAGCCTTGGTATACAACAGGCTGTAGAACTACAAAAGAAGAAGAAGTATATATTGTATTGTTAAAAACTAGTAGACTAAAAAATCCTGTAATATTATTATGCATTGCTTAGAATATCTTTTGTATAGCCATGGAGACAACATATAAATTTCACAAATCTTTCTTTTTTTTTTTCTTCTTTTTTTTTAAATCTTGAAAACAAAAATTTCCTCTTATATACCCTGATTTACCACTGTAAATAAATAAAATAAATTTAATATTTTTTTTTTTTTTCAAATTGGGCCGAAGTAACCCCATTGTATTGTACTTCATGTGACTTCTAAAGTTTGTGTGCTTCACAATCAAATTATTTTCTCTTCGTGTATTTTATGCATAAAACACTCGATTTTTGCTCTAAAATTTCTGATTTTCATTGCGAAAAAAATCAAAATCAAAGGTCTATTTACGCAGGAAACAATTAATATGTCATATATAAATACATGAATAAATGTTAGACATATAGGATAAGGTTTTAGTCAACCAAAAATTAGACAAATCTTGAAAACCTGAGCATTTTAGACTTAAATTTTATCCGCAAGAACCCCTGCATCTAATGTAGTTAGAAAGTTACGACAAGCGGGTAACAGAGTGCTATTAATTGAGAACCAAATTTTATCGGGAAGAAGAAAAAAAAAGAAGCAAAAAGTTCTTTGTAGACTTGACTAAGTGATGGGATCGACATGATAACATTTTTTGACTGAATTTCAAAATTGCAGATATATATTATTTTCTTTCTTAAAAAAATAAATATTACCTTTTCAAAGTATCTATTTTATTTTATAAACGTCGTTGAACAGCCGACCCAATTTCATGGGTTTACGACTACTAATGTTCAACTCCGTAGCCTTGTAATTTTGAACCAATCCAGAAGACAAGAAAACTCCTGGATCAGTACCCCCAGAGGTATTGATTTGTTATGGGAACATGGAGGACTTTGAGACTCGACAGATTTAACATTTAACAGACAGAGAGGATTGCATCAGTCACCATTTACTACACGGGGAGTCTTCGGCCGGCGAGGATCGAACCCACGACCTCTTGGACATGGGCCCAGCGCCCTACCGACCTGGCTATCCCGGCCCAAAGCATCTATTGTACGCAAAAATAATATTTAAAAAATTATATATTTTGTGAAATAGTTCGATTTTAACCCTTTGTGGTCGTATGTCTACTCTTAGCCGCCAACGCTTTTTTATTGTTCCAGTCGGATGTCTGCTCTCAGCCACCAACGCTTTTTTACATTTCCAGTCGGATGTCTGCTCTCAGCCACCAACGCTTTTTTACATTTCCAGTCGGATGTCTGTGCTCTCAGCCACCAACGCTTTTTTACATTTCCAGTCAGATGTCTGCTCTCAGCCACCAACGCATTTTTACATTTCCAGTCGGATGTCTGCTCTCAGCCACCAACGCTTTTTTGCATTTCCAGTCGGATGTCTGCTCTCAGCCACCACAGCAAAGATGTTAGCCACATCTTAATGGCAAACTAAATATATTGCAGCACTGTGAAGATATAAAGAGTAAAGATTGTTCTGTATGTTCAAAAGGAGAAATTAAAGGCGGAAGACGCCAAACTTATTATTTTTGCGACACGTGTTCTTGAAAACCAGGGCTTCATATTGGAGACAGCTTTGAAAGATACCACACACTATAAAATAAAATTTTTACATAAAATTAAAACATATTATTGTGTTACATAGATCTAAAGTTTGAAAAAGAATTAATAAATTTTATTTTTCTTTCACAATCTTGCTTTACTGTTCGTTCAACGAAAATTAATTCCGATTAGCATGACACCAATCTGTAAACTTAATACGACCGCATAGGGTTAATTAATGAGCACAAAAAAAATGCATGGAACAAAGAGTATAAATTTATGATGGAAAATTTATGAAGGTATTTAAATGTTCACCTCATTATACATATATAATAAAAAAATTGACTAGAACTTAAAATAGCTATAAAGTCTCCCCTCCTTCAATGATCAAACGAAATATACCGTTCTGTCCATTTTACTGATTTTCTGACAATTCTATGTCCATCATGCCGAATGCAGTTTTCTGATTGCTAACTTTGTCATCCAGCTGCAAAAAATTTATATCCTTGCTGACATTAGGGCGGAATTCAGCTAAATTTTTGCAATTACGATGACTCAATTAAGCTTATCAGGAGCCTGTATTTTTTGTAAACATATCGCATTTTGCGGTATGTAAAAATTCAGGCTTTTGATTGGCCAAATTTGTAGATCGTAATTCCGTAAATCTAACTGAATTCCGCACTAGAAAGTCATGGATTTGCGAATTATAGATTTTTTGTATTCATACGATAGATTAACGAAGAAGCTAACCTAAAACTGACGGGTTTTACATTGTACTGATATTTTGTTTAAAAAAAGTTCATTAAAGAAGGAAACCTAAAATAAACTTTCTATTCGATTTGGGGGGGGGGCTTTTATTAGGGGGCCTGGGGCAACTGCCCCGTATGCCCTTACCTTAGTCATGTATTTGTACTTATTCAATAGATATTTGTACTTATTCAAGAACAAATTCATTAAATTAAAATAACATTTTCTAAAACAATTATCTGGGTTCTAGTAATAAGGTGGTGAAACTTACTCTTAGGTGAATAAAGATGAAAGTAAAATCATAATATAAGAGAAAAAATTTTGGTACAATTCAAATAAACAACTCGCAGTGAATTAGAAATAATAGCTCGGTTAGAAATAATCGTGAACTTGACCGTTTAATTGTACAGAAAATACATAATTTGTTTCGCAAAATCAGGGCGTTTGGCATGGCTGGGCAGTATAGGAAAAATGGTTGAAAATAGGGGTTTGAGAAAAATCTTGAATTAGAAATCAATGAACTCAAGACCCAAAAAGAGAAGGTTACATGCAGTAACAAATGAACAAACTCTAATACAATCGACTCTCGATATAACGACTTCTATGGTGAAAATGGATGCTATAACGTTAGGTCGTTATATCATGAGCGAACAAAAATAAAATGAATATTAACTCGTAGCTAAATAAATACTTATGCGTTAAAGTACCTGTTTAAATAATACACTGGTGGGCAACATTAAGAGATGGAAGACATTTTCCCAAATATCTCAAAAAATACTGAATATAAATAAATGAAATTTGGTATGGATATAGCTTATTCCATGATAAAAAAGTATGCAAAACAAAAATGAAAGTGCCATTCACTGGCAAGACCTATTGCCAATAAATCCAAAGTAATCTGAACTTAAGGATAAAAGATGACAATAAAAGTGAGGCTTGTACAGTGTGTGTTGCCTCTAGTATGGTGTATGGTCACCCCTGACAGACAGACAGCATGCACAACGAGTATGCATGCTGTTAATAAGGGAGTTAAGGAGGACTTGTAGAAGACCCTCCCATTCTTCCACGAGAGCAATTTTTAACTCCAGAATGGTTCTGGGGGGAGGTTGGCGCATCGCAATAGCTCTCCCAAGAGCATCCCAAGCATGTTCAATAGGATTCAGGTCAGGGGATTTGGCTGGCCAATCCATTCGTTGAATATCCTCGCTTTCCAGATACTCATCAACCGTGAGAGCCCTATGTGGTCACGCATTGTCGTCCATAAAAATGAACTCAGGGCCAACAGCGCCCCTGAAAAGACGCACATAGGGCTCTAGGACCTCCTGCCTGTACCTTTGGGCATTCACGGAACCATTGTCAAACACATGGAGAGGTGTGCGGGTATCTTACATGATCCCTGCCCAAACCATGAGTCCTCCACCAGCATAATGGTCCCTTTCGATGATGTTGCAGGGATGGTATCGGGTTCCGGGCTCCCTCCATATCAATAACCGTCCAGAATCAGGTTGTAGATTAAATCTGGACTCATCGGTGAACAGAACATTAGCCCATTGAAGCTGTGTCCAATTCTGATTAATTTCTCATTTTCTCTTTCAAGGTTTCATGGTGAACTTTTAAGTTATTTGTGTTGTTATACGCCAAATTTATTTCAAATAAAAGTGTTTTTAGTTAACGTCCGTAAAAGGATAAAACATTGTTTTCCAAACGCGTGGACCCTTTTACTTACTTAATTTCTTCCTAATTTTTTGCAGTGCTCATTTGTGTCTGACGTCATTTTAAAAAATGACTATTTCTTTTTTCAAAAAAAGAAACGTAGCGGTTGTACTAGTGTTTCATCATTAAGATTTTTTTGCAGAAATGTGACCGATTTGTCTATCATAATCTATTAATATAAATTGTATTTATATTTGGATCTGAAGTCAAAACACAGCTTAATTTAATTAAAGCTTAAGTTATAGGTAACAGAAAACCTCGGTTACCTATAAATAACTACCTATACCTATAACTTAGAGGTTACATATAACAGGTAACCTCTCAGTTGGTATTCGTAACTTTAAATATCGTCTGCACTACTTTTGTTTTTATAGTCGTGGTTGAAAAGCCGACCCTAGTTTTTTGGGTTTACGACTACTAATGCACAACTCTGTAGCCTTGTGATTTTGAACATAATCTAGAAGACAAAGGAACTCCTGTATCAAGTTTTGGGAGAAATTTGCCTTCGTGGAGGACTTTTTGATGGAACTAACCCACATTTGCGTTACATGGAGGGGAAAGCCACGAAAACCTCCCCGCAGTTGGCCTAACAGCTAGGGGATTCTAACTCATGATCCGTCTACCATTGAGGATACTTTTACGTCAGCACTATGAGTGCAAGCTGAATGCGGAATTCGTATCAACCAGCCATAGCAGAGATTCGAAGCCAGTTGAGAGAGAGAGAAAGAGATTGTCGAGCGAAGTGGATGTTGCAAAATGGGTTGGGAACCCATGGTTTAGAAATAAGTCAAAATGTCGATAATTTATTAAGTGATCGATAAAAGTATGCAAAACAAGAGAGAGAGAGAGTTTGTCGAGCGAAGTGGGTGTTCCAAAATGGGTTGGGAACCCATGGTTTAGAAATAAGTAAAAATGTCGATACATTTATTAAGTGATCGATAAAAGTATGCAAACGTAGCGACTGTGTTACACTGTAGCTATCCCCCCTTTTTTTTTATTTTGGAAATAAAAAGGCTAGGCCTGTCTAGACCTGAAAATATGTGTGAAAAAAAGAAAATTTTATTTCATAACAGTTTTTAAAGATGTTTTTTTTTTTTTTTTTTTTTTTTTTTTTTTGTCTCTATCAATGAACAGCCTTTTCAAGTACGCAATCCAGTTCAAGAAACGACGATGTTTATCTCTATTTCCTCACAATTTTGAACAGAACTTGGAAGACAGGAGAACACCGAAATTAAGTATTAGACTAACTCGTTTACACCGAAAACTAATCCTCATTTGAATGATATACATAGGAAAATCTTGCCTATTCAGACCGATGGCACATCTCTTACTTATAATTGTCTAATTTATGGTTGATGAAGGATAACAGTGGCCAACATTGTTGTCGGAATGCCAGGAACAAATGAAGAATGAAGTGACAACCACACTGTTTTCAAAGATGTCATTTTTACACTGTTCCTCAATATTATTTAAAGATAGGTACTTTACAAGCTTTCGTATTTTGCTCTAGATGGCAGCACATTACCCAGAAAAATCCCATTACCAACAAAACAATCATTGCGTTTTTCACCAACATCTTATAAAACGCTGTCCTGGGCAATTTGAAAATGCCACTTATTAAATTGGCTGAAAACTTTCAAATAAACCAATCATCGCGAGGATAAATTAAGAGTAAGAGATTTCCTTCCCGATGCAGTGATGAATAGGAATTTTTTACAAGCATTGAAAATTATAGCGGATTTTTTTTTAATGAAATTTGCAAAAACTTCAGAGGTTAGAAATATCAAAAAGACTACTATATAAAGACTATGTTGACTATTGCAAAGAATTCAATTGATTTGAGCTTCATAAAATAAAATGGAAATCAGATCAATAGTTTTTGAGATCTCTATGGAACAGGGTAGAAAAGTACGGTTCAATGAAAATGTTCAACTGAAACTGAAGCCCTCAAACAGCTTCGTTAGAAATGCATATTACACAACTTTATATTAGCTGGTGCAACACTTCTAAGTTTATATTTCATAAAATCTTTTAAAAACATAATTTTACGCACTATAAAGAGTGAAAGAATGCAAATAAATAACTATATATATATATATATATATATATATATATATATATATATATATATATATATATATATATATATATATATATATATATATATATACGAATTATCAAAAATAAAGCGGCTAAAATTCAAGTGGATTGATATTCCTTCCTTGCTTCCGATTTCCGAATTTGAAATGATTTCCTATTTCTAATTTGGAAACAGGAAATCATTTGTAGTATCAATTTAATATGGCTGGCCTTTTATACTTCATCAATATGTCACATCATTGTGTCAATATTTTGGGTTACGTTCTGTAATATGCGCTATAAATGTCTATAAGAATTGGAATTTCATTACAGCAAGTTTCTGTTTGCTTTTTAATTATATCTATGTAAGTCACTTCGATTGCTATGGCGTGCTATCGAAGCTGGTCTAGGCCTAGAAATCTCCAAAAAACTATATTCTTCATAACATTTATGTGAACTAATATGTACAAACTTATTTACATTGTACTATATTCACAAGGCTACATTGTACTGAAACTGAAACACCAAAATGGCTTCGTTCGAACTGCATATTATCCAACTTTATATTAACTGGTGCATCTCTTCTAAGCGTAAATTTCATAAAATCATTTAAAAAAAATTTTCAATATTTTTCAAAAAATTCATTTAAGACTTGTTTCAGGTAAAAAGTGTCAATTTTTTCAAAAATATATATAATTGTGAAGAAATAAAAACTCAAAATTTTTAAGAAGCATGTGTTTAATACAAACCATGGTTTGAAAGGAGCATATATATAGTAAACATAATGGAGTTCATTTTGCGAATTTTTTAACATTTTCTGCAATGAGAAAATCATTGGAAACTTTTTCAAATTACAAGGTGAGCGCCAATTCTTTCAAAAATACCATGTGCGTCAAGAAATAAATACTCAGAATTTTTGAATTTGTTTACTCCAAACAATACTACGTTAATAGTAAATAGTACAAAATAAGCTTCAGTTTTTTCAAAAATAAAAATATGAAGAAATAAATACCCAAAAATTTTTTAAGAAACATTTTCGTAGTCCAAACCATAATACATTAAGACCATTAATTCAGTTAACATAATGAAGGGCACTTTGTGAATTTTTTATAATTTTTTGCAATCAGGAATTTCTCCGAAACTTATTTCAAATTACAAAATGAGCGTCATTTTTTTTTTTAAAAAACTACCAATATGTTTAAAGAAATAATCTCCTAAAATTTTTAAGAAGGATTTGTCTACTCACGTCAAGAGCATATATATATAATTAGACAGTTAAGAGAAAAACAGTTAAGAGAGTTAAAGAAAAACAGTTAAGAGAATAATGTGCATTGATGATTCTAATCTCTTTTATTGGTCGACTGTTACACTCATATATTATTCTATGATAGATTTTGTGCATAAGAGATCATTTTTTATGTTTTCCTTTTTCTAAATAATATTAAAAATCTATAGCTAAATTTCAGGTCAATTTAAGACGTAAAATATCTATTCTGAAAAAATTTTAGTTTAAGAAAAGAATTTCTCCTGATATGACTAAAATTGAAGTGATAGAGAAAATATGAAATTATATTCAGACATTTCCCCCTCGCTTTTTTTCTTTTTCAATTTTTTTGTGAAATCACTGTCGCCAAACAAGCCCTTCACATGATCACACACACCTCCAAAACCAGTCATTCCCCTTTTTTATTACCCCAAAAGATGTATGATTACCAGATTATGACTGAGATTATTACAAGACTGTTTGAAAAATCATTAAAGAGTAACTTTAATTAAATAAATATGATTTTTCTCTTACTTTAATTTAATTTTGTTATGTTAGTTTACCATTTAATAGCAACAAAAAACCTATAAAGAAGTATGATTTGACAAGAACAGTTTAATGAAATAAAAAATTTAAAATAATACACAAAAAAATATGTATATTTTTATAAATATAAAAAATCTTAAAATTGCAACCATTAATGATTATTTTACCGGCAATTTTAGCTAACTTTTTTTTTTGGATAGAAATTAATGCGAAAATATCTACTCATTGTCTCTGCTGACAAAGTCGAAGATAATAGACAAGGAAGAGCCTGCAAACTGTGAAAAAGTAAAAAGTCTGATTTTGCCGGAAAGAAAGTTGTATAAGATTTCTAGGAGAATTCTTTCAACTATGGAAAAAAACTACTGAAGAAGGATATTTTTAAAAAAATAAATAAATAAAATTTGGCTATGGAATCACTTTAAAAAAAATTATATTTTCAAAATTTATAATTAAAAATTGAGGCATGCGTTGTTATATTAATCATGCCCGGGTTCTTATGTTTTAGTCTCCTCATTGTCTTAGGCTCCATTAATAACCTCATATTTAAAAAGTATTTCATCTTAAAATTAAAAAAAAGAATAAAGAAAATGAAAAATAAATAAAAAAATAAATAAAAAATAAAATTGAAAGAGGAAGTATTGCATCAAGTCTCTTGAAGAGCACTGACTAAGGATTTAAAAATAACTATGTTATACAAAATTATTGCTTAAAAAAGTGATGGAAAAGGTTAAAAAAATATATAACATATAACATTCTTTCATATTCCTGACAGGATTTATGCATGTTAAAACTCAGTAAACGAAAATTTGGCGAAAGACTTGGCGATGAATGAAAAGAACATTCGATCGACTGAGACTGCGCTCGTTTCTCGAGCTGGTGTATTTTGTTAGGCTTAATGGAGATCAAAATAGAGTAGTTCGTAACAGTGACAACATTAGTTATATGATGAGCTGTTCCTGAAACCGGCTTCTCATTGCTCCATGTGCGAAAGGTTATGGATTTCAGTCAGAGTCTTTCTGAATGGGCCAAGGATAAACCTTTGAGTATTTTACAGCTCGATCCAGCTGATCGGGCTGTTTTGAAAATCGCAGGTACGAATGATTTTTAACTTTTACACCGTTAGGGTTAAAGACCGAAAGGAGTGACATTTGTAAGGGGGATTCCACCGATCACTATTCCGCCAGTCCAAAATTAGTCACGTTAGGTTCGTAGGGACAATCATGCTTTTTCATCTTTAACTTCACCGGCTTTGAAAACAACTCCGATTTCATTTCTCACTGAGAAATACATATGATCTGAATAAAGGTTATAGATCGCATAATATTATTTTTGTTTGTTAGTTTGCGTAATATGATCCTTGTATTAGATCATCCTTTACTGAAATAATTAGCTCCTTTAAAATGATAAATTAATATTGTTAAGTTATCATATTAAAAAGAATATCAAATAATTTAATAAATAAATAATTTCATTGTAGATGCTTTAATTTGTCTGGGATCGTTTAGAAAATACACAAGAATATTATTATTTATGCATTATGGAATTAAATGTTAATGTTAAAGATCAGAGATGCTTTTTTGTTTGTTTACGTATTATGGTTCAAATATTAGATCATTCTTTCTTGCAATAATTAGTTCTGATTTATAAAAGAATAAATAATTAGTGTTTATTTTTATTTTATCTTAAAGAATAACGAGACATTTTTTTTAAAGTAAACAAATAAGAATGTAATGTTCAAAATCGTTGTAGTTTTTTTAATTTGATTAGAATCGTTCAAAAACTGAGTATATTTATTTTTTCTAGAAATGTTTTTCAAAGCTAATACATTATTAATTTTGCTGTGCTCTTTCTTTTAGAAAGATGCATTATTTTAAGAAATTGCAAGAGAACTTAACTCATGAAAAGCTTAAGATTTTAAAGATATAAATCAATGATATATTTACATTAATGTAAAAAAAAAAAGGCTTTAATTTAGAAAGGTTAATTCTTAGATAAATTTTAATCTTGAAAATAAAAACAAGTTTTTAACAAAGTGACCTTGTTTATTCCATTTATCAGCTCTAAACATGTTTCAATAATTACATTGTATGTCAATTAAATCAATTCTAATACATCAGTCAGTTTTTATTACATGTTACTCCTTTTTGCTTTAGATTTAGATATGTAGCAAATAAGAATGAGATTATATAAAAGCAGTTACAGAACGTGAATATCTTATCTTACTGCATTGCAGTGTGGTGTAGATAATGTTGCATTTATTTTTGTTTTTCTGATTTATTTTTGCTTACTATGATAGGCATCAACAATTCTTATTATATTTATTTTACATTTTTATCTGTTAATTATCTGTATTTTATATCCTTTGTTATAACTTGACTGGTTTATTCAATGTTATGTTATATTTGTGGAATACATGAGAAACGAAAGCTACAAAAACACACAAAACCCTTAGTTTTTCCTGATAACTATGGCATATAAATTTTACCAATAAAATTAAAAACTATGAAGGATAAAAAAAAAAAAAAATGACATAATGATGTCATATTTTTGATTTTCTTGCAGAATAATTTTTCCTGTTTTTTCAAATTGATTTTTAAAAATTATCTTGTTCGATGTGTTAAAGTAATTTATTCATCTTTATATATGCACTTATAATGTACTTTATTTGTATGAATTATTATTTAGTTTTTATGTAATAAATAATATTTGCTATTCCATGTCAAATATAATTTCTATTGCAACTCGATCAATTCGTATAGAATTTTTCATTAACAAAGCATTTCTTCGCAATCAATTCTATTACAAGTTAATTTTGTTTTATTCTATTGTAACTTTTCAGTCAAAAAGGTAAATTTTTATGACTTGTTTACTCCTAAGTTGTTCAGTATATGTTCTAAATTAATAGGTATTTTTCATAAGAAGTTGTAAAACATAAATATTGAAACTTAACTGCGTTGCAGTGTAAAATCAATTATTACGCATCAAAATTGAAAGTTAATTTGTTATGATAAAAATATAATATGCTTCGTAAGTATTTAAGAGAAATATTATTAAAATTTTCGCTCTGAGCATTTCATTAAAATTCAGCAAGGTTAACTTTAGTTTTTGTTTACCTCCTAAATGGAATTTCATATTATGTATCTTACATTTAGTAAATTCGTCCTTTTTGTTTACAATTTACTGTCTATCTTTAATAAGGATAGCATTTATCATTGATTTAAAAGTATTGGAGTATATACGTTTATTGAAAATAAAATATTTGTATATAAAATTTTATACTAATCTCTCTTTCTGTGTTTTAATTTATTAATTTAGTTTTGATATTTAAATTTTTTTATTTTTTTTATAATTTTGCAATGCAATTTTCTTTTTTTACTAGTACAACACGATAAATATTGAGATGCATAGAATTAGATATAAAATTATATTTTTAACATTTTAAATTTGATAAAACTTCTTACAGTTTTATTTCTGTTAGTTTTTTTTATAAATTCAAATAACTGTTGTTAAAACTTGAAAAAAAAAACATTTAATTTTTTTATTGCTGAATATAAATAATTACAAATAAGTATTAAATTATGCAGTAAATAATCAGAAATACCATGAGAAAAATATATTTGATGGTTGATTGATGATATACAATATTTGTAAAGTTTGTTGAAGAATTAAAATTAAAAAGAAAAAAAATTAATTTGAGATATTATGTATCCATCTGTTGTTTACCTGGCTCTTTTCATTAATTGAGGGTGGGTACTAGAGATTTTATAAAGCTTAGGGATTAAAATTGGTTAAAAATGTAACGGTTAAAAGTAATCCAAATTTTTCCGCAATCAAGATAACTTGCTGTTAAAAATTACTTTGGTATTCAAGATTGTTATTACTTGCTATTTAAGATACTTCTTGCATGTACTCATTTAGCTTACATTAATTTCTTAACATATTAAAAATCGATAATTGTTGAAATTTAATAATTATTACTTACAATGTCTTAGCTCCATCCACTTTTCATTTAAGGAATTAATTTTAAATTAAGAAAGAAAATTTATGATTGAATAGCGTTATACATGAAAGCAACCATGTTTAACCTTTAAGTGTGTTAGCAGTTGACATTGCTGAATTATCTATATTGAATGTGTTTTCACATTTTATTTGTTGCATTAAAAACAAAATATTACCAATGTGATAAAATATTTATGTTAATCACCTCAACCATAATCCCATTTGTGGGTCTGTTGTTACACTTAAAGCACTAGCGTACTCTATCTTGTAACTTTAAGAATGTCATTCTACCATAACTTGCTCCATCGTTCTAGAATATCAGAAATTAAGTAGTATGTGTGAATAATATTTGATATGGTAAAAACTAAAATAAATTTAATGATCAGAAAGCTGATAAATATTTATAAAAATTTTCTTCCACGGTTTGGACATTGGTTCGATTCCTTTTGCAAAAGTCTTGATTAGACTTATTTGATGATTTCTTAGTGGTTTGGAAATGGATTCTACTTTAAAATAATGTCTCTGGTGATTTCAGAACTGGAAAAGTTTACGAACAGTTGGGAAGCATAGTGCGGAGGTCTGATGATTAGTACGACCATCTTTCCTCTGATCTAACTTTTGTTAGTATAATGTGCGCTTGCATCAGCATTGTCATCAGTAGCTCATTAATGGAACTCTAGTGCGGCATTAATAACCAAACCAAGCAATATAAATTATAAATTTTTATTTTAATAATTTATTTATTTGCATGCAACATTTTTTAAATATATATTTTTTTAAGTTATGAGAATTCTTTTTTCTTGTTATCTCATCATATTATTAGATTTTTTTAGCTTATTTATTTTTTTGATTTTACAGATTTTTCATATAAAACAGATTTTTAGGTAGAATTTCTTTGTAGTAATTTTTCAGTTGATTGTCCATGTTTAATTTAAATTATACAAAACATTAAATCGAGTTGTTACAGAGGTATCAATAGGCCAAATAGGCTCATGACTTTTGCCAGTGTTTCAAATTTAACATGTTACCGTAACACTTTAATGTCTTCAAACATTGCATTTGTTAAATTGCATGAGTTATCTTTAGTTTAATAAAAATTTTAGAGTATTTTTATTGAGCTACAATAATTTGTTTGACAGAAATAAAGGAGATAAAAATACAAGCCAATTTTTTCATTCATAGTCTTTGCATTGAATGCTGAGCTACAGATAACATTAGTTTAAGTTTAATTATCAAGGTTCAAAATTGATTTTAAGTTATTAATTAAATAATATGATAAAAAATGACTATTTTTCAAGATCCTTATTTTTTTAAATATTTTATTGTAGACTGTTCATAGTTAGGGCAAAAGTCCATTGGTCAGATTTTAAACAAATATGTTTTTATTATAATCTTAACATTCAACATCTTTCATAATTACCACATTTCATATGAATATATTAATAATATTGATTCATTCTGATTATTCACATTCTTTGCAAGACTTTAAGTGAGATCAGGTGCAACCACAAAGAGACATTAGAACATAGATTTTGGAATCATCTTAACTTTGATGTGTATTCAGTCATCTTTCACTTCCTTTCACCTTGAAATTGATCCTATCTCACCCTATTATTCAAAATAATCTTTCTCTTTATGTCCTAAATTTGCCTTAATAGTAATCCATAAAATTGTAACTATTTTTGAATGGGAAATAAAATAATACACATTTATCTAAAAATATTTTTCATCTGTATAAGCTATTTTAATAAATAATTTCAGTTGTTAGAACAATATTTTTGTTGAAATTTTATTGTATTGCTTCAAACTTTGCATCAAAAAAATAAAATGATGTAGCCTAGGTATGCAGTTGGTTGCTTCTCATCATAGAAACAAGTTTTATGAGCACCAATACTAATTGTGTCTATTTCCACTAGAAAAATTTAATTCGGTCCAATATAGCTAATTAAAATGTAGTAAGAATTGGCATAAATATTAAGTTAATGCTTTTAAAATTAATAAGTTAGAAAGTTAAAAGCTTAAGAAAATTAAAATAATGATTGAATTCTAACTGTGGTTGCAGTGATAATTAGATTCAGAGCTCTTTCTTTAAACTATAAGCTTCAAGTTTCTTGATTTTTTAAAATTAATTTTAATTCATAAAATACATTGTAAAGTAAGTAGAATGGTGGGTTGTCCTGAAGCAGGGTTTAGATCTCAAAGGCCTACAGTGAGTAATTGTAGTAAGTGCATAATATTTGCCTTTATTCATGATAAGTTTCAAACAGTGTAATTACTTGAAACTTTAATTTAATTGTGTCCAAACATAACAAGAAAGCTTGTTTTTTAAATAAACTGTGAAATATTATAATATCAGATGTTGTGGGAGGTGGTTTAGGGCAAAATTTACCAATTGTGCTTCTGGCCAGTAGCCAGTAGTAGCATTTATTTTTATAGTGACCACATTTAAAACAAGTAATCACTTTTTAAAAAAATAAAACTTTTAAACGATTTAAAAAAAATTGCTGAGTTTAATAATGTAAGGTTTTTTGAAGCATTTTTCCAAATATGGTCGACATAACAAGGTAATGAAACATTAATGAAATGAAGAAAAATTTAACAAGTGTCAAATTAAATAGTTTTCAGATTATGATAAAGTATTCATTATAATTTCATATTTATTAAAAAATAAAATATATATGGATTGCATTTTTGACGAAAGAAGTGGCGATTGGCAAACAACTTTTTAATCGCCATTTGTTATCTTTAGTCGCCTTATGGCTAGTGGCGACTGTTAATTTTGCTCTACAAGGAGTAGGGGAGAAAATTTTACTTTCTGGATTAGGGGAATCTCTTCAACAATTTAAAGAGGATCGGCATCTTTATAATTTTTAATTATCATGGTACCTTATCATGGTCATACCTCATATTTCATTACTTATATTTCATATCTAGCTTATGTAATAAGCGCTTCATCGCTCCATCTCTTAGATAATAGGTCTATAACTTGATATAGCTGTATAGTGAATGAGATTGTAAGACGAACTTAGATTTGCAATTACAGATGAATAAGATAACTATGTTGCTTCGTTTCTACCCCTTTGTCGCAAACTGTCACAATTTTAACTACTCCAGGCGTGACATCATTAAATGGACGTCCCCGAAATTAAATTAGTGTTGCTTTTTAACTAACTAATCATTCAATTCCTTGACTATAAATTGAAAGTGTATTAATTTTTATATTTCCATTATTTATGTTAAACAAATTATTTAATCGAAGAGAAGTATTCTTAAATTTATTAAAAGATAAATAAGTAAAGAAAAATAATAACGTTTGCTTATCTTGGAAAACGTTGACGTCTTTAGGTCACATCTGGACTTAGCAAAACTGGCTAAGTCATTAGTCTGATTAATGATCTTGGGTTAGTTGCGCAACTTATTTTCACATTTTAGTGTGGTCATGGTTTTATATTTTGAATCCACTACTAATGCAATTTTTATTTGATGCTCTGTGAAATTGAGGATTTTTATTTTACATAATTATTAACGATTGGTATATGTTGAAAATATTCCTTAAAACTTTTTGCACTTTTGCTTGGAAAAGAATGGATGATGTTTGATTTCAAACAGATTTTGCACTGTTATAAAAGCAAACAAGCATGAAAAGATCGATTTATGGAGCCACAGCCTTGATAGTCTAGTGTCACGCGCTACTGTTTATTGATTCCTATGTCTAGCAGTGCCGTTTAAGTGAAAGACTGTAGTCGCCACATAGTGTGCGACAGCTATATAAAATATGCAAATTCGGAATTACTTATTGATAAAAAGTTTCAGCTTATTTATCGCGTTTATAATCTGAAAGCGTTAAAAAATCTTTTATTCTCTCTGAATTATCTTCTCACTGATTTGAAATAAGATGTCTTAGCGCTTTATTTATTTATTTTCTTTTTTATATTTTTTAATGATACATGTTTAGTCGTTTTGTTCTTTATACCAATTTCAGCATCTTTTTTTTGTTTTTTGAAAATGTTATTTGATGTTACACATCGTTCTATAAATAATGATAATAAGGAAGAGAAGAAAAATTAAATTAGCCACAGTGAAGATTATCATTGATGAACAAGCATGTAGCGTTTAGAATTTATGTACTTTCTATTGTAAATTTTCTAAAGAAAACTCGAAAATCAGTTTCTAATCGTCGTTCGAAATTGTAATCAATGCTAGGATTTAATAGTTTTTAAAATTATTATTGCGTGTGATGCATACTGTTTGAAATTGTTATGTATTATGTTATGTATAATGTTAGGATCAAATAGTTTTTAAATTTATTATTGTTTGAGATTCGTATCGTTTGAAATTGTTATCAATGTTAAGATCAACTAGTTTTTAAATTTATTATGGTTAGAGACAACTATCGTTTGAAATTGAAATCAGTGTCAGGATCTAACAGTTTAAAAATTTAGTGTCGTTCGAAATTGTTATCAATGCTAAGATTAAATAGTTTTTAAGTTTATTATTGTTTAAGACTTGTGTCGTTTGAAATTGTTATCAAAGTTAGGATTTACTAGATTTTAAATTTATTATGGTCTGAGATAGTATACATCGTTTGAAATTGTAACCAATGTTAGGATCAACATTTATTATCGTTTGAAATAGTTATCAATGTTAGGATTAAAATTAATTTTATTATTGTTCATAAGCTGTTAAAACAGAATAATAATAATGAAAATCGAAAATGTTAATTCTTGCTCATCTTAGTCAAATTATTAAGGATATTTTTTCTACTGTTTATATTATGATCTTGAACTAAATGTGGTTTGAAAAATAAGCGGAGGCTACACCCATATATTTGCACCCTTATATCTTCTTATCTTCTGAAAGAATCAAATATATTGTTGTCCGCTACAGAATACAAATTACACCAATTATTTTCATGTCTATAAATACAAAGAGCCGATGATGAAACAGGTTTTCTATTGAATGAAACATTTTACAAATTGTGTTCAAAATATTGTATAGCATAATATCGGTCGAAAAAGACTTTTTATCGGAGGGGGGGGGGGGTAATTGGGATGTTATTTGTTTTTTAAATATCGCTCCCAACAAAATAATGTTTCCAATAAGAAGAGTTTTAATGTATTGAGTTGAGTTACGAAAGTATTGAAAGTATATAAAGTAGGTAACTCAATTCCAAGTGAAGAAAGGTTTAGATTGAAGAAGTGAACATTATTTTTGATCTCAATTAACAAACAAATAAATGAAACATTCTGAATAACTTTGATCTAATGATCGGATTTTTATGTGCATGGACTCAAACTTAATGGTTCACGGGGCTGATCTCAAATATGCTAATTAATTTGTGAGACGATATTTTAGGTTACAAAACAAGACACAAATACGTACTTTTTCTGAATTAACGTAGGCTTTTTCGACGGATTTGGATTCCATACTCTCTAAAGAGGTTGCCGCAACCTGGAAATATGATCCTAATAGTTTGGGCAGAGGAGTGGTCCGAAGTTAGGACCCTTTAATGTTAATTTTACTTCTGGCGTATTTCGCTATAACTCAAGCGAATTGAAAATTTTTGCGCACAATTAAGAAATTTGTTTATCCAATAATTAATTCCACGCAAAATATGTTTTTTCTTATAATTATTTATTAATTTTTTATTATTTTGTTCAATAATAGTCAAAAATATTTTGAATCGATATAGTATACGATTATTTACTTTATTTTTAAAGAATTTAATTTTATATAACCAAATACAAATTTAAAGGAAATCGATCGAATAGTTCCTTAGAAATTGAATTAAAAAAATTTTTTTTATTTAAAATTCGATTTCTCATAGATTCAAAGATATGATTTTCTTCAGTAATTTTTCAATTGATTTCAGATATTTAACATAAATTTACAAAATATTGAAAAACTTCGATATGGCAATAATGGATTAATTCAATTGCATGAGCTTCATTTTTCAGATTGCAGCAGTTTCTGCAAACTGACAAACTTGTATTAATCTGCATCTTTTAAAATTACGCGAATCTCTTAAATTTCTATTTAGAGGTTGTGATTAACACTAATGTTCGTTTAACGATGTTGTCTTATTAGTTTTTTTTTTATTGTAACCTATTTAAATATGCTATATTAATTTGAGACGTTTTGTTTGTAGTTAAACATTTTCCATTGATAGTTTTCTTCAATAATTAAGTCATCGGTATTAAAATATATTCTTAATGAACATGTCCTCATTATCAATAATAAAATATTGATATACAAAATATTATTGAAAAATTATGTCTTAAGACAATGGGCTAATTGCAAGTAGTTTGTATTTAGTGTCCGAGAACTGATAGTTACTATGAAATCATAGTCGTCGCTATCTCTTAAAATTGTCAGAATAAACTTTTATGTGGTACTTGAATATGATTATTTTCAACCAAATTCTAACAACAGATTTTCAGTAACAGCTGCACTTTCTGAAAGGAAAAAAAAACATTTTTTTAATTGTTCTTATTGTTACTATTTTAACTGTGACCATCGTTAATATGATCAATGATGTAGTGGAGAACTTTTCAGTGGCGCTAAAAATTTTGTTTTTAAAAAAAATCATCTAAATTAAAACACCTTCCCAATTAATGTAGTTTCATAACATAATTCTAAATTTAAAAAAAAATATAAATAACAGTTATAAATGTCATGTTGGGGCCGGGATAGCCTGGTTGATAGGGCTCTAGACTCTCATTTGTGTGAACGGGGGTTCGAATCCAGCTGGCCGAAGAATCCCCGTGTAGTAAATGGTGACTGGAGCACGTTAAATCTGTCGGGTCACAAAGTCCTCTATGATCCCATGACAAATTATACCTCTGAGGGTACTGAATTGGAGATTGATCGCTCTCTGGTTCAGGTCTAAATTACGATCTGTGGATGTATGAATTGGTCCGCCCTATAAACGGGTTTGGCAGAAGTCGAATTCTTGGCCATAGATGGCGCCACTGGAAAACATGAACAATCGCATCCTGTCTTAATGGCCGACGACAACAACAACAAATGTCATGTTAAATGGTTCTTTTTAATATATACTGATATGGAATAAAGATATTGAGGATAGGGATCCTTGGCAAAGGGGCTTTGGTATGTTGTGCCAAATATGCCTGCAGCAGCAAGAAAAGATACTAAGTGCAAGACTTTTACTTTTTAACCAATTTTAAAAAGAGCAAAAATGAAAAACAAAGCATAAAGATGCACGAACAAACAATTTTCACAATAAATAATTTTTTTTTTCCTGTTAATAAATACTGCAGAATGAGCGAAAAAATGGGATTGTATCGAAAAATCAGTGAGAGTCGTCGTCTTTTAATATTACCGGATAATATGGAAATAAAGCGACTTTGGGTTGTATGAATGCGCAAAGTTGCAAGGATTACTACTTTAGCTTGTAGTAGTAGTTCCAAATAAACTGAAACCGGCATCTCTAAAATTGTCCGAAAACTTTTTTTCATTACTTGAATATGATTATCTTCAACAAAATTCTATAACGAAGTTGTTATTAACAACAACAATCTCATAAAGGGAAATGCCCTTTTTCCGATGTTGTCTTTAACTCTTTTTTTTTTGTGATCTACATAAAATCGTGTTAGAGTTTGAAACGTGATGAGCATATCATTTAGATCTGCAGAAAACGAAACTTAGTTTGACCTTCACCTTCTACCTCATCTCGTTCAAGAAGAGTGAAATTTACCCTTCAAATACTTAGTGAACATCATTGTATTCTGTGGGGCGTGAATATCTTGGCCATTTGTTAAATGAAGGGAAGATGTTACTTAGATGGATTTCTTTCTTTCTTCGATTTTTTTTTCATATGTAATTCTAGGTTTAATTTCCATCTCCTGTTGAAGATGGGTTTTCTTAAAGCCTTGATATTGAATATCACTAGCTATGTAGTTAGGTCTTATATTAAAAGAGATACTTAATGTGATTATGTTTCATTTTATCAAAACCTTCATTATTTTTGTTATAACTTTCGAGTAGTTAAGTTAATGAGGCATAGTCAGGAAATTTGTGTTTTGATATTTTGATTTGTTTCACAAAGAAGTGCTTAGAAGAAATCGCAGTTGCATGCGCCACAGGTGCAGGTTCTCTAGATATTATCGAGACATTTTTGAGTTTTCACCTTCAGAACTACTACCGAATAAATGAATATCTTTCTAGCTCATAAAATAATCTACTAAAAAAAAATTTTTATAATAAAGAAGAACTTATTTTGTGGGGGAAATTACTTCCGTATCGAAGTTTTCTTTTAACCATTCTTTCAGCTTTTAATAAATTCTACAGAAATTAAATTTATTATGGTAATCATTAATTATATGAGTTAGTAAATATGTGGAACACTTATAAAGAATAAATACACCGACTAAATAGGAAAATAAATTTAAAGGACTCGCATAAAAAATTTCTAACACGCCTTAAAAGTTACATAAACACATAATTTATGGCATTTTGAATTATCGTGAATAATGCTATCAAAATAAAAATATTTGTTTTTATAAAAAATTTGTATTAACCATAAAGTTTTGGAGATACAGATTAATAATTATTATTGATTTGATATTTTTTTTCTAAGGAATTATGCTCACGCAAAGTGTGTCCTCCCTTTCCCCACAAAAAATTACTATATTTTAGTTTTCGAATATTAAGGCTTTTAAAGTTTCATGGTACGTTATTTGTTGTCATAACACGATAAGTATTGCATGGTTTATATTTTACTTTTATGGCAAAAATGTATACATACATTATATTTGCTTTTTATATTGACTATTTAATACTGACTTTAAAAGCTATATCAACTGTTCTAGTAAAAGTCGTGTTTCTAAATACGATAGCGATAAAAAAATATATAAAACAAATAATTATTGTTTTAGTTATGCAATATTTCCTTATAATCGGACCACAACTTAACACAGATTATGATCCGATTTCAGAGAAATATTGTATAACTAAACAGAACACAGATTATGATTCGTTGTGCTCCGATTATGAATTTACTAATTTTCATTTATTTATTTATCTTTTATTGAAAAAATATTTTTAAAGTTGTTTATTTGTATCCTATAAATGCTATAATAATACATAATTTTATTTGCCGGATTTAAGATTGAAAGTATCTGGAAATATCATGAAAAAGATATTAAATATTTTACGATATATTTATTAGAATATTTGAGGTTTTGTTATTAGAAAAAACATAATAATTTTAAGTTACATTTCGCCTTTTAACGATAACTCCTTGCTATAATTTTATATTATTATTATTATAAATGTGTTTTTCTTTAAGATGTGATGATAATGCGTATATTAAATATTATTTACGATATCTTTCGTTTCACAGGTAAATGTATATACTCTTGATAGCATTGTATTTTACTTATTGTCGGACAACAAATCCAAAGAACTTTTTTCATGCCAGCATTAACAATGGACAATTGTTTCTAGATTCATCTACTTCGGAATACCTCTTTTTGTGAATTATATTAGAATTATTATTTAAGAATAACTTTTAAAAATAGTATACTTATATTATTAGATATTGCCTATACCTTTAGGTAGTTTGCAATCCATAACTTACCACATCCTCGATTTTTAAATTCAACTAAAAATAATTCTACTGATTTTTTGAGTATTAATTTAATCTCTAATATTTTTTATGGAGTTTTTTCAAAAAAAAAAAAAAAAATGTCAAGAATACTAAATCATGGATGACAAATTTCTTTCACAATGGAAAAAACACACAATGGATAAGGATTCTTCCAATTTAAGTGAAAGAAATGGAAGAAACTCTTTTTCAAAACATTTATCAAATGCAAAAACTATATTTTAAACAGTTTATAACTGCATTCTAATTTAAAAAATAATATGTTAATTTCCAAGTTATTTAATATTTCGTTCTTAAATGAAAACTAAAATGCTGCAATTTTAAGGAAAAAATAAATGTATTTCATAAGTTTACATAAAGGAATATAGTAAAATCTCATTCTATAATTTATTAAATAACTCTTAAAATATCAAAATCAAATTTTATCAATACTAAATTAACAAGTTACGTACTAAACTTATATTCTATTCTTCTAGCATTTTAAATTCAAAATTTTAAATAGTATATTAATATTTATATTCAAATATTAAGTAAGAATAAATCAGATTCTTAAATAATATGACATTGATATTTTAAAATTTTGTATAGAAGTAAAATAGTATAAAAATACAAAGTAATTATTTTTTTTAAAAAAAAATGTAGCTTTGAATTTTTTTTAACTGATTGATACTATATTAAATTTAATTTGTTTAAATTAAAATTACTCTTATGACGCTTATTACTAAACAATTAATTGTATTGGTCGTTTTTAGTTACTCCATTTTTATCCAGTTTCTTCCATATTATCCAGTTTTTTTATTTGCCTAGTTTCTTCCGTTTTTTTTTCAGTTTCTTTCAGTATCCTGGAAGAAATAGGTTTCTTTCGGTTAAAACTCCAACTCTGCACATAATTCTGTTCTTTGCTATTGTTCTAATCAAATCAAGCTCCGAACGGTGTAAAAAAAATTTCATACTAAAATCATATTTACTACATTAAATATTATGCAGAATTACAATGAATACTTAAAAGAACTTGTAATATGTATGTTTGGAAATATTTAAATTTTTTAAAACAATATTTAATTCTTACCTATGCTCTCATTAAAATGTATAGCATTTGTGATTTAGTTTAATTTTGTCAGTTTTCTAAAAATTTTTTTCCCTTGATTTCTTTACTTCACAAGAGATAAATTCTCGCTCAAAAAAAAAAAAAAAAAAATAATGATTATCTAGAAATAACACTTTACTTGGTGTTAAGTGCTATTCCGAGTTCCTGATATTTGTTGAAACATACAAAAAAAAAAAAAAAAAGAGAGAGAGAAAAGAGAACAAAAGTAGAATTTTCGCTCTGGAATTTAAAATTTCAATATCTCCCTTGATAAAACTAGGGGCAATATTTTGCAGATTGCTGACTCCCCATTTAAAAAATCAAATCTCCGAATTTACGGGTAAATTTTATGTTCATTTAGATAATTTTTTTTTTTTTTGTTTTTTGTAACTTAGAAAAATATCATTTGCACTACTAGGAATATTTAAGATTTGCTTTTCCAATAATTATGAATGTTGCTTTGTTTATAAAAATTTGATCGTTCAATCAATAGCCTCTTAAGCTGGTTTTTTTTTAAATTCAGCTTGTTGTATAATACACAAATCAATAACTTTCGGTCATCACTGTAAAAAATTCCGGCTCAAATTCCGGCACTTCTTTCTGTAAAATCCATTTTTACCGGAACATGTTACGGAGTGAAAAAAATCTGATATGCCGTATTTTTTACAGTTATAATTACCGTAAAATCACTGAATCACTCTAATTAAATAAATATTACTGTAGTAATTACGTTATACTATTTTACGGTTGATGTATTCAAAGTGGCGATACTTAACAACGTAATTTGATCCGGAATTTTTAACGTGTTGTAATCAGATTTTCATGTGCTGAGATACAATCTTAATGGTTGGTACTAATAATAGAAATTTAAAAAGCCGCAGTTGGAGATCTTTAAACTCGAAGAAAAGCTTTAATTTTAAATTATATGTGCTATCTTGTTGAAAAAAATATCCTGGTCTTTAAAACGAACAAATATTTTAAATATTTCAAAAAAATTTTTTAAACTTTTTTCTTTGAAAGAAATCGTCAATATGGCGAGATTTTTCCAACTAGGTTAAAACTATTGAAATCAAACTGAAATAATTCTTAATATTTTTAATGATCGAAAAAACTTTGGATCGTAAAGTATACAAATTTTTAAACTACGTAATTTTAGTATAAGTTTTTAGGGAGATGCAAGCCAACTTCTAACTCTATCTGTAGAATTAGCTTCAAAAATTGTGATTCCATTAAAAGAATAATTAAAACAAATAATTAAAACATTATAATTAAAACAAATAGCGTCGTGCTGTAACTTTTCTTTTTTTGATCCAGCGTTTGAGGTTAAATCAACTTAATTTACATACAGCCATTAAAAAAAAAGACAAGTAGCCAACGTTTCATTCATGAATTAAACATAACCTTCTGTTTATTTATCTATACGGCGAAAATTTGTGAAACTTGTAATACTCATAGTTATTAAAAACTGCCGATTCTTCTGTCCCGCCTATAAATCAAGTTTTAGTAAAAGCATAGGTCAGACTGCCGTGAAAGTAGGGTCTTAAGGTTATTTATACGGCTTTAAGTCAAAGTGACGTATGTGCATATCACTAGCCTCACATATAAATTAAGTTTAAGAATTACATTATATTATTATTCTTTACTATTTGTTGAGATTTGTTAATCGGTGTAGTTGTATCATGTCTTTAAATAAATATTTAACTGACAGGCATTTTTACTTTTATTTATTGAGTAACATATTTATTAGCTTATTTTAAAACTTATACCATTTTTGTTGTTAAATCATGTTTATTGGCTTGACGTTAAGGTAATTGTAAAAATGAAAAGTGTTTGTGCCATGATTAAGTTTGACGTGTTAATGACTTTACATTGTTATCTTGTATCACGTTTGCTAGCAGAAAACTGAGAAATTTGTTTATTTATTTTTTTTTTTTTTCTGTATAGAATTAGCAATATTAAATATTTTTTCTTCATACTTTTAAATGCCTCTGAACATGTGATAACATGTTAAGTGACATTTGTCACTGAATATAAAATGTAAAAGAAATCAGCTTTTAAACGTATAAAAATACTAAAACGCTATTTACAAAACATCTATTGGAAACCATTTTTTTTTCATGACTTATCTGAATTGATTAATGTTCACAGGGTGTTCCGTTATGATCGCCCTAAATATTTGTTTTTTAGAATCCTTGTCAAAAATGAAAAATTACTCCAATCATTAGGGACAACAAATTCGTATTTAAACAAGGAAACAGAAACAATAATACTATTAAGTTCGAACGAATCAGTTTTGAGAAAGGTAGAGCTAAAACATTAATGCCTGTTGAAAGGCGATTTTTAGAAACGCTTCCAAGCAGGGTTGGCAGAATCATGAGAGTTAAAAAAAGAAAATGATTCTAAATTAACACTAATATTATAATTAACATAATTCTAAATTCTAACATATTATAATTACATAATTCTAACATATTATAATTAATTCTAAATTAACACTAATATTATAAAATACATTAACAATATTATTTAACAACAATAATTTAGCTAAACTAGTTGATATTTCTATCTAAAATGTGTCAAAAATTATTTTTTTAATTATTATAAACAATCATTGAATAAATAAAATTGCCGTTATTTTTGTTCACGCTAGACATGCTAAAATTTTAAAGACATGGAGTTGTCAGCTAGATATCCAATGAGGTGTAAAATAGTTTAGAACAGAATTCATGAAAGAAAAAAAAAATTGTAAGTTTCTCTGGGCAGAACAAGTCTTTCATCTCTATCGTTAAACACTAACTACATATTTAATATGTTTTAAAGGCACTAAAAGTATTCATATAATTCTTAAACTAAGTGAGTATAATTGAAATTTGTTAATTCACAAGCAAATTGTTTACTGCAGCTAATTGAAAATTATAATTAAACAGTTGAACGTTACTCTTATTAACTTTTAGTCTCTAATTTTATTTAATAGTCTATTTTGAAATATAATAATTTATCCTTTCCTTATTTCTTTGGATAAAACCTTTATAGCTTAAAAAGAATTACACTCAAAGGAATATATTTATAAAAATATTTTCGACTTAATAATTTATTAAAAAAATATCTTGGTTTGAAACAGTGATTTTCTTTAAAAAAAAAATCACAGTTGATTTAAATCAATGATTTTTTTTTTAAAAATCACAGTTGATCTCAGAGCTATTATTTTGAACTTCACACAATGTGTGATAGTTGTTGCATTTTTTGATTGGTTTGATTTTTTTTAAATTTTGAAGTAGGGTAAAACAATTAATACTGTGCTGGTTTGACTAAAAAAATCTTTTTCCCTCCCTTGTAGAAAATTTCCAAGTTCAAGGTCGTTCGAGGTCATATGTTTTAAAGGGTATGTTTAAAGAGAGCAACAATACTCCTAAGTTTTGTTCTGTTACATTATTAGTACATCGCTGCTTAGTTTTGGACATGCACTCGATTCCATGAGGCATTGTTGCTTTTCAGTGTTATGCTCTGTCAAAGTTCGTGAAAAATTCAGTTTTTTGATATGAAAAAAGACAATCAAAAAATAAAAATACCAAAATTTCAGTTTCTGTCTGATTTAATAGTGGCCCTTAAATCAATGATTTAAAAAAAAAAAAAATCAAGTAATTTAAATCGCGATTTTAATCATGATTTAAATTAATTAATTTAAATCATGCCAACCTTGCTTCTAAGTATCGTCATGAACTCAAACTGGTTCTGATGATTTTCAGCCTACCTTTATTACTAGTAATTAAACAGATTTTGATAGCGTTTTTGCCTCTTCCTCGTTTAAATAATAACTTGAGACTGCTTATGTGCATACTTTTTAAACTTCACGGCAAATAATAAGAAATTTCTAATCAAAGATTGGTTGCACATTTTATTTTAAAAGCACAAGCCTGATTTTTAGGGCAGAGCTTTGATTTCTGATAAAATATTTCTTGAAAAAAGCATAACTTTTTACACATTTAAAGAGTCGGTAATTACACATTTACAGTTTGCTTGTGTAGTTCATTAAAATGAAAGTATCTGAAGTGCTAATCAGCCAATTACATCAATTCAGTAAATGATATTAAAAATATATATATATATATATATATATATATATATATATATATATATATATATATGTTCATTCCGATTTGGATTTTTTCAGCCACGCTTTACACTAACTATTTTATATGTCAAACATTGATATTTTTTTGCGTAATTAATGAGAGCAAATTGTTTGGCTTTAAATTTATTATACGAAGCAAGCTTGCTCTTTAGCATTGCTTACTCACATTAAATCTCATTGAATGACAAATTAATTACCTTTAACTTGACAAAAAAATTCATTAATTCCTTAAAGATTTTTTTTACAATTAAATCTATATCTTAGAGAATTTATATTTTTATGAAGTAAAATATACCCACTACAGCCCATTGCGTGTCAGGGTGTCACCGAGATTAAAGTTCAGCAAATCCGTGACAAGCTAAGTGGTCGTGATTACGCATTGACCGCTTTTATTTCCCACTTAAGCTGATGGGATTCAAGTTGCCACCTGGGATCGAACCCCAGTGCTTAAAAATTATAGTTCTGTCGGAGCCTTAACCACAGAGGAATCATGGCTGACATATTTTTCTAACCAAAACATAATCGGAAGAATTTCTTCGACATATATGACCAATGACTATCCTATAATAGAAGGTACAAGTATTTTTATTACAAAAATCACCACCATCCGCGAGATCACATGTATTTTCTTTGTTGACTAAAAAGAATTGTATACGTTTGCATTTTTAGTTATCCTATGATAACTTTAACTTGTGATTATTATTCTATTGAGCAAACGAAAATAAATAGACCGTTCTTCACACGTAGAGTTCATTTTGGCAATGATTAAAAATCTAACCTATAATCATCAAAAATAAAAGTGTTTAAGGAAGAGAATAAAACAGGCAAGCGTTCGTTCAATGAATCTTAATTCAGAATATTGGCATAATTCAAGTACATCAACTGTAGCTGTGATCGTTAAGTGCTTCTCAATCTAATAATTAACCTTTTTCCATTAATATGTAATTAAATTGCGGAAGTAATTAGGGCAAAAAATTAAATAAAAACTCCGTAGGAAATTTTTGTATTTATTAGAATTTTTGTTTTAAAAGAACACAACATTTCTTATTTTTCGTCCAGTTTAATTAAACCAACTATTTTATCATTTTTTTTTTTTTTTTTTTTTTTAGTATTGTTAAATGAAGTTGCTTCTTCCAATAAGCACAGTTTTAAAACTACAATATTTACATTATTTTATTATTGTAAATTGTTCTTCATATTATTATTTTGTGACAGTCATACGTATATATAAAGAAATACTAAGTGAACAAATCAAAAATACTAAGTAAAAATATCAATTGATAAAGCAAAAGCTTACTTTAAGATAGAGGATCATTGTTTCAATTGCTATTTACTATAAAATTATGTTCTCAAAAATACAGAGCATTGGCCTGATGAGGGTCGTGGGCCACATATGGCCTCTTATTAATTGTGCGGCCTTCAGGGGGATTTTATATTTCTATTGAACATTATGCTTTTCGTTGCATTCAAACAAAACATATTAAATGAAATTCTGAAATCACAATAAAAAATTATATTAACAATTGAAAAACCACGTAAAAAATCTAATATAAATTGCACCAATAAGTAATAATTTCGACTAAGGATAATTTTGGTTGTGTATTCGAGACACTGTCGCCCGGTGACTGAGTGGTAGCGCTTCGCGCTCCCGTGCTTTAGGTCCTGGGTTCGATCCTCGGGCCGGGCAAGGTTGACTCAGCCTTTCATCCCTTCAGTGGGTCGATATATGAGTACCAAGCATGCTTGGGAACTAAACACTGGGGGTTTCGCGTTCGGCTGACCACCTAACCGGAACATCTGCTTCTGCACCCCAGAGTCCAAGGTCAAGAAAACTGAGATGAGCACAGTAGGCCTTGGCCCACTATGGGCTGTCACGCCACTGAGTTTAGTTTTTAGTTATTCAAGGCACTAGTCTGTGAGTGTCAGCTTTTCTTAATACATTTCATAAACGAGTTACTGCTAAGCAAAGAAACTAAATTTTCTATATACCCCTCAAAAATTAACTTTTTCAATATTTTATTACATCCACGAGTTGTTCCAATTTAAATTTCGCACAACTACTTGTAAGTGCTCCTGTATCTACATATGTTTGTAAAACGTTTTTTCAAAGATGAAATTTACAAAGAGTCCACTATGTGCTAATTTAACATATTTTAGGTCAAGCATTGAAATGTTATGAAATATGTTTTCACTGAAATATGCTTAAATTACATTCGTTAAAACACAAAAAATATTTCGTGTCTGAAAAATAATATTTTATTTAAGAAATAAAATGGTAATATGTACCATCGGACTGACCATTTAATTAAACATTAGTTTTTTTTTTAATAAATTTTGTTTTATTTTTATTTTATTTACAGAACTTGCAACTTTAATCCATCATAAAAACACATCATTAATCTGAAATAGAATAATTATGCATTTTGTAAAAGTCGAATTGGTCAATAACCGTCTCAAGTTAAGAAACTAGCGTAGTTTAAAAATTTCTCAACTGAAAATGTTTGCTCCAATAGAATAACTAATATTTTATAGATGTCTTCAGAACCCTGGACACTTGCAGAAAAATAAAATTATTGGAAAATGTGTGTCATAGTGTTAATAAAATATATATATATATATTGAGATGGGGTGTTTACGCATCTCTAGCTGAAATGAGCTAACTGATGCCCATGTGGAAAATCAGCTATGATATGCAATTTCGAACATAATGTAGATATACGAGTATTAAGTGAAAGAAAGGATGAAAAATTCATCATTTACTAAGACTTGACAATATTTGAATCATAACGAAACAATTAAGTTTTGTTCATTTTGCATTTGCTTTATAATTTTACCTATAAAAGCCTTTTTACCAAATGTGCGGCCCATCGTAACGTTGCTCGTTATCAAGTGGCCCGTTAAACCATTTGGGTTGGTCAGGTCTTCCTTTATTTAATTTCCAAAATGAAGTAGTTACCAAGATGCAATATGTTTACAGTACAGTATTTATTCCATGCAGTTACAAAGATAATGTTACAATGACAAATAACCATCCTTACGAAAATTTATTATTAAGGTATTTTTGAGGTTTATTTGAAGTTGTTTTGAGGTGTTAAGGTTGATTTCAGGTTTTTTTGAAATTGACTGCAAAAAAAAAAAAAAAAAAAAAAAACTTTAAAAACCAACCTTCCAAGGAATATTATCTAGGTGTATGTTGTTTTATTTACACTTAAGGTTGTTTTGAGGTTGATAGAAATCTACCTTAGAGCAACCTTATAAAGAATTTTTTTGAGGTGCACAGGTTATTTTTTTTTTACATAGCAATCAAGTAAATATATTTCTGGTGTGAATAATTTCACCCAATTTTAACTAAAAGTATTGCTGAACTGTATATGAGACTGATTTTACGAGGTGTAAATGAGGTTGAAATTGAGGTTTATGGATGAGGTTATTTTTGGTGCGAAACATAACCTCATTTTCTACCCTAGATATATTTTTTACACCTATCAACCTCAAATTTACCTCATTTTTTGTAAGGGATAAAAAGCAGTTTAATATAAGTTGAATAACTTAGTAATGAAGAGAAAGAAACAGTGATAGCATTCCTCATAGGAATTTTGTTTATTTATTTGTTACTATTTCATGTGTGGGGAAAATTATTTGTAACTCACACAAAAAGAAAGGCTTCTTGATGAATTTTTGACTACATTCTTCAAGAAATCTTGACGTCTTGAAAATTTGACTAACGCCTTCTTTAATGATGTATAATGAGACAAGCTTGTGTCTTATGCTTCGTTAATGTTACCTTTAATTATAAAGCGTTATCTTCCTAAATGACCGGTTATATACTTCTATTTTCAAAGTACTAATTTGAAAACGCTCTTAGCTTAAATCGTCCAAATACCCTCATTGAGTTTTTCAACCTGGAGGTCAAATTTTTGTTATTTGGTGTTATTCTTATCGATGCTTTGTATGATTCAAAATGGTTATAATATCGAAATTTGGAGAAGAAAAAAAAATCTATTTTTAGATTTAAAACTTAAACAGATTAGCATCTTCATCATCTTTTAAGAACGTCAGCAACTGACAGAAAAGTTGACATCGCTAACTCCGCTGACCTTTTCATTAAATATATCTTGTTGCACACTTTGGACCTTATTGCACACTTCTACAACTAGAGATTAGAGTTAATCCGTTATCTAAAATTAATCATATATTAGTTCTAATTTTCTTTTTGGAAGCTAACAATTAAAAATCTATAATAATATGTATATTGTTTTAGACCTTTATTTACGTGAACTGTTAAAAAAATTTAGTTTTTAGTTTTAAATATGGCCTTATTCAATATTTATATGTCGTGGATATAGTTTTGTATGCAAGCAAAAATCTAATATGATCCCTTTTTCCTCAGAAAATGTTTAAAAATTAGTGTCGTGGCTCACTGCTTTTGTACCATCCATGGAATATAAATACAATTACTAATTGGATTGTATCGCTCCATATCTAATTCAACAATGACGTCATCTTGTGTATTTTCATGCTTTTGATTTTGTTTTAGTACCGTCGTTGAACAGCCGACCCAATTTTGGGTTTGTGACTACTAATGTTCAACTCCGTAGCCTTTTAATTTTGAACCCAATCCAGAAGACAAGTAAACTCCGGGATTACGTATTGGGAGAAATTGGCCTTTTTGGTGAACTAACCTGCATTTGTGTTTCGTGGAGGACTTTTTGGTGGAACTAACCTGCATTAGTGTTTCGTGGAGAGGAAAACCATGAAAACTTCCCACGGTTAGCTTGACGGCAAGGGGACTCTAATCCAGAATCTGTCAACCACTGAAGATATTTCACGTCAGCACTGTGGTCGGTGCGAGCTGAGTGCGTAATTCGTATCGATCAGCCATCTCTGGGATTCGAACCCGGTTCACTTCATTGGTAGGCGAACGCTGTATCCCCCGAGCACCTTGGCTCTTCCTGCTTTTGTTTGTAATAATTGCGATTGCGTATTTAAAAAAGATTATTTTCTTCAAAAAATAGTGATTATTTAAAATAAATAATTATTAGTTTTACTCTCAATTATGGGAAATAGTATTTTGCGTACACTTTCAGAAAAATCGTTTCATCATTGAACCAGAATACCGGTTAATTTAAACAGTAATATGCAAAATTACTTTAATCAAGTGTCAAACTGAGTTCAAGTTGAGTTTTACTATAGTGTAATCAATTTTCAGTAGTACAGTATTACTTAGAACCATATTAAGATTGCACCGAATTGGAAAGATATTCAACACACTCCAAATTTCTAAAAGTGTAAGCAAAATTCTATCATCAGATCCAAATTTATTCAGTTAGTTTCTTTTGTTGTCTTTTAAGATTAATTTACCTGGGTGAAGTGGCTTTTGGGGCACATTGGAATTATCTATTTGCCGTATTTTTTTAAAAAATGCGAATACTAGTTACTTCTGATAGATTGGATTTTTTTTTCTTTTTTTTTGAAAGTTCAGTTTCCTTAAGTTTTGTTTGACGTCTAAGAAGAAAATTTCAACTCGTCTTAACTTAGTTAGACAGTTACATTTATTTATAACTTCTCAAAGGAAGTTTCTCGCCTGTATGTTTTTCTTTGAGAAGATTTGGATTTTGCGTAGTCAAGTCACTCTTCAAAAGTCTGTTTCAAGTCTACTAACAATTCTTATGTTTACTTTCCTTTTTCCGGTATTCTTGTTACTATTTTAAGTAATTCTAACTTCTTCTTGTTTTATATTTTATTTATTTTTTTGACTTCACAAACATATTACTATTTTAAAATAACATTTCTTGTTTAACAATGTATTTTAATTTGATTTTTTTTCCTTATAATTTTGAACTTGCTTTGATTTTTTTTCCAACCTCTCTGTCTTAGCTCTCAGTAAATATTTCCAGTGTTTACTTTTTGTTTCTTTTCGTCTAAAATGTAATTTTTTTCAATTATGCTCATTATTTTGTACTTTTTTCGTGTACATATAACAGGGTGCGTAGCGTTTTTAAAAAGTGCTTAAAGGTGCTTATTTTCGATGTTCGTTTTTTAAATGCCCTTAGAGGTGCTTTTTTCGATGGGTGTTTTTAAAAAGTGCATAATTTTTCCCGTTTTCAAAATGAGATTTTACCATGCTGATTTACGCAACAAATTATGCAAAAAGACCAGTGTATTGTCAGTCCGTAGCGTATGAAAACGCCATTCGTTTTACATGATTCAAAATTTCATGTTTTTTGACAATTGCCAAAAGCAATGCCAAATTTTTTATTTATTTATTTATTTATTATTATTTTTTTTTTTTTGACATGGTGGTTAAAACAAAATAAAACTGTCAATTGTCAAAAACATTCCAACCCTGCCTAATTATGATATTTTTTTAAAGTGCTTAAAAGATGGTTATTTTTTTTTTTTGAAAAATTTGGCTACGGACCTGTATAAGTATTTTATAGTTGTAAATATATTCACTTGTAAATATATTTATAAAAATTAAGTATCCTATTTATCTTCGATAATATACAACAATTTATTCTAAAATAACTAACATACAGAAGAAACCTGTGTAAGCTGATTACTTGCGGTGCATTGTTTAAGTGATCAACTTAGACAGGCGGTTAAATTATAGAGAGGGATGAGTCCTTTTTTTTTCCTATCATTTTTTTATATCATGTTATTCTTTTTTATATCATTTTATTCAACTTGTTCTAGTTTTTTATATATTTATCATGTGTTACCAATTACAATAAAGGTAATTGTAATTAAATTTCTTACGCGACTAGATATGTGCCTAGTATATTTTATAAATAATTTATTTCGTGTACATATAAATATTTTATCGTAGTACACATGAATATTTGTTTTTATAAAGCGTAAGTTGTGGTACAACAGTTGTGTTATTTAGATCAAATTAAACGACTGTAAGAAATCCTATTTATCTTAGATACAGCAATGTGTTTTACAGCATTTTGATACAGCAATGTTTCAAAATAAATAACACACAGAGACACACGTGTAAGTTGACCACTTATGGTGCATTGCTTTTGTGATCAACTTAGACAGGTGGTTAACTTATTGAAGAAGATGAGTCTTTTGTTTTTTTCTATCATTTTTTTATATCGTGTTATTTTTTTTTATATCGTTTTATTCATCTTCTTCATGTTATTCTTATATTTCTTAAGTTACAGTGAAAATAAAGATAATTGTAATAATTTTTTGTAACGCGATGTATGCCTGGTATATTTTATTAATTTCTTAAAATATTAGTACACAAAGAACATACAAGTCATTATAAATCTTAAGGTTATACTTACTTATTTCAGTGGTCAACATGCAAGATATGCAGGTGATTAGGTTACTAAGGTTTTGCTCTCTCTTACTGCGTAGGATAAATTCGACTTAAAATAGAGGTTTAGACAGGTGGTCAACTTAACAGGTTTTAATGTATTTGAATAGTGCATTTTTGGCTCTCACCAACAATTTTCGGCTCTCACTAACAACTTACAATGTTCTTGCCCGAAGACGCTCAATCTTATAAAACTATTGAAGTAAAACATAATGTTGAGAACTTGTCGAAGAAGCTTACTCGAATATGTTTTCATACACATTTTAGAATTTTTATTGTTTTTTTTTTTTTTTTTTTTTTTTTTTTTTTAATACTTGTAAATATATTTTTCAGAGTTCTCCCTAGGAATAAAAAAGGGCAGGGTGATTCCTCACAGAAAAGGGCAATTTGAGTTTTGAAAGGGTACTCATTTAACACCGTAAAAAATTATCAAATTGTGTAATATTATGTAATAACTGAATTTGATCCTCAACAATTTTTAAATTACCCACTTATATTATTTTATGTGTATGTTTCAAAAAATGATTCTCACTCAACGTCAAAATTTCTAGTTTATAAAAGATAATTAAAGGCATGCTAAAAGAAGATTAGTAAAGGCATGCTAAAAGAAGATAATTAAAGACATGCTAAAAGAAGATAATTAAAGGCATGCTAAAAGAAGATTAGTAAAGGCATGCTAAAAGAAGATAATTAAAGACATGCTAAAAGAAGATAATTAAAGGCATGCTAAAAGAAGATTAGTAAAGGCATGCTAAAAGAAGATAATTAAAGACATGATAAAAGACAATCTCTGTCTACCTACGTTTTTTTTAAAGATAAATTAAACTAAAAATTATGATTTTTTGTTAAACAGCTTAGAAGCTTTTTTCTGTAATTTAAACTGAACATTATTAGAAAATGATCATTTAAAAGCGCGTTTAAAAAAGGTATTTATTTAAAAAAATTAAAAAATTTAAAATCACTTAAAAAATTCATATATATATATATATATACACACCGAAGAGCCATTACATTATGACCACCCTCCATCTATAACAATGGGCTATAACCCGTTGGCGGGGGTAGTATGGTGTGGGCAATGTTTTCATGAAGCACATTAGGACCCATAATCCTCATAGAACATTCCCTGACTTCTGTAAGCTACTTGAACATAGTTGCAGGCCAGATTCACCCATTCATGGCAATATCTTTTCCTGCGGGGGATGGTGTTTACCAACAGGATAATGCACCATGTCATAAGGGTCGAATCGTCATGGATTGGTTCGAGGACCATTCCAGTGACTTTCAAGTCATGTCTTGGCCCTCAAATTCACCTGACCTTAATCCAATAGAGCATTTGTGGTCCTACTTGGAAAATCAAATTCGTACTGCTCCGCTACCCCCTCGCAATGTGAGGAAATTGCAGGACCAGTTGGTGAGCACTTGGTACCAGATACCTCAGACTACCTATCAGCACCTTGTGGAATCAATGCCATGGCGGGTGCTAGCAGTTTTGAGGGCTAAAGGTGGTCCTACATTTTATTAGCAGGGTAGTCATAATGTAATGGCTCTTCGGTGTATATATATATATATATATATATATATATATATATATATATATATATATATATATATATATATCCTCTCGAAAAAAGAGAAACCAATTGAGAATTATCCTAACAATGTAATAGTAGTCAGAATTAAACCTATAAACCCAAATAATTTTACCAGTGAGTAATTATTATTTTAACAATTAATTAATTTTTCTTATAAAGGGAATATGGCAGTTTTTTGTAAGGGATGGCGGCTTTTTTTTTAACAAAAAGTAAAAGAGGGCGCATTTATAGGGATCAAAGGGCAGGCCGAGCCCTTCTAAAAACATTTAGGGAGCTTATACCATTAAAAAATTGTTATCGGGACAAAAAATAAAGTATATAAATTTATTTGCAAAATGTTTTTAGTTTCTTTTTTTTAATTTTAAATTTACTTGCAAAAAATTAATCACAAAAATCTTAGATAGGCAGGAAAAATGTTCAGTGATTAAATAACAAAACACTTCGCATTTAATACTAACACTACAAATGATATTCAAGACGATATGTTAGTGCTTACTAAAAATTCTAAAATCACTATAATGATTCTTAAAACAACAGGTGTATCAAATTCGAATAGAAACATAGTATTAGAATAATTGTAATAGTTTATAATATATTCCATGTTGCATGACGTTATTAATTACATTACATCCCCATGGATGCCATTCTTCAGTCCTGAGGATGGAAATGAGTCTTGAGAAAAGAGCAGTGGGATATGTTCAATTCTCCAGTAAATATTTATTATCAAATTAAGTTATCATCTACAAATTTTAACTTTTTCTTGAAAAATGTAATAATTATTTTATGTTTAAATAACTAAAGAAATTTTTACTATTTATGAAAACATTGTTTTTCATAATTGTTGCAAAAGAGTTGCAAGTTATGATTTCGCACCACAAATGGGATTGATCAACTTTCAACATCAGCTTGTCGAAACATAATATTGTTGAATCTAAATCTCCTTCAGTTTGTATCCCCCCCCCCAATATTTTGAGACAGTGGGCAAAGTTAAATTAACATTATTTTTTAATATATCAATTTATAGATCTATGATAAAGTATAAATGATGATGATTAAGTGTAAATTAAGTAAACTATGTATGGCCCAAGAAATATTAGTAGAGTATTTTAACAATTGGTGTAAAAAATATACAAGTTTTTTTTTTTTTTTTTTTTTAGCTGTAAAAAAAAATTAAATAAAAAAAATGTGTTTTTTTTTTTTTTAATATATATATATAATTATTTTTTATGTTTTTTTTTTTTTATTTAGAAAAAAAAAATCTTTTTCTATAACATGCGAGCCATTCTCATAGAATATGAGCTATAAATTTCTGAAAAATTTTCCAAAATAGCGCTACATCGTGTTAATTGGTCAAAAAACAAGTTCAGTCTTGAAATGTTTCGGAAGTGGCATCCACGCGTCTCAAAAATTTGCATAGTCCTTTAAAGAGACGATTTAAATGCCGTCTGACAATTTTGACACAGTTACATTACTAAGAGAAGTCAACTAGTTAAATGAAGTAATGTAATAAAGATAGTAAATAGAGTGTTCGAGCTGGAAGTGTGATTTATCTTCTTATAAATCAGCATTTATTTACTTATTAATTGTATCATTTACTATATTGGTTTTATCATGAAATAACATAGTTTTTTTTTTATAGTTTTCATTGTTTTTAGGACAGGAATGTGTACGATAAAAACGCATCCGCATCCTAAATTCGTGTTATTATGACACAAACAAAAGACAATCAATAAGCTTGTTAACAAGTGTTATTATCAAAACAGGACCTTAGGATGATTATACTTATTTTTTCTAATATTGGTTTTAGAAAAATATGATTTCGTTAGTTTCGAGTTAAGAAAAAAATATTTTTTAATCAATTAAATAATATAGGGTTCCAAGAATTTGAAAAATGTTAGTAGCCAGCAAAATTTCTGGTAGCTAGTTAAAATATTAGCAACTCTTCTCGTTTATTTTTTTCTCCGTAATTTGAAATCTTGTTGAATACATTTATGGCATGAATATTAAATGCACTTACATTTGGAATACTTATTACAACGTAATTAAAAAATATGAAATTTTTAAAAGAAATATCAAAATAATAAAAAATATATGTTTAAGATCAAAATATTGTGTTTTTATAATTAAATATGTGTATATTATGAGAGAATTTGCGATAATGCGTTATAAAAATTTAATATAGCGTTTTTTTTTTTTTTTTTTTTTTTTTTTTTTTTTTTTTTTTTTTACGCAAATTTATAAACTGGGACGAAACTTCGTCAAAATTTCACAATTCGTGGTACCTGAAAAAATTTCGAATTAGAATTCCGAAATCGCGAACATTGCACAAATATTACGCGATTCTTGTGGATTTAAACAAATGTTTCATTATTATTATTTTGCTGAAATTAAGTTGAATTGGACGCGTTTCTCCATTTTTTTTTAAATACGAAATTAATGCGTTTAAGAAATTTCGAATTATCTTTTAACGAGCTCGATTTTGCGCCGATTTAATCGTAAATCCATGAGGATTTTTATCAATTATTGTTCCATAGTTTTCTGAAATACCGATGTTTTTAATGAGATAATTCCACAACAAGAGAATTGAGAATCGGCTTTTGAATAACGTCTTTTTGATACTTACGTTCGATTTGATGAAAATTCACGTGCTTTTTTTTCCTTCCTTATTTTTATTATAATAAATTTTTTTGCTGTTAAACCCATGGATTTCTAAATAGTTTTAAAAATCCCGATGTTTGTGACACGAAACTATTACGACTCATGTATTTCGAATCGTGTAATGCGAAATCCAAAATTTAAGTAATAAGCGATAGTGCAAAAATAAGGGAAAATAGGATTTTTTCTTCGATAATTGTTGATAACATGGACGAGAATCGAGAGGGGGATATGTCTTATTGAGCTCAATTTTGAGACCGAATTATTTTTATAAATATTAAAATATAATAAAATTTTTGTATTTAAAAAGCTAAGAATATAGTCTCCTCAAAATTTATTCGTCGCCTATGGCGACCTTATTTCACGAGCCCTGTTTATACTTTTGGGTCAAAATAATAATTAAAGTCAATAATACATAATCATAATTTAGTTTATAATTCTACTTTAATTCGAAAAAACTTCTGTCATAATTTACTGTAAATAATTCGACTTATTAAAAATAATTCAATTTCCTGCAAGTTAATTGTTCACATTTAGTTTTGTAACGTAATTAGTTATATAATTTGGATCTTGACAACGTTCTAATATGTTGCTCGTTAATATATTAATAAAGATTTTAATATATCACGTATAATACTGCACGAGCTTTATGAATATCTTGTACTATGTATTAATTAATACTTAAAATGCATTAAATTATTTTATATTTTTGAATTAGTATTTAAATATGAATTTTTTTCATTTTCTTATCCAACCACTATTGGTGCTTTGGCATTTATCCCTAATTTACTTTCCCAATATCGTATTAAATTTATATATATATATATATATATATATATATATATATATATATATATATATATATATATATATATATATATATATATATATATATATATATATATATATATATATATATATATATATATTAGAAGAAAAAAAACTGGTCAATGAACCGGCATTTTTTTTTATCACCTGCGCACCATCTTGAATTCTAAACACACACCCCTATAAAATAGTCATTAAGGGGCCAAAAAGCAACAGTTAAGAGGTGTTGGCTGTGGTTAAAATGCGGTTGAATTGAGCTAGGAAGAATTTGCATTTGACTTATTTATGTGGTTTCTTTTTCTTTTCGTTTTTTTCTAAAGTAGTTTGGTTAAAATAGTGGTTGAATCATAAAACAGAGATAGTAGTAGAGAGAGCATATCACTGTTATTGAAGCGGAAGATATAGTTCAAACATCAACAGTTATCAACACATGTCATGAGTTAGCGTGAAAGCTTTGTTTGTGATTGATGTAATGGAATAGGCATGAATATTCTTATTTACTGTTGTTTTTAATAAGCTCAAAACAAGACAGAGAAAGCGAATAAATTCAGTTCAATTATAATAAATAAATAATTTTTGATGCAATATTTTTTTTTTTTTGTGAAATGCTTCTGGAAATTTTTTTTTCTTGTTTGCCAACAGGGTTCCCAAAGGACTTATAAATTTATAATTGTGGTAGTAAATTTACGTTAGTACTTATAGGAATTTTAAGCAGCACAGCTTTGATGATTGTCATGGTTTGACGAAAATTATTTTATGAACTAAAATGGCAATGTTGCTTTTCTGTCAAAACTACTTTGGTTTTTTCGCACAACGAATCTTTTCGAGTATTGACATAAGTAAAAGTTAAGTATTTTTGTAGCTTAGTAATTTTTTTAATTTTATTTATAAGAAACTTGATCGACTCATCTTAACCAGAAAAAGAATTTGTAAAAAAATGTGAACAGAATGGAAAAAAAAAAAAAATGTGATGGAATGAGAGAAAACAATGGCATGGAAAAAAAAAAAAAAAAAGAATTGAAAAGAGAGGTGCATGTGATTTTTTACCCTAACTAAATAACTAAAGTAAAAATGAAATAGTTTTTTTCCCGCCTCAACAAAATTTTAATGCTAAAGGATGAAATCAAGTGGTTTAAACGTGATCTTTCTCACGTGATCTTTCTGTTGCATAGTAAAGAAATGCTTTTACTCTCATGCTATTTCCCTTCTAAAAACTTGAATTGAACAGCAATAAATGATTGAGTCATATATATTTCCTTTTTTTTAGAATGTTTTTTTTTTTTTTTGTGCTAGGAATATCTTGGTGTCTGGTAGTAATAGTGAATCCTAATGCATTCCATTTTTTTATATTTTTAAATTACTCTTATTTTAAGAGAATTGCACTTTGCTCTAAAGGACATGGTTGACTGATTTTCCAAATAATTTAAATTTTCCAGAGAATCTATTTATTTAAACCTCTTTCATGTATACTTCTAGCGAAAAAAAAAAAAAAAATAGCGTGGTTTTTAAAATATTTGTTGCATTTCTGCTGAAAAACTAATGGTTCGTTTGTACAGTATGCAAAATAAAAAAAAAAAACGGACCACCCTGAATAATGATCGGATCTTCATATTGTTCTTAATCTTAATAATTCAAGGGGATGTCTTTAAATATGATAATAAATATTTTTGCACGCAATTATAAAATTCATTTGTCCAAAGATAATTCCATGCAAAAAATAATTTTTGTAAATTTTTATCATTTTTTATTATTTTATTTAATTGCGAATGAAAAAAATTTTAATTGGTAAGGTATACAATTTTTTGCATAATTTACATGACAAAATACAACATTTGAGTGAAGTCGGTCAAATAGTTCCTGTGAAATCGAATTTTAAAAATTTGATTTCTCAAGAAACTGTTCTTCCGATTTCACTCAAGTTTTGTATTTTACCTCGTAAAATTAAATACTTTAAAATAATGTAAAAAATTGATTACCTTGCAGTTCAGAATGTTTTCAACTAACAATTGAATAATATATTTAATAAAATATTAAAAGAATGATAAATATTTTTAAAAAAATATTCTTTTGCATGGAATTATCTCTGAATAAACTAAATTTTTTTTTATAGTGCACAAAATTTTCAATTTGCTTAAAAGTACTCGAGACATGGGGAAATACGCAAAAAGTAAAATTAACATTGAGGGGTTCAAACTTTAAACCGCTCTCCTGACCCAAACTATTGCGACCGTACTTCCCCACAATGCGGCTACCCTCTATATTTTGGGGATCAGAAATCCGAATCGGTTGAAAAAAAGGTATGTTTATGCAGAGAAAGTAAGTTTTTGGGTCTTATTTCATAACTTAAAATATCGTTTGCACTAATTAATTAGCATATTCGAAGTCACCTTCTCGAACCAATTACATTGAGTCCTAGAACGAGAAGATACGACCCTTAGATGAAAAGTTATTTAAGGTGGTCCGTATTTTTATTTTTTGCACTGTACATAATTGTTTTGTTCATAGCTACATTGGTAGAAGATAAATTAAAGGTTATATTGCTTTGTATGAATTTATAGGGAACGATATGAATTTGTACGGTCATAATTTTTTTTTCTCGTTTCACTAGCTCATAATGCAATTTACTTCTCAAACTAATTAAAACCATTACCCGAAGGTGAAAATGTTTCTTATTTTATCATTAAATTTTACCCACAATTTAATTAATTAATTAAAAGTACCCACTTTTAAAAATATATATATATATATATTTTTTGTGTGAATTGAAATTGTTCCAGGCTGGTTAATTTCAGCAATGTTCTGTTAAGCAAAAAAGGGCTTGTTAGATTTACCTTAAGTCTTTTGCTAATTGGATGTGTTTAATATTTTTTTCTTAAGCCTTAAGCCTTTTTCTTAAGCCTTTTTTTAAGCCGGTGGTTTAAAAAAAGATAAGTCAAAATTCAATACTCTTCTTATACTACGAGACTGTTAAAGTAAATATTTTTAAACGTACAACTGAAAAACACTAATGTAAGGGGAGCGGATGGTATGTCAAGGTGTCGCGATTTTAAAATTATGTGTCGAAATTTTCGTTTTCGCGTAATTTAAAAATCACACATTGAGATTTATGTACATTCAATTTAAATAAGTAAATAAAATCTGGCCTCGATATTTTTATTAAAACGTTGATAACATCCTATGTTTCTTACATACACTTTTTCCTTCCTCAAATTTCACGTATTTATTTAATTATTTAAAAAGTGTTTTTGCACATAACATTTTTGGATTTCTATTTTCAGCTTTTTTGGTTTTTTACCAAACTCATCCCTGTGGTATGAATCAATATGGAGTTTTATAAAAATATGTGATTTTTCAAATAAATTTCGCCAAAATGAGGTGGCAACGTAAGGGTTGAAACTAGTTATAAGAGTTAATCCGTGCGTACAGAAAAGTTTTTAATTGAGATTTTATGTTTAAAAAAAGTTTTTCATTTTATCCAAGTCTATTGTTATTACTTCAAACCCATTTAGTAAAAATATAATAACTTGTATAAGGAAACCAAGGGTGCAGTTACAATGATTTTTTAAAATTATTTTTCGAAACTAAAGCTTGTACATTATTAACATTTTTTGATTATAGTTATTTCTTTAACAAAGAAAAAAAAAATCATTTGATTTTACACAATTCTTGAATAAATTAGAATATATGTTAAAAATAATAAAGATCAAAATATATTGAAATAGTAATAATTTATAAAATTAAATTTAAGGTCCCACTCATAAACTTAAGGAATTATAGCTAATTAATTAAACTAATTGACATATAAAATTATTTGTGTTATCTTTAACATAACAGAAACTTATATTCTTTTTTTTTTTTTTTTTAACTAAACCGAAAATTTTCTTTTCTTAATTTTTCTTTTCTTACAAGGACAAATTTTATAAAGCGACACAATATTTTTACAATAATAAATTGTCTAGCAGTGCTAAAAGAAACTGGATGATTTTCACGACTACAAATGCCCTAAAACAAATATGACATGGAAGAGCGGATTGCATGAAGTAAAGTTTAATTGTACTTAATCCAAATGTACGTACTTAAATGAAAGAAGTAAACGGAGCTAGAAGCTGAGTATGGCGCAAAACTAAAAAAGAAGAACAAAAAAAAAAAAAAAAAAAAATGTCACTCGTCACCAGAGTGCGGAAGTGTGGGGGGAGGGAGCTTCTAAATGAGTTTTTGATCACAATTGCATTGGTAGGAAAAATCAAAAATGATTTTTTTTTTCTCGGGAATTCGAAAAATTCATACTTTTTTGAAGAGGTAGAATTTTTATTTTAGTAATAGTAAAAAATTTCCCGCGGTGGTGACAAATTTAACGGCGTTCGTGTATATTATACGGGTCTGAACAAATCATAACGCATTTTTACATTTTTCTTTTAAATCACTGGTAATATAATTCACTAAAAACGTATCTTCACAAAATATTTCTAAATTTATTTCAAATAAAAGGGGCGCTGTCTATCGGTATCATGCTATTGAAACAGTGTCCTTGTGAGTTTTATTGTTGATTTCATCAAGAGAAACCTTGATAGTATTTCATTAATTATAGTTAATTAAAGTGGATTTTAAGCAAGATTCCCTGTTTAACCACTTGTTGCATACACTTAAACTTCATTTCTAAGTTTATATATTTAATGTGAAAAATATAGAGTAAAGGATTGTTGGAAATTTTTGTGGTAATGAATATTCACAGGTTTGAAAATAAATTAATTTATAATTGTAGCTCATAGTTAGAAAACATATAATCAATCTAAACTTTTTGATATTTATAAAACTCCTGTTTTTCACGAACATGACCTTGTGGTCTTCACGTTTTGTTTTGGATGACACTCTAATCGATAATTATTACTATTATTATTTTTTAGTGCGCAAACATTTAATCTAAGTATGATGAATAGCTTTGAAAATTTTTGATCTGTGCATTAATGATTCAACAGAAGGATATTTTAGATTTAAAAATTCTTGGACAAGTTTTTAAAATAATTTTTCATTTGACTTATTGCATTTAATATCAATATACAAATGCATTATTGAATATGTGATTTTAACATGAACCCTTTTACGCAGAATTTTTAGTTAACATATTTTTCATACTTCTTTCATTATTTTGTATTACTTTAGGTAAAAATAAGTGAAAAATATTGTATTTAGCATTTTATTAATTTATGATTATGAAATACAGCTTGAAACACAGCTTATCTTTTTCTGCGTTAAAGGTAAAATCTTCAAAACACGGCTCGCTTCCTAACAATAATTTTTCAAATTTGCAGTTATTAAAGAACAGTTATTAGAGAAATAGTAAGCTCGAAAAATGAATGGTTTAAAGTATTTTTTCCATTTGATTTCCTATATTTAATATCAGAATGCGAAAAACCATATTGAAAGATTATAATTTGGGCATTAAGCAAATAAAATGATATAAAATTTTTTTGGACAAGAATTAAAATAATTTTCCATGTTTACGGCATTTAATATTAGTATATAACAGATTATTGAAAGATAGCGTTTGGTCATCATTAAGTTAACAGAATACTATTTTTAAATTCAAAAACTTGTATGACTTGGTTTTACAGTTCAAGAAAAAATTTTCTTCTTTTCAAACGCCAAAAGCACGAAAAATGTAAGGCTGAGAGTAGTTTTCCATTTGATTTCCTATATTTAATATTAGAATGCAAAAAACTATATTGAAACATTGTAGTTTGGGCATTAATGAATAAATAAAATGATATAAAAATTCTTAGATAAAATTTAAAATAATATTCTATGTCTATGGCATTTAATATCACTATATAACAGAGAATTGAAAGATCGTGATTTGAACGTTATTGAGTTAACAGAATAATTATAGCGTCTTATAACATTAATACAGAACAAAATATTATAGTACTTTTAAAATCAAAAACTTGTAGGACTTGGTTTAACAGTTCAGAATTTTTTTTCTTCTTTTCAAATGCCAAAAGCATGAAAAATGAAAGGTCGAGAGTAGTTTATTTGCCACCGAAAGTTAGCAGCTGAAAAGTTTTTCATCTGAATGCGTCTTTCCTTTAACGCCATTCTCGGCATAGCTCTGAAGTAATGACACCTATGGCAGATCTCCAATCTTTTGCAGTTAAGTTGGTTTTTAGATTTACTGTAGACAATTTTCGCGTATGAAAAGAACTATTCACGAGAATCGTCCTCGCAAAAAAAAATGCCACCCTCCTTCTAAAAACTTTTCTAACTTATCGTTGGTTGGAACAGAGTGATTTAACTCTTGAAACTATTAAGCCTGAATCCTTTGCCAAGTAATTCATATTGTAAACAATTCTCTTTTTTTATGCGTTATGTAAGGTTTTTTTAAATTTTATTTATTTATTTTTTTAATTTAACAAAGTTCGTTAAATTTATTTTCAGTTACATGGCGTGAAACCTTTTTTTCGGTATTTTTTTAGTAACTTTTTCTTTGATGAAAGGTGATACCTTTTCTTCATCTTTATTAACCTTAAACTTGCGGTGTGTTTGGGAAGAAAAATTCTGAAGTGAGAGCTTTTTTTTATTTATTTACTTTTTTACAGGAATAAATAAAAATTTTGAAAGCCATTTGCTTACCTTCCTTTATGGGAGCCCGCACATGTCATCGGTGTTCTAAATTTTTGTCAATATTTTGAAGGGAAAAAAAAAACTTTTAATCAATTTAGATATTTTGTAGTAAACTTCTGTTTTGTATACCTATAGGTATCTACTATCTATTTCTATTATACAATTATTATTATTTTTTTTTAAATAATGGCTTTTTAATCAATAGCAATAGTTACCCTAAAGAAGCGAACATTATATACAGTAATAAATTAAAAATACCAAATAAAGCTTATGTCTAAACTAAACTAAACATACAACTTATGAAATAAAACTTATGAAATGATAATAAAATGTTTGGGTCTGATGTACACACGCCTAGACTTCCGAGACAGGCGTCAAGAAATATTTCTCTCCTACTATTTCCCAGTCTTGAACCAGTTTTACCAAAAATTTAGACCAATTCACCAGACCAGAAATTTGAACCAATATTTTGGGGAAAAACAACCTAATATTCTAGATAATTATAATACCAATATATACTATACGGATTCACAGATCTGGTTCCTATCAGTATTGTAAATTTTAATCAATATTTTGGTAAAAAGTCTCTTGAGCATAGATGTTGTGGGTATTGTAGAAGCTTATTATTATTTTTATAAGAAACGTTTAAAACCCTTTCTTCGACTTTTATTGTACCTTGTCCCCCCCCTCCCTGTTTCTCTCAGACATAGATGAAATTAGAACTAAATTAAAAATAGGGGAAATAGTTTTTTTTTTCCCTTTCATTTAGCTAAGCAATGTGTTGTAATGAAAGAATCGTTTAATTATTTTGTTTAGAATAGTTGTTGTATAAAAATTAATCAACAATAATATCTGCTAAATTTTGAACTGTGATTGGTTGAATTTTGTACTAAATTTTCCAGTTTACTATTAAAAGTAGAATAATAAAATAAGGTTTATAATTATTTTTATTATGTTTGTGTTTTTTTACTATCGGTGACTGCTGAGTAAAATGAAACGTGATTAAAAAGCGAATAAAAAAATAATCTTTTATTTTAAGTGGTATTTGCCTTGAAAAACCTCGGGGGATTTTTTGCACTTGCCTCGAGCAGCATATCTGATCCACATACCCACTTAACCCTTTTATTCGATATAAACATAAAATATTTTTGCGAAAGGAGTATTAATTAAGCGTGTAAAGTAAATATCTAATTTTGCGTTATGTTTTTTTTTTTTTTTTTGTTACATCGCCATAAGAAATTGATCATATTAATTGCCATCTTATTTCTGTGTTTTAAATCTTCTTCCTTGTATTTAAAGTAAAATACATTTAGAAATATCAAACGAATAATTACCAAACAGCTCTGTTATTCAGTTATTCATCCATTTTATTTTGTTAATGACATCCTTATTAGCATTCTAATTGAAAGCAATATAATAGATGACACTTACGAATTTGGATAGATAAATCATCATACTCAGAATATTAATAACACACAATATTGGTTGCTAATTAATTTTAGAAAAATTAAAAACTAATGACACTAAAATGCTAAAAGGGCAGTGAAAAATCAACCTCAGTTCTCAGCGCATTTAAAGTTAGATAAAAATAAGTATTAGTAGTATTATGACCCTTAATATAGACTCTAGATAACTTATTATGAACAAAGATTCTAAATAGAGCTGCGATGGCTCAAGGGATAGAATTTCCAATACGGTTGACCCCTGGTTCAAATGCCAGCGATGGCTTGTTGATGCGAATTCTGCTCCCGGCTCGTACCAATCACAGTGCTGACGTAAAATATCCTCAGTGGTAGACGGATCATGGATTGGAATCCCCTTCCGTCGGGCTGACCGGGAGAAGTTTTTGTGTTTGTCCTCTCCATGTAACGCAAATGCGGATTAGTTCCATGGAAAAATCCTCTACGAAAGCTAGTTTAACCCAATACTTGATCCAATAGTTCTCTTGTCTTTCCGGTTCAAAATTACAAAGCTATGGAACCTTGAAAGTCGTTAAATCAGAACTGGGTTAGCTATTCAACGCCAGTCACATAGATTCTAAATATGTAAAAAATAATGAAAATAACGGAACAATCTTTATCATATGGAGCTGTCCATGTCATACTTATTTTCAATATTTTGACCCCTCCTCACGCTTCACCTTACCCCCTTTGTCACATGTCACACTAAATCATATAGATATATACTAGCAGTTCAGTAACAAAACACATGTTATAAATCATATTTAAGATTTTATTTTTAAACTTTAACTATGATGTTTTAATAATGACATTTGTGAGCCTAGCAAGAATAAGTGCTAGATGTGTGTTTATTTTGCAGAAAAAATTAAAAAATTTTAAAACTAAATTTATAGAAATATTTATTCCCCTGATTTTAAATGTTTTAACTTTAACCAAAATGTATGTTGTAACACTTCTTGGTACCCCTTGTCACGAACTGTCACAATTTAAAAAACCCTCTCCATCCCTTCCAAGCGAGACATCATTTGTGAGCTGCCCCTATACTGACAGAAAAATATACTACTTTTAAATAAAATAAAAAATTTCTGATCATACAAATTGAATGCTTGAAATTTCTCGACTTCTATTTATTTTTTATTATTTATTTAATAATTAATAACAAGGAACATATAACGTGCGTCCCTTGTTATTAATTATTAAATAAATAAGGGACACAAGAGTTACAAGGGACACATAACGTTTTAAAAAGAGAGGAAAATGATAGAAATGTACGGTTTGCTACGTTCTGCTTAGGAAAATATAATGTTTTCCCCACCAATTTTAAAAATTTTTTAACAAATGGCTGTGATAACTGGAAAACTTATAAAACCATGTTTTCTGTTAGACAATTCGAACTAAAATATTAATTCTATTTTATTTTATTTTATATCTGGTGTTGTACAGCCGACCCTATTCTGAGTTTACGACTATCAGTGTTAAACTCCGTAGCCTTGTAATTTTGAAACTAACCCAGAAGACAAGGGAACTGCCGGAACAAGCATTACATCAAACTGGCTTAGCAGAGGACTTTTGTGATGGAACTAACCTGCATTTGCCATACACGGAGAAGAAAACCTCCCTCGGTTAGCCTGGCTGCTAGGGGATTCTAATCCATGAACCGCCTCCACTGAGGATATTTCACTTGAGCACTGTGGTCGGCGTGAGCCGGGAGCAGAATTCGTATCAGCAGCCACCGTTTGGATTCGAATCTGGTTCACCTCATTGTTAGGCGAACACCCTATCCCCTGAGTCATCGCGACTCACGGAAGTCTTCGTCCTTGGATTCAACAAGTTGTTGCTATGAATGGTGCTTGTTTTGAATATATGTTTTATAATTTTTTTTTTTTTAGTTTGCAACGCTATTGACAATTTTTTTCAACTAATTTTAAAAATAGGCGATAATGATTATCTGGTTATCTAATCATAACACCGAATACTGTACATTTTTATTTTCCTTCCGTTTTCCTTTCTTTGAATTTTTAAATTATCGACCACTTTTGACATACTCAGTACTATAGGCACATTGGAGTACAGTGCCCTAAAAGTTAAATAGTGTTAAACTATTATTTTATTTTGTTGTTTTTCATTGGAATAAATCCAATTATACGAGTATATCGCATTATTACTTCTCCGAAATATTCATTCCGAGAAAAATATTTCTGAGAATTCAAATGACAGTCATTTCAAACTGGAGCTGCATATTAAAACATAAACTAACAAACATAATAGAGGCGTTAGGTATAAAAAATGGGATAAATAATAAAAATAAATAATAATAAAAATGACACTAAATTTAAAAATGTATTATTGGAAGTCTTTTTTTTTACTTGCTTCCAACATTTTTTTTTTCCAATTTTTTTTTCCGTAACTTTAAACCTGTTTAAAATAAAGCGCGACTCCTGTTTTATGTTGTCAGTTGACAAGCGTTTCAAGATTTTCTCTTAACTCCTTTCATGTGGCATTTTTGATAAAAACCACTGCATTTTACACTGATGTAGTCGAACCGCGAAAAAATAAACAAGGTTTTATAAAATATAGTAGTAAATTATAGCTGTGTGCACTTGAGCTAATATGGCTTGCCTTTTTAAAGATAATTATAACTCAAATATTGCATAAGTTCTTGCTAGGTCTATTTTTGAACCTCAGTTCTTGATAATAAATTTGTTATATAGCGTAATATCGACTGAAACCATAACTGTGAATAAAAGCCTTAAATTAAACTTTCGTTAAATATTTATTCTTAAAGAAATGTGAATTACAACAGCCAATTGTTTGCTATTCTAATACTTAAAAGAAGATGTTAAAAAGCCCCCCATGTTCATATTGTCTCCGCCATTTCCTTATGATGCGGTTTCTCAGTATGAACTCATAGCGGTTTAGTGGTTTATTTATCCCCTTTTTTCCTTCTTTTTTCGTCAATTTCTCATAAATTTTCAGAATTAAAAGTACTGTTTGCTTTCTTAATTTTATATTAATTTTGGCTGCTAACATTTAGCTCTCGTTTAGAACATTTTCTTTTTTTCAAGGTAGGAATTATTTGAACAGTTTCCAGATTGCACCGTGTGGAGGTAGTTAGCACAAAAATCCATATTTATTTATTTGTCCTTATTTATATGTTATTTTCCTTATTTATATATTATTTTCCCTTTTTATTATCCTTATTTATTTATTTGTTTACCAATCTGTACAATCATAATACATTATTGCATAATAATTAACATAATGACATATAATAATAGAATATTAAAAGTGATAGTTTTCATTGAAACTTAGTTTTTCGCTAATTTTTAAATACTTAACTGTTTAAAATTCCTGATTCTTCGTCACTGGAAATAAAGAATAAATAATTTAGTAAAATATGTGTATTTATAACCATTTAAACATAACCACTGTAATATTTTTTCTCCAGATTGCACCACGTGGAGGTAGTTGGCACAGAAATCCTCATTTGTTTATTTACATAACTTTACAATAATACATTATTACATAATAATTAATATAATTGCATAAATATTAGGAAATAAGAAAAAAGGATTGTTCTCAATAAAACTTATGTAAGTTTTTCGCTAATTTATTAAGAAATTGTGAGCAATTCCTCATAAATATTTTTAATAATTTGTACGTTTAATTCCATATTTAATAATTTTTAAATACTTAATAACCATTTAAAATTCCTGATTTTATGTCACTGGAAATAATAAATAATTTAATAAACTAAAAAGATGTATGTAGGACTATTAAAGCATAACCACTGTAATAAAGAAGTGGGATGGAATGTCGATAGCAAAATACACGAATCGAATTAGTAACGGGACTGAATAGGAAAGGGGCCGAAACGGAAACTGGACCAAAACTGGGACCAAAACGGTTAAGGGTCCGAAACAGTAACTGGGCAGATCTCTACGGCTACGTTCTGAGGAAAGAAAGAAAAAAAAAAAAACTTTGAGAGACTCTTTAATATTAATTAATTTTTTTAATCAATTTTATAGGCTATTTTTGGAAATATTTTTTTAAAATAACTTATTATATTGATTAAAAAATATTCATGCCTGTAAACGCGCTCAAACTGCCTGGATTCGAGGATTTTACGGAGACTTGGTCTACGCTGCCGCTTTTTCTGATTGGAATTCCTTTGATTCTACGAGACAGAGAGGTTGACAATTGTCAAGAGTGGCATGACGAAAAAGTCATTAGTTAGGAGCTAATTGGAAGTGTCGGCGATCAAAAACTACATGAGCTATTAATTAAACAATGTTGATGATGGTGGTTTCTAGTATCGAAGTTTTTAGCAAGTAACGTGAAAAATTCCTTTATAAAAAAATTTATTTATTACAAAACTTCATAGTGCATTTAAAATTTAATGTCATTACTTGAAATGCATTAAGCTATAGACAACTACAAGTAAAAGGTTACATTTTGACTTAGTATAAAATATTACACGTTTAATAAGTTAGTAAATTTTTAATAAACACGTTTAATTAATTAGTAAATTTATAATGAAAAATTTTATTCCTTTTTCTTTTTTTGTAAAATATGAATACTCCTCGAGTTTTGAAACTGTTCTACTAAGCTGAAAAAATATTCATTTTACGTATTTTTAATTTAGAAATGGCGTAACTATCAAGTAAAATAATGAAATAAGGTGAGGACATGAGGACACAATTTCAGCGTTTTTTTTTGAAAATATACTACTTTTTATGGATGGGCATTAATGGATTATGCAGTTGAATAAACAATAATTAGAACTATTAGAACGCAAAATGTTTTACGAACAATATTTTTGAGAAAAATTCTTTATCGTTTGAGTAAATATAAATAATTGTATTCTAAATAGCTTTACATTTACGATTTTTAAACATCTGTTTAATACATATCTTTCAGACGCTTTGTTGTTGGGTAACCATGAGAAGTTTTCGCAGTTTTCCCTTCATAAAAAACAAAGACCAGTTAGTTAAATTGCCGATTCGAAAACTTAGTGGTTAAATGAAATCAATAAATATATTACGTTATTCTGTACGCATTTATAGATTCGTTCATCGAAAAAAATGTATATGAATATAATTTAACATTCAGATTATAAACCATTGAAAATTAATAAATGTGTATTTAATAAATGCATTCAATCAATTAGAGGTTTACTAAATCAAACATTTAGATTTAAATAAAATAAGCTAGTGTGTTTTTCTTTACGAGTGAATAATTTGGCATTGTTTTATTATTATCTTTTTGAAATGTCATAAATCATTTATTGGTTAGGTCGGCTACTTTTGAAGTTGAAATAAAAGTTTTATTGGCCATATTTCCGTTATCTTATTTTTGTCATTTACTCTGTTATTTTAGATAAAAATATTTTTAGTATTCTAATAAAATTTTATTTTTGATTGCAAATTTCGTGGAAAGGATGCTTTTCTTATAGTTTTGTTATTGTAATGCAATTCGAATTCGCAATGCGAATTTTTGAAGAAAAAAAAAAAAGGAAAATCGAATGTTTTGTATCTGCATTTAAATAAACTACTTTTGTTATTTTAACGTTTTAAACATATTTTTATTGTATTTAATTTTGTTTCAACTATTATTTACCCTTTCTGAACTAGCTGATAGAGAAAGTGGGATTATACATTTATAACTTGTGATAAAATATACATCAACATATTTTAAGATTTACCGATTTATCAGCTTAGACCAGAGGTTTGAAATCAGTTGTTGAAATATCCGGACTTTTTTGAAAAAAACTACTACTACACCGATCTGTACTTATTAAAATCTTTCCCGAATATTAGAAAAATATCAATATTATTACTGTGTAAATGTAACTTTAAATAAATAATTAATTACACGTACAAAAGAAAAATATGATATATATATATATATATATATATATATATATATTATTGCAACACGGATTTTATGCATTTTTTCAGAATGATGTTTGAACCTTTTATTATCTCATTTAAGCATTCAAAGAGACAGGTTATTAAAAGAGAAAAATGAAAGAAATTGGTTGGCTTTTCACTTGCTCTTTATAGTAATTAAGTAACACTGAATTCAAAATTTTCGCTCAGAACTATGTATTGAATTCAAAATTTATTTCTCTGTTTTATTGCTGATTGTTACATAACTTGGTTCTGTTTTTTAAACTTATGAATGAGTTCATCGATCTTGAGAATTAATCATAAATACGATTCACGCCGGATTACTAACTAGACTAGCTTGTTTCCAGTTGATTTTATGAATGAATGAAAGTTTTTTGCTTACTTATTTATTGTGTCTGTTCTTTTTCAATTCATAGTTTAATGAATAGGCATGCATATACAACTCTGCGTTTTGCGTTATATTTTATTCTAAAATGTTTGCTATTTATTTTACCGCCAAGATCGCCAAAATTTTACTCCAGGCATCTAAACATAATTTATAATAACTGTATTTTTTTTTTTAAATGTTTAATCTACGTTTTTTAAAAAGAAAATAAATTAAACGCACAATTTAATATTTGAATTATTGGTTTATATGTTTGATTCAAAATGCAGACCTTTGGATCTTTTTTTTAAAAATCAAATTAAACCTTAATTATTTAGGCATATAGGGTAAAAATCGATATTCGGAGTGGTTTTAGAAAGGTGAATTGTAAACTATACGCGATATACAAGAACAATACACAAAAGTCATTCTATATCATTTTGCTTTTACTATATTTCCACGCTTTTTTATTCGTTTACACCCAAAACTATTACAGAGATGGAATAAATTTGTACAGCAATTTTACAAAAATGGTACAACAAACTTGCACATTTTTTTTCTGTCCTTGATGAAACTAAATGATTCTGTATAAGGAAAAGGTGCTTGATTCATATATCAAAACTAAAATGGTCATTTACGCAACGTTCTTGTGAAAATGCTCTCGCTAGAAAAGTTGCCAAGCTTTTAGTGTATTCTCGGATATATCACTTTCTAATGCATTTAGAGCCTCAAAACGTCGAGAAGGTAGAAAAGGCTTCGGACGCCAAAAACACAGCCAGGATCGCCAAAATGGCACCAAATTGAAAACGGTCTTACTGTTAATTTTAGAGCTAATTTTTTTGCTTGTAAGTTGTTATTGTGTACGTAAAAAACTGAAATAGGAATTTTTGATAAAATGGTGTGTGGAAAACAAAAATTAATTACTGATTCGTTATTTTCAGCCTATAATCTAAAGAATATTTTTTATGCTTAACAATATATTAATTTATAATTTTTTTTTAACTAATCATAATCGTTGCTATTGAACCGAGCTTCTCAAAAGGTAGAAACAAACGGTTGGTGAAAGCTGGTAAAATTTTCATAAGGTACTATAACCGATACTTAAAGAAAAAATTTGATAGTAAATTCTTGTTTAAACTGAGCTGATATCTTTTTTGGTTAGTTAAAAAGATACCTTGACCGTACTATGTTTTCTATTTAATATGAAGTCACAAAATGTTAGTTTTTGTTATTTTTATACCATTTTGTATATACAATTTCTAGGCTAAAATAAAACAGTTGCTAGTTGAGAGCTAAAACTAAAATTTCAAACTCGTTTTTGTAGGTGACTGACGAAGCATAAATGATAAAAAATTAATTGCATTTAGTTAAAATTTTGGTTTTTCACCACTCTGCCTATTGGACAAACTTAATCTCAAACTTTATGAAATTTTTAATAATTTCTATTTTTTATCGAATTCTCTCTAGCACACAGTGGGAAAAAATCAGAAAAATGCGGCCAAAATTAGAAAATTAACTTCAATGTTCTAAAAATTGATTACCTATTGGTTTTTTGGGTCGCTGATTTAAAATATGAAGTCAAAATTTCAAAAAAACAAAATGGCGGATGATTATTGAAAAATTTTTAAATAAATAAATAAAAATTAATTTACTAGTAGTTTTTGAGATTCTTGATTACAAATTTGTGGTTAATAATTTTAATAAATAAAGTAATGGATGTAAAATCGTCAATATTTATCAAAACAAATATAAACTAAATAAATTGAATCAAAATATTAAGATTGTCAATTACAAATTCGATTATCGAATTTAAAAAAAATAATGAATCTATTTTGCTAGATATAAAAAATTTTGAAAATGTTATAACAAAAATAATAATCTCAAGTTTATTTTTATAATTTTTTTTATTACACGAAGTATTATTTTTATTAAACAACGTTTTTTATTTATATTTAAAATCGATATATCAGCCAAATTCGCAAATATTCGCAGCTAATTTTTTTTTAGTTCTTGAGTATATATACCAAATAAATGTATAAATTTTTTTTTTACCTCGGCAACGTAAGGCTATTTTTATAGAGCACCCTAAAGTTAAAATTTCATTGTACAGGGCAGAAATAGGGAAATGGCCCTGGTGTTAATAGTATTTATATAAAATAATGAATTCATATATATCTAAGAAATACATATATGTATAAATCATGCATGATTTTAATATTTTTATTTACTATAAGGATTTATCATATTAATAAAAATTTAACTGAAAAATGTAAATTTTTTTTATTTCGACTTTGTTTCCATTTAATTGCTATTTCCATTAATAAATCAAAAAAACAAAATACACCGTCATATTCCTTAGACATTTTACTACAAAAAACCATATTGAGATTTTTTTTTTCTTATAACTTCATTTATTTTATTTTTGGCCGCGAAAAATGATTTTTGTTCCACAGTGCATCATACTTAGAATGCATAATCAGAAAGGTAGCTGACCAATTTTGAATTTTAATTATGATTACATGTCGTATTATTTGCCCTTGGTTTACTACTCGTTTAAGTTATTATAATAAAATGTTGCATTTAACCCTCTGCGCACCTTAGTCAGAATAACAGCAATCGTTTTGTTTCATCTTTTATATCGTGCAAGTTAGGAACAATATTAAAATGTACAATTTTTCACAGCGCTTTCTTTATAATGATATTTATTAGATTGAACATGGTAAATAAAAATTACCTTACCAACTTTGACCAGCAATGGAGCTATTGATTCATTCAAGGGGAATGTAATTTCCAGAAATTTATTTCATGTACTTAATTTTTTTAAGTTAATTCATTAGGACTAGTTCATTATTAACTAGTGCTAAATATTAAATTTCTTATTGAATGCTTTTGCATATTGTTCAGTTTTAATAATATAAATTAGTATTGCTCAGTAATAATATAAATTTACAGACATTTTACGAACAGGTATTTTTAACGAATTATTCTAATTTCTTTTTGGGCATGCATTTTTTATTTAAGATTTAAATGAAAAACATGTAAATGCATTTTTTAATGATTTTTTGAATACTCAACCTCAAAATGAATAGGAATACCAAGAAATCGTTGAGAAAAAATTTCCTGCCCATAAATTAAAGGAAAAAATTACTTTTATAACACTATTTTTTTTCCTTCTATTATTGCGAAGGTTCCCAAAGTGCCCCTTAGCGTTTAAACTCTTGAATTTTTAATATGATTCTTATATTGTAATAAATATTTTGATTTTTCGTAAAAAAAAACACATATTTAAATTTGTGTTTAAATGCTAATCATTGTTTGAAAGCTAACTTTAAATTGAATGTTATGAAAATATTTTTGCATATTTATTTTTCTACAAAAAATATTTTTATTAACTTTTTCTCAATTCTTATTGTAAATTACTAATAATTTAGTTAAAGTAATTTTTATAAAAATGTTTTCCCTATTACTTATATTCTATTATTTAGAAAAAGAAAAAAAAAATTAGTAGCAGACGAGAAATTTTCTCAAGTTCGTTTTTTTTTTTCCTTCGAGATTCTTCGAGATTTTTCTTAGAAGGAACGGGTAAAATTTCTTTTTCTTTCTTCTGTAACTAAATATAAGGGTAGAATCCACTGTAAATGATCTATCTTCGCTTGGAAAGCATTCCAGTATATAGTCAATCGATTTTTCACATATTTTATTCTACTTTGTGAACACTTGGGTATCATTGAGTTTGTAGGTAGCAAAGGCAATGTTTGAATACATTCTCATTACTCTGATTTCTAAGCCATATTTCCTGAAGGTCAAGGTCTCGCCGGAAGTTTTTTTGTCACGCCTTTTCCAATTACGATCCTAATTAGATATTTTTTATGCACGCGTCGTGTTTATTTAAATTACTATTACACAAAATGATCACTTCTTATGCTTGTCAACTTTTTCATGTTAGTAATGATAAATGGTACATTTTTTTTGCGAGCATGTCAATATTTCGTCACTTATAATTCCTGTTTTAAATTAAAAATCTACTTAGCTTATTTTTTTTCTTTTCTTTTTCTTTTCTTTTATTTTATTACAGTCGTTGAACAGCCGACCCAATTTTTGGGTTTACGACTACTAATGTTCAACTACGTAGCCTTGCAATTTTGAACCCAATCCAGAAGACAAGGAAACTCGTGGATCAAGTATTCGGAGAAATTTGCCTTCGTGGAGGACTTTTGGATGGAACTAACACGCATTTGCGTTACATGGAAAGGAAGACCAGGAGAACTTCCCACGGTTAGCCTGACGGCAAGGGAAATGTAACCCATGATCCGTCTACCAGTGAGGATATTTCACGTCTGCACTGTGGTCGGTGCAAGCCGGGTGCGGAGTTGGTATCGACCAGCCATTTCTGGGATTCGAACTCGGGTTACCTCATGGAAAGGCGAACGCTCTATCCCCTGAGCCATCGCGGCTCTTTTTGTAGAATTCCTAAAGTGAAAACTGAGATTTCTTGTTTGTTTTATTTAACTTTCTTTTATTCTAGGGAAGACTCTGGCCCACAAAGGGCTGTCATGCTGTTAGAAGAATAAAAATAATTGAAATCATGAATAGTTTTAGTTTTACTATTACAGAATTTTTCTTTTTGAAATATTACATTTTTAGTTAACAAAGTTTCAATTAATTGATTTTATTATGTTACGAACTTGTTCGGTCCATTTTTCCTCTGAAAAACTTGTCATGTTGATAATTAATGTATTGTGGTGTAATTTTTGGGCGCATAATTTCTTTCGGGTTTATGCCACTGAAAAAAACTTTCTTTTGAGTGGACCCACTATAAATTCAGCTTTTATTATCTATTAATAAATATTCTTAAAGTGTAGTAAGAACAATATCAAATTGTTTTAAGAGATGAAAATTAGGCATACATCCTATTTTCAAGCAAATTTTTTTATTTTTAATTTTTGCTTATTTTGTTTTCTTATAAAATTAAATTATAGAAGATTTCCTATTTTTTCTCCGTGGAGAAATTAATTTATTATTTTTTATGTAAATTTTTTATTGCATATAAATTACTCTATCTTTCATTTTTAATTAAATCTCTGAACTACATTAGTTTTGATCACGTTAAAGGTAAAAGAAGTTTAAAAAGAAAAAAAAATGTTAAAAGAATTATAAAATTTTACGTATTGAATTTGCATATCTACTATTCGTAATTTTAAAGTAATTTCAACGCCTTTTTTTTGTTTCGTTTTTTGAAATTATTTTGAAAAATAACTACACTAGTTACTGTTTTCTAATAATTATTGGTTGGAAGGCAAGGAATCGCACGTTAACTGTTTAGGGGACGCAAGTTACTGCACATAAATAGCTTTCGAATAGCTTAATATTATACAATACTATTTTATATTATATTTTAGTAAAACAGCCATATTATAGAAACTTAAATTATATAAACGCATCATTTTAATTTCATTGTAGATGAAGTGTTCAATTTCTACCACAAATTTTATTGAATTCTTTTATTTGTTTTAGTTCAGTCAAAAGAACAAAATAAAATAATCTTATACTGTAACAGGCAATCTAATAAATTAAAATCTTACACACAATTATTTTAAAAACATATTTTAATTATATCTGCTGAAGGAATATAATAATTCTTGAAATACTTAATTATTTAAGTCAGACTTTTCAAGTTCACAATGTGTCATATATTTAAGTTTATAGGCAACGTCTGGCTCTGTGACATGACTCTGGTCCGAGTGTATTGACAGTTGAGTTACGCAATCTTAGATCCTTATAAATACGATTCTTTGTGCGTTAAGTCACGCCAGAGACAAAAACCTCATAATTCGTGAATTATTCAACTAAAAAAAAGCCCATCTCAAACCGTTTAGTCATAGAAGTTGTGAGAAAAGATAGAGTTAGAGTGAGCATTCAATATCCGCTGATAGGCCAAAGATCTTTCTCTCAAAAAACCGCGCGAACGGGTAAGTGACACTATTAAAAAAATATATATATTGACTAGACATCTATACTATTGAAACAAAGTATTGATATTACTTGAGGCCTCAATATCAGGACTAACTCGGCAGTTAAATGAGGAAAAATCGTAATTTTTGGTTGAAACAAAATAGAAAAACTTCATTCAAAATGTAAATAAATAAATAAAACATTTTTAAATATAATGAATAAATAAAAGTAAAATATATTGGGTTGTTTGGGAAGTAATTTTTTTTTAGGAAAATGAAAGGCGATTTTCTTATTGTGAATAAATATTTTATTGAATCACATATTGTCCATTTTGGTCCAATATCTTTTGTTATCTTCCTGACAATAGCATTATTTTTGGTTGAATATTTTTGAATGAAACAAAACAGAAAAACTTCATGTAAAATGTAAATAAATAAATGACACATATTTAAATATAACAAATAAATAATGTATATAAGTAAAATATTTTGAGTTGTTTGGGAAGTAATTTTTTTTTTAGGAAAATGAAAAGCGATTTTCTTATTGTGAATAAATATTTTATTGAATCACATATTGTCCATTTTGGTCTAATCCCAGCAAAAACAAATCAGCAGGCAAAGCACTGGAAAAGTTCCTGTAGCCAGCAGCTAAATTGCCGGGCAGGCACACGGATGCCGTCACTTCTAACTGTACTAAAGTGAATGGCTGGCCTTCTGTCGACACAGCAGTGTAGGCCAGCAAACGGCCACCTTTATCACAGCCAGCAACTGTAAAGTAGCCATCACATGCACAGATCTTACCCACCACTTTTTGACGGCAACCAGTACCTATTCAATGCTTAACCTACGGTTGACGGCCAGAAATCGGATTAAACCCAGCAGCATACCAGCATTCTGTAATCTGGATGCAGAGGTCATTGACCAGTCTATATTTAGATGAGGGGGATTAGAAATTTTTTTTATATTTGATTTTTATCTTGGGACCTTAATATAAAAAAAAAACTCTGAACTGAATTTAGAGTACTTGTTTGTACAATATATTTCAAGCGCATGCTCTCAGTCATTTAATTAAGATAGAAATCGTAAGAAATGCTTAATTGAAGCATTCTTACCTAATGAACCTCGCTGCCCTATATATTCAAATTTTTTAGGTAGTCAAAATATGTGATTGCTCACTATTAATACTTTGTTACCTTAGCATTAATATATTCCTCATTAAAAAAGTTATCCTAAGATTATTCTAATATACATAAAAAAAGTTTATGAAATGCAAATATAAAATTGATAACTTATAAATAAGCCATAAAGTAACTGACACACAAAACAAATCTAAACTCTGCAAATTGTTCTCAGCATACATGTGTACAAAAATGAAATTTAAAAATTTAATCTATACAACTATTTGATCTAATTTTACAACATATATAAAACACAATATATTCAGCTGATATGTAAATTTTTATTTGAAAAAAGCAGTCAAAATACTTGTTATACATAATTTTATTCATCAACACATGTATACTTTACATAATTTTATTCATCAACACAACTACTACCACTACACAAAATTACAGCAGTCACAAAAATAACTATTCTACTACATTTCTTCTTTTATTCCTTCCTCCATTTCTATCAGTTAGCAGTCCTCAGCCATCTTTTCACAATAAGTTCTGCTTGTTTTGCAATTTTCGTTGCTGAGTTCTGCTGGACAGCCACTAAAATAAACATTCGATTCATTCAGTATGAGCAAAATCAAAACCTTATTTTTAACAAGACATTGATAAGTTTTTGCTGAAAGAAAGAAGAATTACTTGACTTGAATACTCTAAACCAGTGTTCCCCAACCCCCGGTCCATGGATCAAATGGTACCGGGCCGCCCATTTCATTGAAACTGAATTTAAATTCCTAGCTTTATACCCCAAATTAAAAATATCTGTTGCTTTAAAATTTTATTTATTTTTAAAAAAGGGGGTTCCCGAAGGTAGTGACATAAATATTTTAATGTTTGCAATGTATCATTGTCTCCGATTACCCCCAGATGGAACCGCCTCATTGCAAAGAAACAAGCTCAGGGTTCTTATTAATTTAACGTTCTAGTAAGTTAAAATGTTAAATCACTTTATATTTATTTTTTGGTGTAACTGTATTTTATTTAGGCATGCTTAAATACAATTAAATTTAAATTAGTAATAAATCGAAATAATAGAAAATATAAACAATCAACGCCCCCCCCCCCCAGTGGGCCGCGGTAAAATTATCAAGCGTTGACAGGTCAGCGGTGATAAAAAGGTTGGGGGACACTGTTCTAAACAGATGAGTTTTTAAATTATGAGATATTTAAATATACTAAAAGAGATTTACTAACAAACTTCCTGAAGTGAATTCAAATTTTTTAAAAATTAATGGCAGTTAATATGCCTTCACAGGCCTTGAAACAATTATTGTTCTGAATAATCCGGGTGGTCACTCGAATCAGGTTTCAGATTTTTCCAGGTAAAAATCTTAATAAATTTTCAGATCAGCATGATTTTTTTACATGAAGTGTATGATGGGTACAAGAAAAGTGCCAATATTATTAAGTATTTTATTTAAAATGTTATCTTAACAATTTACCAGTTTTTTTTTAAACGTTTTAGTACAACATTAATTTTTAAAAAATTAAGACACGTATAGAAAATAATATGCTTAAAGTTCTAAAGTGTACTTTTTTTACGTAAAGAAAAAAAAGGGATTTTTTTGGTTGGTTTTTTCTCCCCAAAAAAATCCGTGCATTAAGGGGTTAAAGAAGATAAAAAATTGATATTGACTCAACCTAGAAGTTCTATTTCTGATACATATCTTCAACATATAAGATTGTTACATTAAATAGTAAAAAATGATTAGACTGAATGTACACTCCAAGGAATACATATGTTACCTGATATCATTTGGAGAACCCTTGGAAAAGTCTTCATTCCTAATTTGTCGTAGCCACCAATCCAGTTGAAACCACAGGCAGCCTCATGGGATAGGAGGGCAGCTAGAATCCTCCTTGTCACCTCATCGCAGTCCCTGCCGCCGAAATTTCTCAAATTTTTAACCTAAAAATACCAGTATATAACTATGAAATTCAAAAGCACATAAAATACATGAGAATATTATACTGCTTAGCAAGTTAAGAAAAGGAAAACAAAATACAGTATACTCTGTATATCTCAAATTGGAAGGTATTTAAAAAAAAATCTAGTTTTCGAGATAATAAGTTCAGAACTAAACCTAAAAAGTGGGAAAATCTATTGTAAAATATCACTCTTAAAAGTAGTCATGAAACATAAGAATAACTACTAATAATTCAATAAATTTTTAAATTACTTTAATGGTGATGCTTTGTGAAATTAATATATTTTCCTTACATAAAAAACACAAGAACTAGATAAGAATAACGACATGACAGATCTGACCAATGTCACGAATTCCGTAATGTCTTTATATAACTGGTACAGATGTAAGACCAAAAATTAAAAATTTACATAAATATTAATAACATTGTTTACATCTCTGATGAAATTTCTCTTCAATTTTTTTCATTTATTTAGTTCTTTTCTTTAAGCTAAAAATATTTGTTAAATACTCCATTCCTACGCCTAGGCCTAAAAAAGGGCAAGGTGCTTCCTCACAGACAAGGGTACACCGAGTTTATAAAGATATCTTAATTAACACCGTAAATATTTAACAAAATATGTACTATTATCTAATAGCTGAATTCGATTCTTAACGACTGTAAAATTACCATCCTATACCTACTATTTTACATGTATATTTCAAAAAGTAGTTCTCCCCCATTATCAAAATGAGAAAAATTTGTAGCTTACGAAAAAAAAAAAAAAAAAAAAATGCTAATAGAAAATCATAGTGCAAACTTTAAAAAAAAATGTTAAACTTGAGGGCTTTTTCTATAATTTAAACTAAATATTATGAAAAAAAATAAATATTTAAAAGTACATTTTTAAAAAAAATATATGCATTTCAAAAATTTTTTAAAATCTATTAATAAACTTATTTATACCAAAAAAACTTTTAAAAATTTAACCAGTTGAGAAAAATCCTAACAAAGTAAATATTTGTAATGGTATCAGAATCAAACCTATTAACACGAATAATTTTAAAAGTGTGTAATTATCATTTACACATTTAATTTTTTAAAAGGAATATTATCAGATAGTGTCATCAATGGGAAGTGAGGACGGTTGGCCCTTCTCGATGAGTTACACTGCATACTACAAGCATTTCAGTGATTTGTTTGGAAGCAATCGTAACTTGTTTGTCAATAGAAAACCAGTTGAATTTGGAGCACGTCCGCTACTCGTAAAGTTAAGTTGATAAGCACTGAGCTACAGTAAAAATTTTAGTACTTCAACTAGTTGGAAAATAGTAGAAATTTCAATTGCAAGTTACCATTGTTACAAACATGAAAGCAAGTTAATTCAATTAATAATAATAAACACATTAAGTTATAAAACTTACAGAAATTCGTGGAGGACTGGCACAGGTTTACGCTAAAAGGAAAAAAAAAAAGGTCTTACTTTTATGTGAATATTAACTTGAGATATACTGTCAAAATATTTTTTGGTTAACTTTAAGCAAAAATTTAAAAAGCATTACACAATGGACATCCAGAAAGATTAAATAAAAATTAGAATAATATTTTATAGAAATTAAAATGAAAAAAAATAACTTGTAGGCCAGGAACTTTTACTAACAGAATTGTCAACAATAAAATAACAAAAGCTTTAAGTTCGGCTCTAGGATCACACAATTCACAATATAAGGTTAGCCTTGAAAATCTTTCAGAGTAAATTGAAATTTTTTATTTCCACTAAAAGATTCTCTGCAAAACATTATTGTAAATTTAGCTTTCGGTGAATCTGAAGCTTTTCTTATTTGCATGAACTTACTGTTTTTAAAATCTTATACAATTTTTCTCTTGGTCCCAAAGACTGGTGCATAAGTGAGAATTCACTGTACTTTATAAATGAATTTGCTTAATAAATTAAAATGTCCCTAAATCCTAATCCTTCTTTAAAATCATAATTAAAATACTACTTCTCAAAATAATATTAAATTATTTATGCACATCAAATATTCTGCAGATGATAAAAAAATAAGTTAATTGGTAAATCATTTCAACTATTAAAAATTTGTCTATATCAGTGGAATTGGTTGGTAACAGTTGCTTTTCTTAATTTAATTGATTTAAAATAGAACAGTTTCACATAAAAGTGGTTTTTTTAATTTAATTTATTTTGAAGAAAACTCTTCCAATTTATTATAATCAAATTTTTGTCTTTTCTATATGGTTTGCCCCCTTACAATCATTTAAAATACTTGCATTTAAACCCTGACTGTGCTGCGGTCAGATTGACAGGTAAACAACAACTATTTTGCTCAAGCCAAAACAGATTATGTAAATAAAATAAGAAAATTTTCAGTAAAAAAAGCTGCTAGATTTCTTCGTTCGTTTCTTCGTTTCAGACTAACTTGTAAATTCACTATTAAATTAGTGTTCAATGCAATTTAATATTAAAGCATATTGTGTCTAATAAACTAATAATTATATCAGTCTAGCACTTTTATACAAAACTCAATATAAGGATTTGATATTTAGTTAAACAAAAAAAAAAAAAAATGCCTTTTAGTGATAAAATGACTAAAATCAGCTTTCAGTGATTTGTTTGAAAACAATCGTAACTTGTTTGTCTATAGGATCACAAAATATGAGGTTAGCATTAAAAATCTTTCAAGGAGTTAATTGAAATTTTTAAATTTCCACTAAAAGATTCTCAGCAAAAAATTATTATAAATTTAGTTTTCAGTGATTCGGAAGTAGTTATTTTGATCGCAATCTACCAATATGAGAGCAAATTCATTAAATTACTAATAATAAACACAGTAGGTAATAAGAAAACTCATAGAAATTCACGGAGAACTGTCACAGGTTTTCCAACATTTTCAAAGCTAATAGTTGCTGTAGTTCATTTACGTCGCAATAGAGCTGGACAACAGGCTATTGGCAACGGTCTGGGAAATATCCCAGGATGATCCGAAGACATGCCATCACAATTTTGATCCTCTGAAGAGAGGATGGCACCCCCGCTTTGGTAGCCCGACAACTTGAACACGAAGTCGAGCACTTTACAGTAGAACAGTTTAACGAAGACCAATACCGCACACCCTCGGTCCCTACGCAGACTGATCCAAGTGATCACCCACCCGCACACTGACCACAGCCAGTGATGCTCGACTTCGATGATCTGCTGGGAACCGTCTTAACGATCAGTTCACCATGGAACTCAAAGCTAATAGAAAAAGAGTTGTTTGTTATTTTTATTGATTATTAATTTAGTTTTCATATTGTATTGAACTTTTATATATTTTTGTAATCCCTATAAAAATTGTGCTTTTTTTTTAATATGAATATTAATTTGTTATTCACAATAAAAACATTATTCACTTAACTTTTAACAAAAATTGTGAAGTAACTTAACATTGATTTCAAATAATAAAAGAATTTCGTAATATTTATTTTTGTGTAAGTGGGGTTAGACAATATACAATTAAGACTGAGCACCTGTATGCTAAAAAACCTTCCATAATCTATATCTTTTAAAAAATTTTTTAAGTTGTTAAACAATTCACAGCATGATTCTGCATAGTTATTTTTTGTATTAACATGTAAAAAAAATAAATTTCATCTTAATTTTAACTATTTAATATAAATTATTAGACCTTTACCTATTTTTACACTTTAAGTTAGCTTAAAGATTTCCTTAAAATTAAATACAGAAAGCATTTTTAACATTACTGTACTAACAGCAATTAGTTAACTAAATTCTAAATATTATTTAACTTAAAAAAATAAGTTTTAATGAAAATTCTTAATTATGATATAAACATATTTTCATAATATACTTAGCTAAACCTGATTTATATCATATGTTACAACAGATTATGAATTACACTTAAAGCGTCATCGCACAACAGAACTTATATTTGCTTTTGGCGTGCTACTGCTCGGTTGTTGCCAAATATTTGGCGGCGAACTTGGTGTTAATAAAACATTTGTCTGTAACTTTTCATTGAATTAACTTTAAAAATTGTTTATATTCTATCTTAGAAAGGTGTTAATTATGATGTATAAGTTGAATAAAGATGATTACCTATCTAAAACATAATGCTAAAACAGCACTTCAAACCCGGTTCCTTGTAAACGATCCTTTTCGTTCTGCACGTCGTAAACATATTGAACAATAGTAAATCAAAAATGATTAAAATAATAACTTCAATATAATCAAAAAAAATAAAACCTTACCTTTTTTGAAAATTAAAAGAATCTTTTAACAACACAAGATCAATGTCACCATCTATCATCATCGTGCTTCACTACGTAAACATAGAATTCACAGTTACAGTTACTCGCTCGAAAGCTTCACTGGTGGCTGCAGACAGCTTTAATTCGCTGACCCAGTGTAGGTTCAGACTGACGGGATAATGCGTTTTGTGAAGTACGGCCCCAGCTCTTCCTATAATGTTGGCAAAAGTTCAGGGGGTTGCCCAGCAATCAACCCAGCGGACAGTAATATGCACCGTCACTTTTCAATCAGTACCAGCAGTTATTTTGCCGATGGCCAGAACTTATGTTTTTGTTGGGATATCTTTTGTCATATTCCTGGCAATGGCATTATTTTTGATTGAAACAAAACAGAAAAACCGCATTTAAAATATAAATAAATAAATAACACATATTTAAATATAACAAATAAATAATATATATAAGTAAAATATATTGGGTTGTTTGGGAAGTAATTTTTTTTTAGGAAAATGAAAGGCGATTTTCTTATCGGGAATAAATATTTTATTGAATCATACATTGTCCATTCTGGTCCAATATCTTTTGTCATCTTCCTGCCAGTAGCAAGATTCCACGCACATAAATTGTTTGTCCTTTGCTGGCAAAAAATTGATCCAGATGATTTTTGACCTCCTTATTTACAGTAAAATTTTACAGTCTAAAACATTTTGTAGAGACTAAAATACAGGACAGAATCAATCGAACGTTTTCTTAAGCAAGCCTTGTTATATCAGCTGTGAAAAAATATAATAAGTCCTTTGTTTGGAAAAATCGAACTTACTTTCCGAACAACCCAATATAAATGAAATAAATAAATAAAAATAAATTAATAAATAAATGAAAATATAAAGAGAGAGGGCTTTTAATTGTGAGGTTGCCTCCTGACTATATGACTCAATGCGATTGTGTGTTTCCTTCTTATCCATATTTGCCACTTCGTCACTGCCTAAGAATTTAGAATGATCTTTGACATGCGTCTCTCACCTTTGTGACAGAGATATGCTCTCTCCACTATTATTACTATTCTGAGTATGAAATTCTTTGGTAGTTAGTTTATTTAAGATATTGACCTTGGGCGATCTTCACTGGTCGTAGTAATTAATATATAAGCCTTTCTTTCAGAAAAATTCACGCATGAACTTCTAAGTCTTATAAATTTTAAAGGTTGTTTTGTTAATTAAGTTCTAAGCTTGAACATAGATATAATAAAGGATCAAATAACTCTTCTTGGAAGTCTTTAAGTGAAGATTTTTGATTTAAACTCTTGAGCATGACTGATAAAATGTGTTCTCAAAAATATTTATTTTTCGTTTAATTAAGTTTTTAGTTCTTAGAATTTTATCATTATTCTTTATTACTTTAATTTATAATTAGATTATTAATCGTCACATCAAAGAAAATTATTATTTTGATTTCGTTATTTGTCTGAGAATAAGTTGTTTCATTGAATTTTTATTTATTTATTTTTTTGTTTTGCTTGAAATTTCTAGGATAATATTGCAAATATTTAGAAAAGTATATCGTTAAACTGTTATTAAATATATATATAAAGCTATCTGAGTTGTTAATTAAAGCAATTTTAAAACTAGACAGTTTGTCTTATTACATAAATAATGTAAATATTTTCTGATTGATTGCCAAAAGAAAAACGTCTCTAATAAAAAGAGTTATACACACATTAAAGCTATTTTATTTCCTCAAAATACATCATTATGGAAAATATGCGCATAAAAGTTTAAGAATCATCATAACTTTCTGAGTTTTGTAAACCGCAAAACAAACAAATATTCAATTCTCCACTAGAACCATTAAGTAATAATTGGCATGTCTTTTTATGAAATTGATTTTTCTTTAAAATTGATTTACCGGATTATTAAATTATCCATTTTATCGTATGAAGACAATTTTCACATTTGTGTGAAACTAGGGACCATAATCTTCGCCTGGAAAAAAATTCAAAATTTTTAAAAAAATTCCATTTCATTCCTTAAAAATTCCATTTTTATAGTTATTCAAGTATATAAGTAAGTAATTTTAAATTTTGTCGAATTTTTGGCACAATCATCTCAAATTTTAAATTTTTTTTTTTGCATCCGATAAAGAAAAATTAAACTGATTTTTCCAAAAATTATTTTCAATCACTTTTATTGCATTACTCGATATTTGAAAAGTAATATGAAATATTAAAAATCCAAAAACGAAATTCACATATTAGATTTTTTCACGAAATAATCAAGAAACTGATTAAAATCGATTTGCAACTTATTGAGATAATTATGCCACTATCTCAGAAAATCGTTTTCGCAGAAATTCGCAATAGCATCAGCCAAATTCTCATTTTTTTTCATTATGGCAACTTGTTTAAAATGAGTAAATAAATAATATCTTAAAAATTATAGATAATTATAAAGACTATTTAATTGAGTTATATTAAAACCATAAGTAATTTATCCGCTTCCTACTGGCCTTAAAAGTTTAATTAGTATTTGTAATGTAAATTATTTGAAAAAGCTATGAATAATTTTCTCATTTTACCCACAATCTAGGAAATATGGTCTAAATAGTTTGGTCTGGACAGCCGTCCGAAATTTAGACCTCTTAATGTCATTTTATTTTTTGCATATTTCACCATCTCTCGAAAAATTTTTAAGCGAATTTAGCAATTTTAATTTCTATTTTTAAACTTATTCATTCAAACACGATCCCATGTAGAAAAATAATTTTAAGTAAATATTATTTTTTATATTTTTAATTAATAGTAGTCAAAAAATTTAGAATTGCTAGGTGTATAATTTTTTACATCATTTTAAAGAACGTAATTTTGCATGTCAAAATACAAAATTTCAGCGAAATGGGTTGAATACTTCCCGAGAAAAAGAATTTTAAAGGTACGTCTTTTTTGAAATTTAATTTCTCACAAAATAATCAATTAATTTCGTTCAAATTTTGCATTTTGTCAAGTAAAGTCATTCTTTAATATGATGTTAAATATTATGCACCTTAAAATTCAAAATTTTTTCGACTTTTGTGTCTGATTTCTTAGCTTAAAATATCGTTTGCTCTAATTAATTAGCATATTTGAAGTCATCCCCTTGAGCCATTAAGATTGAGTCCTAGAACGCGAAGACCCAATCATTAGATCAAAAGTTATTCAGCGTGGTATATTAATGTAGTTTGCGTTTTGTACACATCGTTTTGATAATATTTTAAAGGTCTGTTAAGGAATGAATTAAATACAACCAGCATTTTTTTTATTCTGATTTTTAATTTTAAATCTCCAAAAGTTTGCTTTATACTTTCTTTTTTTGCGAAAAACTGTCAGGAAATATTTCAAAATACAAATAATGTAATTAAATAAATTTGTTTCTTAAAATTAAAATAATATTTCAACTCATAATGAAAATCGTTAGCAAAACTCGAATGTAAATAGAATTTTTCCTTAGTGATTTTTAGTTTTTGATAATATCTTTGTAGTAGTATGCTTAGTAGGGTATTTAATTCTTGCATGTCATTGTGTATTTGCATATACCTGGATCCTGTTTAGATAATCTCAGATTGTAGTTTAATTATTTGAATTTCGGTGCAATATCTTCTTAAGTGTTTGAACTTTTTAACCTTTTTATTCTCACATACAAATTTTACCACTAGCATGCTGCGTTTTAACACAGCTTTGAATCACGTCTTTATCCTTTGTGTAAATATACTCGAAAGATCGTTGTTTTGTTTATTTATTTTTTCCTTCAAAGAAATTTTATTACTGGCCGTTTATATTTTGGTAGTTTTTTAGAAGTACGTAAATGATTTTTTATTTTTTAAGAATGTTTGCTTTTGTTATTAAAATCACTTTATTACCCTTACAATTCGCGACCTTTTTATTTTAATTAAAAGAAATAAGATTCGTTTATAATGTCTTAAATTTTTCGTATGTATATTTATTCAAAAAAAAAAAAAAAAAAAAAAAAAGAAAGAAAGAAAATTAAATCTGCGGGTATAAATTTAGATCTCTTATAAGAAACCATAAAGATTTCCTTAACTCTGTCAGATATTGCGTTTTATTTATTTATTAATTATTATCATTAATTTTTTTTTTTAAAGTTACGAATAACATAATAGTGTGCACGATATGCAAGTTGTTCTTTAAAAAAATTAAAAGCAATGATACTGTTAAAAAATTAAAGGTATTCGCTGAAAGAATATTACCCTTAAAAATTTATAAGATTTGTATACAAAATTCTCTTCAATTTTTTAAACATGAGAATTGGCTATTTCATTACTGATAAGAATTAAGGAAATCAATTTTCACGAATTATAATTATGAAAATGCTAAATTTGTACACAGAATTTATTTGGAATTTTTAAAATCTTTTCAAGTACTGGAAAAAATAATAATTGCTGCTACAGAATTATACTAGTTAGGTTTAGTCGCAATTAGAACAAAATTAAAATTGGGTTAACTTAAGTATAACCCATGTGACTAAGCAAAGGTTTAATTTTAAATCGGTAGAAAATTGTCTAAACAAAAACAAAAAGAAAATTGTCTAAACATTTAACAAAATATTAAATAAATTTGAAGTTTATTTAAAATTATCAAAACATTACGCTCAGTATTAAATATAGTATTTTATAAGAATAATGAACTACTATAAAATACAACCAAGGTGTCTTTTATCCTTCTCAACTTTAATATTCTTTACATCATTGATGTCAATGTTACTTTAGCTGTTTGCAATGCAGACGAAGTCTTGTAAATTATGCGAGTTTTGAGTTTTTTAAACATAGGTAATTAAATGTCACAACTCTAAATTTTTTTATTTTATTATTATTATTTTAAAGTTACGACTAAGAACAAGGCCGAAACCAAGCGACTTTACGATGCAGAATTAATTGCAATTAGGTTTCTTATTTTAAATCATGATTCTTTTCATAAAATGTTGTTAAAGTATTTGTTAAGACAATGACGAATACATTAATGTTATTAAACGGGATATTGTATTAACTAATTTTGTGTTCGTTAATATTCGGTGTTTATGTATTGGTTATACTTTATACTTTATAATTCGAATATTACTATTGATGGCAACATCCTTATAGAAGCGAGATTATTGTTCCATTTATACTTTTCCTTGAAGCATGTAATAAATTTTTATGCTTGCTGTAAGGGCTTGGAGTGGTCACGAAATAAAGTGCTAACGCAGAATCCTTTTGTTTAGTTAGACCACATTAATCATACTTTAACAACCAATTATTTTTATCTTTTAATACCTACAATATAACTTTTAAGAGTTAAAAAGAAAAAATTTGCTGGAAATCAATTTGTTCAAGAAACACGCTGGTGAGTGTAAAAATATCATAATTTATTATTGATAAGTTTGAAGTCCGGTTTAGTTAGGGTGATTTTAATTCTACCAACTTCGTTAGCGTTGAATAAGTAATTATAATATATCTTTCATGGCGACGTTTTGAAGTCGATTTTTCAGTACTTGTTTTTAAATAATGATTAATGGGAATTATTTATAATCGATGCATTGGGGTTAGTTTAGGATTTTTTTAGTGAAATTAAATAAAAATATTACTGTAAATTTTTATATGCTGTGTTTTGGTTGCATTTACAATTAATAATACCGTTAGCAACCACGATTGTCGCATGCTTAATTTGTAAAAATGCCATTATACCACATTATAAAGCCAATATTCCTCATTTTAAATAATGCTGCACGTTGTTTTTTTTTTTTTTTTTTTTTTTTTTTTTTTTTTTTTTTTATTATTATTTTTAAATTTTGATCTAGGGGCAAATTTGAAAATTTGAACTAGAAGGTGGTGCAAAAAATAACTAAATTTTTTTTTTAAATGCATGTTTGGTAAATGAAACAGGAAATCTGCGTCAAATTAAAATTCCGATTTTTATCATAAAATGCACTAAACGTCATCTGACATGACTCTGCAAAATTGATCCTGAACTCATCTCTTATGGATGGTGTTTTCAGTAGAAATGTAAACAATAACAATCTCGAGCTGTATGCCTGCTCTAGTTCCGGTTAGAAAGTTTGCAGCTGCTTACTACATGTTATTCTGCGAGGCGATATTTTCAAACGGATAATTTTCTTTTCAATAAGAGAAATAAATTAGATAATTTCTGAGCTTAAATCTGCCGTATTTCATAAGATATTAATGTTATTATGTAATTCTGGTGAGTTTAAAGTGAAAATGTTTTTTAGTTATTTAGAGATATATTTTTAAAAAAAATTGACATGGTTGCTAGATTTTGAATAACTCGCTTTTTTGGCAGTCTTGATTTGGCCTCTTTCCATTTGTTTATTACTGTTTGCTCCTGTTGCAAGCTGTTCACCATCTTACGTTAGCGTTAGCATATTGTTCGAGGAGCAAGATTAAGTTTAGTAATAAGTATTCAAATACCACGTTTGCAAAAATCTCAACACAATGATCACGTTGTGAGCCAAATGGCTTTAAAATACACCGGAAACAGTAACCCGGAAGTATACGCGGCCGACAGCGCTCCCTAATGTCGAAAACACCATCCATAGAAACGAAACAATCTCATACCGGCTTCAGGCGTGATAATTTCGCAGGCTCATTTCATGCGCATTTTCATGCAGGCTTATAAAGAATTTTTCATGCAACTATTTTATGTTTCATCCAATATTTTATTTCCTTCAGGTTTTTGCTTTGACGGAAGTAGTGATGGAATTTTTTAATAATTTTTTATTTATTGAGTTTCTAACGGTAAAGTGGCAACTGGTAATTTTGCACCTTACCTGTATGGAATAATTCCCCGATCAGATTCGTAGTCCTCGTCTCCAATCTCTTATAAAAATGAGACGAGTAATTTAAAGTAGTTTACGGACTAAGTGTTGGTGTTAAAAATAGTTTTTACTCCCGTTTTGTTTTTCGTTTTTCTTTCTCATTTTTTTCTGTGGTGATAAAAATTTTTAATGACTTTTTTCTTATTTAGTCATCCAGAGAACGACTGGCGACCGCCAAATCGTGATAGTTTTTTTTTCTTTTTAAGAAAAAAAAAATCTGTGGTCCTCTGATTATTTCGCTCAACAAAAATGAGCCTCTTTGTTGTAACACCTGAAAGTTTTTCTCAAAACCTGTAAAGATTTATATAATTTAAGATCTTAATTGTAGAACATATCGCGTTTAATCCTGAAAATAATCAAAATTTTGTGTTAAAAACCAAGTTGTAAAATGTTGAATCGTAATTTTTTCTGTGAAGTTTTTAAATAAGGCAGTTATTATCAGGGAAAAATTCTTTGTAAATATTTTCCTATTGTTAATGTATTTGTTAAAGCTAATGTTCCTAATTTTGCAGGAAAAAAAAAACCTTTAGCTTAGAGACTACCAAGCAGGTAGGATCTTCTCCTTAAGGGAGAAATTGTACAGTTTCTAGGGAAAAAGAGGTCAATTTTACAAAGCAAAAACTGATTTACTGATCTGAAAAAGCTCTTGAAAATAATTTCTTGGGGAAAAAATAACCCGAAAGGAAATATATGCATTAGAAATAAATTAAAAAGAATTTATTTTGTTGCTCATTTTAATGTCCCTAAGAGAAATGACTAAAATTTCAAACATCTCCTTTTGTCTTTTCATAAATTCAAATATCAATAATTTTGGAGAAAAAAATGTCATATTTTTTTTTTTTCTTCCAGACTCCGATATTTCATTTCAACTTTCTATTATATTAACTATATGTTCTATTTTATTTAGCCATTAAATATTTAGTTTTATGTTAACATTTAAAATAGTATTCGAGGTTTTCTACTATTACTATCAAATTTTATTCAACTTTTTTAATTTTAGCGTAATTAGTTTTAGTTTAATTAATTTTTAAATCTAATTAATTTTTGTATTGCTATTTAAAAATATCCAAAATATAAATAATTCCATTTTTATGTTTTCGGATTCGATATGGGAGACTTCTTTTAGCAATGTTATAAGGGAGCCTGAAAAAAACATTGAGAACCCTTTTTCCAGATCTTGTTTTTTTTTTTTTTTTTTTTTTTTACATCTCCTTTATCGATGCAAGTATAATATTATTTTCGACTTGGAAAAATGATACAACTCCCCCTGTAGGTACTCCTGCACTATGAAAGATGCAATTTATGATTAAAAATCTAATATATTTCTTAATATATGTGTAAATATTAATTTAAAATAATAATTAGTTAAAAATAATTTTAACTATTACAATGATGCTAAATGTTTTATTCTTTAAGTTCAGCATCCTTTTAATCTGTGTAATTTTTAAAAGAGGATTGAAAAAACCTAAAAGAAAAGAGCGACGATGTGGCATCCGGTTCCGCGAAAGGATCCATTTTTAGCTTCTTAAATAAAATACGAAAATGGAAAGCGCGAATAACAACGCGCTGTTTTGTGAGGTCGAAATTTTGTTTCTCCAGGTGAGAATTTTGAACATGGATGTGCCACGCATTTCATCCCTCCCTCTGATTTTTTTTTTTTTTTTTTTCTTTTCAACAACGCACAAAATAATAAATGGAGTGAAACTGTCGCTGCCATTTTATTTAGTTCTTGCTTTAATTTTTTTTGTTTTTTTTTTCGTTTTCTTATTTCTGTTTATCTTAAGAGTGATCTCATTTTATAGTTTGATTGATAATAATTGATTGCACTGAAGTGTTTAATTAATTTGAATTCATATTTGATGGATTTTTTTACGTCATAATTAAAGTTGCTATTAAGCTTTATTATTTTAATTAAAATTTTTATCCTTCATTAATATGTTTTTATTCCCTTATCATTATTTTGCTGTTAAATCTTTATTTTTTCTATTCTTTTATTTATTATTATTATTTTTTTGTTGTTGTATGATTTGACTAATAATAGCTGTTGCACAATATCGCTAAGTACAATCTAAATGTTATTTTGAAGTTTCATTCCGGGATTATTTGTTATTTTATTTTAAGAAGTAGTTTTGTGTAGAATATAACTTTTTTTTCATTCTTTATTCCGAATGATTTCATTTTTTATGTATATTTAATTAATACTAAGTATATTCTTGTAGAAAAGTGTAACTAGTTAGTTACTTGCTGTGCAGATATTATTTTTAGAATAATATGTACAATATGTACAGTGAGATTTTAAAAAAGTAGAGAAGGGAAATAAAAAAGCAATTAATGTTGCCCAGTATCCATCCAATAATGAAACAAAATAAAACTTGCGAAAATACCAAAAATACATTAACGGTAGTGTTTGCAGCAAATTTTACATGTAAAATTATGTGAAGAATCCCGTTCGTCTACAATACTAACATCATCTATAATATTTTTGACACATTTATTTTAATTCTTAATAACTTTTAATCGGCACAACTAAGGTTCTAACAAAAATTTCTGCTGCTGCCAATACGAAACCTAAATTCCTTAATCTATTTCATACAGCTACAGAGATGCCAAATGCTCCGCTTTCTGCGAAATATTTTTTGAAGTGGTTGAGTGTTAAGTAATATAACTGCTGAATTTTGCATAATTTCAGAAACATTTTAAAACCAAACCAATACCTGATTGAAACAAAGCGGCATTTTGAATAAATATATAGATTATTTATAGGTTGTGGTCGGGAATTTTTTTTTTAATGTATTAAATAATGAATAAAATATTTTGAAATACAATTTGTTACCACTGGAAAGGTGTTTTTCAGAAAGCGCGGTAAATTGGCGTCTCAGCAGCTATACTATACAGTTATTTTTGAAGTTGCTTTTTATAATGAAAATGACAATAATCCGCAGCGAATTTTATCTGTAAAATCTTGTGAATAAAACTAGAATTTCAATTTTTCTGCAATACTGCTACATCGTCTTCAATATTTTTGAGTAATATATTTTCTGAGATTACACTGTTAGAATTTTCATAATGAAATATTGGTAAAATAACCGGCAGCAGTCTGTCCATCCAATAAACCGTAAAGTTTACCGTAAAGAATATTTTTTACCTTATGGTTTTGAAACCGCTTACAACTAGCATGTTATTAAAACCGTAAATTTAACTGGACATTGGATATAGTTTAGCATCTTAGATTAATTAGTTTTGGAGATAAGGTTCTGCCATCTATCCGTAAACGAGACCACATTCTAATAGCCCGGGGTCACAAATGTCGGTCATAAGATTGATAAATTAGCTCTCTTGACCATTATATGTATCCATCTCCAAGGAACTAAGTATTTTCATTTGGTAGACCTTGTTGATGAGATAAAATTCTGATTGTTTAACCCTATTAGGTGAAAGCAGTTAATAAACGGTGATTCTCACAGTTAACAGTTCGAATAACATCTTATTTATGGTTATTTGACTGTTTTGTTTAAACAACAAATAAATAAATTGTTACTTAACAATTTTGAGAAAGTTTTAACAGTGTACTGATGTTATTAAGTTACTTTTTATCGTGAAAACGTCAATGGTCGAAACGAATTTTATCTGTAGAAACTTGTGAGGATAGTGTTAATTTCCGTTGTAAACTCAGATTATAGACTTCCATCCGGAATTATTAAAAAGTCAAGAACTTCCTTAAATAGCAACAGAAAATAACAATAAAAAGAATGAACTAGAAAGTTTTAGTTTTACTTTCGCTTTTCAATTTTAAAGAGTGTTTTCAAAATTTAGATTACAAATTCGAACCCAAATTTAAGGTATATACTGTAATTTATTATATATCCGCGTATTTTGTTGAATAGCTTTTCCTGTCTTATTCTTAAATACAACGATACTCTCAATTTTTCAACTATAGTTACTTGTTGCAATATTGTAAATTCAGTAGTTGTCAGCAGAACGCAATTTTGCACGTTATCTTATTAGTCTATATAGGGTACCATATATATGTAGTATGTACGATGTTGTGTACCGTATATATGTACGATTGCTATAAATAGCAATCTTACGTCATTTTATGAAAAAGACATATTCGTGATTCTATCATACCAAAATTATAGTCCTTGTACAGTGCACAAAAAAAAAAAAAAAAAAAAAAAAAAAAAAAAAAAAAACGGACCAGCCTGAATTACTTTTGTTCTAATGATCGGATCTTCATATTCTAGGATTCAATCTTAATGATTCGAGGGTGTTACATCAAATATGCTAATTAATTAGAGCAGACTATATTTTAAGTTTAAAAAACAGACACAAAAACGTACTTTCTCTGAATAAGTCCAGGGCTAAAGAGAATAGAAGGGCTAGTTCACTCCGCTCTTAGAGCTGAAGCTACGATTTCACTCCTCATGACGTAACTGTGTCCACAGATCTCGGTGATCGCAAGCAAAGATATTATGATAACTTTGCATATTTCTCTTTGTAAAAATAAGTTAAGACTTTTTCTGGTTATTAGCTTTCAAACTTTACGTAATTAACACATTATTTCCGTTCATAAACATAGTTCAAAAAGTCTTTCTTGGCCATTATATTAAAAAAAATACCATTTTAAACTTATAAAAATATTTTACTAGTTAGCGAAAATGACACTATAAATACTTTATTTTAAAATGTTCTGTTTTAACTTTAATTATTAAGAAAAATGAAAGCATATATCGACACTTTTTTATCTACATATTCTTTTGTAGCAATAAGTTGAGTTAAATTTAGAATCCCTGATTTTAAAATATGCCGTTAATAGCTATTTGTTCATACTTAATCATTAGGAAACATCAACCTTAAACGCTAATTACTGAAACAAAATAATAATTTAGGTTCATAATGACATTAGAAATTTTACAATTGTTTATAGATATTTAAATTTAAGATGATATAATTTATAGATATTTAAATTTAAGAGAATATAATTTTTTAAAAAAATCATAAATATTTAGAATAACTACATTAAAAAATATGTTATGAAATTAGGAGAATTTCAACTATACACTATATATTTTATTTATACTTTTTACTTACGTTTTAATTTTCTTCGACTTTATCCATTTTTTAGTTTTTTTCACCTGCCTTTCTTTTTGAAGTAACGAGGCGGTTTCTTTTTAGATAAGGAAATTTTATAAAAGTTCTTAACGATAGAAAAAACGTATTGCTGTTTTATATTAACTGAGTAATTTCGGAATCCATTCTTTACATAGTTGTTCATTTACTTTAGGGAACTCGCGGAAAATTATATTTTTACCTTTCGTTTTTCCATCAGAATTTTTGCAAGTTGCAATCGCGCAAACTGGCATTTCGTTAATAGTTTAAATTTTTTGTAAATTGACTGCAAAAACTGAGGAAAGTCATTATAGAAAATAACAAATGTCTTAGAATATGTCACAAAAAGAAATGCTCCAATATTAGTTAGAGCTAGTAAGGCCGAACGCTCTGTTCTTGGAGTAAAAGTGCGAGCTTTGCGCCAAAGTGACGTCACTAGAGAAAATCGGAGGATTGGCGCGGCGAGAGTTTCTTCAAAGGAGTGAACCAGCCCTTCTATTCTCTTTAGCCCTGGAATAAGTCTACCTTTTTTACGACGGAGTTTTATTTCTGACCCCCAGAATATAGGGGGTAGGCCCAATCGGGAAAATATGGTCCGAACACTTTAGCCAGAAGGGTGGTACAAAGTTCGGTCCTTTTAATGTTAATTTTACGTTTTGCATATTACACCATATATCGAGAACTTTTTAGGCGAGTTATAAATTAAAATTGCATTCTTTTTAAAAATTGATTAAAAATTTTGGACACCTTATAATTTAAATTTTTTTCACTATTATTAAATAAAATAATAAAATATAATTATTATTTACTGAAAGTTACATTTTGCACGGTATTATCTATAGATAAACGAATTTTTTAATTATGCGTAAAAAGTTTTCAATTAGCTTAAAGGGTTCTCTAGACATTCTGAAACTCGCTAAAAGTAAAACTAACATTAAGGGCTCTAAACGTAGGACTGCTCTTCTGGCCAAACTATTAGGACCGTATTTCCCAGATTGCGGCTACTCCCTATATTTTGGGGGTCAGTGATCCGAGCCCGTGAAAAAACAAGTATGTTTCTTATAACAAAGTACGTTTTTGCGTCTGATTTGTAACTTAAAATATCGCCTACACTAATTAATTAGCATGTTTGAAGTCCCCTCTTTGAACGATTGAGACCTAGAACGTGAAGATCCGATCATTAGATCAAAAGTTATTCTGGGTGGTTCGTTTTTTTATTTTACCCACTGTACATATTTCAATAGTATTGTGTGTGTTCTCGTTGTATTTCTTTTTTACGGATAAGTTTTAACTTGATCAGAAATTAGTTTGTAAAAGATGTGCAAGTGCAAATCAGTGCTCCCATATTGCATTGAATTTCTCTTCTTGTTTATCTTAAGAAAATATCAAATTCATATATCTGATTATAAAATTAAACATTTCATGCAATGATGAGATATTGTAGTATGCATATTAAATAGAATTTGGCTATGCATATTAAATAATAGAATTTGCTATGCTTATTAAATAGAATTTGCTAATTACATTATGAAACTGGGCGGCGTAAAAATAAATAACTGCAAGATCTTCAATTATAAAAAACAGGAAATAGAATAAGTGAAAGAAAAAGCACTTACTAAAAAGAATCTTAAGACTATAGTAGTAATAATAATAGTAAAAACTCGAAGAGTCTAGCCAAAAGAAAATAGATAAAAAGAATGGTTATTAGAAAGGCTTGGTCCATTAAGGGCTTGTCGCCACGAAGATTTGGATGGCTTTATAACTTTGAAGTTCATAATTAATTTTTGGATAGTTTGTATTTATTAATTGGCATGCGTGAAAAGATGTCTAACATAATTGATTTCACAATTTTTCTTTTCCAAGTGAAAACCTATTAATTTAAAAGTTGTTTGCACAGTCGATTTTCTTTTTATTATTATTATAAAAAACATAAAGGAATTTAATAGTTTCAATAGAGAATTTCATAGATTTGTTGCAACAATCTTATTAAAATTTTAATTTAAGTTTTGTGTTAGCGATTTTGTTGACGTAAATTAATAGTCTTTTTTAATTAAGTATTCTCAAAATATCTTTAAATCTTCCATCATATTAATGTTTGTACCGCAATTTCGTTTTTAATTGAAGTTGTTTTTGTTTTGTGTTTTAGATTTATTTATAGGGAAAGATTCAGATGCTTGTAATAATAACTAAAAGCAAGTAACGTTTAATATTAATTCAAAGATGTTACAACTTCTGAATGATGGATCATGAGCGCTGGTTTGTTTTACTTTCTCATTTGTATTTTAAATAAATTAAAGAGTCTAATTAAAATCTAGCAATTTCGTTTAAAATTCGTGACATATTTTTGTTATATGGTGCAAATTATTACAATTCCTTTCAACATTTTTCTATTAATAGATAAGATAGCTGATATTTGCTTTTCTGCACGAAGTTGTTTGCTGATTCTTATTTATTAAGCAGTATTGAAACTAATAAAAGTTTATTTAAAAAATAAACCTTGTTCAAAACATTGTTGGGTGGTTTTCTAGGTCTATAAATAATGAGTACAGCTCGTACGTTTCCGCTTCTTTTTAATGTAATTTGAAAGTGAAATTTTATTGTTACATCATTCCTTAAAATTTTTTCTCTCCTCTCAGTATAATTCTTTATTATTTTATTGCAACGGTGAGATTTCAAATTCGAGTCCTCCTCCTCTTTTAATGCTTACACGTATCCTTTTTAGATTCCTTTTGAAAAAGGCATTTTAAGAACATTAAGAGTTGCAAATTACTACTGAATTGGAGAAAAACTTAAAAAAAAAAAAGTTATGGAAATCTAAAGAATTACAATTGATGAAGGTAGGACCGAAGACATCAAAAACTGATTGTTCGAAGAAGCAAAGAGGAATGGAAAGGTTATTTTTAGAACCACCTAGTTTTCCCAGACAATCAAACTGGTTTTGATATTTTTATTCCGATTTCTTCACTAGTGGTTTGAAAGTTTTCAATTGTATTTTTGTCAACCCTCTATTAATTTGCAACCCCTTATGTATGTAATTGTTAACTTTTTTTTTTAGAAGGGTTCTAAAAATTTGTATTAAGAGCGGTCACTACGGAACACCCTGTATACAATTTTTCTTTCAATTTATTTTTCTTGCATGCTAAGTTTAACGTAGAGGTGGGATTTGAACGAAGATATATAATCAATATAGTAGCGCTTTTGAGGTATAATATTTTAAACAAGATATTTAATAGCTATGAAAGATTTTTTTGTAACACATATTATTTATTATGCGTTTTTTTTTTCTTTCTAATATCATTTAAAATTTAAAGTAGCTGTTATTGACTTAACAAATTTAGAATATGGAAAGAAATACTTTCAACAAATATGTTGCGAAAAAATACCACACCTGCCTACGCTGGAGATAATTTTCGCTTCTTTTTTAGTGCATTTTTATCTTGTGCTTGAATGTATTTGATAAACATTTGAAGAAAAAGCGGTACAGCTGTCAGAACTGTCATCATCTCTTCACATTTCTTTTAACTTCTGATATGACCGTTATATTGTTTTTAATCGAATGCTTTATCTTTTTCTTGTGACTCATGCTTTCTTTGCAGTTTCTTTTAAAAATGAACAAATTCCTTATCTTTTAACTCTTTGAGTTTTCATTTTGCTCTTCCTGGTAAAAAATAATTCAGATTGCGTGTCTTTATAATGTAATCTGGAGTTCCGCTTTACAACGGAATGTGAATTTTAAGTTGAGCTGTGTAGTTCTTAAGTTTCTTGTATTAGTTTACTTGAAATTTATTGTTGGTGAAAAAGTGCTTTTCGGTACTCGAGTAGCTTGCAACCATGTTTTAGGATAACGTTCTTAACTAGAATGTTTTATATATATGTATATTTCATTTTTTTTTCCGGGGACATTTCCGTATCTTGATCTGTCGCTCCAGCTACTATCATCATGGATACAAATTTTAAACTTGCAATTTAAAAAATAAAAAAAAAACATGTTGGGGTTTGCTTGGGTATGGCTTGGTTATACCCTTCGAGCAAACCGCAGGGCATAAAGCGTTCGCCTCCTAATGTGGTGTCCTAAGTCTGAATCCCAGCGATGGCTGGTTGATTGGTAGACGGATTATAATCCTCATGGCGTGAGACTGACCGTGGAATATTTCCGCAATTTTTCGTCTTAAAGTAACGCAAATGCTGGGTAGTTCCATCAAAAACTCCTCCAAGAAAGCTAGTTTGTCCCAATGTTTGATCCGTGAGCTTCCTTGTCCTCTGCGTTGGGTTCAGAACTGCAAGACTATGACGTTGAGCATTGATAGTCATAAATCCACTATGAATTAATCAGATGTGTGTCAGCTGTTCAACCTTAGTAAATAAATGAGAGACAGGTAATAAATGCCCCAAAGCCACTTAAATAGTAAAAAATGCGTTTAACCCTTTGCGGGGCTGAAAGTTTTAATAAAAAAATTTAGTCAAAAAGTCAAGAGAACTGTGATCATCGTATGCGTATTCTCAATGAATCCATCTTCTTTATCTTTATATTTTTCAAACTAAAAAATGGTTGATTAAAAATCGCGTTAAGAGATAAAAACTATTACATTATCATTGCTTTATGTTATTATCGAAAACTAGTGGTACAGTTTTTATCCTTCTGCCCTATAGTTTTTATCTCTCTAAAGGGTGTATGCTAAAGACAAAACAAACCCAAATGCCAGATGAAAACAAACTTTATCAAGAGCTTAAAACGATTTACTTTCTGTGTTTTATTTATTTCTTGCAAAGGCATTCGCTAGTACAATAAAGTTAACCCTTTAAGGTTACAAGTCCACACATGAATACAATCATGTATTGAATTTTTTGCCTATAATGATCACGATATACAGTGCAACAATCATGCATTCAAGTTGAATGAATTAAAATGGCATTGATTAATAATATGTAAAACTTCTAATACTAAGCATTTCTACGTCTGTGGGTGGATTTAGTTTTATATTTGAATTTTATAACTTGTTGTCAGATTTTTGGCATGTGCCATTTATTTCATTCTAATACGCACGAAATTGTCTTGAAACATTAAAACTTTTTTTTTTATCTCCGTCTTTTGATTATTAATGACAGAATGCGCATTATTTCGCTCCCCGGTTCTCGTTAAAATATTATGTCTGACCTTGGAGTTCTCCCTTTAGGTTACTTTCTAATAGCGATTATTATAGAATGATGTGAAAACTGTTTTTATAATGATTCGTTATTTAATTCCGCTTTTACCCTTGAAAACGATTTTGTAAATCATTTTCGACTTCCGATTTGCAGTCGTGCAAAAATGTTGAACACGTTGAATGCCATGGGGGTCATCGGTGACCGACGAAGCCAAGATTATTAGAAACACATAATTCGAGTAAATTTTTAATTTTTTTTTTTATATTATTATCGTTACTAAAATGGTTTGAAGAAATTAATGCAATATAGAACCCACAAAAATTGTTTTATTTATATACACAGAGATGCGAACTTGTTCCGGATAGCGAATAAATATTTTCAAGTGGTAGTTTATTAATTGTGATTCTTGGTTTAATTAATTCAGTTTAGTAGATTTTTATCCACTATTTCTAAACAATTCGTAGGCTTATATAATTCACCACTTTTTTCACATATGTCATGCTAAACCTCTTAAAAAACTAGCAAAATCTGTCTAATATTTGCAAATTTAATTTGTAGTTATTTACCGTGTGGCCAGACGGGCAAGCCATGTAAAATTAGCGTGGCATTCAACGTGTTAAATATTAAAAAAAATTTTTAAAGTTGTATTTTAATTCATATATCTCATTATAGTAGCACTTGATTTGTGTGCGTTTATATTATCCTAAAGTTGTTCCTTTAGATTACATTTTAATAGCGATTATTATAGAATGATGCGAAAACTATTTTTATAATCCTTAATGATTTGTTATTTAATTCTACTTCTTCCTCTTTACCCTTGGAAAAATTTAGTAAATCAATTTCGACGTCCGATTTCCAGTAAAGTACAAATAATGAATATTTTAATTTTCTTTTTAGAAGTTATATTTTGATTCTTATGTTTCTCTATGTTTGCAGTTAATTTGTGTGTATACTTATATTGTCCTAAACCAGAGATCTTGAATCTATGTCACGCGTGCCATTTGTTGGCAACTGACTTGTGCTTCACTGGTACGCAAAAGGTTAATATTAATTTTATTCAATTACATTCACTAAAAACAAGATTTCAAAAACAAAAAAAAAAAAAGGATAAAAGACGAGGAAAAAGATTTTACAAAAAACAGGTAACAAAATTAACAGGTATCAAAAGCGGATTTAGAAATCAGTACAATTTTGGGTACCATTATAACATTTTCCAGGACACAAGGGGATTAATGTCCCTGGAGGAGGGGATACTGACTTTTTCTTGGGAAGTATAGTTTGTCTACGGTAGGAACTCCCCCCGCCACAAAGTCTGAGGCCGTCTGCTGCTATGGAAACTAGAATAGCGCATTTCAGGGAGGATTGCTTCTCTTCACTTTAAGGCTAACACAAAAAGGTACCCTTTCTTTCCCCGACCCAAGCCATAACCTATCCGAAACACTGACCCCACACCCCGACTTGAAATAGTTATACTTTGTTACCATAGTTACCGCCACGATCCTGGCAAATGGCTATGGGAGTTCTTACTTTAGACAAACTATACATATGAGTGCGATAAGTTTTAGTCCTTTGATACAGATAGGACACCAGTGTCCCTTTCATATAGTTTTTTTTTTCTTTCTGACGCCTTATTGTAAGCAAAAAAATATTTTGGTACTTTTTAATTATAAAAATTAATCTAATAGTTACTAAGAAAATCTATTAGACTATCAAAATTATATTTGCCTGAAATATAAAACTTAAAAAAAGTAGTTAAAATTTTTTTTTCTCATTCATATTCAAAAATGTATCGATAATTGATTTTGTAAAGTAAACAAATTTCAATGATGATTAATTGTTTCTTTTAGATCTAAGTAACTGCCTATTAATGCAAATTTGAAAAATTATTGTTTGGAAATGAATCGTGTGTGTACGATTTTACCGTTAACACAGAAAAAGACACTGGTGATTTATTCTGTATTTCATAACCATAAATTATAAAAATGCTAAACATAATATTTTTCACTTATTTTGAACTAAATCATATCAAAATAATTATAAAGTATGAAAAATATGTTTGGTAAAAATTCTACGTCAAAGTATTGAAAAGAAAACCGAAATATAGTAAATTTACACTATGTTGTGAATAGGTATTTTCATCAATGAATTAATTCTATATAATCGATTGTAAGAAACCCCCTTGTTTCAGTATATATTAAAGCAAATTAATAACTGAGCTGCAAATACAGCTGCACTTTATAATTCTATAATTTAAAATCAAATGTTTTCAGAATAGTTTTTATAAAAGAAATATAACAAATGGCATTTTGGACACCTGAAAATAATAAATCGTGATTTAATTGGATTCTAATAAAAAAAAATAGCCGTCTTAGTTCTTAACTAACTAACAAAATTAATTCTCACAAATGATAGATGAAAAAAACGGAAGGAAGATGGGATTTTTCTGCTTTAGTGAAACTTTAATCATTAAAATCCTTGAAAATTCTTTCACCGCTGATAAAATTATCTTTCATTCTCATTATATTTAGTTAATATTAATTCCAATCATAATCAATTTATTCCTTATAAATTTTTTCTGTCGGGAAGTTTGAAGACGTCTGTATGTTGTCCATGAAATTAATTCATTTTAATTAAATAAAACACTCGAAATTTCTTTTTCTCCTTAATATTTTACTAGAACAAAAAGAACTTGCAGTGGTTTTTCAATTAAGAAACTATTTAATTACGTAATAAAATTATTTCACGCTTTACTTATTCCATATTTGATTATAAATTTAAATTACAAAATAAGTGAATAAATAATTGAGATATTATAATTATACTTATTCATGGTTAAAATATAATTTCTTGTTATTTAAATTCTCTATAAATGGTAATGTAAAATTAAATGTTTGAAAATAATGTTTATTTAATATTCGAATGTGTCTGCAGTTGGAATTTTTATCTGTAGAAAGTGCGATAGATAAATCTATAAATTTATTCAAATTATAAACTAAAATCCCTGAACATAACTGCCATGGTTACGAGGTTAGTATTCTGTATAGTATTTGTTTTCGTTGAAAATAGTAACATAAATTTTTAAGGCGTATACAAACATTCCTGCCCTTTTTTAAGTTGTTAAATTCGAATAGCAATAGATGCACGGTGCATTGGATCGAGCAACGAGAAAATGATAAAAAAAATTTTTTTTTCATTATTTGGAATCGAATTAAAAATCATTAATTTATATATTAAATAACTTTTAGCTGTCATGACAAAAAGACGTATGGTTTTAGTCATTTCAGTTTTTTATGAATGCTCTATTTCATTTTTGACGGTAAATAATTTAATTCCTAATGAATTTAAATGAATCGGTAATGACAAGAATTTTCGTCGTGCAAAACATTTCTTCTTTTTTTAATAAAATTAAATATATAAATAAAAAAACTCATACGTTTTTGTTTTTAAAAGATAACTAGTTCTAATTTCGTTTTTATCTTTTTCAAAAATATTTTTGCAATAACTTTGAACTATTTTAATATAATTATAATTAAAATGTATTCTTCGTTTTTCATTTCATCTTAGTGCGTTTTTGGAGAATGAGAGAAATATTTTTGATTTAATTAGAAATCAAAATGTCCTTTTTGACCATTTCGTGTACATTAGGAAATGTTTTTATTATAAAACATAATTGATATTTCTGATTCTTTTAATTTCATTCGTTAAATTGATTAATTTTTCAATTTTATTTGTTAAATTGATTCATTGATTATTTTAATCATACTTTAAATTTATTTCAATAACAACAGCTGGAAATAAAAACAACACGAATTAACTTTTTTTTTTTTTTAAACTAACGAATTAAAATTGCATGTAAGTCATCCACCATCTTTATTTTTCGTTTATAAAAATTATTTTTTGATAATATTTCATAAGTTCTTAGTTAAAATTCAATAATTTTACCAAAATCGGAATCTTGAAAATATTTACTAGATTGTATTAAATTTCCCTCTCCCAAATCCCACTTCATATTTTTTTTTCCACTTCTTTATCTCTCTGGTTATACATCTACTGATCAATATCAGTTAAGTTATTTAAATATTTATCTTTTTAGTTGAATTATTAGGTCTTTAAACCCCTTGTTAAAGTTAGTGCTGAAATTTCATTTTATTTCACGCCATGCCTTAAAATCACAAAAATATTAGTCATACTTTTTGACATTCAATTTTTTTTTCAATGTTAATTAGAATAACATAAAGTATCTGAGATTGATAAAGGTCAACCATTGATTGTATAAATTTAGAATTCGTGGTTTTGCTTATCATTTAAGTGTAAAAGGTTAAGTAATGTGTTCCTTATCTTCTTTTGAATAAACTTTTCCGGAATTACCTCTAAGTTCCTATTTACCACTTGTAATAAGCCAAGCTTCATTATAAATTGTGTCATTCAAATTGTTCTGAATAGATAGTGAAATAGAGAGCGGCGGATATGAGGTAGACTCTATTAATAAATTAATCAAAGTATAACTTTTATCACAAACCATTGCTTACTTCACAACTTCAAGTAATCCTTACCACCAACTGATCCTCTTCGTCGTTGACGTTGATGCGCAACTAATTTGTTTTATTTCCACTCGCATTAAACTTCACGCGTTGACAGTCTTTATCTATGATCTTTTGTCTAAACAACCACTACTCATTTATCTGTGACATGACCCTCTGGAAGAGGATGGACATAAAAGAATCTAGTTACAAAAAATAGGAAATGAAGAAATCACCGCAAACTGTGATTACAAACTACCGGGGTGCAGACTAACTAATGAATTCATCAGATACTTTTGCAATTGCAAAAAAAAAAGTTTACTGGAATAACGAGTTCACCAACGCGTTGTGTGTTTTGATTTCGTTTCTCAGTATGCAACTTGTCTCCTCACTTTACTAACATGTGGAAAAATCTTTTTAAATTTACAGATGAACGTGATGCTATACAGAAGAAAACTTTTACCAAATGGCTGAACAAGCATCTCAAAAAGGTGAGTTCTGTTTTAATTTTGTAGATTTATTCTTTATTTTTCAAACATCGAAACTGTTTAACCGTCTAATACCGCGGTTTTCAATTGGTAATCCGCGGAACCTTAGAGTTCCGTGGAACTGTTAAGGGGTTCCGCGAGTTAAAGTTTTGAAACCTCTGATTAAATTTAGATTAAACCTATAATTATATTAGATTCAACCTATAATATAATATATTAATCTTTCGGTTGCTTTATAAAATTATTTCAAGTAAAATACCAATGAAATAGAAATTGCATTTTTTAAAAAGGAAATGTAATTTTTCTACCAACAATATATTGAATAAATTATGAAAGGAACAAACATTTATAAAATATTTTATAAGCATTTCCTATCGCTTATTTCAAATAAAAATAACTAAATTTTTTAATTGAGTAATATGTTTCTTTTATAGCAGTTCTTTTAAGTTTTCATTTCGAAGTAAACCATAGATCGGCTTATTTTAATCCTTTTAAGCTTGTGTTAGGCACCGGAAACAAAACCAAATCTAGACTAGATATAGCAGAAGGACTGCTAATTTAACTGTTAGACATGAAACCTAATTTAAGATTATTATTTAATAAAACGATGAAAATTTTCCTTTTTCTAGCTAAATACTTTATATATATAGTGTTTTATAGGCTATAACGTTCACTATTACCCTAAACTTTAATTACAAAAGTTAGGGTTCCGCCGAAAGAAGGTTGATTATTTAGGGTTCTGCAACCGGAAAAAATTGGGAGCCGCTGGTCTAATAAATATCACGTGTATTTCGTGGTCCGTTTAGTGAGTTAGTCCTATTCTTCTTCTTGATAAATGTTGGGCGGACGTAAGATACGAATCTTTTTTCTGTGTTTGCATACAAAGAGGTGTGTATCGTTGCTTCAGGGGTCTAGGAAGAATTGCGTCGTTAGGTAGTTTAAATCATTGCGAGCAGAAAGAGTTGCGGTGCCCTTGGGTCACGATTTGCTATGGATTGTAAATTTTATTGTGCCAGAGTTTTACTTTCTCCCGATAGAATTTTGTTTTCTATTGTGGCTTCCTTGTTTTCTTTGAGTAATGTGACTTGCATTTGTTTTGAAAATTGTAGATTTATTGAGAAGATAGCACTTGGCTGTGAAACAGATCGACTTTTACTACCTGTTAAAAGGTTTAATGGAAATTCTTCTTTTGAACCATTAATCCTTTAATGAATGGTCAACTTTTTTTAATGGGTTTTAAATCAATTTAATTGTCTTTATTTGTCAAATCAATTTAATCTTACTTTATTTTAGATCTTTTATTGTATATTTAATGTATTTTTATATTGGAGCAAGATTTTTATTTTATTAATTTTTTGTTAGAATAGGATGTGTGTTGAAATATATACATTTAGGCAACTATATTTATTACATTTTAAATATGATATATTCAATATATACTTTGCATCATATTCAGTAATATATTGAAAATGTATGATATTGAATATTACTATTTCAATATAATATATTCAACACATTATATTTTCAGTGCATTATAGTTTTGCTAAGTTTTGTAATTAAATTTAACTAATTTAATTGTCATTTGTTTTGCTTTTATTTAAAATTAATGTAGTTTTAATAAGTATGAAATAACAAAAAAATGTGAAATAATACATTTCGATGTTGAGATTATATTCAGCCTATTTTTTTCTTAAAAAGTTGTCTGGAAGCATTACGCTGAAAGGAAACTTTTTTTATTATTCATTTATAAAATTGAATTAATTTTGTTTTATTAAATATCTCTCTCTATCTTTATTTTTTAAAATTAAATAATGTTTAAAATTAAAAAATTTTATAATAAGAATCATTCAACAAATTCAAATGATACCCCGAATCTGTTAAAAACAAATTCTGTATTAATATTTCATATAAACAAAAAAATACGTATGCGTAATCAAAATTTGTTCAACAGAGGGTATTATGCTTAGCAAACATTTTATGAAATGCTTATTTGTACGTGTTTGTAGTTGCGAAACTAATTGATATCAATAACAAAATTTTTAACCAACTAATTTGGTTCTAAGACCGCTTATATCTCTAATGAATACTATACTATATATATGATATGAATATGAATAGCCAACTGACCCTTATTAGTACTGCTTAGTGTTGAAACAACTCTGTATTAAATCACAATAATTTATTAGTTGATATAAGTGAAAACATTCATAGCCACCGGTAATTTATGTACAATTGTTAAACTTAAATTCGATAAAAAATATTTGTACATAAATACTTGTAAAGATTACGGTAAAGAACATTTTTCACCTTTACGGTTTTGAAACTGAACTATGGTTATAAAACTATGAATTCGAAACTATACCTTTTTTTAACCATTTACAACTAGTTACAATAAATTGTTATTTAACCATATTTTCAGTGTATTCTATAAAAATATCTGTTCCAGATAAAAAATAACCAATTGAAATATCTAATAAATAATATTATGATCTAGCTTTAGTTAGATTTGAATACTTTTAATTAGCATCATCATGATTTTCCGCAAGTTTTGCCAAAATATTAATTGCGATAATACGCTTGAAAAATAATGACAGGTTACTTGTTAAACGGAGAAGAATAAACGAAACAATCGTTATACTTTGTTTCATGTAATAATAGTATTTTCAAGTACGATGTTGTTATCTAAAATCTTATAGAATAATTTTGCTACTGATTAGATGCTAAATTCCGTACTAATAGTTAAATCTTGTGCACCTTCGCTTCTAATTGGTTGCACGCTATTCGAATTATTCTAAATTAGACAGTAATGTTATGGAGTATATGCCGATGTCTACTGTTTCATGATGATTAATTTTCTTTGAAATTCTTATCTTCGCTTAAATCTGTAAGAGTTTAATGTGATATTTATCAATGTAATATTTAAATTTTTATATTTTATATTACTCTGGGGAACAATTTGCCCCCTTTGTTTACTGATGCATGAGATTTTTTTAACAGATCTTAGAAACTTTCGTATCACTAATTTCGAATCTGCGATCAGATTCTGTCTTTAAGCTTCAGTCTTCTTATAATTACATTTTTAGTTTATTTTTTGTCGAAATGTACAAGTTTAAAAACGTTATATATGCCAGTTAGTCGCGTAAATGTTGCGACAAACTTCTAGAGGAGTTAAGGCACACCATCAGGATCAAAATTGCATTGGTACCCATGTCCAGAAATGTGATCATACGCCGCTAGGGTCGCTTGCTTCCCTATTACGAACTGTTTCTTCTTGTGCTTTTAAACATAATAGGGAAGCTTCCCTAGATGCGTACAATGATATTTCCGGGCAGGAGTGGCTATGTAATTTTAATTTTGATAATGTGCCTTAACTCCGTCTAAAAGTTTGCTGCAACTTTTATGCGACCCCCTGTTATATATAACGTTTTTTTTTATACTTCTTCAAAAAAATTAATAAACTAAAATGTCATATTAAAAATAATCTGCAGATTTAGGAGCAAAATTAATTTCAGATTTGCAATCCCCACACTCGTATTAAGCAAGATCAAGTATTTGTGTCTATGCAACAAAAACTTGGTTCCCTGATGTTATTTATGAGTGGCGATAGGTTTATTTATTTATTTTTTTCTTGTGACATCTTTGGGCGAAATTTTTGCTTATATAGTTTTCTGTGATTTGTATGTCAGAGAGTTAGCATCGAAAATTAAATAACCCTACTCTAAATTTTCTAAAATAAAATTATTGGAAAACTTTTTATATGGAAAATTAGAAACCAAATGTTATTTAATTCAGAACTGGAATTAAAAAAAAATAATACGTATTATAATTATTGTGTAATTATTATTATAATTATCATCATTTTCAAATTTTCCGAAAGGCAGTATAAATGTAAATGTTTGTCAACTCTTCTGAATTTCCCCGATGAATTAATTTTTATACTTAAAAGAATGGTAACAAAATAAAATTTAATTTTTAAATTTGAATTTTGCTTTAATAAATTACATTTAAAATGGTTTTGATTGCAATTACGTATAAATAATTTAAACAACTGGCTACCATTGGATTACTCTTCTAATTGCTGGTTAACTTCAAAATATTTCACTTTGTGATAGTCATTTAATCTTTTATTTTTTCCCCATTGAATATAAGTTTTTGTGAAGGGTGTAAATAATGGCAACTATGACACTTTATTATGTAAATTAAGCAAAAAGAGAAAAACACAGGGCTCGAAAAAACTCAAAAATTTTACCCGCCCCCGAGGACGGCATGTCCAATAATGTACCCGTCCTTCTTTGAAACTAACCCGTAGCTTCTAAATAAATAAAAATATAATTTTCTCTTATTTATTACAAACATTCATATAGATTGCACAATAATTAGTAGTTACTAGGATTACATTATACAGTAATAAAAGAAATACTAGGTTACTAATAGGAACCTAGTATTGCTTTCATGAAATAATTTATTTCTTTTGTAATGACAAAGGTCAAGTTACCGGGAATGTCAGTTTATCCGAGGGTACTGCGTTTTTTAAATGAATCAAATATGACGTTTGCCAGTTCCACAATCAAGCCAATGATTTACAGGTTTCTGCACAGAAATCTGAAAGGGGTTTTCCATTTAGGTAGATGTTCATAATTGCGTTTAACGCTTCTTGTTTAAGACTAGTACGTAATGTGTTTTTCTGTTTAAGACTAGTACGTAATGTGTTTTTCTGTATGTTCGTTGCTGAAAAGCCACTTTCAACCGCTGCAGTACTCCCAGGCAGAGAAAACATCAATTCCACCATGCGCAGTATGTTGCTGTATTTCTAGATTAGAGGGTCGTTTTAGAAGTGAGGCGCTAGACTCTTGTAAGATAACAAAAATTGAAAATGTATCACGAACATTAACGGGAACGTGGCCGTCCGCGCGGACGTCGGATTCGAGAAATTCGTTGTCCGCTGGGAATTTTTGACCGCCAAGGACGGGCGGATGGGTGGTTTTTCGAGCCCTGGAAAAACAATTTATAAATAACCAAAAGAAATTTTTGTGGTATACAGACTAGAGATGAGACGAGCTCAGCCCGGGCTCGCGCTCTTTGACTTGAAAAATATTTCAGACTCCGACTGGCTGGGACTCATGATAACATTTTCATAAACTTTTTTATTACTTTTAAACAAACGGTTGGTACTGTTATTAAGTATAAAAAATGCATTAATTAATAAAGATAGAGCCGTGATGGTTCAGGGGATCGAGCATTCGAAACCGGATTCGAATCCAGCGGTGGCTTGTCGATACGAATTCCGTATCCGGCTTGCACCGACCATAGTGCTGACGTAAAATATCCTCACAAGTTACGGGATTGAGTCCCTTTGCCGTTAGGCTATCCGTGTGAGGTTTTCGTTATTTTCCTCTCCATATAACGCATATGTGGGTTAGTTCCATCAAGAAGTCCTCCACGAAGGCAAATTTCTCCCGAATTCCCTTGTCATCTGGATTGGGTTCAAGATTACAAGGCTACGGAGATTGAACATTTGTAGTCGTAAACCCAAAAAATTGGGTCGGCTGTTCAACAACGGTTAAAGGTTAATAGAGATAAAAAATTTTATTGACCAATTTTCTTGTTCAGGTATCAAAAATCTAATAGCGAGACCGCAAAATTTGAATTTTATCCGACGTATATGTCTGGCCGACTCGGACTCTTATCTTATGTATCTTGGGGTCGGGGCTTGGATTTAAATTCTTCAGGCTTAGTCCTCCAAAAGCGAGCCCGTACTCATTTATAATACATACTAGTTATGATAATATTGTGATTTACTAAATATGTTTTGCTAACAAAAATTAACTAACCATCTTTTACTAATGCTTTTGAAATTATTAAATTATATATGTTTTCACTGAATTGAAGAAAGTTCAATTAGTGTATATTTTTGACAATACCATGAAAAAATTCATAAATTCTGATTCGAAATTTTACGACTAAAATTATTTCTACTCTGTCTTTCTTTAGGGTGGGACATTTTTTTCAACCTTGTCCTTGTGGTTAGAATCGGTCACAAAATTTCCATTGAATTTGCATTCAGCAATGGTTGAACGTGAACTTGCTAAGCTTGTGCGTGACAAGTTAAATTTATAGAGCACTTTCTCATTGTTGAGCGGCATATTTTTATGTCCAGGTGTCTGTCGTACTTCATTCATATTTTTTTAAATCGTGCAAAGGAAACACCCTTTTGTAACACTTTCTTTTCTCGTGTCAAGCATGTGCTTATGCAACCTGCTTTTTCCTTTGGTTCTTCCACGTTTCTAGAAAGAAGAATAAATATTGTTCAGTTTTTAAGTTGCGTATGTGAGGTGATTTGTTTTCAATGCCCTTCTATGCGATAAATTAGCTTAACGCGATTTTTTTTCCAAAGAAATTACCACACCAAGAATATTAATGATATTTATTGTCTGTATGTGCTTCTTTTGCAAAGGTGGACACAGGTTTCTGGGATTCCAGACAAAATTTATTGCAGTGCCTCTTATTTAAAACACAAAACATCTTACTTTCCTATTTTTTAAAAAAAATTTTTGATAAAACTTATTTCAAAATTGACGTTCAAAATTTGATTTTCGGAATTTCTATTTTCATAAATATAATCTTCCTTCTTCTAATGGTTCTTCCACGTTTCTAAAGAAGAATAAATATTATTCAGTTTTACACTTGCGTGTATTTGGGGTGATGTGTTTTCAATGCCCTTTTATGCGATAAATTAGTTTTACGTGATTTCCCCCCCCCCCCTTGGAAATTGTCACATTAAGAATATAAATGATAATTATTATTTGCATGTGCTTCTTTTGCAAAGGCGGACATATGTTTCAGAGACCCAGGACAAAATTTATTGTGGTGCCTCTCTTAATAACGCAAAAATTCTTACTTTCCTATTTTGCAAAATTTTTGATAAAGTTTATTTCAAAATTAACGTTTAAACTTCTCGGAGTCTCTATTTTCATGAATGTTCTAAAATTGTAACTTTCATTTGTTTTATTAATGCTTATTTCTGAAGAAAACTCGTTAACAGGTTTATATTAGTATTTATTTTTATATACATATAAAGAGATTTTCTGCAGTTTAATTAATTTTTAAAAACTACACTTTTTATAAGTAATTTAGACCTGGTCTTAAGGCTATTTTTTGAATGCTCCGTCGTCATATAAAATTATGCGTTTTTGCTAATAATGTACTAATTCGTAACTGCTGTAAGTTAGCAATTACTCCTGACTGCTAGGTCAAGTTTAGCCTATCTATAGCCATCGCTTTCTATGCTTCTGATGAGCCACAGTTATGGGAAAAAGAAAGCGTTTGTGGTCTAAGTTTTTAATAAATAAAAATTTAATCCAATGCCGCATTATCGGGGTTCTTAAAAATTTGCAAAAACTGAGGATAAGGCAGTGATTTTGATAATTTTCATCTAGGGGGGGAAATGTAGCCAAATTGGCAATTTTAAAAAAAGTTTAATAACGTTCAAAATATTTTAGTTATTTCTCCGTTCTAAAGCCCAAATAATTCTTCACGGCAAGATGGTATATATAGTTTAAAATTATAGCTTTGCTCCAAATGTAAGGCACCTAAAGTGTGACATTTTTATTTTACTTGGCGAAAAAGCTTCAAAAAATCATGTTAAGCTGTCTTCCTTGTTCCCGATATCCTCTTGCTTTTGTAAAAGTTCTAATAAAATTAATTTGTATGCATCTAACTATGGAATTTGTTGTGCAGTTTTGTTACACTGATGTTAAATTTGAAATTTACCACGACCTTCAATAATACAAAGAGAAAAACAGGACAGTGTGTGTGTTTTATGACTGTAGTAGGAGTAGGGTTACCAGATTAGGGGTGTTTTTCAAAATCTTTCGCCAAGGAATATAGAAAAAGCAACAATTTGAGTGACTTAACTAGAAGTAAAGCATTCATTTGAAGCTATTTAATATATTATACTGAAAAGAATTACCTGTATTTTCGAAGTACAAATATTTTTACTAAATAAACATTATTTTAAAAAAAAAACAAAAAAAAAAAAAAAAAAAAAAAAAACACGCAAATATGGCAAAAGTTTTCCTATTTACAAAAAACATTAAAATTAGTGAATGATTTTAAATTTTTTGCACATTTGTATGAGTTCATACCATGTAGTATCGGACGTTTTTATGCATTGAAAGATTTGATCACAATTCATTTTTAAAAAAATTGTTGAACATGAAAATTATCTAAAAAATCTCATGTTAGTAAGGTATGGTGGATAGATAAAATTCATGGCTATAAAAACGGGAGTTACTCCTCGTCTGAGGCTGGACCTAAGACTTTCACATATCTAAAGACACCTGCGTAATAAGATATTTAATTAAAATAGTTTCCTAACTTGGCTTAATTTATTAGCTTTATTTCGCCTACTATAAATTGAAACTTAAAATGATTTCTTCAATTTTGTTTCTCAACACTTTAAAATACTTACCCCAAAAGCTCCATTTATAATATAGCTATTAATTGATTGTGTTTACGGATATACTATACTTTTAAACCGAACAGAGTAGTACTGATGGTAGTAGAGCAGAACACAGTACTAAGATACAATGATTTAAATTATTTATTTGACAAAGAATTGCCTCATATTCATACATTTTTGAGTTATCACTTAAAAGGCCCTTCCTCTTCCGACCGAACTCAACCAGCGACTCCTAGAAGAGAGAAGGCCTCCGCACGGATCAACTTAATAGTCCGAACATAAACTACGCAGTGGAGGAAAATAAGAAATATGCACTTCGTTCGAGCTACTTGCACTGGGGGAAAATACGAAGGGGTGAAGACTGGGAGGGAGAATTCTAAATATGCTTTTATTCCTTTTAATTTTCAAAAATAAACAGACAATGGATATTTATTTTATGGCAGTATCTTTCGATATATATATAAAATATAAGTCCGCTCTTCTAGTCAGAATTTGAGATATAAAGCTTTGAGCTCTTTCAGATTTTCTATTAATTTTTTTCTCACAAAATTTTGCCAGTTCAATTATGCAATCAACATTTTTTGAAAGATATTTAAATAGCTAACAAATGTTAGTTTTTAAATTTTTGGTACACATCTTCTTTATATTATTTTTTTTGTGTAATTTACGTTAAATGAAGTTTTTGGCGTCATGCAAATCGCTTTCCACCAGTTTAAACTGCAATAAAATTAAGAAAAATTAAAAACTGAGAAACGTGTAGTTTTAAATTACTTACTGAGAACCTTAATCATTTTATTGCATTTAAGGAAAAATTCATTGAGGAAAATATTTGAGGAAAAATTCATAGAAGTTCTAAAAATTATCAAACGCTATTTCTCTTTATCTAATAAAGCTACCCCTTTATTTTCTACCTTTCTTTGAAAAGAATTGTGCTGTCTAATAACAAATCATCAAAAGTTTGTTAAGTACAAAGAAAAAAAAATATTGAGAAAACACAAATTAAAAATTTAACCTAGAATACAAGGTGGCAAAGGTAAGATTTAAGATTTGATATTAAAAAAAAAAAAAAAAAAAAAAAAAAAAGGGCAAGAACATTTAGTTTTTTTTGCATTTGAAATAGATAAATTTTTTTAAATTGACATTGGATGTTAGGTGGACATCCTTATCAAATTTCTTCGCGTAGAATAAGAACATTAATAATGTGGAATTACCTATTGAGTAACCCATTATTCGTTTGGTTTATGCGACACGTAATTTCCACCATAATTTATTCACCTTTCATCTCATTTGAGTTCCAGCTTCCATTCAATTTTCAATTTCCATCCTTGTAGCCCACCTTGATAAGCCAAGTAGTCGAGAAAAACGGTAGATGCAGATAATGAAGCAAGAAAATCTGTATTCTTGCCAAGTCTTGCCTTTCAAATCGATTATTCTAACATTTTACCAGGTGAAGGATTAGAGCATTTAGCGGGTGCTATTTTGCTCTTCAATAGAGTGAGAAGTCGGCTACATAAAATCATAGGTGTTAAGTTTCCTGATTTCTTGCCAGCATAGCATGTTCTTTGCTATTAAGTTCACTATTTGGCGCTCCCATTTCTTCAACCAACTGCAAACGGCCCTTCATAATGAATCAAACCACTTTAAAAGAATCCCTGTTGCTTATCTTAGTTACGAGGTGTGAGAATAGATATGGATAGCATTTGCGACAATCGAGATACGTTTTCTGAAATAATTTGTTAAAGTAGCGGAAATATTTTCCTCAACTATCAGTTATCCTAAGCTTGTTAATTAAGAAAATTCGGATAGTATTCAGAAAAATACACTTGACTAACAGAACAAAAATGTGTGAGAGATATTTCAATCCTTTGATGTCCAAGTCCATTGACTTTTATACTCTCAGAAAAATCAGTTCAATTTTGAATCATAATATTGATACACGATGTCCAAGTCCATTGACTTATATACTCTCAGAAAAATCAGTTCAATTTTGAATCATAATATTAATACACGATGTCCAAGTCCATTGACTTATATACTCTCAGAAAAATCAGTTCAATTTTGAATCATAATATTAATACACGATGTCCAAGTCCATTGACTTATATACTCTCAGAAAAATCAGTTCAATTTTGAATCATAATATTAATACACGATGTCCAAGTCCATTGACTTATATACTCTCAGAAAAATCAGTTCAATTTTGAATCATAATATTAATACACGATGTCCAAGTCCATTGACTTATATACTCTCAGAAAAATCAGTTCAATTTTGAATCATAATATTAATACACGATGTCCAAGTCCATTGACTTATATACTCTCAGAAAAATCAGTTCAATTTTGAACTATAATATCAATACATTGAATCATAAAATCGTGCAAATTTGCAGTAACCTTGATAAGGAATCAAACCACTTTAAAAGAATCTATGTTGATTATCTTAGTTACGAGTGATTATCTCAGTTGTGAAAATAGATATGGATAGCATTTGCAACAATCGAGTGTGCAGAAATATACTTGCTAATGTTGTTAATATTGCTGTAATCTTAGTAAGGCCCTTGATCTGTTGATTATTTTAGTTACGAGTGATTATCTTAGTTGTGAGAATAGATATGGATAGCATTTGCAACAATCGAGTGTACAGAAAAATACATTTAACTAACAACCAAAATGTGTGAGTGACATTTCAATCCTTTGATGCATAAATCTATCAGCTTTTACTTTGTCGGAAAAATCGGTTCAATTTTGAACCATAATATCAGAAGATTGAATCATAAAATCGGGCAAATTTGCTGTAATTTTAATAAGGCGTTAATGTTAACCCTTTCGTTACGAGAGCCGTATTTAGCCGTCATCCACGCGATGCCCTGTGTGTACGAGCGCAGAGCCGTGTTTAGCCGTCGTCAGCGTGATACCATTTGATAATCGGCTTAATCTACTTCGAACTGCCACTGGCCTATATTCCATTGGCCTATATTGGATCAATATCACTAAAAATATATATTTTGAATGAGCTCAATATTTATTGTAAATCAGAAAGACATTTTCCTTCAGTTTATAAATTGGTAGGAGAAAACCGAAAAAGCAAATGCGTCGTTTGCAGTGCTAGAATCGAAGACGAGAATCTAAATAGGAGTATAAAAATTGTAATATTTATTTGTGTGTTTGCCCATGTTTTAAAATTTATCATATTGAATTAAATTACTAAGATTTTTTTGAATTGTACTAAATTGAATTTTTATTGATAATACTAGCACAATCTCCAAGTATATTGTTATGTAACACTTAAATTAAAAAATCCGAACATCAGTTCACCGACATGCAATGTGCACACTTCGGTGTGAGACACACCGTTCAGTGGCGTCGCTTCAGTGGAGTGGACTGCGTAAAGAAATGGTTTAATCATGTTTTCATACACGTTAAATCGGAATATCATATAGTCAAAGATTAAAAATAATAATTAAGTGTAACTAAGATGTAAAATTCGACGCAGGACCGTATTAGGGTTTTAGCAAATTTCAAAATTTCTAACAGTGTAGGAAAATTGTTAAAAATCAGAATATAGCCCAGAATTATTGCTTATTTGAATTGGTTCAACGCGCTTCAAAATTTATAACAGTTAAAGGAAATTGCTTGTAGTCAGATTATAGCCCACAATTATTTCAAATTTTACTTAGCTCCACGTGGCACCAAAATTTCTAACAGTGTAAGGAAATGACTAGAAGTCAGAATACATCCCGAAATTATTGTGAATTCGAATTGGTTCAACGTGCTCCAAAATTTCTAACAGTAAGAATATTGCTACGAGTCAAAAATTTAGTCCAGGATTATTGCAAATTCGAATGACAACTTTTATATTTCTTGAATCTTTAAATTTCTTAGAAAAAGAAAGTGAAAAGTAGGGTGCGTGCCGAATAAATAAATATAAAAATTTTAAAATTCAAAATGTACAGTCCCGCAGTGGACTGATCGTAAAGACACGGTTCCCAGTGGAACGCCGAAGTCAAGTATCACTGGTTGCGGTCAGTAAGCGGATGGGTGATCACTTTGATCAGTCTGCGAAGGGACCGAGGATGCGCGGTATCGGTTCTCGTTAAACTGTCCTGCCATTAAGTGCTCGACTTCACGCACAGGTCGTCGGGCTTCCAAAGCAGGGGAGCCATCCCCTCTACAGAGGATCAAAATTGAGATGGCATGTCTTCGTATCATCCTCAAGCATGTTTCCCAGACCGTCGCCAAGAGCCCATTGTGCGGCTCTAGTGCGACGTAAATTAAGTACTTACCCATCAAAAATGTGTATGAGGGGGGGGGGAAACACATTTTGTTGCTTTTTTTTCATAAGTTATTATTATTATCAATCTTGAGTGATTTTTCAAACTGTCTTTCGGGTACTATTTATACGGAAGAAAATGCGTAGGAAATGTTGCTTACAAAAAAGCTCGCCTTTGGTAAAAAAAAATATCAATTAATTTGTTTTTATGTCTTAAAATATACTATAATATTTTTCTTGAATGTTCATTGTTTGTTCTATTCTGTTAGTTTTACTGTAGAAAAATAATTAAGTTAATCTGTGTAATTTTTATGCTGAAATTCAAAGTCTAGAAGAAATTGTTTCTGGGAAATATTATTTTAAAAAAAATGACTTTTAATTTTTCATGATTATTTAAAAAATATTAAATAATAATTTTGTAATATGAACAATCAAATTATTATTTTATCACCATCAATAAACAACCAATACGTCAGTCAAGTTGCGAATCTGAGGATATGACATTCACCCCTGTATATCCTTATAATTTTATACCATAATTAGTATCAGAGTAAACTAGTTTTCTTTTTTTAGTTATAGCCTGTATTTGCGTTGTACTGAATGTGAAATTTATTACGGTTAGCTTAAAGATAATGGGATCCTAACCCATTATTAATCAGCAATGTAATTGGCGCGAACTTGGAGCAGTATAAGATACAATTAATTATAGCCGGGATTCAAACCTAGGTCGACTGCTTGATTATATAGTAATAAAAAATTTAAAAAATTACACCTAATTACTATTAATTATTACATCTAATTACTTTGTCTTACCTAATTCGGGTGAGTTTTGCTTCTAAATTTACAGATTTTTTTTTTTTTTTTGAAAATGATATTTTTAGTTTTTTTTTGTCGAAATATACTAGTTTAAAAAAGTTACATATGACAGGGGATCGTATAAATGTTGCGACAAACTTCTAGGAGGGTTAAGGCACAACATCAGGATTAAAATAGCATAGAAATCCATGTCCGGAAATGCTGCGATACGTGACTACTAAGAGCGCTTTCCTATTTATAACCCGTTCAGTAGTACACGAAGAAACAGTTCAGATTAGGGGAGCGTCCCTAGCGGCGTATGACAACATTCCCGGGTATGGGTTCCTATGCAGTTTTAATCCTAATGATGTGCCCTAACCCCCTAGAAGTTTGTCGCAACATTCATGCGATCCCCTGCCGTATGTAACGTTTTTTAAAAAGAAAACTATTTTGGAGAGCGAAATCGATTGCAGATTTTATATCAGCGACACGAAAATATCTAGCATTTGTTAAAGAAATCTCATGCCACATGAAAACTGTTCCCCCGCGTTATTTAAACTGAATCAACCTGTAATATTTTAGTTTTACAGTAAGTATTGGTCACAAAAATAAACTAAACAAGCATCCGTATATTTAGGGACAGTTGACAGTGCATTCTAAAAGGAAATAAACTAAGATGTAGTAACTACGACAATTATTTAAATTAGAAGAAAACAAAAAGCTAATTTGGGTTTCAATTGGAAAAATGTCCTTGGTAGGTAAAAAAAAAAAAAAAAAAAAAAAAAATTGTGTAACACGCATTCAAAACACTTTCAGTGATTAATTATTTACTTAATGGTAATTACTGTATAAGCCTAAACTCTTTAAACATCTCACCTAAGTTGGTATTTTCACTCATTAATGACTATACAACAACTTTCGTGGACGCTACTAACATGATATTTCAAATTTTCCCAAGGCCAAACTACTTGAGAGAAAAAGGGATGTAAATATTGCACCATTTGCACTTGATTCACTAAGTTAGGCTGTTAAAGTGCCGCAGCATTATACAGAATTAAAGCATAAAAACAGGATCAATATAAGTATTTCGCCGACATAAAGAATGCGGGGGTGGCGTAAAATAAAAACCACAACTCAGTAAATCGTTTAAATTAGGGCCTTGGATTCTTATTTCCGCTCCAGAATTATGAGATTAGTTTGTTTTGTTTAAAATATTAAGAGGATGCTATAAAAAGGGAGACACGTGTCATCGCAAATTCAGTTTTACCTATATTTGCAATTTAAAATTAAAATTATAGAAATACAAGAGTTCAGGTATACCAAAAATAAACCATAAAGTTTCAAATGTAGTTTTTTTTTAATTTTTATTTATTTTTTTTATTTTTATAATATCTAAAAATTAACATATTATGAGGAAACTGTGTTTTTAGTTCCGGAAATTTATTTTCATAAATAAATTTATGATTGTTATTTACTAAATTCGGCAGAGTACCTTAGGAATTATGTAAAATACAAGATCGTCGACCAATCAAAACAGGAGAATGTATTGATATTTTTGAATTAGAACGGAAATTATAGAAATGCAATTTTGTAATCAGCACTTTTAGAAGGGAAGTTTAATATTATTATAACGTTTCTAAAAATGCTGATTGTTTGTTTTAAGATTTTCGGAAAATATCTTTGTTTTTTTCGTGATTTACGTTACAAGAATTTTTCAATTACATTGAAATCGGTTTTCGTCTTTCTTAATAAAAATGAAATTAAAATCGAAACGCATACAAATGCACAGCATTAAATTACCTATTATACACGCATAACCTAATTACTTTAATAATTCAGAAAAATCAATATCAGTTATAAAAATCAAGAAGCGTTATTTTTCCCAATCTAGCCAAATTTATATTTTCCGCTTTTTTTTGAAAGGTATTGCGCTGGGTTACTCTTTCATCGAAAGTTTCTTAAAAGTAAAATGCATCATGAGAACGAAAATTAAAAATTTAACAAAAATTCAAAATGTCTAGAGCCTAGGTTTTCAACGTTGGTGCAATCGCCCCCGCCCCTTGGTGGGCGTTTGAATTTTCTTTAGGATGTATAAAAACTTACAAAAGGAACTTCTTTAAATATAGAGGACACTTAAACTCTCGGACATATTCTAATACAACCCTACATAAATTACATGTTTTTAAAACATACCTGTGCAATCGAAAAAACATTTCGCGCCAAACTTCCTAGATTAAAAATTTTTTTGTTGTTATTTATTCAGCAAATTACTGCAAAAAGACCAATTTTATAGTGAATAATAATACTTATATTGAATACTAATACTAAATAAAAAAAATTCTAGTAAGTTTGGCGTAACATTTTTTTTTAAATTTTTTATTTTCAAACTTTTTGAATTTTCAACAGATTGATATTTTTTTTTTATTCTTGATGAACATAGTGTTACAGTAGTTCGAGATTTTTAAAACAATTATTTTCAAAATTGTTTTATTGCTATTATTAGAAAGCGAATTTATAAATATAATTCCATCTGTACCATATCGAAAATAAAGAATGTAAGAATTTTAAAAAAAAAAATTATTTAATAAATCTTTTAAAAATATTTTTAAGGAGGCGTTGAAAAGATTTTGTCTTGCAAAGTAGGCGGTGAGTCAAAAAAATGTTAGGAACATATGATCGGAGAGGGCTATCTTTACGGTAAAAGGCATTAGACAGGGCTTTTAATAAATCACAAGAACGAAAGGGTGGAAGAAAGCTAAAAAAAAAGAAAGAAATTAAATGAAAAAAAAAAAAAAGGGAAAGAAAGAAAATAAAAACTAAGGTAACGATCAAATTGTCAAGTATGTTCTTTTTTTAAAATTTGATAAAGCATAAAAGGCAATTTTTAAACTTTTTATATTATTCAAAGACATAAGAGGTAATTTTGTATTTTAAAAACCAAAAACAACAAAATAGAACCTGATGTCATAATTCCATTCACGTAAACTAAAAATTAGTAATAAATGCAACAATCATTCAATCAATCATTGACTAATCATGTCCTTTCATTTGTTTATGCATTTAATGTGAAAATGACATGTGTTTAATTCAAATTGTTACACTCAATCAAAATAACTTTACAGGTAGGATTAACATCATATTTTTTTGCGAATATTTATGAGAAAATAACTCAAGCTTGCGTTCAATAAAGTTAAATATGATGGCTAGTTTGACAAGGTCATGGTCTAAAACGTCTTTTTCTGTATTTATGGGGGATGAGGGCACTAAATCTCAACATTTTTATTCTAGCAATTTGATTCAGTAGGGAATGTCTGATTAAGTGTCATATTTTACTGAATCATATTGTCTGATTTGTGTGTGGGGGGGGGGGGGAGAGAATGAGAAAAATTATGAAGATGTAATATTTGACATTTAAATATGACATAAACGTTTGTGGACGAAATTCTCTTTTAAAGCAAGTTTTTTTTTTTTTTTTTTTTTTTTTTTTTTTTTCCCCTTCGAGGTGAGCTTTAAAAACTTTCTTAAGCTTTGAACACAATTTTAAATCTTAAGTGTTATCAAGTGTTTCAAATAGAGCAACATTTTACGTAAAACTTTAAAGAAAATGTCTAAGATATCGTCTCAATGAGTTTTAAATAATTAAATAAACGACACAAGGTTGTTGTTATTATATAAGCTAAACTTGACCTAACAGTGACGAGTTACAGTTACAAACTCACAGCAATTAAAAAAAATAGCATATTATTCTCAAAAAAGCATTACTTTATATTACGACGGAGCCTTCGAAAAACAGCCTTAAGAAATCTTTAAATTCAGTATTTGCGCGTCAAATAAGGTCTTAGGTTTAGCTGACGTCCCGTCATGACTCATTTAATTAGTACAATTAAAATTAAAAATTAAAAGCAAGATTACTTGAAGATTCTTCAACCTTATAACCACATTTATATAAATATGTTACATACTTATTAAATAGAATGCAAACGGGGAAATAAAATATTTGCTAAATTCAACTGAAAATGTTTTAAAAATTAAACACGAAACTAAATTTTTTGTCATGGAGATGAAAAACGTGTTCTGTACTAAAAATGCCAGAAGTGTTAAATTGAGTGATTAGTTTTTGTCGATTTATTTTATTTATTTTTATTCATTATTCTTATTATGTTTTTGACTAAATGAAATGTTGTACAACTAAATTATTTTATTCGAATGAGTGAATTTTTTTAAATTTCTTACTAAAAATTACACCCAAACGTGTTTTGTTAACATTTAACACATTTACGATTTGAGGCTATACAAATATGTTAGCTAACATCATCTACTTTCCCTTTAACTGCATGAAAAAAAAAAGAAACAAATTCAGTTTCTTAATTAAAAGAATTATTCAGAAGATCTTACGTATAATTCATTAATGAATTAATTGAAAGGGCATAATCGAATTTTATTTTATTGTTTTATGTTTTTTGGTCCACTATCATCGATAGTTGACTCGAAATAATTATAACCATTACAAAATCGTGACTGGCAACGACAAATATTTGTCTTTGGAATTGAGTTTCCGAACAAATTTGTATTGTTGGATTTCACTTTGTACCAAATTAATTCTCCCTTATCTTTTCATTTTTAACTTTATCGTGATTGAGGAATACCAGTATCTTCTCTTCGTGACATAAGTATACTTTTATTTAAAAAAATTTCTTATTGAAAAATAAGAAATTTTGCAAAGAAGAATAAAATATTACAAACATTCCATTCTATAGTCGTGGCGTGCTTTTGTCTTCTTCCAAAATGTATTTCATAATATATGTTTGATTTATGACAACTAAATAAAAGTCACCTTGAATATAGTAGACGGAAGCGACTTGTGTCCATCAAAATGAGGCCCGGAAATGTCGACCTTGAAGCCCCTCAAACAATAGCAACATCTCCCTTTTTCACGGAAGATATGTATTGTGGCACAGTGTCTATCATTTTAGAAATCGCTGTACTTTTTGACACAACTCCACACTCCAACGAGCAAACGAAGTAAAACGCGTGGTTTGGCATCTCGTCATTTCTTGATCGTTTTTATCTAGCAAGATCTCTTTGGCTGCCTATTTTTAACCGAAACCAACTTCTGCATTTACTTTTCTTATTATCATTTATCAGTATTATCGTGGTATTTCGTGGCATTTATTTTTGTTTGGTAGATTTAGCGAGAAGCTGTGCTGTTATGATGCGATCCTAAAATCGAGGGCAATTGCGTGTTGACTTAAGCCAGGATTAAATAGCCTCTCCGTGCACTTTCACAAGGACGCTCGTATACGTTTTCTCATATGGGTGCATCTAGGGAAAATCTTTCGAAAATCGAGTGTAAAAATATTTCTTTTTCTGAAAAATAACTTAACAAGTGTTTATCTTAAAGTTTTCGCTAGCCATAAAGCTACTAAATCAGCAATTTTTGGACAAAAAATGTACTAATGACAAAGAAGTAATAATGGTAAAAATAATAATAGTAAAAATCGTGCTTTTACTTAAAATCCTCAAATTGACTATATAATAAGCACAAAAGAAGACAACAGTAAATTTTTGTGTTTTATAATTTTAAATTTTTTTTATTTTTCTATTTACCTTTTTTATGGTCATATCTTCTAATTAGCATATATATATATAATGTATGTGTAAGGAAAATGTATTGTCATAAAATAGTATAATTACTTTATTACATATTTATGTATTATTTAAATACAATATACGAAAATATATTAATTCATGACCTTGTAAAGAAAAAAGAAATACCAGCTTAAAGTGAATATAACTACGTTTTGTTCGCGTTATGGTATAAGAATAAAAAGTTAACTAGAATATTGCTTTGAAAACATAATTTGACAAAAAAACAAAAATAAATAAATAAATAAAAAACAAGGATGTAAAAATTTGTAAAGAATATTCTATAGTTTACTGTACCTACACTAATGTGCTACTGACGATGGTTTAGAAAGGAGTCTTGTTGATTTGAATGCTAGCAAATGCGTCCGTTACGCTACCGTAATTTCGATCGTAGGGCAAATTGTAGTGATAATCAGCCGACCCCTACACAATTTCTGCAATATTTTATAGCATAGAAATATTTATTTATAAATACAGAAATTTCATACGTTTATTACCATCATCAAATATTTTATCTACTAGTTTTTTAATTACAGAAATAAGTGTTGAAATGTTTAATTACAATTTGTTTTCTACTAACTCGATGTCAAAAGATAAAAAAGAATCTGCTAGTTGAAAGAAAAAAAAGAAAAGAAAATTAGAAGTTCTTCTTAAAAAATATTTTTCTTAATTTTTTTTTTTAAATTTATTTATTTACAACGTAAGTTATTTTAATTTATGAAATTTTTTAGAAAAAAATAATAATTAGTATTTTAATTAAATTAGTAAATTTATGTTTTCAAAATTTTTGCTTAGAAATGGAGGTGTGCTTTTAACTATGCCTTTGCCGCCTAAAATCCCGGCCTTGTATGCAATTGTCCCCTTTGTTCTCCTTTTCTTTGGCTCTGCAACCAATGTCTGATTTATCATAAGGCCTGAGAAGACCAGACCTAGGGCCCCCTAAATGTTTCAAATGATTATTATTATTATTATTATTATTTTTTTTTTTGATTTTTTCCTTGAAAATTGTCTAATTGAATTATGGGTAAACAAAAATTGCAATAAACATAAGCTTAAACGAACTAATATATCTTAATATACTTATATTATAAATAATTTAAAGGTATACAATAAAGAAACAAAAAATAAATTTGGAAAAACGACCAGGGGGCCACTGACAGCTGTGTGCCTAGGGCCCCAGCATTTCTATATCTGGTTCTGACTGCAACGATAGGTTTAGTCGTGAAAAAGCTTGACAAAGCTTGTTTCACCATGTTTTTCTTATAAAAAAAAAGAAAATAAATTTGCTTGTAGATTTCTTGACCTGATGTATACCACTAATTCTTTCATTATAAATTCGTTAGAATTTCTGTGTATCTGTGAGAGTGGCGATCATGGTTTGTTGCTTTCTACAGAACTGATTGACTTCTGAAGGAGTGAATGTTTCTATTAATTCGTCCATAGCCCAAATGTGATCAAAAGATTTATATTTATGCTCGGTTAATATTGAGAAAATCAAGAGTGGTAATTGTCCGAAATAAATGGCTATAGTGACACTTTTTCGATTGCCTTCTTCAATTGCTGTTAGAGTTTTCTATCAGCGCTAGAGTTGATCACTGGTTTAATGACCGAATCACTGAATTGGCTCGATAATTCTAATCGCGTACTTATAACGCATTCGAATTTTTGATTCGAATCATCTAAGTTATTCGATTCATTGAATAGAATATCGATTGTGATTCGATTCATAATTGATTCGTTTTGCCTAACTCTTACAGCACTAGTAGGCAAAAAATGTTTCTACTTGTATGCAGAAAATATCATGTAGCTTTTTGTTGCTTCTATATATTCAATTTCAAATATTAATTAATATTGAATGTATGAAATGCAGTCAAAACACCGTTGAAATACCGTCTAAATGAAATGAAACACCGTCTAAATGAAATGCAGTCAAAACACCATTAATTTTCATTGCGTTTATTAGACATTATTTTGATTGGTTATTGTCTTCAAAATCGAAAAAACTCTAGGTAGTTTAACTATTATATCTAGGGGTTAATAAACAAAAACCATTTAAAGAGGGGTGCACTGTTAGAAATTTCCCGGAAAAAATTGTTCAATAACAGTTTATTTCATTGTTATTTTACCATGCTCAAACAAAACAGTCAAATAACCATACTTAAGATGGTATTCAAACTGTTAACTGGGAGAAAAACAGTTTATTAACTGCTTTCACCTAATTCGGTTAAACAACCAGAATTTTATCGTACCAACTAGGCCCACCTATTGAAGCTACTTACTTCTTTGCAGCTTGGTACATATAATAGCCGTGACATATAATAGCCGTGAGGGCTAATCTGTCTGACACCACAATATTTCCTCCATTCCCTTCAACACTTAACTGACGAAAAGCCTATCTACAGTGTTCAGTTAATTTTTTTCACGGTTTTCAGTATCTGCTAGTTGTAAATGGTTAAAAAATCGTATAGTTTTGCATTTATGGTTTCTTGACGATACTGGTTATAAACGGTTTGAAAACCGTAAAGGTAAACAATGTTCTATACAGTAAACTTTACGATTAATCGGATGGACAAACTCCTGCCGGCTATATTATCATAATTTTAGAGGGAAAATTCTAATAGTTTTGTATGCAGAAATAACACTGTAGCTTTTTTTTTGCGATATATCCCATTTAAAGTATTAATTAAAATTAAATGTATAATTTATTCTAAATGAAATGCAGTCAAAACACCGTTAATTTAATGTGCTTATGAGACATTATTTTGATTGATTATTGTCTTCCAAATCGAAGCAATTCTAGGAAGTTTAGCATTATATCTAAGAGTACAAGACCCTTTTTACGAGATATAATAATCAGAATTGAATTGTTTTACAAAAACCTATTTTGCTAGTAAAATAATTTTATAGACTTTTTGTGTAATAGTTTGTGTAATTATCAATAACTCATTACTTTAAGTTTAACAACTGTTAAAAGAATAATAGTTAAACCACCAACCTACTGTTATATTTCGTTTGTTCCATATCGTGAAATTGAGTCACTTTCTTTATTTTTATTTGATGAATTTAAACAGAAGTTATATAAAGAGGGTTTTGAAATCCTTAGCAATTTTGTGTCGATAGCAATCTTTCCATAAAAAGTTAGATATGGCTTTCATCTCCTTGCTTATACGCAGAAAACTTATAAAAAAAGTTCCTTAACCCATTATTTATCAGCAAAGAATTTGGAAGCGTCAGCAGTAAGTGGCTCATTAGAAACTTAAAAAGGAGTCTTGTTTTTGTTAAATGTCAGAAGTTCATAATTTTATGTAAAACATTTTATGATTCATTTCATATTATCAGTCTGTTGAATTTTATCTGTCAGCGTATAACTGGTATTTACTGTCTTCAATCAACGTTCACTTTTCCCAATGTTCTTATTTTTTAATTATAAATAAAAGGAATCAACTATTTATTATTATTTTAAACTCAAATTTATCGGCTTTTACTTTTTCTGTCATCAATTATGAATATCTTAGAATTTTGTTGAGAATTCTTGTCGTATTTCACTGTAAAAAAATGGATACTCAAATATCACGAAACTTTGTTTTCGACAAAACCGTTTCCTGGTATATGCTCCGAGTGAAAATTTCATCAAAGTGACGAAATAACTATCGTCACTTCTTCAAGGAAACGAATTTTGTTCAAAATTGAAGAAATATTTCGTCTTTTTTTTTCAAATAAATATATAAAACCTCCTAGTGCCTTATGTATCTAACTTTTCTAATAATCACTTAAACGTAGGCATCATGTAGGTGCCACCGCACAAGGACAAATAGTACAAAGAGATAAATTACACCCATGCCTGCAGAGGGATTCTAACCTCAAGTCTACCTGGTACGAGTTCAAGTCCTTTACCATCATTCATGCGGTCGATTTAATTCCCCACTTTATTTTCGATGGTCTAGTTTTTGTTCTAGTTTCGTCATTCTAGTTAACAATCTCCCTCAATGCACTACGATGAGATTTTCAGTCGAGGAAACCTTTTCGTCATATATTTGAGAGTTCGCGTCACGTCACGAATAACTGATTTCGTGACGAAATGGTTCTCAAAATTAACGAAATACTGTTCAAGAACTGCTGAATCGTCGAAAGTGATTTTTATTGCTAAGAGTGCTGGGGAGCCGAGTACTATTTTTTTTTACAAATTAAGATAAGCAATTGCATGGCTGCAACTTAAGTTTGATATGAATTGGACTTTCGCTTCCTAGGTGATTGGCAAAATTATTTCTAGGAGATAATTTCGCGTTTGGTCAACTCTGGGGCATTTACACCATCAGGACAAGCAGTTGGTCAAAGTAGCACTTCCCCAGACCCGCTAACTCCGAGTTCATATGTATTATAGGGTATGGAGTATTGTAGAGTACCGTATAGAGTATTATAGAGTACCGTATTGAGAACACGTGCATGTCATCTTGGGGTAGAGTCAGAAAGACTTGTTTCATAAATGATATTGTGGGCCGTGAAGGAAGAATCGCGCAATCACGTGTGTTATCACGGTCCGGAAAGGTTTGAAAATAACTGGACTAGCTGTCCATGTGCACAATGCGAGCCTCTCAATTGTTTTGGTTTGATGTTTAGGTTTGCCTCTTAAGTAAGGTGATCTCCGAAGCAAGGAAAAAGGTTCTACTGCGTAACGGGCTTTGCATTGTGTATTTAATTTATGGATGAACTGAAAACCTCTTCACGCTTCAGAACCGGTTTTTGTATGCATTCAGAGCAAAGAAATGTCTTTTATGAGGAAAATATTTACGCTTTAAGCCCGGTTGACAGTTAACTTTGCTACGTTAGAAAAAAAAAAAAATTTGACTAGTTATCAATTAACGGTTGACAAAAAAATAAAAGCACAAGGGTTTAGACATATCAAACTTAGTTATGAAAAATTCCAGACTAATAAACTGATATAATTTCGATTCCACCTAAACTATATAATGCAATTTGTAATTTTGCACCTTTTTTTTTTTTTTAATAGGAAAACTATTAAATAATCTTGAATGCTTGGCGTTAATAAATGGACCTCGGATAAAATTGTCTTTATTTTTGTGACCGTAAAATTTATATCATTGTGTAAAATTGTGTGTTAATCATTTATGTTACACATTTGTTTGACTTCTATAAAGCGTTTCAAATTTTAAGAAATTAGATTAAAAAAAATTTGGATTTAAAATCTGATAGAAAACTATTTTATTGTTAAAATGAAACGTGTTATAATAAGCAATATTAAACATTATTTTTAATTAAAAATTTTTAATTTGATCATAATATATTTTTTTTTTTGTTCTTTTATGTATGTATTGGTGAGTACATTTTAAATAATATTGACTTATCTGGGAAGCATATCGTGCAATTTATTAAAATATCCTTATGCTAATCGTTTTATGAAAACGTAGCAACAAAAGGGAAAAAGAAGCTGCAATTATGAACAAGGAATTTCAAACTTTCTAATAAAAATAAACGAACAATCACAAAGAAGTTGAAAAATCGATTTCTCGCAGAATATTTTTTTTTTTTTAAAGCAAAATATTTTTATATTTTCCCGAAAACATTAAGAACAAAACGAAGTTACCAACATATACTCCAAGTTGAAATTTATTTTAAAGTATTCTTTACTTAAAAGCCTTACACTATTAAAATCTCTCTCCGCTGAAATTTGTAAAGCAGTTTATTTACTAACTTTCCCTTTTTTATATGAGTATTGAAGCTTTCAGTATCATTAGTTTCTAAATGAAGTTATAACGGGGAGCATTACATTTTGAAAAAAAAATTTTTTTTCAGTTATGATAAAAATACTCAAAATTTTTTTTTCTAAATTGAGTTAAACTCTTATCATCTTATTAGTAAAGTTTTGTAAAAAGACTTTTTGGGAACACAAATGTCAGTTATGATTCTTAACACCTTTTTATGATTTTTTCATGCTGATTTTTGATTTTTCATGCTGATTCTTGATTTTTCGTGCTGATTTTTAATTGTTTAAGTCAGGGTTGGCAACCTATTTCTTCTAGACCACTGGAATTAAGTGGAAAAAATTTGGGTCAAAATGGAAGAAACTAAAAATGACCAAATATAAATGTTTACTGACAACTATTTAATAAATAATTCGACTAATACTTTTTTTTCCATTTAATTTTTTTTTTTTTTTAAATAATTATTTTTATATTTATTTTTGTTTTATACCGAATTTAAACATTGATCAAAAAAATACTAATTTGAAAATTATAAAAAAAATTTCAATTTAAGTTTTTAATTCTCGTGAATTTTTTAAAAAATTTTATGTTATAATTTGGTTTTTAATAAATTTTCTTTTAATTAGAACAAACTGATACTATTTAATCATAAAATATGAGGAACTAAGAATTTATTATCTGAGGTCGCAGTAGCTAATGTGTTGCCTGACTAAAAGTTGCAACCGAAATTTGTTGTTTCGCTAAAGGTTAATCCATTCATGCCTTACGACGTATTAAAAAAATTTTTCAATCACTTACGATTTTCGAAACCTGTAATTAAATTTATATTCAATTAATAATCTATTTACTATTTTATTTTTTCGTTATTTTTATGAAATTATTTAATTAAAATGCTTGTGAAGAAAGAAATTTCAGGACAATGTTTTTTTTTTTTTTTTAAATAACAATAAAATGAATGAATTTTGAAAAGGATATATATACAGTCAAACCCCGCTATAGTGAACCTTCAAGGGACCGAAATTTCGGTTCACTATAACCGGGAGTTCACTATTTCCGTTCCGCAAAGAATTTTAACTAATCGTTTCGAACTCCTTCTTTTTATTATACATTATTTAAATAAAAAAATGACCAATAAAATGAAAAAAAAAATGACTGAAAAATAATACGTAGTAACAAAAAATGTGTTAAGTTCCTTTTATTTTTTATAACTCTTCGTCTTGTGTACAAAAAAAAAAAAGTAATCTTTAGCTGATGCAGGGAAATTTGTCCATACATCTGCCTAGGTAGGCCTTTGTTTAGGGATGGAAAACCATGATAGAAGAAGTAAACAAGAGAAAATGCTTATCGCTACATTCCACTCTATAGATGGTTTTAAAAATCAGTAAAGTATTAATTTTGAAGTTGTCATTTCAAAATTATTAAAAAAAATCAAGAAAAAAAATAAGTCGAAGACAGAAAAAAGTTCATAATATCCAACTTCCTCACTTTTTTTAGTTCACTAAATCCACAAAAAATAACATTATATGTCAGGGGTGGCCAACCTGCGGCTTGCGAGCCACATGCGGCTCTTTGAAGGATTATTTGTGGCTCTCAATAATTGTACCCGAGTTCCCTTTTCATTTTTGCGCTATTATATTTTAAAAAATTATTATCGTTCCGTATGTGTTTCAAAATGTCTTTTAAATTACTGAGAACAAATATGAAAGACTAAGTGCAACGTTGTTCAATTCAAGGAGAGTTTTCCATTTCAATTATAATTATGACACAAAAAGCATCTGGAGAATTAGAATTAATAGAGATGCAAAAAGATCAAGCTCTACAGTTAAAATATAAGTCGACGTCGATCACTGAATTTTGGAAATTTTTTCCAGAATCGAAGTATCATGAATTAAAAAAGGCTGATTGTAGAATTATTTCTATATTCGGAACAACGTAGTTATGTGAATCATTTTATTCCACTTTAAAATCCGTGAAATCCAAAAACTGATCAGTACTAACCAGCATCTCAAAGAATTACTGAGAAGTGCTGACACCAATTATTCACCACATTTTAAAGAATTATCAAGAGAAGTAAAATAAATGTCTTTAATTTTTAATATTTAATTTCAATACACATATTTTGTACTTTTACTTATATGTTCTCAATAAATATAATTTATGTAAAAAAGTATTTTTTAACACCTTTTTTCATACCTTTCAAATAAGTATTTAATTGCGGCTCGCGAAAAATTTCAAAGTTTGAAAAATGGCTCGACTATCAACGAGCTTGGCTACCCCTGATATGTGTAATATCAAGGGACGGGATCGAACATTTCGTTCACTATATCCGGGAGTTCACAGTAAATAGTGTTCACTATAGCGGGGTTTGACTGTATTTACAAAAAAATTCAGTAGTAATTCGCATCGAATAAAAATAACCGAATTCAAAAATGAAAAAGTATGTTTCTCTACTAACCATTCTCAGCCTTTTTTACTTCCTTTTTCGATTTTGTTTCAAGGGAATCCATATTCAGCACATGCGTTTGCTGCTTATGTACAAACTAAAATCAGAATGAAGAAATGGACTAGACACCACTCCTAACCTGTGAATTCAATTGTATGACATTTAAAGACTGATATTGATAAAGCGATAAGATGAAAAAATTTCATTCTTCATTCATTTACTAAATAATTTCTTAATAACTAATCAAATTTAGATCATTATTTTCAAAATAATGATAGTCTTTCTTTAATTTATATGTCCACAATTGCTAATGAAATTTATTCATTAATTCTCGAGGTTCCGCCAAAAGAAAGTCGATCATTTAGGGTTCCACTGAAAATAATTGTGAAGCCCTGGTTCATTATTGGGATGTATTTTGCTGGAATAAGATAGCTCTTTTTACCATACTATATTAATAATATAAGTATTTATATTTGGATCTAAATTCAGACCACAGAGCTTTTTTAAAACTAAAGTAATTGGTAACAGTGAGGAATCTCTACTTGGCTATAAACAAATATACTTTACCACTTATTTATGTATAGTATACTTCTTTTTGTAGCCAGGCAGTAGTATGTTAAAAACAAATACTACACCTAATTAAACAGTTTTTGCAAGTCTGATTTCATTCAACTATCGCTTCTTTTTAGGAAATAGAATTAAAGTATGTTATAACGAAAATTTATTATGGCAGATGAAATTGTTTTTATAGCTAGCTTCTTATAAGAAAAGACACATATTTAATGTTAAATTGCCCGCGCCAAGCATTCGCCACTTCGCCTAATGCGATAAAATCGTAAATTTGTTGAATAAAATTTTGTTTTGGCAAAAGTTTCTGCGAATGATTTTTCCTCTGGAAAGAAAAATATGTTTCAAAAATTGTTAACATTTGGCGAAGACTTTCGAAAATTGGCGAATAGTTTTGATATTTGGCTAATTTACTGGCTAATAATTTGCAATCCTTCTGGCTCTGATTATGTATTATATGTAATATTTTTTCGTACAATAGCACTCCATATTTTATCGAAATAATGTTTTGAAAAATAAGAAGCTAATTGGTGGCGTTGCATTATAATGAGTTTTCTTGTGTTACGATTTTAAAATTTTGTTTTATGTAATGTAAAATACTTATTTTAATTATTTCTTTGCTATTTTCTAATCTATGCTTTGTTTCCCTTTTTTTTCAATTTTTGCTGATCCAGCATTGGAGATACCTGGAGGTTGGTTAAATTTCTATATGCTTGAATTTTTGCCTGGTTTATATACACTTATAACAGTTTGAATCTAGCTTATTAATTTTTTACCCTCATAACCTAGATAGATAAATTATTTTATGTATATTTAATTATTATTTTTATAAAATTTTTATAATCTAGGCTAATTGTAAGTTTTGTTATTAATTAGATGTGTATTATGATACAGGGTTGCAAGTTAGTCGCGGGAGAAAGACGTGGAAGATTTGCAAGACATTTTGCAAATTTCGCGTGAACACAAATACAAAATCAATAAATAAAAACAAAATAATACTAGCACTGAATAGCACAAATATATAGTAGAATCTCGATCGTTTGTTGCGAACGATAAATGCGGGAAAACGACGAATGATATAACCTAATATATGACAACATAAACAATCAAATAATTACTTTAAAAAGTCTGAAAGGTAATAATGAAGTTAAAGCAAAAATTACAAGCAGTATAAAAAAAGAGCTGTGGTGGCTCATAGGATAGAGCGAATAAAATTGTGCCTCCCAATGAGGTGACTCGGGTTCGAATTCCAGCGATGTCTGGTCGATACGAATTCCGCAACGACGGATATAAATCAGTATAAAAAAGTTGATATGAAAATATTAAGTACTTTTTGCAAAAACAATTTTAATGCAATAGAAAGATGAATAAAAGCTTTTATTTATGTAAAATATATCGAAATTTTAGTTTGAAAGCAATCTTTTCGTTATAATGCAATTTTTCGACATCAGTAACAGATTGCTGTTCTTTTTCTGTAAAATTGTGTGAATACAGTAAGCTTCTCATTGGTTTTGAGGCATTCTGCAAATTCTGGCACTGGTTGTGGTTCCGTTTCATTTTCCACGTTTCAACTTTACACTTCCTTAGCTTCTGCAACCATTTTTACAACCAACGTCATACCACAATTTTCAACATTTTCATAAACATATCGTAATAAACAAACGTGATATTTGAGTTGTTTTCTACGAACTGTAAAAAAAATCCTCATTTTCTTCTTCAACAGTAGCATCTCAGGAGTTACCGTTTTTCTTCGCAAAACGACTTAACTTAATTTTTTCAATGTCGGTAAAATTTTTTTAACGATCGACGCGGGAATCTTTTAGTTTTAAAAACGATTTAAGCGGGTATCATTAACATTTTTAGGATAGCATTCGTGAAGGGACCGATGAAATAAAACGATTCATGCCTGAAAACGGAAGATGCGGGAAAGATGGATCGAGGTCCAATTGTAGTACAAATAATATTAGTATTAAAAAAAAAATAATTTTTTTTTTAATTTTCAACTTTTTTTTTTTGAACTGTTAATATTGCTCAAAAGTAGCTTCTTTATTCGAATGAATCTTATTTTTAACCTTTCCATCTGACACAGCTGGATTTGAAATAAACTGAGAATCAACTAAAAATATGCTTAATTTAGTTTTTGCTAATCAGCGTAATCAACAAAAAAGCCATCGAATATTGGTTTGATGGCTTTTTTGTTGAGTAGGCTGATCAAATATTGCATTTCTTTAAGTTTTCAATTCATTAGCCTATATAAAATATGCTTGTCCCTTTCATTTCTGCTGCTAACTTCCTTCCAAAGAGAGGGGGAGTAGCTTTTTCTTTTCTTTTTGTATTCATTTGTGAGGGAGGCGTGATAGATAGATACCCTTATCAACTTACTACCCAAGGGATAAAAAGACGTCCTTACTTTTACTTGGCACCGTCAGGAATGGGATTAGCCGTTTTTCTTGTTATTGATTTATTTTCCTTAATGTTTTATCAATTTCGAAGATTTAGAAAAGTGCTAATAACCGTTAAAACGCAAGTATTAATTTGAAAACAAAAAATTTTCTCATTTTAATTGATATTCGTGCAAATTGCAGCATTTCGAAAAGTTTCGGATTTTAGAGAATAAGTAAATAAATAATAATTGCGAAAATTTACACGGTGGCAAACTTGCAACCCTGCCTATGAGGTATTGTACGATGTTATACAATAAAACAATATTATATTAATTATTATATTATAACTAATATAATATTCTGTTAATATAATGAATAATTTTATACCATATAATAATTCATATTTATTTACTATATTTTATTAATCCTTTTGCAGGTTTTAAATAAATTGTTTTTCTCTTTTTATTCTCTTATTTATAAGTGTGATCATTAAAATGTTTAGCACTATAAAACAAGACATTGTTTTTTTTTTTTTTTTTCCATGACCTAAGTCTATTTTCCAATTGATCAATAGTAGCATTTGTTAATTTTAATAAGCTACTTGATTTTTTTTTTAAAAATTTCTAATTTATTGTTTTAAAATTAATTCCATAATTTCGATACTATAGTTTGTTTTCTTTTTTTTCCCTTCAGGTTATAAGGAGTATTTATTTCCACGATAAGATAATTAATTCAAAATTAGTTTATTAAAAAAAAATTGTTGTTTAATTAAGTCTGAAAATGATAACGGTAAGTATGTAAATAATAATAGTCTAAATAAATAGCTAGTCAAACAAAACAAATTCAACTTTTATAATATATTTTCCCTGTGTAGAAAACGCTTTCGTAAATATGCCGTTTTACGCATTGAAAATAATAAACTAAAAAAAAAAACGTGTAAATAAAATAAACAAATATGTATAGATAATTATTTCCTTCCTTTTATTAAAAATACTTGCAGTGAAAATTACGAGTACCGTCTTATTTTTAAAATGATTCATAACTTAAAAGGTGACACATGTACTTTTATCTACTTTTTTAGCCAATAGGTGTCAGCACGATCTATTAAAGGTTTGACAAATATTTTGCAAGTAAAAGGTTTTCAAATTATTTTCCTTTTTTATTTATTTATTTATTTTCAAATTTGAAAAATAAAATTATTTTTAAAAAAATCATATATATGCTAGGTAAAATTGTTGTTGGTTACTTAAAATCCTCTTCATCTATATTTTGATTTTCTTTCAAATTATTTAAAAATTTCCATTTATTTCTCCGCCTTCTTTTATTCTTCAATTAAAAAATTTTTAAATTAATTTTTAAAAAAAAATTAAATTTTACTTCTAAGCTGGTGAACAGAAATTCTATTTTGCTGATGTTCTCAGTAGTACAAAGAAGTTAAAAAGATTAAGTATGTCACACTCTGACTATTTATTTGAAAACACCAAATAAATTAAATTAAATTTTCAACCAAGAATAGTTTCTTTCTATTTTAAACAAAATAAATAAATTATATAATTGAATCAAATACCTATTTTTTAAAAATTTTTTTTTATTTATTTCATTTTTTATTATTTTCCCTTAAAAATAATAAGAAAAGATACTATGTATGTAGTATATAATTATATAATTGACTATTGCAAAGAGTCATGTATATTTTAATATTTTTAAAATAAATTTTTACAGTTTTATACAATTATGTTTATGTTGAAAATTTATTCAACAATCGAAATTTTAAAAGATATATATTATGATAATATTTATATTTTTAAGTTTTTATTTCAATTTATGAATTTAAGTTGTAGGTTTTAAAATTTATGCATTTAATTATTATTTAAATTACATAATTGAAAAGTTATCCATTTTTATTTTATAAGAGTAAGTTCAAGTAAATCCGATGGACAAGTAACATTAAATACAATTAAATAGTTATTTAAATTAAGTGATTTTCAAATTAATTTTTATAATTTCTCCTTAAATAAGGCATGCTTAAGTGTTGAAACATGAAATTTATGTATTATTAAAATTTTCTTCATCTTACCTTCCTGTCTCTTAAATTTATTTTAAATCATTTGAAACTAATATAAAAAAAATCTTATTTAGTTACTTTATATAAAATTTATGCATGCTTACAATTGATAATTATGTAAAGTGGAAATATTGACACTTTTATTATTTATTGAAGTGTTTATATTAGTGTTATTATAAGTGTAGTTGTTTTTTAACTCATATAAAACATTCAAATCATTACTTTGAATGAGCTTAAGAACTTGTAATATTAGATACATTGCAAGTAATTCTAGTGTACTATGTTTTTACAAATGCATCAACTAACTTTTTCTTCTTTGCAGACTTATACTTGCTTACATGTCTGTTATTCCTGCCGTTCTTGTTGTAGCCCTGGTGTAAGTTCTCAGCTAGCAGCCATCCTATGTATTTTCTTGCCTACCCTTCTTAACAGTCTTTTATCCCTTAACGGCTTTCAATAAAATTCTTGCTTACAAAAAATTTCCTTCATTTTCATTATTTTAGTCACTCTCATCCTTTGCAACTAGCATTTTATTTCAGTACAAGTAGATCTGCTTTAAAATAACTAATCATTAAATTAAGTGTTTTATTTATTTAAACTTTTTCTTTTTTTCTCATTTTAGAGAATTATAGCATTTATATGAAACAAGTGTTTTTAAAAAGTATTTGAATCAAAAACTATTTAAACCATGATAGGAATGATTTTAAAAAAAATATTAATACATATTTGAAAAATATTTTATATATTTGAATATTGTAGAATAATACTTATTTAAAAAATATGTTATTTACCATAAAGTGATGATTGATTTTACATAAGTATCAAGTTATATAATGGCCTGAAGTAGTTAGCATTAGTAGCCTCTTATAAACATCTGAATGGTAATAGTTTAACTACATTGTATAACACTGACAACTACTCACAAATGAATGTTAAAAGCTCATCTGATTTTTTTAAATTAAAACTTAATCATTATAAAATATAACTTAATTCTTTTACAACATATAACTTCTTCTTTTTTTTTTTTTTTTTAATTAAGCTGACTAAACTAAATGAAGAGCTTTTGTTATATACAGTCCTGAAAATTTTCTAATTATTAAAAATTTATTTCGTTATTGTTATTTAATTTTAGCAATTAATCTTTCACAAGTTATCTCTTAAAATTAAATTTGAATTTTGAAATAAAATTCAAAATTTATTTAAAAACTATATTATTTTGTTAAAAAAAATTGTTTAAAAATTTGCATTAAATAATATCAAAAATATTCCCTCATTATTGAATTTTTTTAAATATTTTGTTATCTTAAGCATATAAATTGGTAGTCTTTTTTATTGTTATCATTTATTTGTAACTTTATTTGTAAATAAACATGCTTTAAATTGTTTTCTAATATGTATAGGTAAATCGTAATGTTGATGATTTATTTGAAGACCTTCGTGATGGACATAACTTAATATCACTGCTAGAAGTTCTCTCTGGAGAGCTATTGGTGAGATTTTTTTTTCTATAAGTATAAATTGAATGCTATACCATATAGTTTGACTTTTATTCTATTATACTGCACATTCTTCAAAAAGTATTACAGCAAAAACAATTACTTTTAAGAGAATTACATTAGTTATAAGAATATGAATAAATTTTAAGATATTAAAGGCTCCACTATTTACACATTCCACGAACTTAGCCTTATAGAAAATAAATAATTCTCTGAAAATTCTACCTGAATATTTTCAACATTTGGCAAAATTTTTCTCTATGATTTTATGAAGGTAGACTGTTTAACTGAATCCCATGTAGCGTTCATGTTGTATAAGTTGTCAGGAATTGCGTAAACTTCAAATCATTTTATTCTTCTATTATTCTACAATGAGTTCATTCTGTAGATTTTTCATTGATATTTTATGCCTCGTTATAAGTTTCTAAATTTCATTTATCCTTGGAAATCAAAATGAATGTTATTACAATCAATCAAAGTAGTCTCAGTATAAGAAAAAGTCAGAAGATTCTCACATAATTATGTTAATGATCCACTTCTCTTTTCAACCAATACTAATTTAATTTTCTTAAAATGCTAAATATTCAATAATATTTAAAAAATATTTGATTTTTATTTGAAAAAATTCCCTGTCCCATCAAGTAATTTTTAATTCATGTTACAGATAATTTTAAGAAGTTTTTTATTATTCATTTTGTAACAAATAGTTTTAAAAAATCATACTTACAAGGGAAACTACAGTAAAACAATTTGTGGTGGTAAAGTTTTAAACAAGTTTAGTGAAATTGATAGAGTTAACATGCCAGCAGGGGTGCAGAATATGAATACAAAATATCGAGGGAAATTCAGACTGCCCTGGTGAAATTTGTAATGGAGAATTATCCCTGCAGAAATTATCTGTTAAATTAAATGTAACACATACTTTTTATGTCAATTTGTTTATTGGTTTTATATATCAGTTTGTCAATTGACTTTATATGTCAATTTGTTTATTTGTTAGTTTGAATTCCTTAAGTTTTTGTGGCACCTTAAATTTAGTTTTAAAAATTATTCAAGAATAGTGTAAAAAGAAATTATATTTTCCCCTTTGTTATGGAAATTTTTTTAAAAATATACAGAAAAGACAATTATTGTTAAAATATTAGCGACATACAAACTTTACTTTTTGAAAAGATTTTATAACTAAAAAAAGCACTATAATCTTAGGGAGAAAAAACTTAACTGACAAAATATTAGGCTTTGAGAATTTTATGCACCCCTGCAAGTCAGTAGTAAGTATCTTTTATTTAAATGTAAAGCAAAAGGGATAATTTTAAAAAAGGTATAAGGTGTTTTTGCTTTTATGCAATCAATAAATTAAGTAAACAAATTTTATTTCTCAATTATATTGTTTTTCTCTCTTACCTGAACTAACGTGTGTCATTGAAAAGACGGAAATTGTATTTACTGTCTGTGTTAAAAAAAAAAAAAAAAATAGATGAACACTAAAATTTTTTATTAAAGTAAGAATTATGTCTCCCAATATATAAAATTTCAATTGACAGTCTAAAATTAAACTATTCAACTGCTATAACACAAGTATTTCATCTTTACATTATAATTTAAATTTAAAAGAAAAGAAATGTGTTTAAAATTGTCAGAAAAGTCAACTAAAATTAAAATAAACTATCATTTAAAATTTAATTGGGGTTCTTTTAAACTAACATAAGAAAAGCAGTTTTCAATTTTTTAGAACAAATTTCAAACATTTTATATCAAATTTCATTAAAAAATTCTTTCATTAAAATTAAAGATTTTTTCTTACCTGAATAATTTTGCTAACTAAAACTGTTAAATATAATTTTAAAAATCGTAGATGATTAAAATTGATTATCACATTCATTATATGCACTCTTGCTGTTAAATCCTACCAACACCTCTTAATAAAATTTCTGACCTTAGTAAGCACTGGCTATTTTCAACCTTATCCCTAAAAAAGTTTTTTTTTCCTAAATCTTTTGGACTATATTTAAAACCTTTGAAAGATATGAAGAAATTTTGCAGATATAATCGATACAGTCTATTCTGAAATAGCTTGCAGTTTTAAATTTTCAGATATTTCCTTGAATGCATGAAATACACAATTAACTACAAGAATTTCAACTTCCGTTTTTTAAAAATTAAAATTAACCTTCATATTGTTAAAAACTGAATGTGTTTTTTGATAATACCCCGAAAGAAATGTGTACTTTTTAAATAATTTGATTTGAATGGATTGATAATTTTATAGCATTAAAAATTATCAGTTTTAATGCATGTAAGATTTGTAAAACTCAAATTTTTTTTATAAGCAGTCTATTTGCTAAATAAATTAATTTTATAAAGTATGTTTGTAAAATACTTGCTTTGGCAGCAATGACAAAGTTAAATAGCAATCATGAAAAATCTAGTGTTCTTAAATATTAAGACATTAAAATGAAGTTTAAAAGCATAAATTTAACTTTAAAATTACAAAACAATAAAAAATGAAACTTTTAGAAATATTACTTAAATTTTACCTATATTCAAAAAGCTGTAAAGTTTTTATTAAGTATAATATACATATGTTACAACACAACCTGGGTCTTTTTCAATGCAACTTACTAAACGTTGACTGTTTTATTTATTGTTAAATAAGTCTGTAATCATATTCAATAATTTACATCCAATTAGGTGATAAAACATGAGCTTCCTTTTGAACATTCATTTTTTCAAAGTTGAGTGTTTACAACTAAAATTAGCTAAGTTTTGTGATGTTTCTAAAACCTTTTTTCTGAATTTAATTTCTAATAGTATTTAAAATTTTAATAATCTGTAGCTTGATATTTTGTTAGTATTTATAATTTTTTTAAACTGAAATTCAAGTTTAATTAATGAAGTATGTAAAATAGTTTTGTATAATTCTCTCTAAATAAATTTTTCTTTATTTTTAGTCCAGAGAAAGAGGGCGGATGAGATTCCATCAACTTCAAAATGTTCAGACAGCATTAGACTTTTTAAAGAATCGAAATGTAAGCTTTTGTATTGTTTTGCATATTCGATACATTTCTTGTTTGTGAATTTCAACTGCAGTTGTTTTTAATATAAAATCATTTTTTAAGAGTTTAGAATACTTAAAAGTACCAGTCTGTTATAATGTAAAATAAATGTTCATACAATATAAGAGTAATTAATGTTCTTTGAGAGTCTCATTTGTTGAGATTATTTTGATATATTGTCCCCATTTACTTATGTTAATTTTTAGTTTTATTGATTACTGTTTTTCTTAAGGTTTCAGAATTTCTGATTTAATATGTTTTTTTATTAATGTAAAAAAATTTACTTGTAGTGTAACAATTCTTTAAAAGGTATTTCGTACTTCCATCATTTTGCTAAGCAACTGAATGAGTTAACTCTAGAAGGCTTTAACTCGATGATTTTGTTCTAGCAGATATATTCACTTAGTTATTCAAAATAATTCTTTCAAATCGATCTCTTGAAATACTGCAGAAAAAATTGCTTGCAAAAAAACATTCTTTTGAAAAATACTTTTTATCATTTGAAATAATGATATGTTGCTAGCAGTTTCTTCTGTAATTTTTGCTGATCAAAGTGCAGCTTAAACTTGATAAATTTGTAAAGCAAATAGATTCATTCAGTAGTTCAAAACATAAATTTCTTCAACCCATTTTCGTTTTCATTTGCTGTTTAGTTTTACACTTAATATAATCTGCTTTTCAAAAGGTTATTAAGTGCTCCAATCATTTTTTATCTACAAAGTAGAATTTAAACCTCACAAACATTTTACTTTCACATTTCCTGATGTTATTTAAAATATAATTATATAGTAATTAATATTTATTATTTTAAACTATGTTTAATAAATTATTTCACGTAGAATATGAATTTGTTTTCCTGTTCTAAATGAGATTGTAATATGCTAGAGTTAAGTTTCCACATTTTAATTCTTGTTGCTATTAGTCAATGATTGGTATCCCTATACCTGAACTATCCAAGTTAAAAATTTAAATGAGTTGAAGCATTAATCTTAAAGCTGACAATTCTTAGTATCCTTACATTTAAGGTATAACCCTACTTAAAAATCTTAACTGATCAAAAATCAATTATAGCATGCAATACCTAGAATCATTACACATGATGTACCACACTAATTGACAGTGGTCTACGTGTGGCTGGCATGCCAAATGTGGTTGCACAATGAGACATTCTGCTTGGCAAATTGACTTATCATAGTTTTTTAAAAATACTTAATCTTTACCTAGGCTCAATTAGTTAGATTTAAGTTATTTATATTTTTTTATTTTATTCTTGTATTTAATTTTTTTGCTCTTACATTTCTTTATTTCGCAGTAGTGTAAATAAGCTTTCTATATTATGGATATTTCTAATTTTTATTGTAGTTTAATATTTACTAAACTGCTGCTCTAATTTTTTTTTAAGAAATATAAATCAATCCTGTTAAAGAATTATTTATTATAATTTTATTACTCATTTTGAAGCAAGTCTTTTATGATTATTAGCTTCACAATTGATATTGTTTTAGTTCTTAGTAATGTAGAGCTTTATTTGAAAGTTGTTTGCATCAGAATTATATTATTTTTGAAACCTCAGTAGAGTGATGCTTTATGGTAAATTAGAGTAGCATACTCAAGATTGTTTGAGAGTAAAGTAGCACCAAAGCATGTGGAATTGCCATTCTTGTTTTAAATTAAAGGCGGAGAATAAACCAAACTTTCATTATTGTAGTCTAGTTGACATTTGTAAGCCCTATGTCATGAGTAGTATCCAAGTTGATTACCCAAATGTTAAGTATCAGCTGCTTAACACTAACCATATAATAACCAGTCAAAAGACTGGTTAATGTATGTTGTGTGGTAAAGTGTTGGGTATGTTTAGGGTTAATATGAGTAAAGTGTATGATAAAATTGTTGCTAAATGTAGTCTTCTTTTCTTGAATAATGAGGCTTCAATATTGAGCAAAACAGAGGTTTATCTACTTTTTCTTGCTAGAGTTGAATAATTTATGTTACAGACTAAAGAAAATTTTCAACAGTGCTAAAAGAGATTTCTCCTCAAAGTGAGTGTAGCAACCCTAGGGGAAAATTTAGAATTTTGTAGGGATAGAAAAATTACTAACTCCTTTTTCTTCAGTAGTATATTTTTTAATTAAATATTTTATTTTCAATGTGAAAGAGTATTTTCATTTGTTGAACTGTTTGATTCAAATCTCATGCTTTAGTATATAGTATTAACTTGCCCTCATTTTTAATGCTTATTTTTATTTAGTAATTTGCTATTATAAGCTTTTTATAAAATTAATTTCTACATTTTGTTTTTTGTGACAAAAATTTTATTGCCAAGTTCTCTATTGCAATAGCAGTGATGGAAACTAGTTTTCTATTTGAGCAAGCAATTAAGTTGTATCATAATCACATAAAGAAGAAATACTACTGTTAATATATTTGTCTTCTCTTAATACTTTATTGTTTACATCTATGTCATCTTGAATTTTACTCAAATGTTTGCTATCTGCATCATTTCTATTTTTAAATTTTAAATTTTCTGCTTTAAAATTGTAATATAATTGGGATAACTTCCCATATAATTTGTGAAAGTTTCAGTTTATTAATGAAGATTTTAAAACTAATGACATCAAAGCTATATTCTCCACAATCATGACAGCAACACAAATTTAAACTAATGTTTTGAAATAAAACTGTAATTAAAATTTCTAAATTATTCTATTATTTTTTTCTTTTGATCTTTTTTTACTTAAGTGGATAGTAAGCCTTATAAATTACATGAACTTTTAAACTATAAAATTAATTTCTACATTTTGTTTTTTGTGACAAAAATTTTATTGCCAAGTTCTCTATTGCAATAGCAGTGATGGAAACTAGTTTTCTATTTGAGCAAGCAATTAAGTTGTATCATAATCACATAAAGAAGAAATACTACTGTTAATATATTTGTCTTCTCTTAATACTTTATTGTTTACATCTATGTCATCTTGAATTTTACTCAAATGTTTGCTATCTGCATCATTTCTATTTTTAAATTTTAAATTTTCTGCTTTAAAATTGTAATATAATTGGGATAACTTCCCATATAATTTGTGAAAGTTTCAGTTTATTAATGAAGATTTTAAAACTAATGACATCAAAGCTATATTCTCCACAATCATGACAGCAACACAAATTTAAACTAATGTTTTGAAATAAAACTGTAATTAAAATTTCTAAATTATTCTATTATTTTTTTCTTTTGATCTTTTTTTACTTAAGTGGATAGTAAGCCTTATAAATTACATGAACTTTTAAACTATACTGATTCATAGTTGAAAAACTTATTAAAATTATTTGCCAAATGCTTATAATTATTTTATAAATGCTTATAATTTTGCGTATAAAAACAGATTAGGGTCATCTGTAAGTTTGTAATATTTATTTATTTAATAAGTGTTTGAATTAAGTAGTTTTTAGAATTTAAATATGTGCTTTGTAAACAATATCCTGATGTTGGTTCTAAAACTGATGTTTTTAAATTCAATAAAATGTCAATTAGCATTACTTTCTCTAAACACTTAAATTTTGATTCATTATACAACTATAATCAGTGCAACAGAAAAATTCATTCTCGGGTAACGTTTTGGATGTATTTTAGTCTGTTAGAAATAATTTTAACACCAAATTGTCTAACTAGTTTTCCAAATCTGAATTATTTTTTTTAGTTTAGTTTTTAGTGTTTAGTCTCTAATGTTAATGTTTAGTTTCTGCTGCTCTGAATAAGTTTTTTATATATACCACATTATCTTTTAGATAAGACTTGTGAATATACGTCCTGAAGACATAGTCGATGGAAATCCGAAATTGACTTTAGGGTTAATATGGACAATAATCTTACACTTCCAGGTTTGATTTTTTCCAAATTATTTTAAAATTAGTTTTAAAAATATACAATTGCTTCTTATGATATTATGTGCTAAATGTTGATAACTGATAGTCATTTCTTATTGGAATTTTAGCAGTATTTTGTAATTTATCATTGATATCTTTCAAATTTATATTTATTCTTTGCAACTGAACATACTAAAGTAAATCTATATTTATTTTTTTCTAATATAAAAGATTTGTCGACTACTGTAATTACAGTCCCTCTAAAGTCATTGAAAAATAATGAAGTATTTTTATATTTCCAAATTCAGGTATTTTTCAGGTATAAAGTATTGAAATTTCTTGCTTCAAAACTTTTATTTTCTAGTTTTTGTTTGTATACATCTATGTTTTCACCTATGCATCCACATACTAAACTTTAAAAAATATAAGTCTATAATAATGATAATATTAAAATCTAATGATAATATCAAAATATTAATATCTTCCATGCATATTTTTATTCTCATTTAAACTTTAGAAAATGAAAATTCTGATGACATATATTGTCTAAATTTTAGTATTTTGATCACTAAACATATTATGTTTTTTGATAAGGAGAAAAAAGCTGTGCTACACATTTTGAACTACCACTGCATTTTTTATTAGAAGTATGTTTCTAATCCTGCTAAACTTATATAAATCACTCTTTTGGACTATTTAACAAATTTTGATACAAAGCTAAAGATATTTTTTTTTATCTAATACTGCATTAAGATTTTAGCCAGTCAAAGTCAAATCATACAGTAATATCCTAGTTTTTAATCAAGGTTCTAAAAAAAAATCATGAAAAGCAATTTATATCTTAATCAATATAATTCAGTTTGATAAAAACTGAAGCAACATTGATTTTATATTTAAATGTGTGCAATTCATTATTGTAGGATAGTGTTTTCAAAAAACTACACTTTGAATTGAGTTTAAGTCAGGGGTCTGTCTAGGTTTTTCTGAGAGGTACCTATTTTGTGAAAATTTAGACATAATTTGTGAAAAATTACAAATTTTATTAAAAAATTAACACAAAAATATGGATTTATCGTTTCTTAAGGAATAAAATAATAAAATTTTAAGAAAAACTATTTTGTGAAACTACCGTTTTTCCTAAAGTTGAATTTGTGAAGGTACCGCTAAACGGTAGTAAATTTGGCCTGGACATGCCCCTGTAAGTAATGTCATATTAGAGATTTTGGGAGCTAAGAATATGCTCTGGCATTGTAATATTTTTCTACAAATTTAGTAAACCATTGCAAAATGTCATATGGTTCATTTTTCATCTCATATGATCTGTGTTAATTTAAAATTAGAATAAAGTTCACAAGCATGGGTGATATAATTTAGTAAATATGATGCATAGCTTAATTACTTATTTAAATTAGATTCTAAATTTTGTTGCAATTTTTTGTGTCAAAAATGCTTGTTTTTTACTGGTGCTGTTTATAATTGATAGGTTTTTATTTTATAATTTTTAAATTTGACAACTATTTGATGTGTGCACTATAGTGCACTGCATTTTCATGTGGCAATTATATTAATTTATTTAGTTTTAAGCTTTGTATGACTGTTATATAAGCTAGAAAGTGGAATACTAGGGGTGCCCTATGTAATAACTAAGACAAATGATGGCTGTTTTTAAATCCTACAACAAGCTAATATAACTAGTGAAGTAGGCCCCTGTAACCCCAAAAAAGATTTAAGCTTTTGTTTATTTTCAATTTGATTTTTCTTTGATGAATTATCAAGTTTCTGTGTTTTTATTGATTATTGTTTGCTTTTTCATTGTATTGTGGTTGTCAATTCCATTTTTTTTTTTCGTTTGTATATTATCATTATTTAGTGTTATTCCCAATTTTATAAACTGTTTATATGAAGCCTAGTTCCTCCCACTGTGATAATTAATAATTTCAATTATATAAAACGACAATATTTATAGTTTGAGCTGATGAGCAATTGTCTATGTTATTAAAAATCTTTACTTTTAAATGTAGAGAAATTAAATGTTACCTCCTAATTAAGTATCTATCATGGTTTTTTCTTCTATTTCTATTTGTACAACAATATTAATCATTGATCACATGCTTCTATTTTTTGCTTTTTTTCCAATAATTTTTTTTCAAACTGTTCTAGGTTTTCGAATTGAGCAATTTTTTTATAAAGTTGTTTTCGCAATCCATTTGATTCAGCTAGTTATAAACTATCTAGTTCTGTGATATAGTTATGATATGGTTAATTAGTTTACTAAATTGCTTGAAATCTTATTTTTACCCTTTGTTTTTATACTATATGAATTTTTTTTAAGTCATGCTTTAATTTCTTTTTTTTTTTTCACTTTTGTTATTCATGTGGCAGATATCTGTATTCTTAAGGAAAAATACTGTTCAAAAAATTTTAAGAAACGTTTTTATTAATACACAGTTTAATAGTATTTACCTTAAATTATTATTTTTTAAATATGAAATGACGTTAATATAAATGACAAAAATACAGTATATATTGCAGTGACCTACAGAAAGATAGTCATATACTTTGAATGTTGTTTTCTTCAAGCATTATTCCACATATTCTTCAGTCCAAAAACTTCAATTTTTATCTATTTTTATTACAAACTTGACAGCATTTTTGTTAATAGTGTTTATTTCATTAAATGCTGGTTTACCAACTTGTATAATATAGTTCTTTTATAATTTACTTTTTTACAATAAGAAATGCATTATTTATATAGTTATAAAAATTTTCAGTAAATTTGATGAAATTACATAATCTCCTATACCAGAAATAATTTTTTTTTACCATGGAAAAGACATACACATTCCATTTCACAAACTATCTTTATTAATAGTTTGAAATGAAGCTTGAAACATGCATTATAGTTTAAAATATTAATATAAATTTGATGAAATTACATAATCTCCTATACCCGAAATTTTTTTTTACTATGGACCAGACATTCGATTTCACAAACTATTTTTATTAATAGTTTGAAATAAAGCTTGAAACATGCATTATAATTTAAAATATTTTTATATCCTGGGCTGGAAGATGTTTTCCTCGTTCTTCTCCCAACAGCTTTTGACGACTGCTGATTGACCCAAAACTATTCCATCAGAAAAGATCATTAATTGGTAGTTTCAAAATTTATGTGAGTACAACAGCTTAATTAACAACATTTAAGTAAAAAGAAAATTATTTAAATTGTGAAATGGAAGTAGAAAATGTAATGACATTTTACATATGCTAAAAATAGTAGAGATCACTAAAAAAGAAAAAAAACTGCAAGAATAATAATTTTAAATTAAAGAACCAATTTGTATATTAATATTTATTTTTCATTTTAGAGAAAGATGCATATAAAATTGCAAAAATAAACAACGAAAATGTTTTCAAATTCACTTAATCTGAAGAAAACTTTTAAATTTCTTTTAGAAGAGGAAATATTTCCTGTGGTGTCTTTCAAAAAATAATTATTTATGTATTGTATATTTAATAATGTTTAATCATCTATGTTTAGGATATTAAATATATTTCTTGTATCCATCCTATGCAGATATAACATTTTTAACTCCTCAACTTCATAAAATTTAGTGTGCTTTAAAGCAGATTGTTTAATATAGTTCTAAAAAATTATTATCCTAACAAGTATTTTAAGCTTTGTTTCTTTATGAAACATTTATCATCCACAGCTGTGTCATTTATCAAACTATGTTCAATTATGATAGAACATTTACCATCTCTACAGGAAATTCCCAATACACTTCATTTTACTTTAAAAATTTTGATATTTGTTAACTCTCAGTTGAATCTCGACACATTTTGACTTCTGAACAGCCTGTAATTTTAGCATGAAAAAACTGACACCTTTTTTAAAAAAATATGCTTGAATTAGAGTAAACAATGAAATCTAATATAAGCAGAGTTAAATAATTTTTATTAAATTTCCTAATGCAACATTGGTAAGTTGTATTGTAAAACATAATGGAAGCATAAATTTTAAATCCTGAAGGAATAATTGACATTGTCTACATTCCGTATTAAATAAAATAAAAAACCTTATTTGTGTTTAAAAAAATTGGCAAAACAAGGCAGTTTTATAGATTAGAGAAAATAATTGTTTCATAAGTTAAAAGTAAAAAAGCTAATTAAAATATTTTAAAAGACTTATTCAATGAAAAGACTATTATTCAATTTCTCTATACAACAGAAACATCGATTTCTCTCATTTTTAATTTAAGGTGCTGAAAATTATATATTTTTGAAACTGATGAAGTTGTCTTGCATAATGTTTTACTTTATATTATGTTTTAATTTATTGTGTGATCAATACATACATTTAGTAAAACAAACCTTGTTTCAGACAGTTACAGTGTATTATCACTTTGTATTATTTTCACATTTCCCACATTCACATTAAAATTCATTTTCTTTTATTATCAATATTTTGGACAGTTGTTTCAATCTTAAGTTTTTAGATAGCTATAAAGTTATAATTTGATGATGCAAAAAATTTTCTTGGTGAATTTTTATGTATTTATTAACTCAAAAGTTTTAGGAGATATTAGTTGTACCTTTATACAAAACATAAAATGCCTTCATGCGATCATTACTGCAATCTGGAAACTTAATTTTGAGAAGCTGTTGTTACATCTTATTACTTAAAACCTCCCACCAACGGGTTTAGTCTAATAGACCTATAATGGTAAATGGAGAAATGAGAGCATGACTGGGCTACAGGTATTTTCTAATCATAATGGATGGATATGAGTATCGGTCCTAGCTAAATCATGCCACAACTAAGAAACAAAATTAATGTTTCCAGATGCCTTGTAAAAAGTTTCCCAGAAGATGGACATTTCTGCCTTTGTCCATTTCACATTACTTCCAAATCCTGTTTGAAAATAACACAAGAACAAAGCAAAGGATTCAAATAATACTTAAGTCCAGTCCCATGTATCATAACATTTGATCTACAGACTTTGTAGTTTGATGTAGATTCTCAATTAGTCAATTTGAAACAAGGTGATACAGTAGTGAATTTTAATTGTATATATGAGAATCGTTTCCTTAAGAGAGGTGAGAGATCAAACTAGAAAATCTTTGAATCACCTTCCTTTATTAGAAATCGAAATTAAACTGTCCAAAAATGAACTGATATGGAAATAACCTTGGCAAAAGAAATACTTCTTCAAGTGGGCACACATATGCTTGCATGCTCCATTGATGTTGGCTGATGTTTTTTAGTTTTGCTGCTACAAGTATCATTGCAATATTTGTTAGAATTAGACCTGGTAGCAGAGACACTCCAAGGCAGCAGTGACTATTGCACATTATTATCTCATCTGCAGATTTTTTGCCTCAAATTTCAAAAATAAATAAATGAAATAATAATTTTAGAAATAATAATTCTAATAAAATGAAAAGACAATGTCCTTTTTCTTACTGTTTTAAAGCAAATAATATTGCTGAATTAAATAGACTTAAAATGAAAAAGTAAAATTTTTTTCTATCCTTATTGTTGAATGATAAAGACTCATTTGTCCCCTGTTTTAAAATCTGACACCAAAAACAAATTCATTAATGTTCAGCCTGCCTGCAAGACTTTGATAACGCAGTTGCAGAAACTTACATTTGCAGGAAAAGTTTTTATTGTGGACTGTGCTACAATTTCATTCTGAGAAACATATCTTTAATATTTAAAAAAGGGAGAAAAATCTTAAATAATTTTTTTAATATTAAATTTTTTACCTAAGTTTTAAAAAGCTACTCCTCTTTCAAATTTGAATATGAGATAATCTAATTATCTGGTTTAATACTTTGATTTAATTTATGTAGAATAATATGATTTGATATTCAGAAGCTATTCTTATAGATGTAGTTAATTTTTCCTTAAAGTATAGTCATGTAAGATTTAATTGAAATTTTAAAAAAATCATAAATTTATGTGCAGAATTTTTTTCATCTATCCTATATGTTTACTCATGCAAATTTTAGTATATGTATATTTGGGTAAGCTAAGATTTTAAAATTATAGTCTATAATGATAAGCCACCTTTTTAAATTGTTCAGGAGACCATTAAGAGTGTTTTTTGGTGGAAAATGCCAAGATTTCCTTATAGACAATAAGTTGCTTTTCTATATTGTGCTGCTGTTTTGTTGGAAAATCACTATATTTTCCCACATGGAAAATCACTATATTTTCCCAAGCCTTTTTTCAAAAAACCCCTTTTAATACAAGCTTTAAACACAAGAACTTTTAAAGAAAAAGAAGCAGAAACCTGCTTTGGCTGATGTGTGTTTAACATTATTAAGAACTCTCAAATGTTTATGGATAAACACTTCAATACTTAATGTGCTGGACCAGAAAATATTATAAAAAATGAAAGACACGCACAAAAACATTGTATTATTCAGAAATATTTGAAAAAAGAAGCTAAACTCAATTATTCAAAAATTGTAAAGTCATTTAAAGAATCAACTGAGAAAAATTCTTTTTTGCAGATCATTACGTAAGTGGAGACTGTTGTAAGTGCAATTTCAAAATCGAATTCCCTAGCTATAAATTATTATTTTTTCCAAATGGATCTGAGAACATTTTGAAGATTAGTAATTGAAAATGCTTAACTTAACAGCCTATTGAATATGACTGATTAATAAAGGCTCTAAAAATGGTATCATAAGTCAACATGTTTCTTTTCAATGTTTTGTTTAAATGTTTTATGCAAATGAATTACCATTTGCTATTGATCTACGAAATGTCTACCGAAGTTTCAAATTGAAATAGGTTAGTAAGCTTGTCGCAAAAAACTAAGAAACAATAGTCATTCCAGAGGCATAAAGATAGTTAATAGAATTATGTAACTTTTAACAGTATACCTATTAAAGAACTTGAAAATTTTATAGAGTATTATAGTATTTTACTACAGATGGTTTGATATTAAAATTCAACTATTTTGTTAGCATAGCAGTTAACACCTTTAAAACATACTTAAAAAAATTAATTTTCAGCTCGAATTTCTAAAAATCCTAGCAGAGCAAACATTACAAAGAAACATGCATGTTGCTTTCCAGAAAATATTCTTTTGATTCCTCAAATCATCCATAAAATATTTTTTGACCAGAAATGAGTCTTTGATGAGTTCTAAAATAAAGAGAAATGACTAAGGTTGGCAGGCCCAGATTTCATCTTGGCAAGGCCCTAAGCTATTGAAGATCTTGGGGCCCTTATATGTTTCCCAAAATTTTCCATGCACCAATTTTATTGTTGATTATTAAACATTAAATCAATAATCTTTGATAATATTACATGGTTGTTAAAAATGTTATTTATACAAAAACTTCAATATAGTTAAGAAGCATATTGATAGAAGTAGGTATATAGATTTTGGTATATAGAACTCCAAGCAGTGCTAAGAAAAAAACAAACAAGGGGGGTTTTGGGCCCCCCTTGAGTTCTTGGGGCCTTGGTCTCTGCAGTCTATTTAGCTTATACGTAAATCCGACCACAAAGGTTCAGAAATATATTTAGGAATTATTGATTTAATTTACTGGAATTTAGTATCACCTGCATAGCCATTGCTTAAGAAATCTATTTCTAATAATGAAATGATTAGAGGATTTTGGACATAATTCCTATTTTCTGACATTCCTGTCATTCATAAGCAATAAAGTGTTGTGTTATATTAGTTACTAGAGCATCAGCAACTATATATGGCAATGGTCCAGAAGACGGATTTGACATACATGTCATTCATAAGCAATAGAGTATTGTATTACATTAGTCTCTAGAGCATCAACTACTGTATATGGCAACGATCCATAAGACGGATTTATAAGATTAAGAATAACATCATTACACAAATTTGATTTTTAAAAGTTACTATCGTCAAACTCTATTAGACAGTTAAACTAAATGTTTAAAGATGGCAAGGTGAAACTCGAGGTGTGGTTACCTACATGTAGCGAGTTTCTGGTTGTTTTCACAAAAAAATAAAGAGAAAGATTTTAAGAAAAATTTACAAATCTTACAATAGTTAAAAGATTTCTGTCGCAACCAATGATGAAAATTCAAATTTCACAAGTATGATTGCACTTATAAGTGGTAACTTAAAGTTTTCTTCATATTAGGCTACTAACTTAGTCTAAACTTTATTCTGCTGATGAGTTTTTTTTCACCTGGAGCTAGTAAATAGATAATATTATAAGGTTTTTAAAATAAAAGCTTTTTTTTTCTTCTTTTTTTAGGTGTTTAGACACTGAGAAAGGTTCTTGTTCACAGAATCTAAACTATAGTATATCCATTTTTGTACTTTCATTTGTGTTTTATTTACAATTTTTTCCCTTTAATCTTATAACTTGCTTTGCACATTTCTGCAAGCATGTGAAAAAGTCAAAAAGTTACACCAAGGGAACATGACGAGATAATATTTTCTACCATTCCCCTTATTAAAGTTACATTTTCCAAAGTAAATAGTAATGATTTGTACTCACCCCTATGTCTGGGGGGGGGATCAAGATTCAAGAATACAAATTCATTTGGTAAATGGTGTTTATTCAGAAAAAATACATATTTCTATGATTTTGTAACTTAAAATTTTGCTTGCCTATCTCTTTTTTTTAAAATCTAAAGCATTAATTCTGAAACACAATTTTCCCCTCTTAGTCATTTTCTGTACATGAGGATAATACTAATTAAACTCGAGAATTTTTAAATCTTTCTGAAAAAGGACTGATCTCCCCTCTGTCCCTTACTGAAAAAAAAAGCGTATTTAAATCAGATTTCTTTTTTTATGACATGGACTTGAACTTTTTTTAAGTTACTGCGATACATTATTAACAGCCTAAAAAAGGACTGTCACAGGTAGAATCACTTATTTTATTCTCTGGTGTACAGCGTAAATTTATGAAGTGCATTCCTTTGCAATATTTTTCTAATTATCAAAACTTAATAGGTGCTGGTATCTTTCCCAGAACACAGCGTCATATAAGCAGTAATAATAAACCATTTGACTAATAACTGCTCTAAGTTGAATCGATCGATGGGGATAGTGAAAACATTTTTGTGAAATTTTGATTTTGTCGGCAGCATATTAATTTATTATATAGTCAATAAGCATACCAATGGGATTTATACACCAATGGTCAATTTTTAAAACGTCATGGTTTAATTGTTATAATGTATGTGTTTGAGCCGCGGGTGGCTCAGAGGCTAGCCCCCAATGTGGTGACCCAGGTTCGAATTCTGGCCATGGATGGTTGATACGAATTCTGCTTCCAGCTCACACCGACCATAACGTTGACTTAGAATATCTTCGGTGGTAGACGAATCATGGGTTAGAATCCTCTTGCAGTCTAACTAACCGTAAGAGATTTCCATGGCTTTCCTTTCCATGTAACGCAAATGTTTGTTAGTTTCATCGAAAAAGTCCTGGGTGAATACTAGTTTGCTCCAATGCTTGATCCAGGAGTTCCCTTGTCTTTTGTGTTGGGTTCGAAATTACAAGGATTCGAAATTGAACTTTGATGGCCGTAAACTCTAAATTGGATCTCCTGTTCAACATTGGTTATAAAATATAATATAAAATTTATGTGTTTAGATATTGAACAGCTGACTAATTAAATGAACGAATTTTTTTTTTTCCGGCCTAAGCAACGAGATATATTATTTTGTTTTATAACTGTCGTTGAACAAAGCCAACCCTATTTTTAGTTTACGACTACCTATGTTTAACTCTGCAGCTTTGTGATTTTGAACCCAATTCAGAAGACAAGGAAACTCTTGGATCAAGTATTGGGTGGAAATTTGCCTTCGTGAAGGACTTTTTGATGGAACTAACCCGCATTTGCGTTACATAGTGGAGAGCCTCCCACGGTTAACCTGACGGAAAGAAGACTCTAACCCATGATCCCTCTATCACTGAGGCTATTTTACGTTAGCACTGTGGTCGGTGCGAGACGGGTGGGAAATTCGTATCGACCAACTATCGCTGGGATTCGAACCCGGATCATCTAATTCTTAGGCGAGTGTACTATTTCCTGAGCTATTACGGGTCTAAGCAACGAGGTATGAGATTTCTGTAAGTGTTAGGCACACACAAGAGAAACAATTTCTGAACATATACTCGAGACAGACGTAAACAGTTGAAGACTTCGCCGATCACGCATTAGTTTTGTATTTGTAAGTACATAGTTTTTTTTGTAGTAAGTAGAAAGTTATGTATTTGTATTGTATTCTGTAAGTCAGTTTTGTTTTTTGTAGATGTATTTTGTTACTAAACCTTTTAAATTAAGATATTTGCAAAAGTATCGCAATATTGTAGCATATTTTTTTTTTAATAATGTCTAGAGAAAGTAAGATAACCTTAATTTCTGTTTACATGCTTACATTTTCTTTCTAAAAAAGTAGCAATTTTCAAATGAATGTTTTCTAGTTTAAAAAACTCCTGGAATTCACAAATTCTATTAAAATTTCTTTGCTTTTGTTCGTTTCAAAGAGCCATAAATCAACAAGACTGTCAAATTCTTCTATAAATATTGTTTAGAATTTTTTTTAAATATAATTAAAAAAAAATTAATAATTTTTATTTTTATTTTTTTATGACGCTATATCACAATTTCATTATTTTTTTAAAAGATACTAAGAGAACAAGAATTTTTTTGGTAACATTCTTTTTTCTTTTTTATGAAAATCATTCTTTACTTGCTGAATAAAATAAAATTCTGTTGAGATGAAAATTTGTATCCCGGAAATTTTTTTTATTTATTTATGAACAATTCAATATCCAGATTTTACTGTTTTCAGTTTTTTAAGTATCCGTAAACTCAACTGTACTTAATTTTTAAGTGCTAATTCTTTTTCTCATTTGAAATACGTGTTTCGAGTTTTTATACATACATATCTTAAAATGCGATTTACTAGACGTTTTAACTTTATCTTCATTGCTCAAAAAGTATGTGTTACTTTACTTTTATGGGACAATTTTCCAATCTCGTTATTCTTCCCTAATAAGCGGTTTATAGCCACTATTTTATCACACCCAAGTTCCGATCGTTTAGTTGAATTATTAGAGTCAAAGTTAAAACGTGCGTTTCATATAAAAGAGTCGAGAAAGAAAGCGTTCTCTAAAAAAATAAAGAAATAAATGAAAATAATGCTCTTAACGTTTTTTCGTAGAAAATTAAAGAATCGTGGAAAGAAAATAATATCTTTTAAACTTGATTTAAGAACACCATTTTTATTAAACGAAGTGACCTAACATTAACACATTTGATTAAAATATTTCGTATATAGTATAGTTAATGCCCTTTATTTATCCAAGCTACATAAATAATTCCGCACATCACACTGCGTTCAGAATATGCTTCAAGCCTTTCTTCAAATGCCCTACCTTTAAACCTGAATAATTTTTAATACATTGAATAGTTTACTTATTTACTCCAGAAAGTTTATTTTTAAAATCTTTGATTTCTACAACTTAAAATAGAAGAAAATATTACAATTTAAACTTTTTTCAAAAGTAATTTAATTAATTAATTTTATTTTTTATTTTATACCCGACGTTGAACAGCCGACCCAATTCTGAGTTTACGGCTATCTATGTTCAGCTCTTTAGCCTTATAATTTTGAACCCAACCCTGAAGACAAGAGAACTCCTAGATTAAGCATTAGGACAAACCTTCGCGGAAGACGTTTTGAAGAAACTATCCCGCATTTGCGTTACATTTAAAAGAAAACCACAAAAAACGTCCCACGGTTAGTCCGTCGCAAGGGTATTCTACCCCATGATCCGTCTACCACTGAAAATATTTTTCGTCAGCATTTTGTTTGGTATGAGCCGGGAGCAGAGTTCGTATCAACCAGTCACAGCTGGGAATCGAACCTGGGTGACATCATTGAAGGGCGAACGCTCTATCCCCTGAGTTGCGGCTTAATTTAAATAATTGTTTTTCTGAGAATTTTAAAGTTTAATTTAATAATTTTTTTCTGGGGGGGGGGGAGGTATTACAATCTTTGGTGACCTTGTAGCCCGCTGTTTGGGGGTCTGAAAATTATAATGTGAATGTTCTAGCTAGGTTCTTTATTTAGAGACTCAAAACACTATAATTTTAATGACTGCGACCCTATTTCAAGCTTGCGAAATATCGGCACACATTCCAAAACAACTAGTGCGTGTTTTTCTAAAGATATAAAAATCCAAAAACGTCTTTGCAAAGAAGGATCCGCCTTAAATTAAAGTTTTCTTCTCGACACACAATAAACTGTTTAAAAAAGTCGTAAAAAAGTATTTTTATTGTTTGTCTTCTTTTAAGCCGACAGATATTTTTTCTCATTCTATTCCCAGGACGTTGCGCAACTTCAAGTTTCTTATAGTGACCAAGTGGGGGCGGAACAACACAATTTCAACACTGTGCATATAAGGATATAGTTTGCTGAATTTTTTTTTTTTGAATATATATATTATACTCTGCTTCATTGAATTGGTTCGAATCCAATTGATGAAGAAAAAAAAAACGAAACATGCCTTTTACTTTTAATTTTTTCTTATTATTTTTTTTTATAAGTGGCTAAGTAGAAAAGATGTAAAGTTGTGGGAAGTTGGTGATCCGAAGGTGGTATAGCGTGGGCATTTCTATGTGGGCTACTTCAACTTCATGTAATTCTGCTGTTGCTGAGTCAGGGTGAAGGTTTCCCCCATACAACACTCCAGAGACAACGCCTCGGTCCTTCTTCTTTTTACCCTCTGCGACGCATGTCGCGACTTTTGGAATTCCTCTTTATTTTGCAAGCGTCCTCTTTAAGAAGTTCAAACTTACTTTTCACACGTGGTTATGAATTTTTTCTTATCAGGTGTTAGAATTTTTTTTTTATGCTTGTTGAAGTCAACATTTGCTTTGTTTTAGCTCTGTAAAAGTGTTAAAAATTAAATTACATTAATAATTGTTTAATTATAATAATTATTATCAAATAATAATTAAATAGTTTTAATAATTAAATAATAACAATTAAATAACTATTAAATAATAATGATATAACTATAATAATAAGTAAGTTATAATCGTAAAATCTCATAATTATATCCGATATGAATTATCAATTCTATTATACTTAATAATCAAACAATTAATTGATATATATCATTTTATTGGGAAGGATTTTTTGAAATTTATAAAAAAATTTAATTATACTAATAATTGCTATATAATAATAATTAATTAATAATGGCAATTGAATGTTAATTAAATAATGATAAATAAGATTGATTAGTTAAAAGTAATACTTAATTCATAATTATTATTCAAAAATTATAATAATTAATAATCAAATAATAATAATTAATGTAATTATAAAAATTAAATAATAATAATAATTCAATTATAACAATTCAATAATTATAGTAATTAAATAATAATTAAATTTTAATTGCAAAATCTCATAATTTAAATTTGATATGAATTATTAAAATATTTTTATACTTTATAATCGAATATTTAATTGGCATACATCTAGTAAATCGCTTCACTGGGATCTAGATCGCATTGTAAAATAATGTATAGAACATTCCATGTCAAATGGACAGTGGTTTGCATTTCCAATTTTGATAAAACTTTGCAGGATGGTAACTGTAAAAGGTTTTCATGGGCTCTCTTTAACAATTATAAATGTAGGTCTCTTTCACTCAAGTAGTTTCTTAAGGAAGTAAATTATATTTATCTGATTGTTCATCTAATTGTGTATCTGATTTTTTTTTTATTTTTTATTTTATTTTATTTTATTTTTTTAGTAAATTTAAATGAAATCCTAATTTAGTAGTGCTGTGATCTCTCTTCTGTTTTTCACTCCATAAAAAACGAGTGTCAATTATGATAAAGTTCTCCTGAAATATGCGAAGGTTTAAAAATTAAGGCAAAATATAAATCATTATGATAATTTATTATTATAAATTATCATATAATTAATTTTGCCTTAATAAATTTTTAAGCTTCCGTTAATGTTTAAACCTTTATTATTGTGATAATTTATTAATAGTTTAATAATGGTTTTTTATAATAATAGTTTAACATATTCAAACTATTATTATTAAACTATTATTTTCTTCTGTCTTTTGGTGTTTAGTTCAGACACTGAGGAAGGGTATTGTTTATTAAACTGTAACTATAGTGTACTTTATAAAAAAATGAAACATTTAAGATGGTGTATATGTACTGTTGCTAAGCAACTAAAAGGAGTGATAAAAGTCTTTGATTTTTCCTTTTGGTTACTTCGCAGTGTATTTGTCTGTGAAGAAATTTCCCCTAAACTTGTATGAGTGTTCTCTTGCACTGTCTTTATGGCTTGTGGGATTCACCTGAAATATATTAATTAAAAAGTTAAAATGATTAATTGATTAATTAAGTTTCAAATTCAAAGGCAGAAACGTGCTTTTTTTCTGAATGCACATACATTTTACTTTCTAGTGATTCGGATTATTGTCCATCAAAATATGGAGAGTACCTGTAATTTAGAAAATGAGGAGCCGAATGGAATTTTTTGTTTTGTTTTGTTTCAGAGTATTTAAATTTAGTGTATCTTAGTGGATGAAGGTGCTAAGTGACAATCTTTGAGTGTTTGCAGAGTGGATAAAGGTTGCAAATGCATAAGGACGAGGCTTTATCTTTATTCCCTATTGTCAACGCATAAACTTTAAACCTAATTTACTTAAATTCACCAAAAAGTTTTTTAGAAACTTCACCCACTAACGGTGACACTTTACCACTTCATCCACTAAATATAAGGTACTTTTTTTAAGAAAATAAAATAAAATAAAATAAAAAATTTTATTTTCATTATGCTTTTGGAACATTTTAATGCGAATAAAAAATTTTTTTGCTTACAATCTTAAAACTTTTATTTAATATAATAATGATCGAACTAATTTTGATAAAAAAAAATTTCCACTCAGCTCTGCAAAATTGAATAGCACAATTTAATAAACAGTCGTACCAGCTAATGTCATTCTGTAAGTCCGATATATTAATTTCAAAATATTCTTAAATTATTATTTACTAAATAAAATTTACAAATAATATCATACATTTTACCAGAATGTTAGGGTGTAAACGAATGGATTGAATATATTATTCTTCATACCTTCCTTCAAAGCTCGCAAGTTTTTTTCTTTTTCTTCTAAACTTTTACTAAATGATATCTTTTATATTATAAAGTTCTGAAATCTCCCTAATGATATAAGTGATAATTAAATGCTGCTAGCGGTTACAATTAAGATAAAATTCTAATTTAATAGTGCAATTACGGGGGAAAAAATTCTATCTCCAATTGCTCGTCCTTCAACGTCTCATAAACTATTTTTTTTCATCACCTACGCGTTGTGATTTAAAAATCGTGTCAAGAAGTAAGGGCGTTAAGGTCAACAAACGTTTCAATATCATGCCTATTTGTCTCATCCCTGAAATTGAGTAGGCCCTACATGCATGAATTTGCTCTCTTTAAATGATGATGCATTTTCTGTTACTTAGATATTAAAAATAAAATTCCAACTTAGAACGATAAATAATCGTATGATTTATAATTAATTGCGTGGGGTACAAGTTCAATCTATTTATTAACTTCTCTATCAATGAATGTTCTCAAAGTCGATCGATTTAAAATATTAAACAAAATGATCTCTGGCGTTACTTTTTTTTTTAATGGGAAAAAAAATGCATAAAATTTGTTAGGCTTAAACTTTAGGCTTAGTGACAGATGGTCTTTAAGTATTGGCGCCAGATAGTTAACGCTGGGTGTGGTAATTCGATTTTAATATGTAAGCTTCTTATCTATAATATGGAATATGGTCTAATTTCAGACTAAACTTGAGTTTAGTTTGTTAGTTTTCAATTTAATTTTGCAGCCATATGGTGCCCTGATTCAAATTTAAAGCTTATTATTCTTATTCTTAATGTGTCTCGCCATATCTATCATTTACATTAATCGTTAAAAGGATTTTTTAAAACCGATTTAACTAAAAACAGACATATCAACTTGCTTCGATTTGTGGGAATTTTTTTTTTTCTAGCAGTCGGGAAGGTTTTGTTATATTGTATAATTTTTTGTTTGGTAAGTTAGTTATAAATTTTGTCCACCTGCACATCTGAATAATTCAAAAGTTGATATGAAGCTCAAGTTTGTTCTAGTTATCTTGTGATCAATCTTTTAAATGTTACCAAAACCATCTAAAAAATGGATTTCTAACTTTCTATTATTTAAAAAATTTTTATTTGGGGGTGGGAGCAGAGAATTGAGCATCCCTTTAAATATGTAAATATTCGTCCGATTGACTACTGACTTAAACCAATTTTGAATGCATTGAAATAAAAAAATTAAAAAATAAATATAAAAAAAACTATTTTGTTTAAGGAAAAGGATAAAATGTTTCTACTACGTACAGGATTTCACAGACATTTTTTTCTTAACTTTTACATACGACTTTTCATTATTGCCTTACAATTAGTCCTTAGTATATTTTTCAGAGTAAAGTAGGGCTTAACACTAGAAAGACTGAAACTTGTATATACCTATATTGCCCAAATGCAGTCAAAATGACTGGATTGTGAAAGAATAACAATGTGTAAAGAAATTGGTTTAAAATCAATTTTTAATATTTTTATATTATTTACAGTTATATAACAAGTTATTAGTAAATATTAACAATAAAAAAATTATATGTTGTGCAAAAAGTCACAATTATTCTAAGAAATTGTGTCATTATATACATCATTGTTTTCTAATTGAAATTAAAAAGCAGTCAAAAGGACTTCCTTGGGCAATCTAGTGTTAAGTATAGAGTATTTTTTTTCTAAAAAAAAGAAAGAAGAAAAAGAATTTTTTTTTTTTAAATTTTATTTCAAATTTTCAGTTTTGTCATTTAAAATTACTAAGTTTAAAATTATGTGTGTATGACTTACGAACAATATCTTATGAAGCAAAATCATAATAAAATTTTTTTTTATTTTTATTATATATGGAATTATTTTTGAATAAAATAATTTTACAATTATATGTAAAAAAAATTTCGATTGCTTAAAAAACTCTTGGGATGTGGTGAAATTCGCGAAAATTTAAATTAACATTAAGGGACCTAAACTTTCAACTGCTCTCCTAACTAAATAATCGGACCATATTTTCCGCATCACGGCTATCTGTCTATTTTAATAGTCAAAAATCCAAATCCGCCGAAAAAATTACATGTTTATTCAGAAAAAGTACGTTTTTATGTTTCTTTCTGGAACTTAATAGTTCGCACTTATTAATTTGCATATTTGAGGTCGTCTCTTTGAACCATAATGATCGGCGGAAGAAAAAAAAATTATCATTAGAAGAAAAGTTTTTCAGGGTGATATCTTTTTCCTTTATTTCTTTATTTTGCGCATTAAACAGCACAAATATATATATATATTTCATTTTGAAAATCTTATGTGAGAAAAAAAAAATTTAATTATCTCTGGTTAGCATTATGTGTTTCACTTTAAGCATTCGGATAAAAAAGGTTTGTATAATAGAGTTTTTACTATATACAGTCGTTATTTCTAAAAGACTTTTTTTAGTGAAATTGTGAAAAATCTACTCATAATCTTTGTGAAAATAGGGTCCGGTTTTGTGATTTTCTAAAAAATAACACAAAATCCTTTGGTCATCTTAGACTTTTAGTAAATACTGTTTTTGTGGATGTGTGTAAAATCTACGTATAATTTTCTGAATTTAAATTTACTGTTGAATCGAGTTTTTTCTGCAAGGTTTTTTTTTTTTCACTTGAGAAAATAAGGTCCTATTTTTGTGAGGAAAACCCCCTTCCCCACAAAAACCATTTTTTCCCCAAAGGGTTGTAGTTTTAAAATTATGAATACAAGATGTCATGAACTCCATTTTTCAAAAGAATAATTATGCAAAGGGTCCATTTTTAAAATAAAAAAAATAATGTGAAAGGTTTGTTTTACTATAAAATAACTTTTGTAACGTACGTTTTTGCGGTGCAATATTTTTTGACGAGTCCGTTTTTGCTGTACATATTTTGTTATGTGTTCGTTTTAACGATGACATTTTTGTGTTAAGTCGGTAAACTGATCAAAATTTCTCCTCAAATGACCTCTGATATATTAAATTCAGAATCCGGAAGTCAAAGCTTTTTTTTATTTTTTATATTTACATTTTAAAGCTAATGTTCATTAAATAATTGGTCTAAAAGCTTAAACGTTTCACACCCTGTATATAATTAGCCTAACACCAATCTCGTTTTCTGCCCTTTCATTTAGCTTCTTTTATTCCTAATTATCTCATTAACGATGCGTTCTTTTGAAATTTAGATACATATCTGTAATATCTACATTAAGACTCGATTAAACAGATTAAACACGGGATATACAGAAAGTTTATGTTTCTTAAAAAACCTAATTAAGTCATTATTATTATTCAAATTTCTCACTTCATTTTCAAACAAGTTTTGTCATCTGGCAATGGCATATCAAATTGATTCTTAATTACTCGGTTTTAAACATAGGTTACGTGTCTAGAGTAATGGATTATTTTAATTCTGTAAAATGTGTTTATAACTCTGACAAAATCCGGTTTAATTCAGATCAATATAAATTCGGAAGACATCTTGAGCCAGATGGGGTAAAATTGTCTTATTTCAAACTGAAAACTGCATTTAACTTATTAACTATGATTGGAATTTGCGACAGTTAAGAATTCTAGCTTTTAACCATTTGCACACCTATATCCCTTATGATCCAACATCAAACGTTACCACTTTGAAATTTAAGTACCTTAATATTTAGTAACTAAGGTGGCTGGGTGGCGCAGTTGGTTTGTCGTCGGCCTTCTGAGCCCAAGTCTGCGGGCTCGATCCCTGGCCCAGACACCGGATTTTCGGAATGCAGAAAATCCTCAGCGGCCATGTCGTATGATTCCTAGTGCACTTTAGCATCCAAATAGAGTCTCGGTGCTGCCATGTAATGTGGCAGAAACTAGACGTCCAAAGTAGCATGGCCAACGGTATATCACCCATTGTGGTGGTCCGGAAAGAGTGGATACCACTTCTGGAGAACGCACTAGGTCTGCTGATCGAGAAGACTGATTGTGCAGCTCATAGGAAATAAAAAAATATTTAGTTACTATGTTATTTTGCGATTGTTATTTAATTAAAAAAAAACATTTTGCTATGTATTGGACATGATTTAGTGTTTACATTAGTTTAAAAAGCATTTCAATGTAATTAGAGTGCAGAGGGTTTATAGTTTCATATCACAATACAACCTAAAACTTCTCTTCTATGTTTAGTTTAATAAGTTTTTCATGAGTATGATAAGGCTAGCACTTTTCAAGCATTTATCAAACTTATATTCTCGTTAATGGCTAATCTTATTTAATATAAATAATCTTTTGTTAAATTAATATTATATTTAACTAAAGATAAATTTAGATAACTTACATTTTTGACTGAAAACTTCTGAAGTTATAGTTTCTGAATTGAAATTATTGTACTGTTAAGCAAATAGAAGCAAGTAGAATTGATTAGAAATTTTACTCTAGATTGCCCAAGGAAGTCATTTTGACTGCTTTTTAACTGCTTTTTCATTTGCAAAAAATGTACAAATAATAATGCATTAATTATTTTTCTTTTTCCAAGTGGAGTGAATTTTAATTTTACTAATAACTTGTTATATAACAGTAAATAATATAGAAAATATTAAAAATTAATTAAACAATTTTCTTTACACATTAGTTATTCTTTCACAATGCAGTCATTTTGACTGCTTTTGGGCAATATAGGTATATACTAAGTTTCAATCTTTCTAGTGTTAATATATGTTAACTTGAAATGACATTTAGGTATTTACACTTCAGGCAGCGTTCAAATGATAAATAATTTCAGCAAAAAAAGAAAAAAAAAAAAAAAAAGCGTGTTTTCAAAATTGATTTTAAATTAAGTATTATGTTAAGAATAAAAAACACGATTTTTCTAATTAGATTACAAACACGTCATTTCTTGAAGCTTAAAAATCGTTTGAGGAAAAAATCACCTAATTTAGTATTTTTTTGAACTCTCGAAAATCGTTTGGTGAATACTTTCTCACCATTTTAATGACATCGAATTTTGTAATGAAATGTATCACAAATCTTTTAGAAGTTTGTATTTTGCTAAGTTATATATAATTTAAAAACTAAGTTAGATATAAGTTTAAAAAGGTACGAAATTAACCAAAGAAATATAAGTACTGATATTTCGATTTGCATTGTTCTTTAATGATTTTTATTTTCTATCACGTGACAAGTTTGCTAATTAATCCCCAGGAAGCAAAATTTTTTTGAACATTTATGATTGATTTTAAAAAAACCCGTATCAACAAGTAATAAACATTTTAGACCGTTTTTACCAGTATATTGGACCCTATTAACTATGCAGAAATATTTTTAAATTCTGTATGACCTAAGAAACAACTTAAAAAGAAAAACCTCATTTAAAAATGTATGCTTTTCATTTTCCTTCTTCTTTTAATTATATATTTTCAATTAATAGAGTAAAGATTTTATCTTAGTTACTCAATTCCTGATGTTCATATTCAACATTACAGCGATTATTAAAGTAAAGTGAAGTTAGTCCAGAAGCTTCGAATTCTTACGAAAACAGCACAGAGAGTACTTGCGTTGCTTTTCTTGGAAGTTCTGGCAGCAATCCCTCTGAATTCCCTAATCTGGTTAAATCTATGCTAGAACATTTTTTATCTTGTTCCTCGCATGCGGCATACAAGTAATGCCAGGTAGAACCGAAAATCAAAAACACAAGTTCAACGTCTGGTCTAAACCATTAAGCAAAGAATAACAGTTAAGATAGACAAGGGTAAGTTACTGAAGAAAAAGAAGATGAAATTGCATAGGAGAAAAGACCCCGTAAAGACCAAGATTATCTGATGAATGAAGATAATTTGCTGAAAAATTATAACTATGCATTTATTCTGGGATTATGTGTACAATTTTAAATTGCGTTTTCCTCATTTTCATCTCTTTGCAAATGTATAGGACCACTCAATTAATCTTATTTTAAATTCCACAATTTGCAGTGGTAAATTCAAAAATGCTGTTTATATAACAAAATTACGATACTCGACACCATGTAATTATCGTATTTTCTTCATTTTCTTCCTAATTTTTTTCTTCATTTTTTTTTCCATTCATATCTTTAAAAAAAGAAGAAATTAACAAATTCTCGAACTTAACCATTCATAATTATTATTATTAATAATTTTATATTGCTTTAACGTGTTTAAGTTCGTATATTGTAGTTTAATGAATATTCAGTCATCATTTGAGACGTTATTTGTCCTTTTTAGATTGATTTCCTGTGTTGGTTTTTGTGTCGCTTAGAACAAATGTTTCATGGAAACATGAGATGACTGCTGCGCCTCATGTCCTGATTTTTTTTTTACTGCTTTTCAGATTTTTGATAATTATTCTTGCAAAGCGACATCTAACCTAGAAAGAGCTCCCTGAAAATGTTATTGCCTGATAATCAACATGTGCTCTAGGCATGTGATTGTTACAATCATCCTTAATTTCTTGTATTTTAAAAAAAATACTAGCTATTGATGACAAAAAATAGGGATTAAGCGTCTGGAAAAAAATCGTATTTTTGTAATAACATAAGTTTAATCGCCTTGATTTTCTTTTTATTAATTTATTTTTTCACTTCGTTTGATTCACTAATTGTTTTTTTCTTCTTTTTTTTTTTATGAGAGCTTATAACCTCAATAATAACGAAAATATCGTTTTTTTTTTCCTTCGAAAATTCAGTTGAATCCTTTAAATTGTCGAAAATTCAGATTTTTGATAATTATTCTTGCAAAACGACATCTAACCTAGGAAATGAAAATGTTATTGCCTGATGATCAACATATGCTCTAGGCATGTGATTGTTCCAATCATACTTAATTTCTTGTATTTAAAAAAAAAAAAAAATTTTTTTTATTTATTTAGGTATTAATTTATTTTTTCGCTTCGTTTAACTCACTGGCTATTTTTTCTTCTTTTTTTTTATGAAATCTTATAACCTCGATAATAACATCTGTAGGATTTCGGATAAAATTTCATGATTACCAAATGTGGACTTAGGTTTAGGGCTTTAGTAATACAAGCCATATTTTCAGATTGGTCAGGAGAGCGTTTTTGATTTAAAAAAATAAATAAATAAATAAATTTAAAAAAAAAAAAAACACACACAATTAATTCCTTCTAGGCAATAAGATGTTTCAGTGTCCTGAAATCCAGAAATCTTGTAAAGTATCTATTTGGATACTATGCCAAGGAATAGTTTGATGTAAAAAATGTCACCACCTTGGAAAAAGTCTGGCTTATTTCTATATTTCTCAAGCTTATTCATTATTTATGTATAATAGTGGCCTCGCCTATGAACTATAATAATGAAATAATACCGATACCACTTAAAGTGCCATCAAAAAGTCCTCAACGATGGCGAAAATACCCCCAATACTTGATCCAGGAGTTCCCTTGTCTTCTGGATTGGGTTCAAAATGACAAGGCTACGGAGTTGAACATTGGCAGTCGTAATCCCAAAATTGGGTCGGATGTTCAACAATGGTTATAAACAAAATCTAAAATTGAGATTTTTAAATATTTGACATTTTCGTAGATGAGATACTTAATATATGCTATATATATAATATAGTGCTTAAAGGTGCTTATTTTTGATTTAAATTTTTTAAAAACCCTTAAAGGTGCTTATTTTTATTCGGGATTTGTAAAAAGTGCTTAATTTTCTATCTCTTAAAAGGAGATTTTTTCTTAGCCGTGTCGATTGTCGTTCTAAATTACAAAAAATGCATGATTTTCACTATTTTCTCTGAATTGTTTTATCAGAATTTAGTTATTTTATCATGATTACGTGAAGTTGAAGTTTGATATTTATTGATTTTATGTTCATAAATTAAGAACTTTAAACGATAAAAAAAAATAATAAAAATTATTACTGCACAAACCCTAATTATGATTGTTTTTTTTTTTTTTTGTTGGAAAGTGATTAAAAATATTTTTTGAGTGCTTAAAAAGTATTAAAAAGGTGCTTATTTTTTGTTGAAAAATCTGGCTACGCACCCTGATAAAATAGTTACAAAATAGAAAATAGTTGTCAAGCCACTTTACTCGAATTCTACCACGAGGCACTAACGTTTTTTGTTTTTCATTGCCCGGCAGTATACGGGTCTAATTATTATTTTTTTATTATTTTTTTATTTTATCAGAAATTAAAAATCCGATATATAAAATACATGAATTGCATGGATTGTTTTCAATTGATATTGTTACCTGAAAAGTAAGTAATAATTGTATCAAAAAATAAACAGTTGTTTCAGAAACAGTAAATATAAGAAAAGAATAATGACTTTTTTTTGACCCATAAGCCCAACAACTGTACCTCGTGACTAAACTAAATCTTCTTTTAATCATGATGCAACGCGATTCTTTATTACTGCATCATTTTTCAAATCATTCTCAGAATAAAATGGGTTTTAAATACCATATCGAAATAGTTTCTTTTCTAACCAATATCTTAATTTGTTTTGTAAACTCCATTTCTTTTATTTTCATTGTAGTATTTATTAAATAGTTTCACTTAATTTTTTTTTCTCCATTCATATTTAGATCTTTTCACACTCATAACTGTCAGGTGTTTGTTTTTCTTTTTTGTTTCTTTTCTGTCTGGTGTATTTAGTTTGTCGGAAGTCCATATAGGGAGTGTTTGGCGTGGGTTAGAACCTGTTCCTCATCGAAATTTTGTGGTTTCAACGTGGGCTGTAAACAGCATCACCACCTAATAAGTTGTTTCACATACGGTACTCCCTTTTTGTCAATTACTGTTATTTCCATAAAATATGTATGAATGGTATTCATATATATCTTCCTTTTTTTTATTTAATTTTTACGGCATTTTACTCTGATTTGGGAGTTGACCGTCTCTTGAAAACTTACCTTGAAAATTATTTTTTTAGCATTTAATTATTTTTCACTTTTACTTTTATGCTACAGTGTTATTGAATTATACTCGATGAGTTTCAATGTGCTTTTATATTTTATGATATATATTTTATGATATATATATGTGTGTGTGTGTGTGTTTTTTTTTTTTTTTTTTTTTTGCATACATACATATATTGCATTAACCGGTTTGCACTTTCTTTTACCAAATGGTTAACATTATAATGCAATATGTTAAAAATAAATACGAATAGGAAATATATAAAAAAAATCTCCTGAATAACAGCCCATTACATGTATGTTTAAATATAAAAGTATTGTACACAAACTCGTGCAAAACATGTGATTATTAAAAACTGCAGTGCGTCCAATAATTTGGTGTAATTATTATAATATACTAACACACACAATACCTGATAAAATAAATATTCTATATTTATATAATATATGGTATAATTTATTCAATCGTCAAATTTATATTATATATCGTCTCATGTAACCAATTGATACACGAACGTGAACAAGTGCAAACCGGTTTCAGTCACGTAAAAAATCAATAAAGTGGTATAGTATCACCTGATAATTAAGATTTTACATAGAATCTTATAGTGCGTCTAATAATTTGGCCAGAGACTATATATATATATATATATAATATGAAAATTGAAGTTTGAATTCAACTAGTCACCAAATCAAATGTTTCTAGTAAATGTTTAGAATTTAAAACTGCTTATTTAATTCATTTGATACCGAAATGTGTTTTTTAAAAGTTTTAGTTACGAAAAATAATAAGGCCTAATAATAATAAAAAAATTTTGTTCTGTTTTGGGAGTTGATCATCTCTTGAAAACTTACCTGGAAAATATTTTTTAGCATTTACGTATTTTTCCCTCAACAATTTTTAAGCTTCTAGCTTCTAAACCAGCTAGAATAACACTTAGAATTGCTTTTGAATCATTAATGTTCAAACTTTATTTTGAAATAAAATTTAAAACCTGTAATTTTTGGTTAAAATGCATGACGTGTCCCCTCAACGACGTTATTATTTTTTTTTTTTTTAAATTTGTTTTCTTTTAGCTTCACTTCCTTTTAATGTAGAGTGGACGTCAAGGGTAGTGTTTAGTAATGTAGTGTTAGTGTTTAGGGAGAATCCTGTAAAATAATTTATTGTTATTAAATGGGAATAAGATATAAATTTTTACTTCCCCCCACCTATGCCTGGAAACAACATCCATGCCTTGGCCGGGATTTGAACCCAGAACCTTTCTGATGTAAGGCCAGTTCTCTGACCCCCACACAGTCAGGTCGGCATTCTCTTATAAAGTACAAATGAGAAAATTTATTACTTTTTTCAATGATATTTAAATGAATATAAGGGTTTCGCATTTTTGCTTACATTTATTAAAACATTTGAGAAAAGTAATACATTACATTATTACAGGGCATTAAATTTCAGTTCTAAAGGTATTAGCTAGACTTAACATTTTACTCGTCTCCGTTTTCAAGAAAAATATGAACGATTTTTAAAATGTTAACGAATGTAATATGAAGAACTTTTTTGGTAACCAAAACCATGAAAGGATGTAGAAAAATGTGATACACATTTGTTTCAAGATAAATAAATAAATAATAATTAAAAATTATCTTGACATAAGGTTTCAATAATTCCAACATCACCCTCATATCATTAAAAGTCATTAAAAAAGGAAATATATCAGAAATATTCTTATATTATTAACATAATCTTATGATTCCATATTCTTATAATTCCAACATCACCCTCATATCATTAAAAGTCATTAAAAAAGGAAATATATCAGAAATATTCTTATATTATTAACACTTCATGTTTGCATACCGGTGCCTTTCGGCCCTAAAATACCATTTTGCTAAAGTCAAAATATGTTAAGAGGGTTCATTTATTGAAATTTTAAGTCCATTCGTCTCGAAGCTTTGCCAAAGTTTCATAATAATATTTTCTCTGATTTTGCCCGTAAACGCTAACTCTGGGAAAAAATATGGATGATTTGAAACACACCATTTTATAACATAAAACTTACTCGCCAGTCGTAAATATTCGGTCGCCAATGGCGAGTGAAAATTTTGTGCCCTGCAATATTATATACTAATGCAATATTTATATGTTTAAGTAATTTCCGTTATTTTTCTCATTGATTTTATAATTGTTCCATTTTTGTTTAAATTTCATTAAAAATTTCAGTTGAATAGTGTTACTCCTAAACTTCTATCTTAAATAGTGCTTTTATTCCCAGTTGGTATTTATTTAATTTCAATTTAAATCTTAGCCATTTTTTTTAAAAAAGAAAAAAAAGTTGCTTGAATGTTTGGAAAAAGTAGGTTAATTTTTTTGACAATGTTGGTGACTTCGTTTCCATTTGATCCTGCAATCTTCAAGTTCTTGATTGATTTAAAAAAAAAAAATAATAATAATAACAAGCAAGGGAGTTTTAGTCAGTTGACATCTGTAGGCGGCAAGGAAAAGTTTAAAGAGAATGATTCATGAAGCTCTCCAGTCTAGTGATGAAGTTGGAAAATCGAATTTTATCAGTATTTAAAAGGAGGATGTCTTTCTTTATCTTTTTATTCATCATTCTTTATCTCTCGAAAATTATACACCTCAAAAAGTAAAACCTAGTAGATTCTGCTGCCCTACATATTTCATTAAAAAGGGCTAGGGTGTAGAGTTAAAATAAAAGCGAAAGAGCCAAAATTTTGTTTTAATGCTTCATACTTCAAATTTAAACGAAACGACCAATTTTTACTTCACTTCAATTAAAATTTTACCTCTGCTTTTATTTTTCCACCGAGGCAGGTAGAAAGTCCTTTTTAGAAACTTCTCATATTTTTTGTGAGTGTAATCAAGTGTATGATGCTTGATACACTGCAAAAGTTATTAGTTACGAATGCTTCATTAATACCAATCAAGTGACCTAAATATAATTATGACTAATATTCTGAGTAATAAATAAACATCTCTTCAGATCTCCTTATAAAGTACAAAACATGTTTTAAAAAAAAAAAAAAAAAGCTACCTATAAATATTTATGCCACGTGGTAATTTCCACCCACTCCCCGTTCTTTCTTCTTGGAGCAATTAACAATGATGAAATGCCTTCATAATATAGACTTTAAAGAACAATTTTATGCTTTCCATTCTACAGTCTAATTGGTCTGACGTAGTAAGTGCTCCTATTATGAAAATAAATATGTTCTGTGACGACCTTGCCTAGTGTTAATAAGACTAAACACATTATAATTCTTTCTACCATTGTAAGGAAAACAAGGCGAATGTCAAATGAAGGACCAGTTGAAGTTAGGCTAGCAGGTGGATGTCCATCTGTGTTTTTCACGATTTGCCCTCATTCCAACCTTGGTGAGTGGGATGTATTTCAGTAGTGATGTAGAGTTCACTACCTTACCTTACACGCTAAAAAAAAAAAAAAAAAAAAAAAAAAAAAACAGTTTACATATGAAAGATTTCTTCTAAGATGTTCATTACAAGTAAGAAGATTAAACTTATATTGTGAAAGAAAATGAGGGCCGTTATTTATTGCGTCAGTTTTGTTTACCTATTTCGTGCTTGTTCATATTTTATGTGGAATCGACATAAACTTATTTTTTAAATTATCCTTCGCGTATATTCTCCGTTTGATTTGGTTACAACTTAATTGTTTTTAACAACTGGGAATTACTAGTTTGTTTGTAAACTTGACATTGACCAGACACCTCAATAACACGATGAGTATCACTGTAATTGCTCATATAGCTGTATGAAGTATCATATTGATTTATGTTTTTTTCTTGTGCATTTTATTTTGTTATTAAAGCCATCCAAATAATATTGACGTGTATCGAATTTCATTGATAGTTGTCCATGAAATTTTAGATGCACGCCAAATTTCATTGACGTGTATTTTATTTTATATTATTTTATAACCGACGTTGAACAGCCGGCCCAACTCGACTACTCGAGTTTACGACTACCAATGTTCAACTCCGTAGACTTGTAATTTCGAACTCAACCCGGAAGACTTTAGAACTCTCTGATCAAGCAGTAGGAAAACTAGCTTTCCTGGAGGACTTTTTGATGCAACTAACCCGCATTTGCGTTACATGGAAGGCGAAAACATGAAAACCTCTATGGTTAACCCAGCGGAAAGAGGATTCTAACCCATAATCCATCTACCACTGTGGTTGGAACGAGCCGAGAGCAGAATTCGTAGCCACCGTTCGGATTCGGACCTGGTTCACTTTCATCAAGAAATCCATTTTCGATGCTTATATCCTTAATTGTGGAAACTGCTGAATACAGAGGCTGTTCTGTAATCAACGCCCATTACATATGTTTTAAGAAATCTTTGTTAAAAATCAATTTAAGATGTCATTCATTTGGTATCGCAAATTAATAATTAAACGAGGAAAAAAGGAAAACATTATCGAAGTTTAACGAATCACTATTGAAGAAGGTGGGTCCAAACATTTCAACTTGAATGCTAATGAAAAACAAAAAGCATTTTAAAAAGGATTATTAGCAACGCATTTAAATTTCATCATGCAATTAAACTGGTTTCGATGTTTTTCACTTTGCCTTCCTCACTAGTAATTTAACAGATTTCAATATCGTTTTTTTATTTTTCATTGCTATTTTATAATGCTTGCTTTTTCATAATTTGTTCAATACATTGTTATCGAATAAATATTTTTCTTTAAAAAATGCCATTTCTATTTCATTGGCATTTTATTTGAAATAATTTCATAAAGGCAACCGTAAGATCAAATAAATTATGAATTATAGGTTGGGTCTAAATAGAATCTGAGATTTCAAAACTAATCACAGGTTATAAAAAGTACTAACTCACGGAACCCTTTAAACTCTTTCACGGAACCCTAGGGTTCCACGGAATAACATTTGGGAGCCGCTACTGTAGATAATCCCTTCCTGTCGATTAACTATATTTAAGGTGGGGCTTACAAAAGTATTCAGTGCAAAATCGAATTCTGAAATTCACCTTTCAACTGAGGAATGAATAAATTGGTAGTTGATTCTCAAATTAGAATTAATGATTTGATAAAAATACGACTTTTTCAAAATTCGATTTCTCAGGAACTATTCAACCGATTTTGCTCAAATTTCGTATTTGGCCATTTAAAATTGCATTCTTTAAAATGACGTAGAAAATTGCATGTGTTACAATTCAAACGTTTTTCTACAGTTATTAAATAAAATAATAAATATTTCTAAAAGTCATATTTTGCATGGAATTATTTTGGGAGAAATGAATTTTATAAACTGTGTGCAATTCTTTTAATTTTTATATCGCTTAAAAAGTTCTTGAGAATGCACACAAAAAATAAAATTAGCATAAAGGTGTCCAAATTTTGGGCCTCTCTCCTGATTTAAATATTAGAACCATATTTCTCAGATTGCGGCTATCCCTTGTATTTTAAGGGTCAGAAATCCGAATACACCGAAAAAGGAATGTTTAGTCAGAGAAAGTACGTTTTTGTGTCTAATTTCGTAACTTGAAATATCGTCCTTACTAATTAGTTAGTATATTTGAGGGTCACCCCCTCAAACCATTAAATTGTGTCCTAGAACGTGAAGATCCGATCTTTAGATCAAAAGTTATTAAGGTTAATCTATTTATTTATTTCTTTTGCGCACTCAACAACGTGTTCAAGAACACTTTTTTTTAATGCAAATCTGCGGTTTAATTTCAAAACTGTTGTTTTAAATTGAAAGGTTGCTATCTTGTGGTTTGACGCATTTATTTAAATATCACGTTTAGAACTTAATTGAATCTTTAGATGATATTACAAACTGCAGGGTGCGACTCCAGACTCTTAATTCATTTCCTTAAGTTTTTGTTTTAAACCTTGAGAAACTAATTTAATAATATAATTTAATTTTATTAATGGCTAGCTACTCGTATTGTTTCTAGATCTTTCGTCAATTAAATAACATAGAAATTCTCATTATTTTTTTCAATGTAATGGTAAATATTCTAAGATGCTTGGTCAAAATGTACACGTCTTGCGATATTCTTCATTCATATGTAATTTGCGTAATTGAAAAATTTAAATTACTAGTTTCATTAAAGGGTTATATATTTCTCGGACAAAAATAAAATACTCGGAAGACTCAAGCAACTCAAATATCTATCAGCGAATAGATAATTTCATACCAACTCTTCTGCATTTGCGTTTCACTTTTCTGTCTTTCTCCACTAAGCCTCAAATTTTCGGCATTTTGAAAATATACATTAAAAATTTTGTACTTTTTAGAAATAATTACGTCTACACATATGTGGAGGATTATGGGCTTACATGGCTTGCTCAGATTAGGAATTTTCGTTATGCTTTAGCCTGATCGATGTTTTAGATCAGGGGTTTCCAACTTACATGAGGCCGGGAGTCACAATTAAAAACACAAATCAAATAGCGGGCCGCAACTTTATCAAAATTTTATGCAGGACTCTTTTAGGTTTCTTTTATGTTTGTTTTATGCATTACTGTCAGATTTTTACCAAGTTGTACAAAACAAAAGTATTGAATTACAAATTAAAATAAGAAGTAGATTTTTAAAAATATTTAATTGCATATTAAAAAATTCTGGCTACAATAACTTTAATGTGCACCCATGTATTAAACAATGTGCAACAGATATCTAAGATATAAAACTTTAAAAAGGTTGGTATTAACACTTACATAGTAGCACGCAAAATGTTCAATGACAAAATTGAGGTTTGTCTGCTGCAACCACCAGAGAATAGATATTTACATTTTAAATTTAAAATTTACTAATGTGTGTATAAATATTTTCGTCCAAAATGAGTGGTTTCAAAAAGTTAAATCGGAGAATTTCTTCGAGAAAATTTCTGATACACACATGCTAAATTATATTCGCAAAATACAAAAAAAAAAAAAAAATGAAATAAAAAAGAGCAACATGCACGATTATTTTTGTATTTGAATAAATATTTTCTTGGATGCAAAACCATGAAATAATTTATTTTTTTTCACCGTTGGTATGATTAATTTCACAGAAACGAAGAAATTAGGTTTTTATTAACGAGAAAATTATTTTAAACCAATATAGATTTTTTACGAAAATTGTCCTCAAAAAAAAAAAATGACAACTAATATATTTAAGTTCGCGGGCCACAAAAAAAGGCCGGGTGCGGCCCCCGGGCCGCAAGTTGGAAACCACTGTTTTAGATCATTAATTGTTGCAAAATATACGATGTTAAGCTTTTAGTAGTACTAAAAGAGCTATTTGATAGATAAGGGCTCGTTTTTGAGCTGATTGTATTAAAACACTATATTTTAATAATTGTTCTTTTTTATCTTCGAACAAGGAGTAAAAATTGAAAGTTCCATAAAATATTCTGCCTTCTAAGTAATTTCTTCTGTAATTGTATTTTTTTATTTTATTTTTATAACCGTCGTTGAACAGCCTCCCCAATTTTGCGTTTACGACTTCTAATGTTCAGCTCCATTTTTTTAACTTAAACCCGAAGACAGGAGAACTTCTGGATCAAGTATTGGGAAAAATTTGCCTTCGTGGACGACTTTTTGATGGAGCTAACCCCCCCCCCCCCGCATTTGCGTTAAATGGTGAGACAAACGACGAAAATCTCCCATGGTTAGTCTAACGGCAAGTGACTCTAATCCATGATCCATCTACCGCTAAGGATATTTTTGTGTCGGCGTTGTGGTAAGTGTTAGCCGGTTGCAGAATTCGTTTCGACCAACCATCGCTGGGATTCAAACCCGGGTCGCCTCATTGCGAGGCAAGAACTCTACTCCCTGAGCAACCAAGGCTTCTCTACAGTTTCATAGGGCATCTTCTGCTGAGTTTTTAAATGCGGGTACAATAATACTGTATCAACATAGTTAAAATGTCGAAATGGTTAAAAATGACAACCGTGGTGACTCGGGGAATAGAGCGCGTGCCTCCCAATGTAGTGACCCAGGTTCGAATCTCAGCGATGGCTAATTGATTAAAAATTCTGCACCGGCTCGCAGCGGCCACAGTGCTGACGTAAAATATCCTTAGTGGTAGTCGGATCATGGGTTAGAATCCCCTTGCCGTCGGGCTTACCGTGGAAAATTTTCGTGGTTTTCCTCATCATGTAACGCAAATGCTGCCTAGTTTCATCAAAAAGTCCTCCGCGAAGGCAAATTTCCCCAATACTTGATCTAGGAGTTCTCTTGTCTTCTGGATTGGGTTCAAAATTATAAGCCTACGTAATTGAACATCAGTAGTCGTAAACTCAAAAACTGAATCCGCTGTTCAATGAAGGTTATAAAATGTAAAAAATTTTTAAATTTATTAAAGTTTTGATAGATATTGTTTGCAATAGATATTTAATGAAATGTTTGAGGCACAGTTTGGAGCATTGGTAGTCGTAAACTCAAAAATTGGATCCGCTGTTCAATGAAGGTTATAAAATGTAAAAAATTTTTTAATTTATTAAGGTTTTGATAGATATTGTTTGCAATAGATATTTAATGAAATGTTTGAGGCACAGTTTGGAGCATTGGTAGTCGTAAACTCAAAAATTGGATCCGCTGTTCAATGAAGGTTATAAAATGTAAAAAATTTTTAAATTTATTAAGGTTTTGATAGATATTGTTTGCAATAGATATTTAATGAAATGTTTGAGGCACAGTTTGGAGCATTGGTAGTCGTAAACTCAAAAATTGGATCCGCTGTTCAATGAAGGTTATAAAATGTAAAAAATTTTTAAATTTATTAAGGTTTTGATAGATATTGTTTGCAATAGATATTTAATGAAATGTTTGAGGCACAGTTTGGAGCATTGGTAGTCGTAAACTCAAAAATTGGATCCGCTGTTCAATGAAGGTTATAAAATGTAAAAATTTTTTAAATTTATTAAGGTTTTGATAGATATTGTTTGCAATAGATATTTAATGAAATGTTTGAGGCACAGTTTGGAGCATTGGTAGTCGTAAACTCAAAAATTGGATCCGCTGTTCAATGATGGTTATAAAATGTAAAAAAATTGTTAATTTATTAAGGTATTGATAGATATTGTTTGCAATAGTTATTTAATGAAATGTTTGAGGCACGGTTTGAAGCATTGGTAGTCGTAAACTCAAAATTAGGTCGGCTGTTCAACGACGGTTATAAAATATAAAATAAACTTAATAAAGGTTAAAACTTCATATTGAGCTTTTGTTTTGATATTTATTTTGTTATTGTAACACATTTCCACAAATATTTGAGCTCAATGTATATGCGACAAAAATGTGTTAAATTCTTTCATTTCACTTTTGTGCTATTCACTATTCAATGTAATAGCCTTATATTGATTATTATATTATAATAGCAACCTCAAAATACAGCTGCAGAGTTGGCAAAGGGTAATAGATAAATAAATAAAAATAATGTATATTATAATATGTATAATGTCTATTATTATATGTTAAATAATGTAAGTTACATTTAAGTAAACTTCATACTGGTAACACGGAGAATTAAAATGACCGCTTCATTTTTGCTTGGAACCACCTTTTTGAGCTGTATACTGGTTTTAAATTATTTAAATCACGTCTTTGCTCTTACTATATCGATAGTGATTGGTCAGAGTTTTTAAACGTTTTTATTCATTCTTAATTAAATATTAATTTGCAATAATGTGTATAATTTTTTGAGCTCTGCTTTTTTTCAGAAAACTATATATTTGGGTGACCTATACGAAACACCTTGTATCTTAATCGATAATTAAATCATAGTTTTCCAGCCTGGCTTATGTAGTTTCAAAAGCATTGTTTTTTTTTTAAATAGTTTTTTTTTTTTTTTTTTTTTTTTTTTTTTTTTTTAAGTCCACTGTTTTGAATTCAAAGTGTAGTACAGTCGAACTCGTTTATAACGAGCTCGGATTTAACGAGTTCTCGGATTTACCGAGGGAAACGAGAATATTTGGTTGGAACAATGTTAAGTCTATGGAACAGAAGTCGCTTTTAACGAGCAAGACCCGGTTTTAGCGAACAATATTTTTCTGTCTTGCAATCTTTTTTCTCATCTTTCTAGTCTTTCTGTCTCATCTTTTTTCAAAATGATAAAAAAATGCGCGCGAAATAAAAAAAAAAAACGTGAACTCAATTTAATTGCCCTTATCGCTCTAATCTAAAGCATAAGAAAAGTCACGTGAGAGTAGGCGGTGACGTAACGATTTCGCGCCTTATCGGCTGGTTGGGGGGGGGGGAGGGATTAGTTGTCATTAAATTAAGAAAAGGAATTTAATTAAATTAATTAATGTAATTAAAGTAAGTATTAATTAAATTATAAGTAAACTCAATCACACTTCTGGTTGCACGCCTGCCTTAAGGACCCGTTTATTACGAGCACTCGGATTTAACGAGTACATGTTACGGTCCCTTTGTGCTCGTTATAAACGAGTTCGACTGTATAGATTATAAAGCATTACAAAATTTCTTATTACACTCTTAATTTTTTTTCCATCTTATTTTCATTTATCATCACTTTGAAAAATTTCTATCTAAAACATATAGATAAACTAGGATGTTTAATGTAAAAAAGAAATTTTTTTTTTATTTAGATATAATTGTAATTTTAACTGAAAAATATGCCGCGAAAATATATCTTGCTCGTTTGCAGCATTTCATACTCTATATTGGAATGTATTATTTGCATGATTATTTCTTGAGGTCGTAAAGCAAGATATTCTTATACAAAACTAAGACCAGTTAGAAAACTTAACATATATCCGAACGAAAACTTTTATTATCCAATACAATAATTTTTAACTCAAAAAAAAATGCAAGGTGTCGTCTAATTAATTTCTCTCTAACTATGTAATGGAACGGTGGTCTTATTAATTTTTTATTCGTTTCAATAAACGAGAAAGCTGAGATAAAAGATGGATTAAACATTTACTAAGTCAGTTTTGACGGGCTTAACTCAATTTCTAACTTGAATTTTTTTTTTTCCAATTCTAGATTTAGCATTTGAATACTCTTTCATAGTTTCATATTTTAATGATTATAACTCGATTAAAATTTTATAACATATATTTCAAACATTTTAAGAAACCGCTATATTCTGTCCTTTAAATGATACCCAACCGTATCAATTTCAATAATTCACCTCATAGAAATTTATTTTATCATTTAATATTCAAAAACCATTCTTCTCCTTGTTTGTGTTAAAAAATAAATAAATATATATATATATATATAAAAAAAAAAAAAAAACAATCCTTGTGAGCTTTACTAGCATTCAAAGTAATCTTTGCTTTTTGCAAGAAAGTATGGTGCCTATCGTTTTTAAAAAGTGCTTAAATTTGCTTATGTTCGATTTTCTTTTTTTAAAAGCCATTAAAGGTGCTTTTTCATTGGATGTTTTTAAAAAGTGCTTAATTTTCCCTTTTGGAAAATGAGATTTTTTTTCTTTACCATGTCGATTTTCATGTCGTATTGTGCAAAAGCGTGCTTTTCACATTGTTCAACGTTTTCACAATTCATTTAACCACAATCTATTTCGGCTTACCGTCGGTCCATAGCGTATGAAAGCGCCAATCATTTTACATGTTTGATGAAATACTTACGAGTTCGCATGTGCGTCTACTGAGCTGGGTTCGGTGAGATTATTGCGCTCTCATGTGCAACTCTGCTGCATTTTGCAAGATATTCTCAATTCCAGGCTTCATTTTCCACCCTCCGATATCGAACAGAAAAATCTCTTGATCATTTTATGGTGGTTATTTTATCATGATCATGTAAAGTCTTTAAAAATTATTTTGCATTTTGTTAAAGTATATAGTGCTTAAAAATATATTTTGAGTGCTTAAAGAGTACTGAAAAGGTGCTTATTTTTGTTGAAAGATTTGGCTGCGCACCCTAGAGAATAATTTTTTTATATAGTAGAATTGAAAAGCTTGGAAAAGCAAGAGATCATTTTTACATCTCCTTCTTACCATTCAACCTGAAAATGGCATTTTTAGATCAGAGTTTGTTAAACTTTTTTGGTGTGGGGACCTCATAATATTTACTAGCATTTTGTTGGACGTCATAAACATTGCTCAAATTCCACAAAGACGTAAGTGAAACTGTCAGTTTCCTCGTTAGTACTGTAATATACTAATGCAGTCTATAACTTTATTTTTTTTTTAATTTTAAGACATAGAACAATGGAAAAATTTTAAATAAATAACAAACTTAAAAATACAATACTATAATAAAAATGTGTCGAAACATTTCGTTTTTTTTCTGTGTGTCTATATTGTCTTATCTCAATCTACTTACAGATACACTGTCTAAACATATTTGATATTTTTAAAATTATTGTAATAAGTAAAAGATATTTCAAAATTGCTAAAATTTTTGGTGAATCCTACTGCAGGTCACAACTCCAATTGGGATCGGGACCCATAATTAAAGAAACTCTGCTCTAGATCATCATTTTATCGTTTTACGGAAATACGTTTTACATTAAAATATGGTTTATCATCATTTTGTCCCAAGCTCTTCAACTTAACCGTTTTTTTCTTTGTACATGGAAAATATTTTTTTAAAAAATAATATGCTGTATACTTACTTAAGTATACTTAAATAAATCACTTCCTTTTCTGCTCTTGCATTAAATTCTTATTTCGTTATACGTAATAATTTTGGAAACTCGCTGAACCGATTTATTTCTTATTTTATATTGCAATCATATAATAGGCGAATTCCAAAGTGAATTTTTATTTTTATATTGAATATTACTCTCAAATTTTTTCGTTAAATGAACCCTTTTTTTTTTCTCTTTGATATATACATGAAAAATAATCTTTTTAAACATATGCTGTATTTTGTATTAAAAAGAACATTTCATATTTTCTATGGATTGTACTCTAGTTAAAAATAAATCACTTCCTTTTCTGCTCTTAATACTTTAAATCCTTCTTTCGTAATACAATAATTTGGAAAACTCCGAACAGATTTATTTATTATTTTATATTGCAATCGTATAATATACTAAACGAATTCCAAAGTGAAAATTTTTTTTTTATTGAATATTACTTCAAGAAAACGTTTACGGATATTTCAATTCCGTATCCGTGATTTTATCTACTTTATGAAAGCACTTTAATATTAATCAATCCGATATGTTAAAAAATAAACATTGTATTATAAATATATCTTCTCATAAACGCTTCGAATATTCCAATTTGAAATGCGATTTAACTATTTTTGGAAATTACTCGCGGAAGTTTTGATGTTAATATTTAACCCAAAAGATCAATATTTACTTTTGATTTTTTACTTCTTTAATATCCTTATATACTGTCACCGCGATAAGACATATCCCTTTACCTCTAAACGCAAACCGAATGCAAATAGACACCAGAAAAAGCGTGACAGACTGAATCGAATATACTAATTTCGGCGTACTTTCTTTTTGCTCACCTTAAGTGTGCTATTGTTTTTTTCTCCTTAAACGAGTAGTCGTAGGGGTGTTCAGTCTGTGTTTGTGTAGGCCGCAAGGAAGCAACCAGAGTGGTTTTCTTCTCGTAGGCCGGCAAAGACTTGTCGAGCCGATCGCCTCACTTTTTCTCCAGTCATAGATTTGTTACCCTGCGTTAAGGGTCATGGATTCGTCGACTACCCATTCCGATCGCCGTACGGTAACCCGCAGCCGTGTTTCGTCCCGGGTCGAGCCGGGAGGGACCACTGTCATTCGGACCTCCCGAATAGAGCCGGGTGAGACAACAGTAGTCCGGACTTCCCGGACTGTTGAACCGGGAGAATCAACTGTTGTGCGAACGTCCAGAGTCATTCCAGGTGAGACTTCTTCGAAAATAATCCGGACATCACGGGTCGTTCCCGGAGAAACGACAGTCGTGAAAACATCCAGAATTATTCCAGGAGAGACCACCGTAGTTCGCACATCCAGAATTATACCAGGAGAAACGACCGTTTGTAGGAACACTGAGCCGGAGGTGACCACCGTGGAGCGTACTGGTAGTGGTGGTACAGTACATCACACCACTCGTGTGGTCAAGCAGATCAGTTCTACAAATGGTGATAATAAAACGGTGACTGAAACAACCGTCACCTCATCGAAAAATGACACCCCTCAAAGAGTTAGGACCGTAACTCGCACTACCACCAGACTTGTCACAACACCCTCGAAAAAATCAAAAGTATGTTATTATTTTGTTTAGTTCTCATTTTTGAAAATAATTTGTTTTAATTATTTAAAGCGCTGATTTCATTTTCCTTCCTTTATTAAACGAATTTTAATTATATAAAATACCTTATTAAAAAAAAATGCAAAACATTTTGTTAATCAATTATTTTTAATGTTGATTTTTATAATTATTCCTTAGTATTGATATATCTTCTTGTAGAAAATTTAAATTTTGTGTACTTTTGAGGCTATTTTTGTTGTAAATTAGTCGTAATTCGGTAAATTAATTTACTTTTTAGTCAAATTGAGAGGTTAAATAGATATTGGGTTGGTAATCAAATCTGTCCTTTTTTTTTATAAAGTAAGTGATAATTTTTTTCTATTAATAAATTGTAAATATATCTTAAAATTTTTTTTAACACCCAATTGTATTCTGATTATATTATAAACATGAAATCTGTTTTTCTCCCCTCTAATTTTAGCTAAAATATTTTCGAAAGAAATATGAACTACAGTGAAATTAGCATGTGCTTATTCTAAAGTTCTTTTACATTTGGGGATTTTGATATTTTATTCAATTATTATATTAGAACAATATTAGTACTAATTTTTTCGCTGATTTTTAAAAATTCTCTATGGAAAAAAAAAATAATACTATAATATGAGAAAACTCGAATCAGCTCTTCATTATATTCATCAATCTCGGGTATTTATTTTCTCATTGATAATGAAAAATTTCAGAGTTTTTTTTTTTTTTTTTTTTTTTTTTTTTTCTCTTTTCTCGTTGTCTCACCCCGTGCTTACTTGCTTAAGGCTTATTTGTGATTTTTTTTCAATAATAATAATATCTAATTATCGTGTAACTAAAAAAAAGTTAAAAAGATATTGTTTTTAGACCAAATATTCAAAATATGTTTTTTTTTTCTTCCTTTTTCTTTTTCTTAAGTAAAAAAATCTTCTCTTTAAATAAATATAGATTCATGTCCCTGCGAAATCCCAGTAATCTTTTCCTCCTACTATTTTTTACCTCCATTTTCTCATTTGTCTTTTGACTTGACATAGTTTGATTCAGTATCTCTTGGTATTTAAAATTGTTCGATTTTGGCGCAGTCTAGCTGTTTCTGGCTCTTGCGTAGTAATTGAATTAACTTGTGTATTCTGTGTATTAAATGAACCAATCCATTAAAATATGAGGTGAACACAACGTTTTTCACAGTAATGATAAGATTATTAATATTGTCTGTAGATATCTGTAAGTGCAAAATGCATTTGAATGATTCTCCAGAAACTTAACGTATTCAAATCACAAATTCTTTTAAAGTGCTTTAAAAAATCTGAAAAATTCATTCTTACTCTTTATAAGGCACTGAAGAGAAAAATAATGAGAACTCACTTTGACCCTTTGACGTAGATGGGACACCGGTGTCCCATTTATTTATTTGTTTCATTATATTTTTTTGCTGCTCTAATTGCAAACAAAAATATATTTTGGTATTTTTTTAAATATAAAAAAAAAAAAAACAGTGCAAATAAGTGCAAATTTGAAAAATTATTGTTTTGAAGTGAGCCGTGTTTGGAAGATTTTATCTTAAACGCAGAAAAAGACATAGGTGTTTCATGCTGTATTTCATAACCATATATTATTAAAATACTAGATATAATGTTTTTCACTGATTTTGCTTAAATTAATACAAAATAATTTTTTTAAAAAAAAAAGGAAAAAATTTTTAATAAAAATTCTGCTTCAAAGGATTAACGGTGCTGGTTGACTGTTAAATCAATCCTCTGGCTCAAGAAAATGCCAAATGAGTGACAGTTTTGCATATCAGGATTATGACATTCTCTTTATATATGGCCTACTAAGTTCATAAGGCAGATTTAGGCTTAAAAAAGTTCTATTAAAATCTTCTCATTATTACACATTATAATAAGTATTGTTTTTTTAAAAATATTTTAGCGCATAATAAAACTGTTGTACAGGAAAATTACAGCAGAAACTGTTTGTCATCTCAGTTTAGAATTTCAAAGCTATAATAAGATAAATTGAATCAAATCAGACTTAAGATTAAAATTTCTTTATTTTTTCCTAAAATATTAGAAAAGTTCCCTAGGACAGAAAAGTCACGTGGAAACAAACCTGAGGACATACTTTCAAATGATTTTTGAGTTAGATATCAAATGATTTTGAGTTAGATTGCGTTACATGAGTTAGATTTTACACCTTCTAATACATAGTGTAGTAATACTACTTTAATTATTAAAATGTTGGTGTAAAACTTTTAAGTGAATTAAAGTTTTACGAAAATTTCGGATAAGCCAGGAGAGTGACTTTTAGATAATTTTAATAATCTTTTCAAGAAATTATGAATGATTAATCTTTTTTAGATGTATGTGGAAAATTATGTCTTAAAAGTTTAAAAATAATTGGAGCATCATCCTTTGGCTTATGAGGCTTGAAAAATGAAATCTTCTATATTTCTCTAGGTGTTCAACTTTTTTGTTACCAAAATTATGGTTTAATTGTTATACTTTGCAATCACTCTTTTATTTATTTATTTATTTATTTTTTAATTTTAAAACTGTCTGTGTCTAAATTTTCGAAATTATAAGGAATATTGACTTTTCAGGGATTTTTTTTTTTTTTTTTAAAAGACTTAAAATTTTTTTTATAAAAATATAAGTTTTAATTTTTTTTTAATCGATTATTAACTGTGAGAAATATTCTTGCTTTCTGTCTCGTTTTAAATTTTCTGAGAGAAGAATTAAAATTCCAAAAAAGAAAAAAAAAATGTGTTTAAAGTCTGTTTAGATCTTCAGATCCCAATATTTAAATTTTTGTTTGGCTACTATATATTTCTGTTAGCTACTAGGTTATTCATTCATATATTTATTTTTTTATCTTAAGCATCCTGCTTTTTTTTTTTTTTTTTTTTTTTTTTTAATTTGAAAATTTATATCGCAAATTTATCTTTCCACTTCTTGTTTCACACGTTTAGCGTTAAGCGAAATTTTGCTTTCTAGGCCGAATATTGATTTGAATTCTCAAATATTTTTACTACTATTTAGAGAAAATATTTTAAATGTCGGAAAAGAGCCGTGATGGCTGATGGGGGAGCGCTAGCCTCCCAAATGAGGTAAACCGGTTTCGAAACCCAGCGATGGTTGGTCGATACGAATTCCGCACCGTCTCGCACCGACTACATTGCTGACTCAAAATATCCTCAATAGTAGACGGATCATAGATTAGAGTCACCTTGCCGTCAGGCTAACCGTGGGAGGTTTTCGTGGTTTACCTTATTTATGTATAATAGAGGCCTCGCGTATGAACAATAATAATGAAATAATACCGATACCACTTACAGTGCCATCAAAATGTCCTCCACGAAGGCAGAATTCTCCCAATACTTGAACTAAAAGTTCCCTTGTCTTCTGGATTGAGTTTAAAATTGCAAGGGCTACGGAGTTGAACATCAGTAGTGGTAAACTCAAAATTGGGTCGGATGTTCAACGACTGTTATAAAATAAAATAAACATTTAGGAAAATAAGTTAAAAAATAATAATATCTTAAGCGACATCATACGGATCATTAAGGTCCATAATATGCAGTCAAAATGTGAAAAAAATACAAGACTATAAAAATAAAGCCGTAAAAGCTACGATAATTAGCCAAAATGAGAATTTAGACGGTTATATGGTTGTTGTAATCTAATAAAAATATTAATAACGAAAATGGGGGGGGGGGGACATCGTTTTCAGCAATATAAAATAATCGTTTGGTGAAGCTCGAAGATAGTTAATAAATAAACTGACATACTTGAAAGAACTTAACTTTAAAAACTTAAAAGAACTCACCTAAAAGTAAAGATGGTCAAATTACTTGAACATCATAAATTCTATTATCAAAAATAAAAGGTTAAAATGCTGATTATTATTTTCCTCCACTTCTGTCAGCCGATCGTTCAATATTTTACTGGAAGAGGAGTTCCCGAACGGACGACCTTGATCCTGGAGGAATGTTTCGTTAAATGCGACGAAAACGAAAGTGGTTTAAATTATTATCGTTCTGAAGAAAATTAAAGTGAAACTATTGATGCCATTTTTAAAAATTGTATGAAAAAATATAATTTTGCTTGCGATAAAATAATGAATTGGACTTTTTTTTAATATTTTCTTAAGTCTAATAGGACGAAGGGTAATTTTTTTCATTTCTCCACGCTGGCGCAGAAAAGTTATAGAATGTTCCAGAAACCACAACAAATATGTTAATCGTTACAAATATTTTTCTAGTTCTTCAATCTTTGCAAGATGCTTTTTCTTCTTCTCTCTGTTTTTAATTACAAAAACAATCTATAGTTACTAAAAAAAATCTGGTCGATTATCAGAATTACATTCTTACCCAAATATAAAATCCAAAAAAAGTGGTTAAAGAATTTTTTTTCCTCTAACATTCAAAAGTTTATCAATAATTGATTTCTTAAACTAAAGAATTTTCAATAATGAATAACTGTTCTTCTTAAATCTAAATAACCTCAAATAAGTGCAAATTTGAAAAATTACTGTTTGGAAGATTCTACCTTTAATGCAGAAAAAAGAGAACGGTATTTCATATTTCATGCTGTATTTCATACCGTAAATTATAAAAATGCTAAATGTAATATTTTTCACTTATTTTCACCTATATTAATACACAATAATGAAAAAATATTAAAAATATGCTTACTAATAATTCTTTGTCAAACAATTAATTTAAAATTCTATTTCATAAAAAAAAATAACAATTTGAAATGGAGTGATGTCGTTCATTTTAATTTTTACTTTACGCATTTCTTAAACAAATGTAATTATAAATATAAATGAATAAAATAAATATTTAATCTGTCAAGGTTTCATTTTAGTTGTAGAAACAATATGAAGATTATAGTAATTCGAATCTAAAAATTATATGTTATTCTTTTTTGTTTCGTTTAACCTTGTGTTAAAATACAGTTGACTTAGTCGACATTATACATGTGCTAGACAAAATATAAAGCTTTTAATAGTGTTTTTGAATCTTATTCTAGTATTTAATAAGGGCACTTGAAACGTAAAAATCCTATAAACAGTGCGGAAATAAATAAATAATAAAAAAAAAGAAATCGGTCCACTCTGAATAACTTATAATCTAATGCAATCTGGAAAATATGGTCCCAATAGTTAGGTCAGGAGAGCGCTAAAATGTTTGGACGCCTTAATAATAATTTTACTTTTTGCTTATTTTGCCATATCTGGAGAACTTTATAAGCGAATTGAAAAAATTTTGCACACAATTATAAAATTCGTTTATCCAGAGATAATGCCATGCAAAAAATAACTTTCATTATATATTTATTATTTTATTTATTATTAGTCGAAAAGTTTTGAACTGTAAGATATTCAAATTTGTACATCATTTTAAAGAATGTAATTTTACATGGCAAAATAAAAACTTTGAGCGAAATCAATCGGATAGTTCCTGCGAAATCAAATTTATCGCAAGTAAAAATAATTTGGACGCCCAGTGGCTGAGCGGTAGCGCTTCGCGCTGACGTGCCATAGGTCCCTGGTTCGATCCTCGGGCCGGGCAAGGATGACTCAGCCCTTCATCCCTTCAGTGGGTCGATAAATGAGTACCAAGCATGCTTGGGAACTAAACACTGGTGTTCCGCGTTCGGCTGACCACCTGACCGGAACATCTGCTCCTGCACCCCAGATCCCAAGGTCAAGAAAACTTAGATGGGCACAGTAGGCCTCGGCCCTCTTTGGGCTGTCGCGCCGCTGAGTTTTGAGTTTTAAAAATAATTTGACAACTAAGGTAAACAATTTAAAAGTAAAAACCATCAAAAATAAAATTTAACACTTTCACTACTGCCAGCCGAGTACATGTGTTTCTCTTCTATTTCTTCTTCTTCAAAAATTGTTTTAAATAAAAATTTATCATTTTTATGCGATAATTAAAAATTACTCGAAAAGCTAAGTTAATTGTTAATTGTATATCATTGAAGAGTTGTAATGTTTAAAGATTAAACCAAAGTTTAATTTTCGTATTTTTAAAAAATTTACAATAAGTTTATTTCAGCAAACAATGTATTATTGTCTGGAGTAAATATAATATTTTCTGCTAAAACAGTAAGATGATAATATGCATCTTGCTAACACTTGATCTGTTTTATTAACACAAAACTGTTAGAAGAATTTCGTCTCGCTCTGAAGCGGGATTGGCCACGAAAACATTACATTTAACACAACACTTTTAGCAGATATATGAAAATATTAACACAAGCCTTCAAAAACATCTTTAATTATAATTCCAAGTGTTAAGTTGGTTTAACTTATAGTTTTTTTTTTTTTTTTTTTCCTTCTTCCAGTAAAGTAATTAATAATTGTTTCTATTACTTAAGTGAATTAAAATTTAAACTTTTTAGCATATTCAAGGACAAATTAATGTAAAAGGCCATTTTTATAATAAATGGAAATTGAAATATACTGGATTAAACCGGTCTTTAAGTAATTTAGTCTCTTTAACTATGTGGCTTAAATTAATTTTTCTTTCAAGGTGAATTTTTCATAATTGCAAGTCTCAGCATTATAAATTGTTTTACGTACCAGAAAATGATGGTTATCTGGCCGGCGCCTTGATACCATTCTTTAAATTGATTGATTTGATGCATTCTATAAAAATGATTGCTTTGATTTAAGTCTTATGTTTGTGAAGACCCAACCTATGTCTGTTAAAATACCCAGGAATGAATGGTCAATCATTAGTAAATTATATCTACTGTTTTGTTTTTAAAAAATGATTTATTAACTATTGTTTGCGATTTTCTCTTCATATAGATAAGATCTTCTAACATTTCTTAAATATTGATGTTTGTTCAAAACAATATTAAACATACAATTTCTGGGTAACATTATTTTGCCCAATCTTATGTTCGGCCAAAGGTGTGTTAACGCACCATTTCAATAAATATTTCTTATTAACACTGTGACGTGTATTTTTTGCTAATTTTGTTTTTCTGCTATTTTTAAGGGTTCTAAAGACATCTATAAAATATTAGTAATTGGAGTAAATACTTTATGCTGAGAAATTTTAAAAATACGCTAGTTTTTAAATTTTTTTTTATTTTTTTTTTTTTAAAAATTCGATTTTTCGAAATTGCATAATTGTTCTACTTAAGATTGACCATATGTTTTTATGATGGGTTAAATTTGGAAGTCCTGTAAATAAAATAAAACTAAACAAATGTCATTAAAAGAAAAACTTGAGTTCAAATGATCTGTCCGTCTATTTCGTCAATGTTGCATATAGGCACATTTTATTTCCTAAATAAAGTTTTATTTTTCATGAAAAAAACTTTTTTTTTTGGTGTCTTAATGAACCTTATTTAAGCATATTTCGATGAAAATAATACCAAATTTTATAAAATGTTTGTGCTTAGCCTAAAATAGGCCATCATAATCCATCATAGCTAATACTTATTTTTACGCCATGATATATCTCTAAATAACATTTTGTGCTTAGTCAAAACTATATTTTTTGACTTTTTTTAATAGCTTATCCGGCTGCAATTACTCTATTAAAACATTTGGTGCACGTTGAAGAAAAATATTGTGTAAGTTTGCTAGGCGACAAATTTAACCCAGCCCTAAGTTAATCCATCTTACATAGGATTGTACGTTATTGATGATCAATTTGTGCAGCAACGGGCTTAAAATAACAACTTATTAAGTTAACGTCAAACTTGCGTGCTTTCACGGTGAGCAGGAGGATATAATGGATCGGGTGGAGAGGAGTGCAAAAACTAGAAAAGAAAATTGGTTTAAACATCATATTGACGGCTCAGTCTTAAACCCATTTACACAAACAAGAGTACTAATACGAGAGTACTGTGTTGAGATCACGAAGGGGTTAACAGGAAGTTATTTATTCAAATATTTAAAAATATACATTATAATATTAGATTGAAAGTATATATATATTTTTTTAATTCCTGTTAGGACGACAAAAATAAATTCTTTGAAAAACTGCTAAGTTGCATCGTTTTTCTGTTCTTCCTTATTGCTTTATATTGCATAATCATGTCAGGTTATGTCATCAAACCTAACTTCATAACAAGATTGCAAACAACTTAAAAAGATATTTGGGGTCAACATACACCAATGTTTTTAACCACGTGAACCATAAACTGTTTGAAAATTATTTCTCTCTTATTCTCCGTAATAATAAAGTAAACAAAAAATATTGTTCCCGGTCTGGAGAGTCGGAGAATATATTAGGGGGACCGGAAAGTAATGTCCTTTCGGTGCATTTGATATTTGTTATCAAGATTTTATTTTAATCATTAATGTAATCACCCTCGTAAGCAACAACCTTTCAATGCCCGATCGAAAATGAATCGAAATGGATTCGGAAAAAAAATGAATTGGCTTTTAAGACTAACGAATATTTGATGAGTCGGAAACTCAATTCCGATTCCGGTGGTTTATTTATTTTTTAAATAAGATGCTTATAATTTCACGAGTGTGCTGTCTTAAAAATTGGTATCTCTTTTGTTATAATGATTTTGTTCAAATATATTTAATATGGCTTAATTCATCAAATATGTTATAAAATAAAATGCAATTTTAAATAAAATAGCCTGTAACAATAACCGTACACATATAATCTGAAATTAATATTTACTTAGTAATAATATCAATATTTCTCGAGGTTTGGTGGAAATTTTTAATAGAGTATAAGTTGGAGTTGAACATTTCAAATACATTGTAAAAAATTCCGGATCAAATTACGGTAAAAATTGCCGGCACTAAGGTTACCGGTACTTTTTTTCCGTAAACTCCATTTTTAGCTGAGCATCTTATGGAACAAAAAATCTGGTATACCGTAATTTTTACAGTAACAATTACCGTAAAATCACTGAATTACTCTAATTAAATAAATATTACTGCAAAAATTACGGTATAATATTTTACGGTTTATGCACCCTAAGTACCGGTATTTTATATCGTAATTTGATCCCGAATTTTTTTATAGCGTACCAACTCCACAACTCTGCTTTAATGTGTTTAGAATCCGTCAGATGTTTTCTACTGGAGAGTTTGTATAATTTATCACTCCCATGTATTTTAAACTTGTGGTTAATGCTTTCATAAATGACCTTAATAATCATGACTGTTGTACGCGAGAACGAAATGAAGATACAACTACCATACTTTGTGGTAATTACGAATTATTGCTTTCTGTTTTGAAATTATTTCCATCACGTTTTTTTTTTTCTTTCTAAAAATATTTCCGGGGTAAAAACTATTTATTTTGTTTTGTTAATCGTCTTTTAGTATAATCGTTACTTTCTTTGAAATCTTTGATAGCGATTCATCATGAACTATCGATTTTTTTTTTTTTTTTTTTTTTTTTTTTTTTTTTTTTTTTTTTATTATTGCGTTTACGGTATTTTAAAATATAATCCAACTATTTTTCGAGAATATCATATATGTACCCAGCTGCAACAAAGTGGCTCCATTAAGTGGACCTAGTTGGTGCCAAAAAATTTTGGCTGCTTAACCATATTAGGTGAAAAGAAACCGTTTTTTCACAGTTAACAGTTTGGATACCATCTTATTTATGGCTATTTGACTGTTTTGTTTGAATATGGTAAAATAACTGTTAAATAATTATTGAACAATTTTTTCCGAGAAATTTCTAATCGATATAATTATGATATATTAGGATTAAAATAGTTTAAAGAAAGCTTAATTTTTTCTTCCGGGTAGCGGAAAATTTTTTTTCTCTCTAAAAGTAATGTAAATTTGTGTAATTGGAAAAATATTGTTATTTATGATTAAATATGGATATTTGATATATCGTGATATTGAGATTCTGATATTATTTAACACTAATCATAAAACGCATGTATAAATAAGTTAATTTATATTTTGCGTACCGAGAACTATTAACTTAGTTTGTTTTTTCTAAGTTTTTTCAGTGCATTTTCTGTAATAATTATTTACCATATTTTTATACAGCTAGTTCCATTTCAGTAAAAATAGGTTCTGTAATTTTTTTTTTACACATTCTGTACAATAAATAATAATGCATTTTCTTATCTAAGATATAATATCATATTTGAATTGAATACCATGGTTTGACTAATGATTTTAATAGAAAAGTAATATAAATTTGTGAAATATTTTAACAATGCTTTAAAAATGTGTATGAGAAACTTTTTTTTTTCCTGTATATTGAATTAAATGTCGATAAAAGAGTAAGTTCCTCCAACTATTGTAACCCCCACGTATTCGTCCAATCAGACGCCAGTGTTTTTCTGTTGTTTTTCATTTCGCTTATTCAAATATATATAAATATGAAAATTTCTAAATCATTTTTGTATGAAAATGTACTCATTTCAAAAAATCATAGGAAAAGCCGGGGTGTTTAAATCGGAGCGGCTTGTAGACTAAGGTGCTGGGTTTCAAGAAAAAAGGGCGTAAGTTCATATCCCGAAGTTACAGCCCAAGTGCTTAATTTAAAGCATATGAGTGCGTAATTGCAGAACTAAAAATGAGTTAATTGAAATGTATTAAAAGGACGCTATATCGAAGGAGAAATTTTTCATCGCAAATTCTGTTTCACCTCCCTAAAAAAGTGAATTCCGGCAAACCTAGTTGAAGTTTCAATTGCAGAAAAGAAATTTCTTAAATATCAAAATGAAAACAAATTATGATTACGCTATACGGGAAAGATCTCTTCTAATAATTTGATTCTATTGTGCTATTTTGAATTTTTTTTTTTTTTATCACTTAAATCTCAATTACTTACTTTAGGTTTGCCTGAACTAATTTTTTCTTTTTTTAAAATGTTAAATTAATTATGTTCATGACAGAGAATTAGCGATGAAAAGTTTCTCCTGCGGTATAGCGTCCTCTTAAATGTGCCTTTTTGCAAGGCTATTTTATTATTATACCATCCCTCGAATAAGATAAATATTACAGTGTATTGCAAAGATTTTAAACAGAATAATCTTGATGGAATTCTCCAATTCCATGTTAGGCGATGCGCAAACAGCATTAAACAAAATTTAATTATACTCTGATAAAAATATCTGGAAATTAATCGTAAATTTCATATCTTTAGTGCAATTCTGATGAAAGGTTTCTTGATAGGCGTTTAAACCTAACTCTTTTTATTTTATTTATTTTTTTTTTTTTTATGAAAATGTGTTGTGCGAGGAAAAAAAATGAATACAGCAATTTGACTCGCAAAATTTTCTTTTATTATTGCAAATAATGTATATTTTTTTATTTTTTTATCCTGAGGGTTATGATTTTTTGCTTAAAAATGTGCTATCTTTGAGCTTTTGGGAAATTGATCAGTATTTTTATCAATTTCAAAAGTCATTTTTTTAAAATATTCTTTGATATTTTTCTTAAACTTCCATAATAAATTCGAAAAGGATGATTAGGATGTTTTTTTGGGGTGACTGAGCTCCTATATCAGAGATCAAATGTCACAGGGCTGAACTAAATATTAACACCTAAAAATTTATAGCTGACACAGATATCTATTGTTAAAAGAAAATTGTTTAGCGCGTAAAAAACTACATTTTATTTTGTCTATGAAATTGAAGGTTTTTTAAAGCTCTTAATTTTAAATGACCGCGTCAAACTGATCTCATTACTTACAAAATCTCAACCTCTTAAAAACTAAACATTCTTTAAAATTATGAAAAAGAGGAAAAAAATATTTTTTGCTTCCATAGTGTTGACGTAAAATTTTTCTAGTGGTAGACAAATTATAGATTTTAGTCCCTTTGTCTTCAGACCAATTGTATAAATATTTAAATATTGTATATTTTTATTTTTAAAAAAAATGTTATAATACCGCATCTTGTCTCCTACGACAAGTACATATGGCTCTAGTGGTAGGCAAATTATAGATTTTAGTCCCTTTGTTTTCAGACCAATCGTATAAATATTTAAATATTGTCTATTTTTATTTTAAAAAATGTTATAATACCGCATCTTGTCTCCTACGACAAGTACATTTGGTACTTCTTGTTTAATTTATTATTTTTTTATTTCATCTTTGACCGATTAACTTATATGGGTAAAAAGTAAAGCATTCCCGCAACATCCCGTTGTTGGCCAGAGCGGCATTGTTGTGGCACTGCGCACAGGCCGCCTTTATTTCCCAGACAAGCTGGTACCTATCGATCTGAAGCTGGATGGGCTTTAAGTATGTAGGTAGTTTGGGTATATAGTTTTATATATATGTTGTTCCATATTAAAATGCGTTTTCTTTTATGTAAGCTTAGTCAAAATCAAATTTTTTTTTTCCAAAAATAAAATCATTACGAAATATGTGAAAACACTGTTCATGTAAAATAATGTAGATTTCGATTTATTTATTTTTTCAAATACATTATAAAATTTTCCATATAAGGAAATAAATATTTCTATGTTTTTATGTGTTTAAAAACAGTGACGAAAATGATCAATAGAAAAAAAAAGAAAAAAAAACACTAATGCATCATTCATTGAATAGAATTACGATGTTATTAAATCTTAATAATGAACACTTTTGTTTCTCTGATTGAATACCCTTTCTATAAAATCTTCTATATTTGGTTGTAAATCATTTCTGTTATATTAGGAAACAGCGATGAATGATTAATGAAAAAGATTGAAAAAAATTACTACATCATTCTTTTAATTGAATAATGATGTAACTGATTCTTAATTAAAGTTTTTTCTCTGATTAAATATCCTTTTATAGCGCACAATTAGTTCTACTATCGACAACTTTGCCCTTTTTTTTTATCTCAAATCAGCCAGGTAAATCAATACTTAATTAGAATATTGCTAAACTAATTTTCAGGGTCAATTAGAACATTCAGATTAGGGGAGGAGAGTCGGTGCAGGTAAGTCAAAAGGTGCGGTTTCTCGTCTGAGTGTCGTCGTTCGAATTTTGTAGATTCTTGCCATATAAGGCTCTGAGCTCTTTTGCCCTATTTCTTTTTCTTGCTCAAGTCCCGCGGACTTGGCGCTGGTTTTTATCTGCATCTTCCAAACACTAAAAATTTTTGTGAATAAAACGAAAAATAACTAGTTCGTTTTGTTGACGGGATGGGGTCGTGGTTGTTTAAAAAAGTAAATGAATGATGACCCTGTAACGAAAGTAATAAAGCCGTTTTTTACTCTTCTCCCCGAAGTCCATTAAAGTGGTGTTTGACTTTGTATTTAGTGCCTTAACAATTGTAATAATTTTCTTCTTTTTTGATATTTATCTAGTGTAAGCTGCGTAAAGTGTTTGAATAAACGATTTTAAAGTTTGCATAACCTAAACATTCATTTCCTTATTTGGAATTTAAAAACAGAAAATAAAAGAAAAATATGATAGTTGCTGAGTTATTAATATTTGCAAGAATTTTTTTACTCGTAAAAAAGAGAAATTTGAAAGTGTCTAAACTTAGTATAAGACTGTGAAATCTTGAATTTGCGCAACAAAATTTAAAAAAGTAATTGAGATATATAAAATTATTGTAACAATATTTGTAGAAAAAGTTTTAAATGTTAAAATATCACTTGCGTAATATGTTTCAATAAACGACTAAGAAGTTTGCATAACTTAAACATTTATTTCCATCTATGGATATTTAAAAACAGAAGAAGATAAGAAAATTTTGATGGTTGCTAAGTTATGAATTAATGTTTGCGAGCATTTTTGACACGTAAAAAAGAGAAATATGAAAGTTAAGTGACTACACTTGGTATCAGGCTAATTAAGATTTTGTGCAACTAGTGAAAGAATTATTTTTAATTCACTTCATATATAATAACTACCCTTAAATAAAGTTTGAATGTAATTATTTTATTTTATAACCGTCGACATTTTATAACTGACCCAAATTTTCGGGTTTACGACTACTAATGTTCAACTCCGTAGCCTTGTAATTTTGAACTCAGACCAAAAGACAAGGGAAACTCCTAGGTCGTGTATTTGGAGAAATTTGTCTTCGTAGGGGTCTTTTTGATGGAACTAACCCGCATTTTCGTTACATGGGGAGGAAAACCAAGGAAACCTCCCATGGTTAGCCTGACGACAAGGAAATTTTAACCGATGATCCGTCTACCACTGAAGATATTTTACGTCAGGTCTGAGTTTGATGCAAGCCGGATGTGGGATTTGTATCGACCATCTATAGCTGGGATTCGAACTCGGTTTATCTCATTGGATGGCAAACGCTCTATCCCCTGAGCCTATATGAATGTAATTGTTTTATTTTTAGAACCGCCGACCCAATTTTGGGTTTACTACTACTTACGTTCAACTTCGTAACCTTGTAAATTTGATCCAATCCAGAAGACAAGGAAACTCCTGGATCAGTAAACCCAGAGGTATTGATTTGTTATGGGAACATGGAGGACTTTGTAACTCCACAGATTTAACGTGCATCTGTCACCATTTACTACATAGGGAGTCTTCAGCCGAGGGGGACTGAACCCGCGACCTCTTGGACATTAGCCAGGGCCCTAACAACCAGGCTATCCTGGCCTTGAATGTAATTATTTTATTTTATAATCGACGTTGAACAACCGACCCAATTTTTGGGTTTACGACTACTTATGTTCGACTTCGTAGCCTTGTAATTTTGAACCCAATCCAGAAGACAAGGGAACTCCTTGATCAAGTATTGGGAGAAATTTGCCTTCGTGGAGGACTTTTTGATGGAACTAACCCGCATTTGCGTTACATGGGGAGGAAGACCACGAGAACCTCCCACGATTAGTCTGACGGCAAGGGGACTCTAACCCATGACCGAGTCTACCACCGAGGATATTTCACGTCAGTACTGTGGTCGGTGCAAGCCGGATGCGGAATTCGTATCGACCAGCCATTGCCGGGAACGAACCCCGGTTCACCTCATTGGAAGGCGAACGCTCTATCCCCTGAGCCATCGCGGCTCTGAATGTAATTATTTTATTTTATAACCGTCGTTAAACAGCCGACCCAATTTCATGGGTTTACGACTACTAATGTTCAACTCCGTAGCCTTGTAATTTTGAACCAATCCAGAAGACAAGGAAACTCCTGGATCAGGTCCCCCAGAGGTATTGATTTGTTATGGGAACATGGAGGACTTTGAGACTCGACAGATTTAACGTGCATCAGTCACCATTTACTACCACGGCCGGCGAGGATCGAACCCACGACCTCTTAGACATGGGCCCAGCGCCCTACCGACCAGGCTATCCCGGCCTCTGAATGTAATTATTTTATTTTATAACCGTCGTTGAACAGCCGACCCAATTTCATGGGTTTACAACTACTAATGTTCAACTCCGTAGCCTTGTAATTTTGAACCAATCCAGAAGACAAGGAAACTCCTGGATCAGTACCCCCAGAGGTATTGATTTGTTATGGGAACATGGAGGACTTTGAGACTCGACAGATTTAACGTGCATCAGTCACCATTTACTACACGGGGAGTCTTCGGTCGGCGAGGATCGAACCCACGACCTCTTGAACATGGGCCCAGCGCCCTACCGACCAGGCTATCCCGGCGAATGTAATTATTATAAAATAGTGAGTTATTTTCTCTTACTTTTAAAATAAATTTCATTTCATTGATTTATGAGTATACGGTACCTCTTTTAAGTTTCGCCTTATTATCGCAATTGCGATTTTCATTACCTTAAATTCAAATATAATGTATGGTTATAAATACCCGAATATCTCTCTTCGCCATATAGGGGTTTTGTTTTATATTTTAATTTTAAATTTTTGTGTTAAGTCTAAGATAAGACGCGCTTATAAGTCTTGCGACGGCGCACTTAAGTCTATGTATGCCACTAGATATGGTGGTTTTATTCTGCCATTAAACTTTACACAAATATTTAGAAATATTATTTGTATTACTTGAGCCGGTGATTAATGGCGCGAAGCTGTCACTTTTGAAGGACTGGTGATCGGCTCTCATGACGGCTTGATGCCAACTCTGCTTCAGATATCTGGGAAGTAAAAGTGTTATGTGCGCATTGCTGATGAGATTACCGCAATCGTGCCGTTGGTCACGAAATTATCAAGCCTTTTTCTCCATCCATCTCCCTGCCCCACAATGAGCTTTTGTTGTAAAGCTTTATATATATATATATATATATATATGTATATATCTTACCTTACAAAAAGAAGGGACCTTGTAATAAAGCAATTATTATTGTAACATTCGTCGTGAAAGAATTCCTGCTGTGTTAGTCTTACTAATCCATAATTAATAATAAAATTTATGCATCTCAATTTTAGCTTTAACTTTGTAATTTTCGTAGTTTTGTTTCGTTAATGAAATAAAGTACTAAAATTTGCGAAATATTTTGAAAAAATTTCAATTTTAAAAAGTCATCAGAAACAAATTTATAATTTTTTGTACTTTTTTAAATCTCATAGATTTTTTTTTTGCTGATATTTTTTTTAAATTTTTTTACTATTGAAAAAAATATGAGCTTCGCGATTAAAAAAATTTCAAAGTGGCAAAAAATAATCTATTTTTAATTTAAAAAAATCAATATTTTATGTTCCACATCAGAAAGGCATCTACATTTAAAAAGTAAACTTTGAATTTGCATTTATTCATTTTTATATATATTCATTTGCATATATTCATTTGCATTTATTGATGTTTCAAATTGCGAAAAAAATGTTTTGTTATTTTTTTTCCCCTCATAACTGCCATTACTTTTTATTGATATTGCATGCGCCAATTTCTTTTGTTTGGGTTCAAATTAATCCTCAAAACGAATTTTCGAAGTTGGGCTCTTTTAATTCTGAAAATTAATAAAAAATAGGAACTTTTTTTATCACTTTCTAGGCATCAATTATGCAATTTAAAATTTGTTAAAAAGTTCTAAATAAATAAAATTTTTAGATAATTTTTTTGACCTTTAATTTCATTTATCACTTGTTATATAATCATCACTATTTTACTACATCACTTGTAAGTAATTTATTAACAAGTGAAAATTAATTATTTAATTTCATAAAAAATGAAAACTTATTTGAAATATGGATTTATAACACAATGTATACAAAAAATAGATTTTCAATTTGCCTATATTTTTTGAACAAAACAACCTTCCTTTTTATTTATTTAATTTTTTTTTGTGTGTGTGTGTGTGTCTAGTTGTTTATCTTATAGCTGTTTCGATTCAGCAAACTCAGCATTTTCTTGTGGAGGTGTTATAGCATCGTTATTTATATCAAAATTGGAGAAAATTTCGATATTTATTTAAAATAATTTCTTGAAAATCAAAATTTGTTTTTTAATTTTTTATTTCCAATTTTAAAGTGTAAAGTGTTTAGCATCGTTATTTATATCAAAATTGGAGAAAATTTCGATATTTATTTAAAATAATTTCTTGAAAATCAAAATCAAAATTTGTTTTTTAATTTTTTATTTCCAATTTTATAGTGTTAAACGCGATAATGTAGCAGCAGATGGACTTGTATCTAGACTTTGTGCAACATTGTTTCAAATTCTGAAATTTGTTTATCTTGAGAATGTTTTTAAAATCAATTTTTTAGTTTCGTCTTTCGGATTATAACTAATAGCTTTCCTTAATTTTTATTGGTTGCCCTTTTAAAATGTTTAATTACTATTGAATAATTTTTTTCTATTTTACAATGAAAACTAGAATTTAGGGCTTATTTTGAACTTTTTTTTCTTTCTTTTTTTTGAAGATCACAATTTGTTAGAATGTTCATAATTCTCATCTGTTACAATCCATTAATTTTTTTACTTTGGCTTTTACATGGGTTTTGAAATTATTGGTAATTCTTTAAAAAAAAAAAGTATCGTTAATTTCATGCGCTCTCTGGATAAGTTTGTATTCACAAATATTCCACATATGCTTTGAAGTATACTGTTTGTGTATTTTTTTTTTTTAATCCAAGAGGACTAGAAAATTTTATTATGCTTACTAATTATTAATACTAAGCATATTTAAAAATTCTCATTATTAACAAATACTAGTCATTAATTTAAGTAAGCAGAATTTTTCCGCTGTTCATCCATATTTTTTGTGAATTTCTATGAAGGATTTTCAAATTTTGTTCAGTTGCTATGCAGAGCTTTGCATTTAGTAATTTTAGTGCCCAAAACCATTAAACTTAAAAGGTCCTAAAAGCAGTTTATTTCAGCAATACTCTCTAAAATTTTCCATTCGAAAATTTTGCATATTATTATATGAATATTAATGTTACAAATTCATGAATGTTTAATATTTGATATTAGTAGTTTGTATAACTTTATTCGTCGAAATTACTAGCTTATTAATTAGTTGTTAGAAATGTGAAAATGCAGCCAATATGTTTTGTTCCTAAAAAATATATTCTTCAGAAATTGTGTTGTATATTTTTTGTATTAAATTTCATATTGGTTATTCTGTACTTATATGTTTTCTCTGCTTCAACTCTTTGCTTTTTCTGATAATAATTTAAGTTGTGAAAGCTGAAAAGGGAACTTTTAAAGACTTCCCCTCTAACGAGGTCTTACATATGTTGTTTAAGATACTACTCAAAACTGAAACAAGTGATTTCTATTTATTTTTGTGTGAATAATAATAACATTTTCCCCTTTTTATATCTTAAAATTATTTTAAACGTGGAAAAATATCTTATAACATTTTCATAGAAAATTGTAATTAATGTAGATTAAAAGCATAAAAAAAAAAAAATAAAAAAAAAAAAATAAAAAAAAAAACATAACTTACCTCTTGTTTCCACCTTATTTAAACTAGTATTATTATTTGAATATCTGTAAAATAGTGAAAAATATACTCCTTGAAATATAGACAAAAAATAATTATAAATATTTTTTTTCTTTCTTGAATAATCTACTATCCCTGGTTTTTAATGACTATGTGTACTGTAATTGCTTGACAGTAATGTAACACTCCTAACAGCATCATGTTACTCAAGAGAATCTTGAGATTAATATGTTTTTATGCATAAAATATGCTTTTATGCATAAAAAAACATAATAGTAGTGAGATTAGTATGAATAAAAAATATATCATTGTGGTATTTAATTGTTTGGATGCTTAGTGATGTTAATTGAGTTTTGAAGTATTTCATATGTGCTCTCTGCCTTACTTTTAAGTCAGGTTCCCTCTATAAGTTTTACTTCTATTATTTATTTTTTATATTTTCACCACCAGCAACGAAATAACCCGAAGTGAAACTTAACAATTTGATATTGAATGAAACTTTTATATGTAGGATAAGGCATTGAATTTGAATAAACTAAACTAAACTCAGTGGTGCGACAGTCCATAGAGGGCCAAGGCCTACTGTGCCCATCACAGTTTTCAAGACCTTTGAGCTCTGGGATGCAAGTGCAGATGTTCGGGTTAAGTGGTCAGCCACCCCAGTGTTTACCTAGTTCCTAGGCATGCTTGGTTCTCATTTTATCGACCCACTGAAGGGATAAAAGGCTGGGTCAACCTTGCCCGGCCCAAGGATCAAACCAAAGACCTGTGGCACGAAGCGCTACTACTTAGCCAACGGGCGTCTTAAATTTGAATAATATTATTATATTTAGACCATTTGAATGATTCCAAAACTATTTCTAAAAAATGTTTTATTTTGCATAATGTAAAAAGAAAAAAAAAAAATTCTTTTATAGAAAACAACCAGAACAATTTTTATTAGTAATTTATTTCATAATATTTACAGAGTAATGTGCAACAATGAGCAAATTTTTTATATTCTTTGTTAGAACATCTGTAGCAATTTTGTTGAATCTAATTTGTCTAAAATGCATAAAAAAATTTGGACAGAAGTTTTAAAATTATCCGGAGGATCCTCATATCCAGATTTCTTAAAGTACTTATCTGATCATGTCTCTAAATATTTTAGAAGAAAATCAGTTTAACAAAAATAAAATAACTTTTGCCACAATTAATTTTAACATATCTGCTGCCATTGAATAGATTTAAGGGTATTACAAATTTCATTTGCAAAAATAAGTATACAACTTGTAGTTAAATTAGACTTGTTGTTCCTTTTGAGAAAAACCTTCATTTTTTGATTCTCTACTGACAAAATAATTGGGAAAATTATCTTTAAATAGACACTTTTATTGTACCTGTCTAATTCCCTGAATTTAAACAAAGAACTAATGACAATGGAAAAAAAGGGGGGAAACGGAAACCTAATTCTGGCTAACACTGGTTTGAGCCTAACTCCTAAAGAATATATAGAGTAATTTTTCTTAATTGCCTCAAACATCAAAGGAGCTATAACTTTTCCTCTCCTCAGTGCAGCAAAAGTATTTTTTATAGGGTTAATTAAGAAATTATTCAAGTGACCTAATACGATAATGTATTAAAATTCAGTGCCTTTAAAATCTATAAATTAAAAAGTTTTGCTTGATATCTAGATTTTATGTGACACTTTGTGAGATTTTTTGGTAAAATGGACAAAGTAATAAAATGCATGATTTTAAAACATATTTTTTTTTGCTAATTAATTTATTCTAAAATTATTTTTACAGATATCTGATATCATTACTGGATTAGATGATTCACTAACGGCGAGAGAAGCCCTTCTTAAATGGGCGCAACGAACAACCGAGCGATATCCTGGAGTTCGAGTTACAGATTTCAGTAAATCTTGGAAAGATGGCTTGGCTTTTAATGCTATTCTTCATAGAAACAGGTTTAATTTCCTTAATATTTAAAACAGATTCAATAATTATTAGACATGTTTAATGAAAAGAACATAAAATATACCATAAAAACATATGCCTTTGTCACAAAAAAGCAAAAATAATTTTTTATTATTCGTTTTGGGAAAAAATAGACATATAGTTTTGTATCTTTTTCACCTTCAAAACAGTTTTCTTGAATTTTTTTAAAATTTTCAGTCTCAGGCAGTGACTTATTATATTAGTCATTTTGATATGTTTTATATTTAGATTTCTAAATCAAAATATATTGTAAGTCTACCAGCAAAAATGCTGTATTTTGAGTTTTAAACCGTTAAATCATTTATTAAAACTTTTTTTATAGATCGAAAAAAAAAAAAATGCAAATTGCAAATGCTAGAAAAAGAACTATAAATAATTAAAAAACAGTCTTTCTTATTGGAAGGATAGAGCATTTGACGTCAATGGTGCATTTGATACCAAAAAAATTTAAATTTTTAATTAAATGTTATGAAAAATAGAACTTAGTATGGATGTTAATTTAAAATTTAACTAAACTTTTTTGCATCTATTAATAAACTTTTTCAAAATGAAAAGAAAAAATTCCTTAAAATTAAAATAATACATTTTTCTATTATTTTAGCAATAGACTTTATTTTTTAAAAAATTTATTTCCTTATGACTTACAGAATTAAAAGTTTTGTTTAGAAGAAGTGAACTTAAATGGAGACAAATCACCTGTGATAATTTCTAATAAATATATAGATTTTTATGACTGTAAAATATTATTAAAATACTTTTGATATATTTGATTCAATTATAAAGTATTTTACTATTAAAGTTTTATTAAATAAAAATAATGAATATGTTTCTTTTAGACCTGATCTTCTCGACTTCCGATCTCTGAAAATTAGAAATCCACGGGATAATTTAGAATTGGCATTTTCTTTAGCTGAAAAAGAATTTGGCATTACAAGACTCTTAGATCCTGAAGGTAGCTCAATAAATATTAATTTTATTTTAGATTTTTTATGAATAAGTGTGCCAAGAAAAAAACTATTTTTGCATAAAATAATACCTTAAATAACAGTAGTTAAGCTTAGTTTCCTTTTGTTTTGTGCTTATTTATTAATGTTCATTTTTTTCCCAGATGTGGATACTCCAGAACCAGACGAAAAGTCTCTTATCACTTATATTTCATCTTTGTATGATGTATTTCCGGAACCTCCTAGCCATCATCCTTTTGCTGATGATGTAAGTGTTTTTCATAAATATCATTATGCTAACGCTAAAATTAGATTTTCTTCACAAACTTCTTTTTTAAGGCTTCTGTCAATTTTCCACTAGGAAATCCACTATAAATAACTATTATTGTAGTCCAAAATAGGTTTAATATTTTATGAAATTTTGGAAATAAGAAAGTATTTTTTCGTAGGATTTACTTTGTACTGGTATTTTAAAAACATTTTTACCTATGTATTTGTTTACAAGATCAGTAGAGTTGTTACTAAAAATAAAACTATGTATTGAGTGTTTTATTGCTTGAAAAAAAAAGAGGAAAAACATTTACACTCTAGAAAACACTCTAGAAATTATCAGATTAAAAATGTATTTTTTATTGGTATTTAAAAAAAATTTATTTTTATGCATCTTACTTTACAATAAAATAAGTTTCATCAAAATTTTTTTCAGGGAACAATATATTAAAAATGGTTTTAGTTTGTGGTTTGTGTACAATTATTTGCAATAATAACACATATTTATTCAATTGCAGGTTTCATTTATACTATTCATTTTATCGCTAAATTTAATAATTAAAATCTGAAAGTGTTTTATCTTTTTATCTCAATTGGAACTTGTGTTGTTATATAGTGTATTTATTAAAATATTACTGTTTTCTAAATACTCTTTAAATTATAAATCTTGTTTTATTATTTAAATCCAAACTAATTACAATATTTTATTTGTTTCATATTTACGTGAAGTTGTGTTAAACAGTAATTTAAGTGCTTAAGTACTATTTTAAAGTACAAATAGTATTGTAATATTAAAAAGATAATGTATCTCAATTTCTTGAGGAAAAATAATTTTTGTATTTATTGTATATTTATTGTATTCCTATCTTCTCTTATACTGGAGAACCTTTTTACTTCTTTTAGTTAATGCTTTTATTTGATAATAGGAAAGGAATCGTAAAGTAGAAGAATACAAAGATTTAGCAATGAGCTTACAAAAATGGATGTATGAGTCTTTAGAAACTTTTAGAAATCAAGTTATTAGCAATTCTGTGATAGATATGAAGGTTTGTTTTTAAGATATTTCTTTTAGTTTTTAAATTTCAGTTATTTATTTTAAACAATATCTTTTTCTTCCCATTTAAAATTTTTTAGAGATGGAACATAATTTGTCTTTATATGTATTATTTATCTTTATAAGTCTCTTAACTTAGTCGATTTAAACTATGTAAACTTCTTTATTTAAAAAAAGAATTTAGTTCTTATATTATTGTTTGTCTATAATTGTCTTTTATTTTTTAGAAAATAATATGAGTATTATTAAAAAATTAATAGATTTTGAATAAAAAAGCAATGTTTTATACTTGTAAACGAATGTTTTGAAAGTCTATATAATATCAAAGTATTTACATTTAAGCAGAGTAATTGAGCAATTTGTTATTTTATAAATTTATCAGGATTATTAGCAATATCAAGGGAAAAGTTTTGAAGAATGTTTTTATATTCTTTTTACTACAAAACTCCCATGTGTTCCATTACTATATTTAACACATTAATTCCAAATAAAGGACAATCTTTTATTAACAAAGTTAAATCTTAGGTTCAACACTTTTTCTATTATTATTTTTCATGTAATGTCAAATTTCACAAATTTTTATTTACAGATTACTGCAAAAGAAAAAGAATACTACTGTAGGTCAAATAATAAAATACTCAATTTTAAAAAATAAACATAAATAGCCATTTTTAAACTTTTGAATCAAAAATATTGATTTCTATTTGTATTTTGTGTATTTGACACATAAAATAAAAAAATTTCTAGTTTTGCTTTTATATCAAAAAGTTTTTTTTTTTTTTATATATGTCATTAGATTTATGAATGGACACTTAAAGAGAGATATAATTGTTTTACTTAACACTTAAAATACTTTGAAAATTTAAAATAGCTGTTTACATTTCTTCAATTTCATGATTTTTGCTTAAGAGTATTTTACAGTGTCTTATTATAATCATTGAAAAATATTCTTTTTCAGAATTTATTGTTAGAATCTTCAAAATTCAGGTCTGATGAATTACCTAAGCGTCAAAGAGATAAGCAGAGAATTTCTCTTTTACATCGGGAAATTCAGGTACTTTTTATGAATATTTTATGCTTTTTGTGAGAAATATTTTTTAAAATATATCAAAAAGTTAAATTGAGTCTATGTCTTAGCATCTTTTTTATGTATATTATTTATTGATTTGCAGCTACACAACTTCAAATACTTAGTAAAATCTAGGATTGGTATATTCTAAATTTGTAGGTCACATTTTCCCTACCATTTTCTTTCCCTAATTTCTGTGTTTTTAAGTTAAAACCTTAATTTTTACTTTATTTTCACCTTAATTTTTACTTTCAGTCGAATCGTTTATTGAATATATTAAAAACAACAAAACTAGAATATACAGAAACACAAAAAAAGCTGCTAATAAAATATTTTTATCCATTCAGACTGTCTCATGTAAAAACCTTGCTTTGTAAACTTATGTTCCTCTAACTATTTCCTGGAACTAGTCCTTAGACTTATAGAAAATAAAGTGTTTTAAAAATGCAATAAAATATGTTCTCCCTCCTAGGCTTTTAATTCTAAGCTGTTTAATTGATGTGAAGGAAATTTATAAATAAATAGCTTTGAAAATATTGAAAGCGACAATATTTTATACTATCCTCCAATTTTTATTTATACCTTTTTTTCATGTTTTCCTTGATTTCTATCGTTAAAGTTACATCTTAGTAATTTTTAAGAAAATTTGCTGTCAACCCATATCATATAAAATTTTTATATATCAATATAAATATATCTATAGTAGAATCTAATAGATATATTTATTCCTTTCTTTGTGTTTCAGAAATTAGGGCATCATTCTAGTCAAATTGAATTTCGGAAAGATTTGAATATAGATGAAATTGATAAAAATTGGAATAAAGTTATGACATCTTTACAAGATCGGGATAAAAAAATTAAAGATGAAATATGCAGGTTTGTGAATTGTGCTTTTTAATAATAGAATTATGCTTTTCTAAAGAATGAATTTAATAGTTTCATTCATTTTCTTAATTTTAAGTTTGTCTAAATATAAGCTCATATATGATAACCTTTTCATAATAAGGTATAAATGAAACAAGTTACTTATAAAATTTTATAATTTGATTTGAAATGTAAAAGAAATGTTGGATTTTGATATGAAAATAATAATATTCTCAATATCTAGAATTGTTTTTTTTTTTCTACATATATTCATACTATAATAGTTCTTATTTGGTTATAGTTTCCATTATAACTAGCATAACAAACTATTAATTAGAAAATAAGTATTATATTAATTATTTTGTGTAAAGAACATTACATCTGTCTTGAAAGGTTCTTATTCCAAAAGGTAGTTTTTTAATTAAAGATACTGATTAATAATACCTGAATACCTTTTATACCTGAAAATCCTTTGTAAAAATATACTGATCAAGTCAATTAGATCATATTTAGTTGTTCAATCAACTCCCAAATAAGTTTTTTTTATAAAATAACCTTAAAAATAGAGTACAGATCACCAATTTTTAGGACTTTCTGACATGCAAAATCTAAAAACTAACTCCATAATTTTTTATTTACGTTTTTTAGGGATTTACTTATAAGCTTAATATTAATTAATAATAATGATGTATCTTTTTATTACCTATTTTAATTTTCCCACATCAGGATTTTGTTTCATTAAATATGATACGGGCTTCTAGATCTCTCCTTTTTTTGTTCCTCTTTTTCTTTTGAAATATTATTGGTTTATAACAGTTCTTAATTTGTTAAGTATTTAATGACACTTTAGTATGGTACAGTATAGCTACTTTCATCTCTTTTGCCACTATAAACTCTACAAGACCCTATGTGATTGCTAGATAATAAGATATTAATTATTTTTGTTGTTATTTTAGATTAGAAAAATTACAAAGACTGGCTGAAAAAATTGGTAAAGACTTTAAAGTTTGTGAAAGCAAGTTAGAAGATGTTGAAAAGCGCATAAAAGAAGTAATGATGTTTTTTTAAACATTTCTAATATTGTTTTTTAATATTAAATGATATTTTCGATTAAGTTATCTGAAGAAATTTAAAAATAGTCCAAAAAATAAATCATGCAAATTTTACTTGTGAAATTAAAAAAAAAACACCTCAAAGAAGATATTTTATAATAGCTTGTTGTTATTATTTCTGTCCATTTAATACAGTGTCCCTAATGTTTAGTTACTTTTCACTGGTGAGATTTCTTCTTTATTATAATTCATTACCATTTGTAACTCATTAAAGATTAAAAAAAAAAAAAAAATACTTGGCTAAATTTTATATAAAATGTATTATGTAAGCTTACTGCTTTATTAATAATTTTACTTCTTGTTCTTTTAATATACCACTGAAATCTCAAAAATTTGAATCTAGCTCTAAAACTCAACAAGAGATTATTATTATTTTTTTAATTTAAAAATTTTGTTGTTGACAAATAAGAAAAGCAATAAATTCTAATAACTAACAATAACTAAAAAAACAAATAAAAAATTAATAATATGCAACAATTTAACTTGAAAAAATTTCTACAGTGATAAATAAAATTTTACAGTAAATAAGCTTTCATATTTAGGATGTACAAGTTACTGAAGTGCCTTCACATTTGGAAAATGATACTCAGATACAGAGATGAAGCTGAAAGAGATTTTCACACATTTTTGTTGAAAAAAATTCACAATCTTCATTCTTTGCTATTATAAACATTCTGATGAATTCTTTTCATAATTACATATTTCTTGAATCTGTCATTTAAAGAGTTTTACTATAGCAGTTTATTTAAGGCAAATAATTTAAGTTTTTTTCCAATGCTCTCCCGTATATTGACTTTTATCATTCGATTATTAGAAGGGTAGATTTGTTCCCCACTCATTCAGGGACGCCATAGTAAATGGGCCAATGTTGTTCCCGCAGTAAGAAGGACGGGTAGTAATGAGAAGAGAAGGAAAGAACATCCATACCTTATCCAGGATTTGAACCCAGTACCTTTCTGACTTGAGGTCAGCACCTCGACTATCATACAGTCCTGTTCGCAATTAAGTAACTAATATAAAAAGATCAATATTTGTAAAAAAAATTTTATGTTTGGCAGATTTTTAAGACTTGATAGGGCCATCACTCTGACCAGTGTAAATCTAATTTAATTTGTTTCTATTTTAATCTAACTTTATACAAGTTAATTATTTTTAAATATTTAAATTTTAATGTTATAAAATGTCAAAAATTTAATCGTAATTCTGTTATAATTTTAGGAAGAGAAACGAATCAGCAAACTGCTATTTTTAGATGCCAAACAAAACTGTGATCAAATTGAGAATGATTTTAAATACATAGATTCGATTCTGAAGTCTTTGCAGAGAGAAGTGGCATCACTAGAAGAGAAAAAATATTATCAGATTTCTGATCTCCAAAACAGGTATCATTTTATAAAAAATTGCCAAATTTGCTAAAATGGTTAATTTTGCTTTAAATCACAACTTCTTTTAAGTTATCAAATTTATTATTTCATTTATGTATTTATCTGATGAATCGTTTACTTTATGAGGTTTCTGTAAACTCATAGTTATAAAATACTGTATAGCAATTATTTTTACTTAGCAATAGCATTTAAACACAAAAGGCGACATAAAACAAAGCAAGAGATAAGACAATTTTATTAAAACTAAAATTTGCCGAAAATTTATTTCGTTTTTAAGGAAAATTGTTTGTTTATTATTCAATTCTGTTCTGTTCTAAAGAATGCTTTGTGCATTTTTATCTTTTGTATCAAAATTAAATTATATAATATTAGTAATACTTATATACAATATTACTAATATTAAAAGCTATTTACAATTATTAGTGATTGAATTTTTCTTGCATTCAACATTTTTATTAAAAAATTTGAAGATGAAATTTGACAATGTTAGTAATAATTTTCTAAAATAGGCATAATAAATTTTCTTATGACAAAAGTTTTTATTTTTATTTTAATGAAGTATTGTAAACACACTTGGAGAAAAGGGCATTTTAATTTACTGCAAATTAATCAGCTCAAAAGTGACTGGTCCAAACAGAACTTAACTACTGAATATTCTGTTTTTGCGTATGCTAAATTCCGTTTATAGATTATTAATATTTTGTTTCTTGTTTATATTTTACCTTTTTACATTTTTTAAGTAAAATTTGTTAACATAAAATATATAATCACTATCCTTAAAATCTTTTTTGTTTTGTTTTGTTTATCAATGCAAAATTAATTAGTAAAGTCAATAATTTTAGAAATTATTCATATTCAGTTACAAAAACAAATTTCTATGTATATCTTTGTTTCAATTGATTTGTGTTTTTGACCTTGAGACTTGATAATATAATATGATACACAGCCAACATCTAGAAAATATGAAGTCCAATCATTAAGTTTGGTTAAAAGTTTGTGGTTTTTCGAATTATTAATTTTGTGTTTTTGCAATATGTTTGGAAGTAATTATGTGAATTGAAATATTTTGTCTATTATTACAAAAATCTAGTCATGCAAAAAAAATTTTTTTTGAAAATTGTTTATTATTTTTATTATTAAATTTAAATGATGGTCAATAATTTGAATTGTATGGCCTCAAAGTTTTTACCTTGGATTAAATCATGTAATTTGTAATGTTGAAAATTGGGAAACCAATTCGTTGAACGAGAAATGAAAATTAAGAAAATAAGATTTTATAAAATTCTGATAGCATATAAATAGTATAAGTAATTTTCGCAGTATATATGTATATAATTATATTTTATGGTATATAAAAACAATTTAATATATTTTTCTAAAGTTTAAAATTTTATCATTACAAATTTTGTGGATTCACTTGATATAAAAATGTATATGCTTTGTAGCTCAAAAATTTATGCTTCATTATTTGAATAATTAATAGAAATAAATAATTAAGAAAATAAATAATTAAAACAATAAATAATTAAAAAAATAAATAATTAACTTTACAGGCAAAATTAGTTTGAAGCTTATGACCTTTATAACTGTGTGCTAATATTTTTTTTATTCACACAATTAGTAAATATAATGTTAAGAGGCCTAAACTTTTGGTCACTCTTTCTTACAAGTGAACTATCAAGAGGATATATTCAAAATTGAAGCTACCCTTTTAGTTTATATTAAATATCTAAATCTGCCAACAAAAAAAAACTCATGCCTAATTTTGTAACTTATTGTCTGCACTAATTAATAATCATTTTTGAGACAAATTTTTACACCCTCAGACAGTTAGTTGTATTTGCATCTAAGTACATTTGATCATAGTTTTTTACATTTGATCACAAGATCAGAAATTAATTGTGATGGTTCATTTTATATTATTGCACATGTAAGGGAGATTCGGGTAGTCCCGCCCACTTAAGGAGTATTGCTTATATTTCTGTATAATATTGAGTAATAATAAATATTTTTGTATGTTTCTATTGTTTTATCATCTAATTAAATAATGCAAAAAGAATAAACCAAAAAAAAAAAATAGTTTAACTTAAAAAAATAGAAATTTAAAAAATTTGACTACTGTATTCAACATATTTTCAAAACTATTGTTTACCATGTTACCAGCTGCATAAATGCTTGAAACTTTGAAAATAATCTTTTTTTAATATACTAATTAATGTCCGATGGCCCATTGAATTGAAAAAATATTCTATACATATGAAATTGACAGTGGGCGAGGGTACCCGACACTCCCCTACATTCTTAAAATTTATTATCAAAAATGTGTATGGGAATCAGTACTTAATATATCTTTGTAATGAAATTGCATTTTTAACTGCATGGCTGCATTAAAACGTTCTTAATATTATGGACTATCTTTATATAATTTTTAATGAAAAATACAATTATGTAATTATTTTTTTCAGATTAAAAGTTTACATGGAAAGATATCAATGCTTAAGAACTATTTTCCAAACAAATTTGATTCTTCTGCTGTCAGAAAAATCAGATAAAAGTGAAGAGAAAAAAGTTATCAAACAACGGAAACAAAATGTTAATGAAAAACCATCAGAAGATAATAAAGCAGCTATTTCTTTTAAAGAATATTTTGAATGGATTGAAAAGAAACAGGTAAATTCCATTAATTATGGAAAATGTTTTCTATGTATTTTAATCTGAAAAAAAAAAACTTTATTATGTATATTTTAATTTAATTGCATTTACTTTAGAAACGTGTCTTGGCCATTGAGCTTGGTGGAGATGTTCATTCCATTAAATCTAATTTGGAACAGCTACAAACTGAGCAGAAGACAGTGGAACAATACAATAAGAAAATAAGTGCAATTTTATCCCAAACAGTATGTATTAATTCTTTAGCTCTCTTCGAATTCAAAAACAAATTTTATTATTTAAAGTTATAATTTTATCACAAACAGTATATATTTCAACATAGATATTTTGATGCCTTCTAATTCAAAAATAATTTTTATTGTTATCGTTTTTTGATTTTTTTTTCTCTAAATTGTTTACAAGTTATCTAAATAACTAACTATATTACTTTTTGATTAAACAGTTAATTGTAAAATTAGTAGTATTGGATTAATTATTTTTATTCCCCAATGCCCATGGCGGAAGTAAATGTATAAGTTTTAAATAATTCAGATTTAATTGCTTTAGAAATTACAAAACTTTAATCTTTTTTATATCACTCCTATACACTCATGTGAGTCATAAAAAATTTAAATCCATCTGAAACTCTTCAAATTATTTTGTCAAGTGTTCTGCATTGCTGGGAAATTGAAATGTACATTCATGAATATATTAGTGTTTGTTAAAAAATTTTAAGCTTACTTCAAATGCTTTTTTACTATTCAGAATTTTTAATGCAGAACTGCAAATTCTGCATAATAAAAGTAATTGAATAATGGATGAAATCTGAGAATTTAAAGAAAGTAGTTTTTGACAGTACATGCACTGACTGTTTACCCCCTTTTTTATAGTTAAATGTTGAGAAAAGTTTACAGAGTTAAATATACTAAGTAGATATCTCAAAAAATTTAGAAATTTAGGAAATATTATGAGTTTTATTTTTATTATTCTTTGAAAAATCACTGAATGATAGATAACTATATTGCTACTAAATTATTTAAATCGAATAAGGTATTGTAATTGCAAAATGAATGAAAAAATTATGCTGAATATTTATGATCTAATGTAATTATCATAATAGCCGTTGATCAGTTCAATTTTGTGTTGTTTAAAAATTGTTATTTGATTCAAATTATATTGTATTTTTTCTAATAATCGAAAAAAAAAATTTTGATAAACATTTAAAATATTCATTTTATTTTATTTTATAACCGTCGTTGAACAGCCGACCCAACTTAATGGGTTTACGGCTACTAATGTTCAACTCCGTAGCCTTGTAATTTTGAACCCAATCCAGAAGACAAGGGAACTCCTGGATCGAGTATTGGGAGAAATTTGCCTTCGTGGAGGACTTTTTGATGGAGCTAACCCGCATTTGCGTTACATGGAGAGGAAGACCACGAGAACCTCCCACGGTTAGCCTGACGGCAAGGGGACTCTAACCCATGATCCGTCTACCACTGAGGATATTTCACGTCAGCACTGTGGTCAGTGCAAGCCGGATGCGGAATTCGTATCGACTGGGATTCGAACCCGGTTCGCCTCATTGGAAGGCGATGGCTCTATCCCCTGAGCCATCGCGGCTCTAAAATATTCATTGTACTTTTGTTTAATATTTTCAAAAATTAAAGCTTTTTATTTTTCTAGATTTGTGATGTTTTTGAAACAACTAGTACAATTTAATGCTTGTTTTTTATAACTATTTTGAGTGCTTTTTAATGTAAATTTCTAAGTAAGCTAAGTTTACACAGTTTAAGCAACTGTTATTCATTTTTTCAGATAGCAAAAGATAATGACAACTCTTATGCTACCCAAGCTGAAAAATTACAAGGAGCTTATAAACAGCTTATGGTAAGTGTAGTTTTTAACATCTCTGTAGTTTTATAATATTTATAGACATTCAATAAAGAAAGCTCTTTTGATTTTACAAAACATTTATTCATATTTAAAATTAATTCGAATAGGAAATTTTAGAAAATAGTTTTTTCAGGTTTTATTTATTTATAATATTTGATTTTTCACAGTATTTTTTCTTTCATTTTTAATACAGCATCAGGAAACAAATTTCAGATTTCTTATTTATTGATTTCACATGTTGTTTTATGTCTAGAATTGAATACAAATATTTTATTCTAAGTTTTAACTATTTATTGACTTATAAAATAGGAAAGATCCCTTTTTTGTTGCAAGGTATTAACAGAAACAATGCACAAAACACAAATAAAAAGTAAAAGCAAATAGCAGCTGTAATGCTATTAACCATCTGAGTGTTAGTTCTGGCTTTTTTATTTATTTATTTTTTTTTTATTTTATTTTTTTTTTTTTTTTTTTTTTTTTAAATTTAAGCTGGTGACCTTCCTACTGTGAAAATTGTTTTCTAATTATTGCATTCAATGAGAAAGTTATGCTTGATAAAAACAATTTTATTCGGTTTTCTTTAGAATTGTTAATTCTGGAATTGTTTACAAGCATTTTTTTAAGCACAGTTTATTAAATTATGTCAACTACACATGTGACATAAGTGGAGTGCACATGTGATTCGAATAAATGACAACTGCACTCTAATCATCATTTTATAGCTTGATCATTTGTGACCCAACATAGAGGAAGACCTAGATGTGAATAAATTAAGGACATTGAAAATTAATTTCTTTTTCTATGTATTTTAATTGGAGATAAATTGCATCAAAAAGAGATCTTTAGTTAGTTATAAAGAAAGCCTTGGTCTGCAATGGGCTGTAGAACTGGAGATGATAATGATGAAAAATATTGTTTTTATTTATCATTTTATCTGTTTATACTTGAGTCAACCTTTTATAAATTATTCTACACTAATTTATTGTTTGCAGACTTTAACAAGCAGCAGAGTTAAAGAATCTGAGAGTTTATTAGACTTTGTTCAATTAGCTACTAAAGCTTTGAAGTGGATGTCCGATAAAGAAGATACTGAAATTTCCAGAGACTGGAGTGCAAAAAATTTAAATATATTGGATTTAGAACATCATCAGGAAGTATGTTTTTATATTCATGTAAATAACAATCTCTTTCTTTCCTTTTCTATTCTGAAAATCTAATATGCTGTTTTATTTTCTAGACTTTAACTAGTGAGTTGGAGAAAAAGGAAATCGAGTTCAATTCCATACAAAGTCGAGGTGAAAATCTACTTTTCCAAAAACACTCAGGATCAAAGTGCATTGAAGTAAGACTGAATGTCTTTTTTCTATCATTTTAATAGGCAGAGTATTAATATCCATTAAAATGAATTATTTTTATTTTTAGGACTATTTAAGTCAGATGCAAAATCAGTGGTCATGGATTTTGCAACTGACCTTGTGTTTAGAAATTCATCTTCGGTATGCTCAATTTTATCATCAGGTATGAAATTCAAAAAATTTTTTATTGTTATAATACTGAAAAATTTCTTTTAAAAAATGCTAACTAAATTTATATAACTTTGTTTTTGCTTTATTCACTTTTTTTGGTCGGGGATATTCCTCCACGTATTTTTACTAGTTTTTTTAGTTTTGACTCCTGTCACTAATATTTTTTTCAATATTATTTTGTTTTTTGACTGTAAATTTGTAAACTTGTATCTTTTGTATTTTATTTATTTATAACTCTTAAATATTTGAACGTAGCTTTCGTATGAGTATACTTTTCTGTTAACCTGTCAATGCATAATTTTCATCCAAAATTATCATACTCTAACATTTCAGGAATTCAGCTCTTTTCCAAACTTGAGGAATTAAAATCCACTTCAGAAAACTGCCAATTACAGAAGTTTTGTGTGATTAGTAATTGTTAATTTTTTACAGATGTTTTTTTTTTAAATTTTGAGCTCAAAACTAGAATCTTGTTTATAAAGTCATAAAGTTTTTATTTTCAATTCAAAATAAAAACAATATAATGTTTTTCATTTCCTTTCCCCCCATTTTTTTGTGAGCAAATGAACACATGCATTTTTATTTTAAAATTAGTTAATTAGGCTTATAATTATTTGAAAGGAAGGCAACCTTTAATGTTTATTAGCTCTTAATGTTTTGACTGCAGTATTTGGCTTCTTTACAAATTTACTTGTCTCATAATGCACGATATAGCCAAAAGTGTCTTAACACCCAGTGTTACAGACACAGACTTAGTAAGCTCTGAAGGATGTATTACTGCATTTTCCTAACTAATATAATCTATAGGTTATTTGTTAAAAAGCATTACCTATTGTCACTATGGGTTATCTGGCAGTGCAAGTAATCTGCCTAGATTATTTTCATATCATGAGACATCATGCATTTCCTATCTACTTTCATCAGCCATAAAAGTGTAAGGGACCATTCACACTGGTAGCCAAAAATTTGTGAACGTTATTTCAGAGATGCAAACAATAATTTTATTGTTTAAATACATTTACCAGCAAAAAACTCATCAATCTGGTTCTGATTTAAACCTCTGAATTCGCAAACACGATTTTTTGCTTCCATTGTAAATACCCCTAAAACATGATTGTGTTATCTCCTCGCCAGTTTCCCTGCCAATGTCCAGTGACTCATATTTATGTCCAGTGACTAAATTTGATGTAGATTCGCTCACTTGGACGTAGATTTTGCCGGTGGGATGAACTTGCTTATTAATGTTATTTCCGTCATAAATAAAAGTAGATTGCTGTATTGAATAGGCCGACACATAAACCTGTCAAGTTTTTCTCTTTGAGTTTTGAGTTTCTACTGGAAATTATGCTAATAATATGTTGGTCCTCGTTTTGCCAGCACATGTCTGGGAAGATTTTCTGCCAGTTTCTTAAAGGTGACCATAGTAATTTATTTCCAGGAGCCTATCACAACTGAAGTAGTTGTCGGCTGTAAAGATTGTTGATTTGGTTAGCTATGTAATTTGCGATCTAATTTCCCACAGTAGATTGAGGTCAGAGAGATTAAGGTCTATGAGATTAAGGCCAGGGCTCTGAGTAAGGCCTGTTTAGTTTTTAAAAACCCATTTCAACAAACCATGGCTGTGCAAGTCTCAAAGTGTAAATGAAACAGTTATAATCCTGAAAAAAATGAGCCTTCACTAAAATATTGCCATAGAATAGAATTTGGAGATCAGTATCTGGAATGTCCACACCTCGAATTTCGTGTTTCTAATGGACCCAGGCCAAGAAGTGAATAACACCCCCTTATCCCCTTCTCTTGGTAGATGTCCGGATACTTTTGGTCAAATAATGAATATATATCATCATTTAGATAATTTTTATGTAAAAAAATGTTTAGAAGTATTGTTTTATTTCTTAACCGTCTAACCATTTTGACTGTGGCTAGATTCTACAGATTTTCTGATGAAAAAAGCAAAACTTATGCTCAGACTGCTAAGTTCAAATAATATTTTTCGTTTAATATGAATGATAATAAATTGTTGTTTTTTCTAAATTCTCTGGATCTTTATGATTTTACTGAAGTTCTTTTGTTTATACAATAAGGTTATATTTTTTTAATTATTATAAAATTTTAACAGTTTTTCAAAGAAACAAAAGAGAGTGAATCATGGGTTAAAAAAGCTGAAGACAAACTGAACACTACATTTTCTAAATCTGTTACTTCGGTTGATGAAGGAGAACGTTGTTTAAAGCAAATGGAAGTTATGAAAGATGACATTACCCAATATAATGACCGTATTTGTGATTTGGTATCTCGCAGTCAAGAAGTGATACCTTTAAAACAAAGAAAGTCTATTCAATCTTCTAAACCAGTAACTGTCTTATCGTTGTGCAATTACAAAAACTCTGATGTAAGTATAAATTCTCACTTTTGAATGAAATTTAACTTTTTTTTAAGAGTATTGTGGTGGAAAATTTTATGAGAATTATTATATTTTCATTTAAAATTTAAAAAGTTAAGATAATCAAATAAGATTTTGAACATTCATCATGTTTATTTTTATATCATTTCATTTATAGAGCATGAAAAGTGATTTTTTCATTTTTTTGTCATTTCTTGTGCTCTTTTTAACATTTATTGTAATTCTTCATTTTCTTGTTAAACTTTTTTCCCCCAATATATTTGATAGCAACTGCTTTTCTTACTTCAAATGGATATTTAGCTTTTATGTTGAATAATGTGTATATGGATTCATATTTCAACTGATTAATTATTTATTCAATTTTTATATTTCAGGTGACAATAAATAAAGATGAAATGTATAAATTAAAGGAAATTTCGAAAAAACATTGGAAAGTAAGTATTTAAATTTAAAATAATTAAATCATCCTTTCAAATCTCTGTATGATTGTGGTGTTTATGAATAATTGGGATTTTTAAAATTGTATTAAAGCATTTTCTTTGTAGAAAAATGGAATTTAATAGAAACGAATTAAAAAATTTCTTATTTTCTGTATTGTTTTTAATTTATGTACTTTTTCGATTTATTAGCAAATATTTTCCAATACATGTTATTCTTGACTTTATGGCTTGAATCTGCCTTTTTAGACATTCAGTTGATATTTTATTTAAGACATTTTTTTTATTGAATATTAATCTGTAACTTGTTTTTTATTGCCAACATTTAAGATCATATGTCACTTTTAGGATGAGATTTTAAATATTCAAACTAAAAATTTTATATATTCTAGAATCAATCAATGTCTCTAGAATAAATTTATGTACCCAAAAAAGTTTGAAATTTATTATCCTGATGTGTGATTTATTTCAACACAACTTAATTAGACACATGTTCTCTTTGAATTTTTTATAATTTCTATCCTTAATTTTTAACTCTTGTTGTATTTACTTTCTATTTAGATTTCAACAAGTAATGGAAAGGAAGTATTTGTACCTGGTGTTTGCTTTGTTATTCCTCCACCTGATACTGAAGCTGTAGAAACGGCTCAGAGGTATTATAAATACTTTTTTGTTATTCAATATGTTATAGCTTCTTTTTATGAGTCCATTGTAAGTAAAATCCTCTTTTTTAGCTTAAAGAAAAGATATGAAGAATTATTAAAGTTGTGGAAGCTGAAGCAGAAAAAATTGCTCCAGAGTCTGATATTTGCCACTATAAAAGCAGTGAAGTCTTGGGACATAACTCAAGTAATGTTTTTTTAAAATTTCAGTAAGAAAAAAGTTGTCATTAAACTGCATTAATTTTTATGAAAAATGTCGTAAGATAACGATATAATGCTCACTAAAATGCAAATATCAAAAAAGAATTAAAACATATATGTTTCCAATAGTTAGACAATCTCTTATCCAGCATCAATGTTTATAAAGTTAATGTTTTTTTCATGTTTTAACCCTTGAAATTTTTTTCCCTCAGTTCTCATTGCAATCACTCCTATCTATCTTAAATAAAGAAATATTTAATATAAATCAGGAAAAAAAATTCTAAGAAAGATATTTTCTATATTTTTGTCTTTGCCTTTTTTCTGAGACACATTTATTATAACGTTTCTTCATCTGATATTTTCTACATTTCTTCTGAAAAGTTCTTTTTATTTTTAAGTATTTATTTAAGAAAATAATAAATAAAAAAACTAATTTGGTTTTGCTCTGTCAATAGGCTATGCCATGGTTATTGCTATGCTAATGCATGTAATGTCTGTACATTATGAAAAACTTGTTATATTTAAAACAATTAAATTTATTGGAACACAAAGCATGTTGAAAATTTATCATCAGATGACAAAACATAAAAAAAAGTTTGGTATTCTAGCATTTTCATTTATTTTGCTTTTTTGGCTATCCTTACTCTATTTACTTTTTAGTGTTTTAGTTGTTGTAAATAAAATAAAAAAGATAAATAAAGCTTTAAGAATATGTAGCAGTGTTTAAATGTTTAAATTATTTTTATTTGGGAATATTTATTGTAAAGGGTTATTTTTTATTCTTTTTAGAAAATATTGTCATATTTATTTTATTTTTAAAATAAAAGAGCTGAAGAATCTTAATTCACAAATCAATTTCTAAGTATGCTAAACAGGATTTTAAGGACAAATACTTTTTAGTTCGTTTATTCATATATAAAATTCTGTTCTGCATTCAATTATGTTCTGATACTTTTTTATGTGTATAAACAAGTTAGCTTATTTTCATGATACATAGAAATAATATCCATAATTCTTCATTTTTTAACATAAACTAAAATGTTTTGATAAGAATTAAGATTAAGCATAAAATATTATATTTTTTAACAGTGAAAGAATATGTGAGTGTTTTTTTTATATATATTTTCTTTCTTTAAAATTTCTATTATCTAGCTAATTTGTTGTATAAAATATACAAACCTATAATTTTATTTTTGAGCTGTACTAAGAGAATTTTTACTTAGTAAATGCTTTTATGTCAGGTATAAATTTATGCATGATACTTTATTAAAATGTTATAAATATTTTTAGATTCGCACAATGGATATTTCTCAAAGAGAATCTATTATGTCTGCCCTGAACTCTGATGCTGAAAAACTTCTTCTGGAAGGTTCTGAAACTGATTCTACTCTTCTAAAGTTAAAACAAGAAATGGAGCAGTGCAATTCTTCATATGAAACATTGTTGAAGAAAGTTTCTGAAGAAAGTTGTATGTGTTTCATATTTAAAATTCTTTGTTGTTAAAAATTTTATGCTTAAGATTTTGCTTTTTTTTATGCTTTTACAAATTTAAAAAATATTTTTTTATTTCAATTATCTATATCCTGAAAGTTCATACTGGAATCATATCTAATTTTTTTTTATTTAACCCTGGCTTTTTTTTTATTAGGCTTAAAATTATTTTCCTTTCCCTAGCATTTCACGTTACTTCACATATACTGCTCCAAACTTATGTTTCATGTTTTATTTATTCTATTTAAAATCTCCACTAGTCACTCTATTTTCATTTACATTTATTTTTTGTTTGTCAAATTTAGATACTACTATCATATCACTTATGCATATTGCCCTTTTCTTAATATGCTGTTTTAAGTAAACTATTGTTTTCATTAGTGTAGACAAATTTGAAATAATTCGTATTGATGATTTAAAAAGTATGTTTCAATTAAACCACAATACTCCTTCCTATTTGTAGCTGTAACCAACTCTCGTTCTGCTATTTTTCGGGTAAGAGATAAGATGAGCACCGAAAACCACTGTAGTTCTAAGAAGTAATAGTGGATACCTTCTGTAGTTTTTTCTATAATAAATGTGTTTATCTTGTGTTCAAAAAAATGTTCACATTCCACATTTTATTTGTGGTATATGTTCCATCAAATAATTTAATTGAATTTCAATAGAATTTCACTTTGGATTATATTTCAAATTTCCATTAAAGTAATAGAAAAAATGCATTGTTATAAATACAGGAATCAATTATGAAAATTTGCAATCAGTAGTATCAATAGATGAGTTATTATAATCATTTTTAGAAAAACCATTTTTTAACATCGAATGCTCTAAATAACATTGCAAGTGTTTCAAATTCATGAATATTACAAAATTGAGGTTCAACAAATTTAAATTGAGAAAATTAAAGCTTTGAAAAATTTTAATTTTGTTATTTATTATATTTTGGGCTATAGTTATAATTGTTTTATTTATTTTTTATCTAGCTGATAAATCTCCAAAAAGTGTTGGAAGGAAATTAACTGACACAATTGCTGGTCTTCAAAATGTACTTAATGAAAAAGAAAAGTTCTTAAAAAATAAGCTTCAGTCTTCTATTATCTGTGATTTAGATGCATTAGAAAACACAGTCATTGAACACAAAGTACGTTTCTATTAAGTCTAATTCTGTCTTTTAATTGTTTTAATTTTACTCATTATATGCATTGATGTGGATTTTAACCCACTAACGTTTCTGTCTCTAAAAGTCGTATTTTAACCTGTTGTCTTCTCCACATTGCAAAATCGATTTTTCCATATTATTGGGTATGGAAATAGTGTATTGGGGAGAAGCATTTATCCAATTTTGTCCATTTGCTAAAATGCCAGTGGGTTAGGAAATATTTTATACATTGTTTCAAATAAAGATATAGCTGTTATTTAATATTGTATAGTATAATTTTATGCAATACAATATTTACATTTTAGTTCAGTTCAACTGAAGAGATAGATTTCTTATCAAATCCTGTCATGAAATATTATCATTATAAAATAGTATCATTATGAAGAATAAATGTAAAAATAAAGTATTTATTACAGTTGGAAAAATATATATCAAGTATGTTATAAGTCTGCACCATAATTATGACTAAATTAAAAATATATTTAAGAAATTAATTTAAGAAAATCTGTTTCAATATTTTGGGGGAATTAATCACAAATTTATTGGTTTAAGAAAAATCAGAACCTAAATTTAATCTTAACTTACTATGTCTTTTCTCTATATTTTTAATTTCTACTTGTGTTATCAGTTTTAAACAAGTATTGTAATTTGCTCTTACAAAATAGTAAAGTTTCATTTATTTTTACTTAACTTATTTAAACAAAACAGTAAGTTTATATAGGGAATGCTCACTTGAAGATGTTAAAATTTAAAAAAAATTTCTTACTTTTTCATTTCTTTATAAATATTTCTTATTGTTTAACATTTAAGAAGATAAAAGAATAAATTTTATTTCAGGATTTTGAAATTAGTTTAAGAAACTTTGAAGATCAAATCAATGAGACAGTTCAAATGTATAAATCTACTAATAAAAAGACTACTGCTGTACAGTTGAAATATGATACTCTTATTGATACATGGAGTAAATTGTGGGATCTTTCTAATCTGTACATTGAAAAGTAAGTAATGTATCATTTGTTTTGATTTTTCTTTTCATGAGTTGATTTGTTGCTGTTTTGTTTTGCATTATATGAAATATAGTTTCAATATTAGTAACATACCATAACTAAACATTAATCCCTCGGATGTTAAACATGTAGGCAAGTTTGTGTAGGATTTTTTCTTCAATGTTTTCAGTGTTTCCATTGAGAAAACTGGAGAAAACTTTTTGTTTTCAGGAAAGCAGCTAGATAAATATGCAGAAAATTCTGGATTATACATGATTGAGTGATCTAAGTAATTAAAAATTAAGTGCTTTGTTTTCATATTATTATTATATCTATATTGATGTTTCTTTTAAAACCTGTAATACAAGGAAATGCTATAGATAGTTAGTTTCTGTATTATTATATGAAAAGTAGCTTTTATTAATAAATTATAATCTAATTTAAAAGCGTCATATGACATAATTTTAATGTGTATAGGATTAATCTATTTGAAGTACTTGTAAGTTTTTACTCAATAATTTTTTTCTTTTTCTAGGTATCTTCTTAATACTTTTTATTGTGTCTATTTTTAATGATACAGTTGTATTTGCTAGTGTCAAAATGATAGCTCAAGTTTATAAAAGTTTATATGAAACATACGTTATTTAAGTACTATTTTGCCCCATTATGTTTTACTTTTATTATTTCAGGAATGATTAATGAAATAAACTTTGTTGTAATACATTAATTTAAAAACTGCAAAAATATTATTATTTATACTTGTGCATTTTTTTCTGCTACACTTGGGATTACCTTACTCCACCCAAATCTAAATTATAGGTACCATATTTGCTTTGAAATTGCTACATAAAACCTTTTTTTTTTTTTTTCTTCAATGCAATCCAGATAATAAAAATTTTATTGATTGTGCCTTATAATGCAGTCATAGAAACTTATTGATTTAGTGAAAATTACAACTAAAACAACTTACAACTTTTCTTAGTATATCTCCTTTCTGTGCGTAAGTCTAGAATTTTGTAGTTTGGCACCCTCATTTGTTTTAACACTATTTAAATATTACTTTTTTCCAGTTCTTAAATTTTGGCAGCCTGGACAAATAAATTTATTATTACAATTAAGACATTTACTAATGTTGGTGACAAAATTTTGTGATCAGTATATTTTTATATTAATTTTAAGAGAAATTGTGTACCTAATTAAAAAACTATGACAAAAACTTAAATTGTAAATAATTTCTTGATTTGCTAATATTTTTATAAATTGTATTAATCGGTACTAAAAATTTAGACCCATTTAATAATGATGTCTGGAATTTTTATTTCTTACTAATAAAAATTGTGAAATTAATGGAAAACCTATTATGAAATTTAAATTTAACTTAAGTGCTTTTCTTTACAGGTTAAAAGTAACCGAAGTAACTCTCAACAAACTCAATGAAGCTCTTACATCTGTGTCTAGTATTGAAGTCAAATTAGCATCTTGTAATAACATGTCATCAAAGTTGGATAAACTACAGAGAAGTCATGATGATCTTCTGGTAAGTGAATTATATCAAGTCTTTGCAATTTTGTTTGTGTTTCTTACAAGCAAGAATACTGATAACAAAAATCAGAAATGTATTTTTTTTCTTTAATGTTAAAAGTCTTGGATTCACTATGTTAATATTGTATGCATTATACAAAAAAATGAAAGGATGACACTTCTTATTCAATATTACATTTCTTATTCAGTTATATTTAGATTTGAAATACTCTAAATTTGAACTTTTTTTTAATTAAAATTTGAATTAAATCATATTAAGAAAATATTATTTGCAGATTGTTTATTTATAATGGAAATGGATATTGAAAAACTGTGAATTTCACTTAAATATTAAGTTAAGATTAAGATAAATATTAGTTGAGATTTGTTTGAAATTATATGAAGAAAATATTATTCAGAGATCCTTTATTTATAAAAGAAATGGTTATTGAAATACTGAGAATTTCACTTAAATATCTCTTTTTACTGCACAACATATTGTTATGATAGGTCTCTTCTAATCAATTACTTATTCATTGTTTTTTATGTGTTAAATGCTCAGTACAAGCAAAATTTTGTATCATGTTTATTCTAATATAAATCTAAAAATTTTGATAGTTAGTATTTTATTGTCAAAAATTTAAAAGTAGTAATGTACTACTGAAAAATAATATAATCTTGTAGAATTTCCTGTTTTGTTCTCGTTATAGAAAAGAAACTAATTTTTTTCTTCTAATTTTAAGCTGTTTCAAGATGAGATGCAGCTTTCTCAATCTGTGATAGATGAATTGCGAGATTCATCAAGAAAGTTAAAAGCTGTTGTACAAAAGATAAAATCTAAACAAGGAACCAATGTTGATTGCAATAGAATAGAAACTGACATAAAAAAGATACTGACAAGATGGGATAATGCAAGATCTCAGATTGTGGAAAGGTAGAAATTAAAAAAAAAAGAACTTTTAACTTTTATCTAAGTGTTGAAGCTATGTTATAAACTGGACAACTAATTCATTTAAAATTAATTAACATTGACCATTTTGAATGCTTTTGTAATAATTTTAAAAGCCTTAAATTTAACTTAATGTTTTGGAAGCCTAACATTATAAAAATAATGAATTAAATTCATTATTTTTACAATGTTTTATTTATCACTTAAACAAGTGCTGTCAGTATTTTTCTCTAATTAGTTCTCCTTTTCAAAAGCTCAAGCTTGTTTATATGTAACTAGTTTATTTACAACATCAATTATTATTTGATTTTTTAAGCATTAACCCTATTTTTTATATGTAGTTTCTAAATTGGATTTTTTTCAATTACAATTTATTTTGTTAATTTATTTTTTGGAAATGTTGTTTGCTTTCTTTCACTTTTGTTGTTTTGTGTTTTTGTTCCCCTTTATGTATTATACATATGATTTATACTGTGAAATCTCAGCCTACAAAATATTATAGGCAATATTTGGTAGCGGTATTGTGTGCAATATTTCATAGCAATATTCATATGCAATCTTTCGTACAATCTTTTCAAAATTATTTTATTGCTTTTGATTTGAATTTTTGTCTACATTTTATGATTTCATTTCTAAATTTATATTTATTTAGACTAAGAAGCTGTGGGGCATCTTCAGAACTACTACAAACATATAAGAATAAAATTGAACAAGAGAATGTTTGGATATCTGAAACAACAGTGAAAATGAACAGTTTGAAAACTGTGCAAAAACTTACTACAAAAGAAATAGAATTGACTGTTGAACCAGCAATGGTAAGGAAAAAAATAAATTTTGCAAGATGTTATTTGTACAATATCATGTGATATTTTTAGATTTCAAGAATATATGATTTCTCTGAAAAATACTTTTTCTTGAATATAATTATAAATATGCTTAAGAATTCTTTATAACTGTTTTATGCCTTATTTACATATATATTAGAATTTTTTTTAAATTTCAATCTTTAATAATCAGTGATACTTGTATTAATTTAACTAAATTTTTAAAAAAAATGCATTAGTACAACACGTAATCTAAAGAATTAATAAACATCTATTAAATTACAATTTACAACTTAAATGAGATAGACTACATTAACCAAAATTTTTCTTACTTATTTATGTAAAATTATTTCCAAACAATTATAAATATGGTGAGTTTTAACATTGATATATTTCAAATAAACTATGACCACTATGTGTTTTTTTCCATTAAAAGGATGCTGGTTTATTTTTAATAAAATGAAAACTCATGTCTTAAATGTTAATATTTTCTTGCTTAACATTAAGTGAACTAAATTCTTAAAATTTAGACGCTTTCTTGATTTGCAAACTAAATTTTATTTTATCAAATTATGCTGGTGTTTTATGACAATAAGTCAGTTTAAGAAGTTTTTGTATTGCAAGAAAAGTTGTTTCACTCAGTAGTTTCACAGTCTTTTAACACAAAAGTGCATACAAATATTTAAATTTTTCTAGAAAAAAAATTATAGGTGACAAATTATTTGTATAATATTCAAATTCTCCATCGCTTGTAGTCAAAAGCAACTTTCCTATCCAAGCTCCAGCTAGACGATACAAGCATATCACTTTCTAACACTATCATTCTTTGCCATGTTAGTTTCGGTCTTCTTTGCTTCCTTTGTCAATCCAATCTCCAGGTAAGAGCAGCTACACAAGAAAATTCAGTGGCAGGTATTCGCAGAATGTGTCCCATCCATCTCCATCTTCAGTATTTGATTTCCTCAGTAATGGGTCTCATTTTGGCCCCTCCTTATAGGTGCTTATAAAGCAAAAAATATACCATTAATTAATCTACTAACTCATTGTTTCTTATTTTTATTATCAAATATTTTATTTAGAATCAAAAGAACTAAGCTGCCTTAATTATATGCAAACAGTTTCGAAAGGCAAACATTGCACAAAGAAGTTTGCTGTGCACATCAGCACCGCATCAATCTGTTATAATCGGGGCGAATCTAATCTAGATTGTAATACCTATTTTGTTTATAAGTTTACTTTTTGTTTCTAATTGAGCTTATTTTCTCTACTACTTAATTTATTCAGCATTTGAATTCAATGTGATTTTGTTTTCCTTTTTACAAACTCTGATTTTTATTCTTGCAATTAATTTTGTTTCTGGTTTTGCATGGTAAAAGGCCTTTTAGTATTTAAAAAGTAAAACTTAAGTTATATCTTTTAAATGTTTCACTTCGCTTTTTACTAACCTGAGCTTAATGTACTGCAGAAAACTATATCTGACTAAACTATGTTTTTTAGGATCTGTATTCCAATATATCTGAAAGAAGTTCATCTATCGAGGAGACAAATACATTGGGATCGAGATACATTAGAGAAGCAAAGGTAAAAAAAAAAAAGAGTAACACTGCAATAAAATAATTAAATTTTTAGCTTAATTGTGAGTTCTAAAGCTAAAGGTGTATAAAATTAAATTTTTATGCAAAAAAATAAATAAAAAATGTACTTATATACTATAATTTACTTATTTTACTTTTAGTACAAATTGTTTGCTTGTGATTTGTTCTGTTTTTACCTGCTTTTGCTTTGAACGTGAATCTGTTATATCTTTTTCTTTGCATGTTTATAGATTCAAGTTAGCGTTTTCTTTTGCTGATCTCAATGTAAATTGTGTATTTTTCTTTGCTGGGCAAGCAATAGCATGTTGCCTTTGTTCTTGTATCCCTTGATTGTTTAAAGCCAAATCAGTTATGTTTATTTAAATGTCATAGCTTTAGATTTGTTATATTATGCCTGTTATGTGTACCTAGACCTCTCTTATTGTTTATTACAAGTGTTTTAGTTCTTTGAATTTATTCAAAATTTATGTTTCATAAAAAATGCTGTACAAACTACTTTTATCATAAAGCACTGTTTAACTTGAAAAATATTGTTTTCTGTTAAACTAAAGAGAGGCCTTGGAGTGCTTTTTTGATAAGTCATAAATTAAGCTTTTTTTTGTATTTGCTCTTCAATCTGCTTTTCAGTTTGGTGTCTTGTTTTTTTTTTCTTCGAATAAAAAGAAAAGCATGTCTTTGATGTGGGCTTTGCTGCATTCCCTCCAAAAATTCCCAAGCACCCGTGCAATAGCTATTTTGCGAATGGATTGTGCATGCTTCACTTCTTAAATGGTGTTCCTGTTATCCCAAACAATTTCATACCTAATGTCTAGGCTATAAGATTATTTGTCTCCCTAGATTTACGACCTCAGACTGAAGCATTATAAAGAAAATTTAGAAGAAGAGCATCCTAGTCTTGATGCTAGCTTTCCAAAGACTGAAAGAGAAATTATTGGAGCTTGCGAAGTTGAACAGGAATTAGAAAATTTGAATGAAAAGTACTCATGTTTAATGAGGACTATATTACAGTATATTGAAGAATTGAAAGAGATGTTTACTGCTCAACAAAAGATAAAGGTAAGTTATTTTTTAAAATTTGCTTACCAATAGCTTCATAATTTATGAAGGCAGGATATAAAAACCTGCCTACTCTGTAAGAAAAAATAGCCTTAAACATGTGTTTTAAAATATTTTTATATGCTTTCAATTCTGTCTTTCTATATAAAAAAATATTTTGCATAACTGGAATCTATATATATATATATATATATATATATATATATATATATATATATATATATATATATATATATATATATATATATATATATATATTGTGTATAAATACAAAAATTTCCATTGCTTTTCAAATAATTTATTTAATTTCAAAATTGCAGTTAAATATTTTTGTTCTAATACATAATTTTAGTTTGAAAAATTTACAGATTAGAGTTACGTAATGTTTTGGCTTTTTTTTCCATTTTTATCTAGTTTTATGAATTGTTATTTTCTCCTACTTGAATATAGAAAAATTGCTAGCTTTTGTTGATTATGCTTATTTGTAATATAATTCTTAGAAAGTTTTTTTAACAACCTATGCTATAATTTATAATGGCAATATAAAAGTTTCTAAACTTAAAAGGAAACTACGTAGAAAATTAAATATGAAGCTTTTAATTTTAAAAACTTTTCTGAAACTTGCTATTGATGACACAATCCTCATATTTAGATGAAATATTTCACACTGCCTTCTAAATCTTCAAATTGTGTTATTTGATATTTTCTGCTGGCTCATCATATTAAGTTTTAAATCTATAGTAGAATACCATACTATGATTGTTATGCATTTTTATGTTTTCCCTTAAATCAATTTGCTGCATTTTTATTTTAAACTTTTGTTGCACTTTATTTTAAAGTCATTACTTTATCTGAATTTTAAGTTCATATGCATGCTTTATACTTTTGGTCTATGGGCTGTACTTGACCTATTCTTTCCTTTTCTAAATTTCTTAATAGTGGCAATACATCAATCAAGTTGTTCCAGTAACTTTGAGGACCTTTAAAACTATCATTGCCCAGGTACCATCATCAAATGAAGAAAACATAATTGAGCAGAAAATTCAAGTAGATGGTGAATCATCTGTAAAATACTTAAATAACCAAGGATCGATATCAATCCTAAGTGAACCACCCCATGAAAATACTTCAGACAATTTGGACACAAATGTTGAAAAGAAAGAAATGCCTCTAAAACTATCTTATTACAAAGATATTCAATCAACCTCTCCTATCTTTCAAAATACGAGCACTCTTAGTACCATGAGGGGAATTATTGACTCAAGAACAGGGGATATAATTACTTTAACTGAAGCTGTAGATCGGAATGTTATTAATTTTGAAAATGAAAGCATAACTGATTGCAAAACAGGTAATATAATGACTTTTTCAGAAGCTGTTTCTGAAGGATTTTTGAATAAAACTATTCATGATAAGCTACTTAGTAAATGTGGTATTTATTTGCCTGAAACCAAAACTGAATTATCACTGATTAAAGCAATACAAAAGAATGCTTATGATATTAGGGAAGATACACTTTTAAATCCTTGTGATGGTAAACCTATTGGTTTAACAGAAGCCTTTCATACTGGCATGGTAAAAAAATCTGGGATTAAGACATTGATTGATATGAAGCTAGTTAAGACAACAAATTTATCTCTAACTGAGGCAATACAAAAAGAATTTATTGATCCTAAAACTGGAGTTTTCCGTGAACCTATTACTGATACTCCAATTGACTTGAGAAATGCTATTAAAAAAGGTTATATAAATATGGAATCTCCAAAGCCAGATAAACATGGATTCTCTCTAGCAAAAGCAATAGATTATGATTTCATTAATGATGAAGATGGTTTAATCATTGACTCTGAGTCTGGAGAACAGTTTTCTGTTGAAGAAGCTCTTTTAAAAGGTTTATTGTTAAAAAATACTCTAGAAGTATATGACGTTGCTGCTGAAAAACTTATCCCACTCTCTGATGCTGTGAAAAAGGATATTGTGAATTCAAACTGTGGTAAATTTATGAATACAAAGACTTCAGAAATGAGTTCTTTCAAAGCAGCTAGAAAAAGCAATTATATATGGAAACCTTTAAGTCTGAAAGAAGCATCAGATTTATCATTATTTACTAAACAAAACATAACTAATCCTATCAGTGGCAAAACTTTAAGTATTTTAGAAGCCATGTCTCAAGGAATATTAGAGTGTGAAACTAATTGTGTCATGGATACTCTTTCTCGAGAATTTGTATCTTTGCCTGAAGCACTGAATAGAGGGATAATATTGCCAAACTGTAGTTTTGTAGACACTGAATCAAATCGAGAAATAGAATTGCCGTCAGCTGTGAATGAAGGCTTTATAGCCACTGTGTCTCAAAAAACTATATTTGATATAGAAAGTATTCAAAACGATGCAAATGAGTTCATTAGTTTTAATGATGCGATTAATACTGGTGTTATAGATTTAAACCAAGAATTATATATAAACAAATCCTCAAATGAACAAATTTCTTTAGAAAAGGCTGCTTCCAAAGAATTAATTAAACCTCAAATTTATGATTTGCTTTGTAAGCCTATTGGAGTAAAAGCTGGTGATAAGGACTTAAATCTCATAGATTGTTGTAAGCATGGCTATATAGATTCTAACTCAGGGAAGCTAATGGATCCAGTGTCAAAAGAACATATTTTCCTTCAAGATGCTGTGAATAATGATATAATAACACCAGATGGAGCTGCTTTACTGAAAGGGCTATTGAATATAACACTCACTTCTGCTAATGTTGTTCAAAGGATTGAAAAGCATGTTTATGAAGAAAAATACTCGCTGAAAACTGATGAACCTTTGAATACTGAAAATGATGTGTCTCAGTTGGATTCTTCTCAAAGCAGTGAAAGAACAATGCATCCAAATTTAAATGTAAAGCAATTCATTAGTTCACAAAACATTATGCATGCCCTAGAGGCTGAAACAAATCAGAATAAAGAAATCTGTGAGAAACACATGAAAGTAAATATTTCCAGTATAAAAACTAATCTTGATAAAAATGTGACAGATGTTGATAGTGAGTTAGCACCATCGTTTTGTAGAACTTTAGATGAGTCTTCAAAAATAAATCAAGATTCTTTGAGTCTTATTACTACTCCAGAAGATAAAATACATGAAAAAATAGATGTTTTAGAACTGCCACCAGCTGGTTGGAATTTGAGTGATGCAATACGTAAAGACTTATTTGACGTAAAATCAGGTTTATTTACTGTGCCAGGTACAGATCGTTTGGTTTCTTTTGAAGAAACTGTTAAAATGGAAATAATAAACCCCAAGTCTGCCGTTGTTCTTGTTCCAAAATCAAAGGAAACAGTAACTTTAGATCATGCATTAGAAATGAAAATTTTAGATAATACTGGAAGTTACAATACAAAGACTGGGAGATGGATTTCAATGCATGAAGCTATTGAACAAAATTTGATAACTTTTTGTGATGATAGTTTTAATACAAAAATATTGAATCAAAATAGTTATAAACAATCAACTAAATCTTTTGAAGAATCTGAAAATGCATGGAAACTGACCACAATTACTTCCATTCCTTCATTTGAAAGCTGTGATAATATAAATGTGCAGGTTCATGATACTTCTTTACATTCGTTGGATCATCATGTTGACGCTCCTGAAACATATTTTTGTTTAAATGATGCTCTAAATTTTACCTCCACACCTCACAGAGAAGTAATATTACAAAAAGTTCCTAAACGATCTCTAACCCCTAATGATGCAGTTGTTGAAGGTTTTATTGATCAAGAAACAGCTGAAACTTTGACTAAATTATTTCCGAAACACTCATCTTGCAGTAATAGTGATTTCCTTAGCATTGCAAAATGTCATAATCATTTGATTAAAATTCCTGATTTCCGTAAAGGTAAAATGATAATGCTGGAGGAAGCTCTTCAACAAGGACTTATAGATAAGAATACTGGAAATATAATAGTACCTTTAGCAAGATCATTAAGTATAGATGAAGCTTTTTATCAAGGACTACTTAGTGAAACCTCACATAAAATTATTCATCCAGATAATGGAATTGAACTTGATGTTAATGAAGCAATAATTTGTGATATTGTAAATCCTTATTCTACCTTTATAGATCCTAGTACTTCAGATTCTATGACAATTTTAGAAGCTATTCAAGAGAAAAAGATTAATCCTAAATCTGGTGAGATATCATCTTCAACAAATATAAATATTGTTGAAGGAGTGCGTCTAAATATGTTTAAAGCCAAGCAGACATTGCCTAAAAGTCCACCACTTCTTGCATTTACATTTCCTACTGCCTTACAATACGGTTATATTGATGTTCAATCAAAAGTTTACATGCACCCAACTTCTCATAATGATATCCCTTTGCACAAAGCATTTGATAACTGTGATCTTTTAATCATTCCAGTTCAACCTCAAAGAGAATATTTCTTGTTAGATGATGCTTTAAATCAAAAATTAGTTGATCCAAAAAATTTTACATTTAAACATCCAGTTACCAAACAAATCAGCGATTTGAGAGAAGCCATGAATTCTGGGTTACTTGTTGCAAAACCTGCTAGGCTAGTTACACCCTCTTCTTTTACTAGTAGTTTGAGTCAATTGCGTAATTTGAACTTATCAGAGGACAGCTTAAATAACTCAAAGCAAAATTTAAGCCATTTTGTTAGTCCAAAAGACTCTGTTGAAAGTGCTATAAAGAAAGGTAATTTGAATTTAGAGACTGGGGAGTTTTTTGATATTAATTTTCATCAATCCTATTCAATACCAGAAGCAATCAAGTTAAAACTTTTACAACCTATCAATGATATTGAACCAATGAAATGCATGAATTACAATCTTCCACAAGCATTCCTTTATCTATATAATGATAGTACAAATTTGTTTACTGAACCTAAAACAGGAAATCTTGTTGATTTTGAATCATTAGTGAATAACCAAACTCTTGATTGTAATTCAATATTATATGATGTTCAGAGCAAGAAAGTTATGACTTTAAGTGATGCTATCAAATATGGCTTTGTGAATGCAGAAACTGGTTTTTATAAGAACAAATCAAATGATAAATATCTAAATCCAATTGAAGCCGCAAAACTTGGATTGCTTGTTTTTATTAAGGACCCTGATTTATTTCAGTCTCAAAGTATCATTCCTCAAAAACATGAAGTGTCTTTATCAGAAAATATTTCATCATTCCCAAAGGAAAGAAATTTACGCCCTACTTCACTACCCTTGGATCCTTTGATTTCTGAGGCAGATTATATCTCTCCTGTAGAAAATAATTCTTTTAAAGCTATGCGAACCCTTGAGAAATTTGAAAAACCTAATTCAGATCAAAGTACCATTTTGAATAATAAACAAGACTTAACCAAAATTTCTGAAACAATACATCCTGTTAAATTAGATATAAGTCCTACACTCAACCCTGCTGAAGCAATATTTTGTGAAACTGAAGAATTTTTAGAAGTCAACACATTAAAGTCAGATGAAATTATTACTGGTGAATTAACAATCATTCCAATCAGCAATAATGCTGATACACAGGAACTTAATCAGCAGATTCTAGAAAAAGTAGATTCGTCATCCTCTTATGAGAATGAGACAAAAAGTTTATTTGTACTTCCCAATTCATTAAGTAGTGAGAATATTAATGATAGTACAGAAAATTCGTGTCAGGTTTTGGAAGTTGAAAAATTACTTGGAGAGGTGAAAGGCTTATTTAATGAAAATACTAGTATTCATCCTGAAACTCATGTTAATGACCTGAATGCTTATGACCAAGTTGTTCCTTTGTCAGTTAACGATGATAATGATTTGCAACTGAGTTGTGAAAATATTGATGAAGCAACTGTTGTTTCTTCTGTGTCTGAAATCATATCAAAAATTCAATCGCATTCAGCAGTTACTGCTACTGATGGATCAAATGACATTCCATCCCCACACATTTGTGAAACTTCTAATGAATTAACATTTTCACCTGAAGATAAAAATTTATGCCAAGATAGCTATGCTGACTTATTGAAAAAAACAAAAGAGAAATCTTTGTCTTCTGAAAGTTCTGAAAATAAATTGTCAGTTGGACCGAAGTTTACACTGGATGAAAATGCTTCATGCAAAGATATTGATTCTAATATCTCCAAGGATTTGCAAGGCATGACAGAAAATCTATCAGAAGACACAAATATAGTCCAAGAAAAAGGAAAGATACAACCTTCAAAAATATTGGATACAATTACTACAGAAAAAGTTACTTTTGCAAGGCAAATAGAACCTCTTGTGGAATCCCAATCTTCTGAGTTTTTATCAGCTACTGACATGAACTTGAGAGAAATAGAATCACCAACCCAAGGAAGAAAATTAATGTTTGAAGATAGTCAGTTCAAACCAACTGAAATTGAACCCACAAACATAAACTATGAAATAGAAAGGACACCACCTTCAAATAAAAATGAACCAATACTAGTAGATAGCAAGCAAGGTCTAAAAGAAAAGTTGCTTGACAAATATGGTAATTCTTTAACTTCTGTTGCTGATCTTTCATTCCCCGAAAAAGTATTATTGACAGCTGGAATGATATTATCTGTTAATGACAGTAAACTATTTACGGATAAAAGTAAATCTGGCATAGATGAACATGAAACAACTACAGAAAATATTTCACCTCAAGTCATAACTTCAAAATCTTCTTCACTGGAGACAAAATCATTTTTAAAGGAGCATGCAGGTCTTAAGTCACCAATAATTCCAGAGAAATCAAATGTCACTGAAAAGGAATTTTCTATGCAAGAAAGTTTATCTTTAGAGGTAAATGACACTTTAGAAGAACCCAAATTATCAATCCAAGAAAATATTTTCAGTAAATGTGACGAAAACTCTGATGTAAAAGAAAAACAAAGTCCTTTGAGGCAGCCAGAGCTTCCATTAGATTATACTAGTCTAAGTTCCAATGTGACAAAATTAACTGCAGGAGAGTTACCTTTGAAAACTATAGAGCCTGAAAGTCAAGAAATCGAAATGATCAATGATGACAGTAAATTTTTAATTACTGAAAAAGAATTGCAAAAGAAAGTAAAATATCATTCAACTGAAGGAAATGAAACAACTGTAGAAGCTTTACTGTCTCAAACTAAAGAAAATGAATTTCCAGTCATCGAAACTGAACAAATAATTGCTAAAACTGAGCTTGATGATACAGAAAACAAACCATATATTCAAGAAAATGAAAGTAAATGGCCAACAAAATTACCTGGAACCAAAAATGAAATAATTGTGAATACAACTGAACTTCAAAATGAAAAAGAATTAGAAACTAAGGAAACAAAGCCTTCGGTCTTAAATATACTAACTGAAACAGAATCACTTACTAATGTCAACTTCATACCTGATGAAGAAAGTCAATTTACAAAATCCAATACCAAACCAGCAGTTGAAATGAATGAACCTAATTCTGCAAGAATTAATTCTGAAGAGAAGGAAAATATTATATCTACTGAAAATATTTCACCATTAAAAAGTCTTGAATCTCCCTCAAAAAATTTAGCATCTGTTGCTGATGTTAGTGCATCTTCTAAATCAGAAAATAAAATGAGTTGCATGGAAGGAGATATTAAAAGAATTCAGCCACTCCCCATGGATATCAACCCTGAATTTAATGAGTTAAAATCTGAAACAACTCTATCACTATCTGAAGAAAGTGAATTTTCTACAAAAGAAAATAGGTTGTCACATAAATCACCTTTGAACTATGATATCTCAGTTGATGAACCTGAATCATTAGTTTTGAAAGAAGAAATGGATAGAAAATATAACAAATTAAGTCATGAAGAAAGTGAAGAAAAAATTAGTGATGATAATACCTTAGAAAAGGAATTTAAATTACCCTTGCAAGGTGTGAATTCAAATATCATTGAGGAAAATACGTTTAAGAAATCAGATTCCTGTGACAAGAAATCTTTATCTCAAGTGCATGACCGCAAGTCACCGATTGATGAAAAAAAAATTATCAAAGAAACAATATCACCTATCAAAGAGTCAAAAGCACTAACCAGTGAAAAGTCCCCAATCAAGGAAGTAAAAACTCCAGTCAAAGAAGCATCACCTATCAAAGATACAAAAGCACATGTAAAAGGAAGATCCCCTACTAAAGAAATAAAAACTTCAGTCAAAGAAAAATCCTCTGTTAATGAAGCTGAATTACCAATGAAAGAAAAGTCTCCCGTCAAAGATATAAAATTGCCAGCAAAAGGCAAGTCTCCCAGCAAAGAACTAAAAATGTTAGTCAAAGAAAAGTCTCCCATTACAGAGGTAAGGTCTCCAGTGAAAGATAAGTCTCCTATTAAAGAGGTAAAAACTCCTGTAAAAGAAAAGTATCCCATAAAAGGGATAAAATCGCCACTTAAAGAAAAATCTTCTATTAAAGAGGAAAAATTGCCAGTAAAAGAAAAATCTCCTATTAAAGAGGTTAGATCACCATTGAAAGACCAGTCCTTTGTCAAAGAAACAAAATCGCCCATCAAAGAAAATGTGCCTTGCATTAAAGAAAGTGATTTACAACCCCAACAATTTTCTGACAATATCACCTTAGAAACTGTGTCTTCTGTTAAAGAGTCTAAGTTATTTACCAAAATACCTAAATCATTGGTGAGAGAAAGTGGATTCGTCAACCAAACAACTGTAAAAAGGTCGATTAAGAGTGAAACACATTATGAAGAAACAAAATCTGTTGCTGAGAATAAGATAATACATTTCAAAGAAGAAATGTCTAATGATGACATTAACAAAAGCAAAGAAACTAAATCAGAATTTAGTAGTAAAGAGTTCCAATTGGATAGACACGCTGACATCCACAGTAGTAAAGCAGCTGAACAGGATTGTGAAAGTCAGATGGAACAGTTAATGTTGCCAACTCAAGAAGTGACATCAGCTAACTTAGTATCCCCACTTTATAAAGCAATTGAAACAATATCAACTGAAAGTAATTTTCCATCTGAAGAGAACTTGCAAAAGCTAAAAAGTAATAGCAATGTCATATTAAATTCAAAAACTGAACAAATAATAGCAGAAAGAAAACTATCTGCTGCAGAAGAAATATCAAATTCTGGAGAAGATTTATCTTTGCTGTCAGGTTCAAATATCATTCCTGGTTCTTTTAGTGAACAAAGAGAAATTAAAGTTTCTTCATCTTTGAAAATCACTTCATTTAATGATCAACCAAACCAATCAACCAGTACAATGTCAAGTGAACATAATCAGCGTTCTGAAGTTTCTGAAAAATCAGATTCTCAAACTCCTAATTATACTGACTTTAGTTTATCCACACATAAAGCTTTTGTTGATAATATTTCTTCTCTCGATGATAATGCAAAATTCATTTCAGTTTCTACAGAAAAGACCAAAGATTCTAATAACGAAATTGGTGATGGTTCAATAGTTTCATACTTGCCAGGAAATAAAATGTCTTCAACAAAAAAAGATTTAAGACAGATTGATTCTGTTTCCAATGTACATGATACTACTTCAACTGATAAAACATTTTCTCATATTAAAAAAGTTGATTGCTCCACTAATGAGGCTGCTTTTTCTGTTAAAAGTAATATGTCAACAGAAACTGCAATTAAAGAGGGTTTTTCTACAGATGAAAACAAGGCAAACTTAGTAAAATTGTCAAAAGTTGAAAGCAGTCTGTCTTCTTTTACTGGTTCAACAGACATTCCAAACAAGGAGCTTGAATTCTTAAGCAATGAGACTGATTTACTCAAGAAAAATAATAATATACTTGTAAAAGAATTTAAGAACCAGATATGTGATGAACCAGATGTAAAAACTAGTTCAGAAAAGGAAATTTTAGCTAATGAAAGTATTTCTATCAACAGTGTCATATCTTCTTCTTCCAAAGCTGATAGTTTAAAAAGTATGAGGTCTTCCACTATGTCTTATTCTTCTAATGTGTTCACTGAAACAAAAATTACATCTTCAGTTGATGTAACTACCACAAAACCTGAAGAAGTTTTATCCAGTTTATCATCCACTCTATCAAAGACTTTAGACACCTCTTCTACAACAGACAATTTTAATCATAAAATAAATGCAGTGACTTCTACTAAAGTTTTCTCCTCCGTTACTGCATTTGGAAATACTATTGAGAAAGATAATAAGGCATTGACTCAGCTTGAAAATGTAAGTTATGCAACAAAATCTCAGAAAAAAGATTCTAGTTCAAATGAAGACTATCCTTTTCCAAGTCAAGACACAAAAACGTTTCTTGAACATTGTAGTTTGCCTGGTGAGGATTCAAATCTCATCAAGACTGTTGACTCTAAAATAACTTTACCAACAACTGGTAATAATGCTTCATTTTCAAATGATTGCTCTCTTGCATTTCATGAGTCAAATTCCAATGATCAGCATTCTAATTTTCAACAGCCATTTAGAGAAAATGCTTCTACCATGAGTATAAAACAACTTCCTCATGGGGTATCGGAAGAATGTGTTTATTCTGATGTACTTCAGAATGAAATCGAAATGTTGTCAGATAGTATCTTGCATTCTATAGATCCGGATGTAAATAACACCATTATAACGCCTGAAGACGCATTAATATTCTCAAATGATAATATTTTATCAGAAAAAAGAACTGACGATTTTATGAAATCAGATTTCAAAGAATTAAAAGTGTCACAAACTAGCAAAATTGTTTGTACAACTGAGGAAACTCCAGAATTCTTCAATAATTTAACAATATCTAGTTCTTCCAAAGTAGTTCATTTATCTAGTTCAAGCGAAACAGATCCAGAGCATTTTGAAATACCAAAATTTGCCACAGATGTTGAACATTATATCAGTGATAAGGACAACTTGCAAGCCTCTACTACTCCATTTGAAGGCCAAAAGACTGATGTTGTTGAAACTGTTTTGAGCTATAATATTACAGAAAAACAAAAAATGTTGCTAAGTGAGATCTCTCCTTCGGATTCTGCAACTGTTTTGGATAAAAAAGAATTCAGATTGGGTGATGAGTCAGATAAAGTTCCAGGTGAAATCACAGCAGTAAGTATTATTGTTTTGTTTGATTTTTTTTTTTACTTTCTGAGCACCATAGGATTTTCTAGCACTACTTCCTGATTTATGTTTTATGTAATTTTGTATGCTGTTTTTTTCCCAAATGATATATTATTTTTATTTCTCAATTTAAAATATTCTATTAGTTCAAGGTAAATAAGAATTAAATTTAGTCTTAATCTCAAGGTTGTCTGATTGATCCAACTAAGGCATAACTATAATCAAACTAATAAATAAAACAGTAAAATAAAACAAGTAAATTTAGTAATAGTTTTAAGTTCAATGTTTCCATTATTTGTTACAAAAGCAAAATGACGAAGCAATACAATCATATGATTATTACAAAAGTTATACACTTCTGAAAAATTTTTATGGGTCTCATATAAAGTCATATTTCATTTCTTCTTTTTTTCTAATTGTACAAGGTCTTTCTCTTCTATATGACAGTTTGCCACCAGGCTTTTTTGAACAATTTACTCTCTCATATGTTTATCTTTTGGTCAGAGTTATTGCCAAGATCTCACTTCTAAAAAAGTATAATTATGTATATAAGTTGCATGTTCTGCCAAGTCCAGTAGGTAAAATATTAATTTACTCAAAGAAATTTTAGTGATTCTTTTCTTCCATATCAATAATTAAAATTAGTTCAATTAAAGAAACCTTCTCGCTAAACCTTCACGGGAAAAATTACTTTTCAACCTAAAGCAATTAATAAGTATTGAGTCTAAAATCTTTTAGAGCTTGATGCACAAATTTCATTTATTAATCATGATAGTTACTAAAAAATTTTAATCAAATTTTAAATTGATAAAGAATAAATGTAATATTAAAACTTCACACCACAAATTTAAAAAGTTTGTACTCAGATGAATATATCTTATTTGAAATAATTTTTCCTATAATTATATTGGTTTTTAAATTTTAAATTACTACAGGCTATGGATTTGAACTAGCCTTGCTAACTCTAAGTAGTATGTGATAAGAATATCAAAAGTATGTGAATTTTTACTCTTAAACTATCTCAGATTTTGTAAATAGTACTAAGTTAAATTGAAATGCTGTTGTGAAAAAAATCTGATATTACACCTGTTATCATTATTTGAAGTAATTTTATTTTGAAATAGATATTATTAACATAACTTAATGTTTTAAAAACATGAAAGAAAACAAATCACAGTTCCTTGCAAGATATGTTTTGCTTTCGATTCTTTATGAAAAGAAGTGAACTTATTTTTGTGATAAATTTGAAAATGCCGTTATTTATTTCTTAATGTGATTTATTAATTTTTTTAATCTTCACTATTTGAATTTTTTATCAACAAATATTCCTAGAAATTGACATTTTTTTATTCTTATATTTTTATTTTGATTAAACAGTTTATATCATATCCCCATGTCCAAAATTCAAAATGCTTTCATTTTAATTTGAGATATTTTTATTCAACTGAATATTTAATTATTTTCTATGGTATGTGTGTGTGTTTTTATTAAAAAAATAATAATAATAAAAATAGTTGTGTGTTTCAGGATAATTGAAAAAAGTTTTTTACACCTTTTTCATGAGTATATTATTTGTTCTGTATTCAATTGGAAAAAAAAAAAAAAAATTTATCTGCGTTATTATGCTTAATGAATTTCAAAAATAATCCATAAACTTTATTTATTTTTATTTTATATAAAGTACTTGTCAAATACAAACCTTTTTTGTTTATATATTTGCTGTTTTTAAACAGTTTATTTGTGAGCACTTGAAAACAAATGTACTATTGAGATTTGAGATCAACAAAAGAAAAATATATCAACTTGTATCTAAAAAGTTGTTCTTTCTTATTCGAAAGGGTACGCTGTTCCTCTATCATACCTTAAAAATAAATTCTTATTAAAACTTTCCCCCAGTTTTATTCAATGCATATCTGAATATTATCTTTACTAGCAAAACTGACTTACACCTTAACAAATATTTTTTTCTCAATATTTACTGCTTTTAATGTTTATTTAATGCGCATATTTTGCATTAAACAAACCATTAACCACTAATTCTAATTTAAATGTGAATTAAATATTAAACATCAGCACTGTATACTATTATCTATACTTAAATTTATTAAGTCAACCATCATGCATTCATTTATTTACCTTGTACTAAACATGTTGTTAGCTAGAAAATAAATTTTTTCCAAATAAAATGTTCTGCAAGGCGGCAGTTCAAGGAAATTACCAAGTGTGTGAAGAAAATGCTGTGAAACTAGAATCATGGATGAAAGATATAGAATTAAAATTGGCTGAACTTGGTGTGATTCAAGAAACTATTCCTGGTTTGCAACATCAAATTGCTACTGTTAAAGTAAGTAATATTCAATTCATGGTTTGTTTTACAAAAAATATTGCATTCTGGATAACTTTTTTAATATTGCTGTTAGAGTATAAACAATATATTAAACAATGTCAGGAGAGTGCAACTAATGCCACACATTAACATATTACTATTAATTTGGTATCTTCTTCAGTTTCTAAACACAGAATAAAAAATAGTGTGGAAAAGGATGAAAAATTCTGTCTTTTATTCTATGTTTTGACACTGAATAAGATTCTTAATCATAGAGCCAAACTATATCTGTTTATATGGTATTTTTTGTGCTCTTTCTTATGCTGTTTAGTTTTATTTATGTATAGCACAAAGTTAATCTTTTCTTTACTTGGAAAACAATTTATTTTTCTTCAACAAGATTTTAAAAAGTTTATATATTTTTTTACTTTCTAAAAAGTAAAGTTATTGAATTAAAATAATACTTAAATTCTGTAGATTTAAGAATGATTTAATATATTATCTATATATACTCTGAGTATTTTTAAACTGGAACTTTAAATTAAATTTTTCAAAATGATTTTAATTGATTTGATTTAAAAAGTAGTGTTGTAATAAAATTGTATCTTGCTTCGATGTATTTAAATTGAAAAACTAAAATATAATTTGTTATTGTCCATAAAATTAACAATTGTTTTACAAAATGTTATTTGCATTCATGCCTAGTCTGACTAATTTTTTTATTAATATAATTATCTAATTAAACAAAACCTTAAAGTTGACTAGAAAGACACCAAAAAAAAACATTCTTTCAAATGATTACATGAAAATTTTAATATTTTCTTTAAATAGAAATTTTTATGAATTTATAAAAAAAAAGATACAAAGGCTTTTATAACTGAATTCAAGCGGAAAATAACTTGAAAATATAAAAGAAAATTAATAATAATAAGAGAGGGATAGTTTAGACTATTTATTGTGGTTTTACTAAAATTCTTTTTTTATGTAAATGAGAGTGACTATGTAAAACTAATATAGGGTGTTACAAAATATACCTACCAAGATCAAATATAATTTTTTCTGGCAATTTTAAATTTAGTTCAAATTATTTTGTGAGATGTATGACAGCAAACATTTTTGGTGCCACACATTGTCCATTTGGGAATAAAATATTTTATGACCTACCTTAGCTGTGCAACCACAACATGAAACTATGTAAAACTTTCTGTCTGTAGAATTTGCAACCAGTCAATGTTTAGATTCAGTTATATTTATGCCAGTTAATATATATTAATTATAACTAAATATTTATTTCAGTAGTAATTTATTAAAGTTTAGAAATGTACCTGAGGCTTGCAATGGTCTTGATATTGAGGCTTACAATGGTCTTATATTAACTTACACTCAACAGCTAAAAATAAAATGCTAAAAATATTTTGAGGCTTTCTTGTTGATATGTTTTGCTACAAAGTCATTTCTGATTATATATCTTTTTAGTATTTTCCTGTGTTTAAATTCTTTCTTTTTAAATATAGGTTCTAAAAGAGCAATTAGAAAGTCAACAAATGTTGGTTAATACCTGTCTTGACCAAATGAGACAACTAGCTCAAAGAGGATTAGAAATTCTGACAAAAGAGGAAATTAATAATCTTCAAAAAAATTTAATATCATTAAAAAGACATTACGATTCTTTGTTAAATGACAGTGACAGACTTTTGAGGCGTTTAGTAGCAGCCTATGATGAACTTCTAAAATTTAAGGTAATTTATAGTTTTTATTAACTTTATACATATTCTTTTAATCAGTTGTTTTTAGAAAAGTTATCTACAATTAAATATATGTTTGTTTGATTTTAGATTTTTTAAAATATTTTTGTTTTTTGTATTTTACAATGGATGGTGTTTTCAATGTAAATGTAAACAACAATATAGATTTCTTGACCATCTCTATTTCCGGTTAGAAAAGTATACAGCTTCTTACTACAGCTTATTCTGCGAGGTGATATTTTCAAACAAATAATTTTGCTAATAAAAGAAAAAATTATATAATTTCTGAACTCAAATCTGATGTATTTCATAAGATATTAATGATATTACATAATTCTTGGGAGTTTGAAGTGAAAATTAATTTGTTTAGTTTTTTATAGATGTCTTGTTAAAAAAGGTGACACTAGACTTAGAAAGAACTTGCTTTTTTGTCTGTTCTGATTTGGCCTCTTTTAACTTGTTTATTACTCTTTGTTCCTGGTGCAAGCCGTGCACCATCATACGTTAGTGATAACATATTGTTCGAGCAGAGAGACTAAGTTCATTTTAAAAATTATCATTCTAATTAAATTTCTAAGTTTATATATTGTTAACAAGGTAAGAAGTGTTTTATAGCAAATCTTTTTTCAAATGAAAATTCTTATATTTTGAAATGACAGGTCTTCAAATGATGATTCATTAACACGTTGATTCATTATCACGTTGTGAGCCAAATGGCTTTGAAACATGCCAAAAAGACTGACTCGGAAGTATAGGCAGTCAAGAGCTTGCTGCGCTCCCTAGTGTAGAAAACATCACCTATAAAAGATGTTTCATCATCATTCAAATTGGTTTGCATCAGTTGAAACAAAAATAATTTTAAAAACTTTAAAAAAAAGTGAGAATTTAGTTTTTCTCATATAGTTTTGTTTGATTAAGACACGTCTATTTCACATTCCACATTGGTGCTTGCTGTTATTTCAAACAATGTTATTTGTCTGTTTGCACTGACAATTCTATGCACACATCGATAATCTCGGTCATTAAGCGCTAACAATAGGCCACTACGTAATCCATGGTGGGAGGTTATGCCTAAAATTAGGTATTCTTGGCATGGTCTTGACACTGTAAATCTAAAAATGTTGAATTCCCTCTCAAATTCCTTAATGAAATGTCCAATGCTTTGAGCTCCATTTACCATTCCACGTTCAAAGTCAGTTAATTCTTGTCTTGTGGTCATGATTACATCAAAAACATTCTCAGATGAATAAAAGTCCTGCCTGTGCACTACCCATATATACATTTTGTATGTCATACTACGGCCATCTGTTTATTTTCATACCGCTATCCTATGACTTTTGTCACCTCCCTATGTATGTCTGTCTGATATATAGTATGTATAAAATTTTAATTTTCTAAAAAATAAAGTGAACAAATGAACTTATTAAATAAAAGACAATTTGATATCACAGATATTTTATAGAAAATGCAGATTTTTTTAAAACTTTTAGTCATTGTTCCTTGTTTTTGAAGGAATTCTACAAGAAATTGTCTGCTGTACACTTTCCAATATTGGATGCAGTTAATATTCTTGTGGTTTCCGTAAACCATTTCTTAATTTTTTCCAATGAAAAATTTTAGTTTTGTTGACTAAACAATATTGATGTCTGTGTAATAATTTTTTTTTTCAGACTGAAATGAAATCACTTGTGGAATGGCTTAATCAATCCAGGCGTCAATTTAATGTTATTGAATCATCCATGGGTGCTCTTAGTCAACTTGAAAAAAAATCTGAACTTGTTAGGGTAAGAATAGTCTTTATTTAAATATACTTTTAGTAAACTTTGGGTAGAACTCTATATACACAGAAAGAACGCAATTGGATAAATACTAAACTTGTTACAATTCCATGATTTTATTTGCTGCTAATTTAAAACATTTGAATGTAGTAATTAAGTTATTTTATTTTATTCGGATATAAGTGTGCAATATTTAAAGATTAACCTATTTTAGTTTTAGAATAATATATCTTATATTTAGAATGACATATCTAAGGACTTAATAATGGAGTAAAATCTATCTCCATTATTTTACTCCATTATTAAGTCCTTAGCTGATGTTATTTTTATAAAAGCAGAACTCTTATTCAAATTTCTTTATGAGTATTCAAGTATTAATTTTAGAAAAATTCATTAATTTCTACTTTCATTATTTTATTTCTAGTCCTTCTCCAGTGATGTTATTGCTCATCAGGCAGACCTCAGATTCATTACTATGGCAGCTCAAAAATTTGCTAATGAATCCCAAGTAAGCGCATTTTTAAAGTTAAACGTTTTTTTAAGAGAAGGATTTCTTATTTTTTTACACCTTTCTTTGTTCACAGGATTATTTAAAAGCTTTAAATACTCTTCGTTCTAACTTGCCTCAAAAATTGCCTTCTATCCCTGCTGGAGAGAGTGAAGTAAAATCAGAAGTACAAGAGATAACATCAGTTTTTCATACGTTCTTAAATGAAGTGAATAAGCTTACTGATAATTATACTTTAGTTTTAAATAAGTATCGTTTATACAGTGATACTGTTGAGAAAGCTAAATCATGGATTACTGACGTAAGGAAATCAGCTAAATCTGCAATCTCTGAGCCTCTTGCTGATGAGCCTTCTGCAATACAAAACCAATTGGATAAAATTAAGGTTATTAACATGGAAGTTGTTGGACAAAGTAGATTAATTGAAAATGTATATCAATCTGTTAAAAATCTTACTGATACTTTGGAAAATTGTAATATTGCACCCACAGAAACAAAATCTATAGAATCTTCCATTAGTTCACTTCAAGAAAACTATTCAGAACTTTGTGATCAGATAGCTAATCGCATTAAAGAACTACAAACTGCTCTTATACATTCTCAAGACTTTCAAGCTGGATTAGAAAGAATTTCCAAGTGGTTGATGGAAGTTGAGTCCTCAGTAAAAGCACATAATAAGCCTATTAGTTTATTAGTTGAAAAATTGGAGCAACAGGTAAAATATATTTATATATTGTTTTAAACTATTAGTTTATATTGTTATATGTCATTACAATTTTAAAGTATTATTTTTATATAGAAATAATAAAATAATGTTTTTCGTTAGGTTCAAGAATGCAAAATTTTAAAATCTGATATCAGTAATCAGAAACAAAGTATTGACATGCTTATGGCAAGGGCAAATGAATCCATTGATGCTAATCCTAATGTTGCAAAGAAAGTTACAAATAAGCTGAATGATGTATCACAACGATTTCAAAAATTATTTGAGACTGTTTCCAGACGATTTACTTTGTTAGAAGAGGTATACTTTATTTTCTAACTCAATAAATGAATTCAAATCTGATCAGCATTGTTAGAAACAACTAAGTAGCTGCCATAAACAATTCACAGTTTTTGATAAATAAATTGTTTTGGAGTGATTTAAGATCTCAAATTTAAATCCTTTGAATTATAAAAGTTTACACTTGAAAAGTTATATATTTCCCATTATGCATACTTTTATTAAAAAAAATGTTTTCCATGTAATTTTAAATAGAAAATCCTTATTCAGCTGCATTTTTTATTATAAAAAAATGGTTGAATAAGGTAAAGCAGTGAAAATGATAGTTAATTTTTAATTTTTGTACCTTTTGAAAGAAGTTCTAAATTGTTTTTACATAAAAGCTCTTCTGATACATGTGACTGCCACTCTTCATGAACAAATATTTTAAAATGATTTATGTCAAACTAAAAATATTTTTACATTATGACATAAACCTCTGGTATCTTATGGTATCTTACCACAAGCCCCTTGGTCTGATGCTCCACCTGGAAATGACGTCATGTCAAGCGAGGTACGTTTTTAGATTCCACAATCTTCCTGGACACTTTCTTGGCAAGTAACTCCTTTCCCAGCCGGCGATTGCCCAATATCCTCATGATCAGATGGAATGATGATTTTTTATGACTAAATACAATATTGTGCTGGGGTTTTTTTGTTAGCTTTGTTTATTCCATAGAATAAGATGAAAAATTCCTAAAAAAGGACATGTCCAAATAATTTTTACGGGAATATTGAAGGAGAAATATATTTTTTTATTATGTATGAACAAAAAAATAATTTTGTAGTTAATTGAGAATTTACACACCTAGTGACATAAATTATTCTTTCATTTTGTGGTAACTGTTAAAACTTCTTAAAAAGGGAAATTCTCCCTCGCCAATACTTCTTTTTGAAGTCACAAAGATTTATTTTTAATTTTCTATTAATAGATAGAAAATTTAACTTTATTCTGAGTGGTGTTTTTTATATAGTCCTCAGATGGTAGCACAATAAGTCAATAATGTATTTTATATTTTTAAAAAAATCTATTTAAAAAATGCAAAAAAAATTAAAACATGACAAGTGTTCTAAGAATATAAACGTTTCAAAAAGCAATAATGTAGTACAGATTTATTTCTGTTTTCTATTTATTTATTTGTTTTTACCTGTCATTTGTTCATTGAAATATACAATATAAAATTTGTGAAAGTAGACTTCTTGAATTATACTTTTACAAGTTTTTTATAAGTAAAATGATTTTACAAAGCACGAGAAATTATTTGAAACAAATTTTATCTGAACATATTTACTTACTATCAGTAAAAAATATCTAGATTCATAGTTGTAAATATTTTGCTCTTGATGAGTAAAAATGTATTTTCAAAATATTCAAAGCATTTAGTCACTTTATTGAGGCCACAGATAAAACAAATTAATAAGTAAAGTAATAATGTAACTAATAAAAAGGAAAACTATTGAGCTTTTCGGAAATTCAGTAAATTAATATTTAATAGACCAATATTTAAATTATTTTTTTTTGTGCAAAAAAATTTTATTTTATTAATTAGTTATGATTTAAAAGCAAGTATAATTAAATATTCTAGCTGTACCGCTATATTTTTTACATGCAGTTTTTAGGGTATAAAATTTTTATTTTCCTTAAGAATTAAAATTTATGCCTTATTTTAAAGTCAAAATTTTGTAAGAAATAATATTTAAAAAAATAAATAAAATGTAAAAATATTTATTAGTGTTATAATTGTATTTTTTTAAAAATGAAATTGTCATATTTTTTTTACATAAGTAATTATTTTAATAATTTTTAATAAAAAAAATAATTTAAAGTATTCACAATTAACATTCTTTTAGTCTGATGAGTTTAAGATACAGTATACAAAAATAGATAGCCAAAAATATTATCTAAACTCAAGTTCAATTCATAATCTTATAAATTTTTTCAGTTTCATTTTATTCATGACAAAGTTGCCTCAGATAAAAAAAAATAGTTTGTATACTCTGTTGTTGGTTAAATTCTTTTTACCTTTACACCTTTTTACCTAAAACACACCTTCAGACCCAGGTATTGTGGAAATTCTGATTCCAAGTGAGCGTTCATGGTGCTGTATTGAACGTTCGTGGAACCAAGTTTTCCCATTTTTACTTCTCAATCAGGAATCTTAGTTCCATTGTCGGTAACTTGTGATTAAGCTCCTGAACGTTAGTCCCAGTGTTTCCTAAATTTTCAGATCTAGCATCAAAAAACTGGTTTCTTCATGTTATTAAAAGGGAAAATAGTGCATAGCAGGAAAATTTACCCAGAAGCTCAACGCTTTTAAGGTTTAACTAGTTTAATATGTACTAATTGTATTTAGTAATTATGTAATAAATTATCCTCTTCAGATTTTTTTCTGAAATAAAACTTAAATTGCCCTTTATTCTTACTTTAGTTAAATTTCTCTAATATGTAAATTTTTATTAACATATTTGATAGCTTGTGTATATATTCTTCAGGTATCTGAAAACGTTCATGCTTTTGAAGAGATGGTAATACAGTTTGAAGAATGGCTAGCTTCTACTACTGAACGTGTTGAAACAACTGACAACATTCATTTGGCTGATGTTGATGGCTTTTCATCAGTAATTGAATACTCTTTAAATCAGAAAAATTCAAAGAAAGAAGAATTTGATCGAATGACAAAAATTGGAAAAAATTTACTTTCTCGGAAAGATACTTCTGATGCAGATTTTGTAAAAAATAAGATGAGTGGTTTAGAAAAGCAGTGGAAGAATCTTAGTGATTTGCTAAATGAAAAGAAAAAACTTGGACAAGACAGAGCAGAACAATTAAACTCATATGATAACTTATATGCCAAAGTGTTAGACTGGCTAATGAAAAAGGAAAAAGATTATGAAAAACTTGAACCACTAGTTTTGGAGGAAACAGCATTAAGGAAACAAGCTACTGAAGTCTCGGTAATGTACTCACAGATTTTTAACATCTCTACTTTTAAATTAATTTTTGTATCAGTTTAGCCGTTATAAGGACAATAATCTGCCGTTTAAGGTCAAGAATCATATCTCTAATTTTAAGCCAAATTATTTTTCTGTTTCATGTTTTATTTTTTATGTGTTCTATATAAAGCAAAAGATTTGATTGCTGTATATTGAGATACATAACAGTTTTTGAAATAGTTGTTTAGATCAATCTCATGAAATTAAACTTGGAATCTAAATTTCTTTGTTTGTAATTAATTACAAATATGACTTCTGTGTTTATCATTACATAATAAAGCACTTTTTTCTTACCTCTTACATAATATATCAATCGCATATAGTTTGACCCACAATAACTTAAAAAGTTCTTACTTGTTTAGTTCTACAAAATTTCCGTATTTTTTTTCATTCCATGTCTCAGCACGTATGACATACTGAACATTCCAAAATTATATTCTTCTTTTAAGATCAAAGATTTTTGCGAATAAAATGAAACAAAGCTGAAACATATCAAGTAATTAAATAAAATATGTCTTTACAAATGTATGTTACAATTTTGGAAGTTCTGATATATTAGCAACTGTTAATAATGTTTTAATAAAATTGCTGAAAATTTTATTTTTTTCTTTATTTTTTTCACTTTTGTTAAATATCAGAGATTTTGTGTAAACAATTTTTAGACATAGTCAAAAAACCTTTTCAGTAGGATATTCTATATGATAAACTTTTACTCAAATAATAGTTTAAAAACAAAAATTCTGTCATTTATTTGAAATTTTTTTATAGAACTTGATCAAGGAACATACAGAGTATTCTACTGTTATGGAACAACTGAATAATTTAGGATCATCTTGCGACGCACCTCTTAAAGGAGACAGTATGAAATCAAAAGCGAGTAGTCCCGTGAAAAAACTTTCAAGTCCTATCAAAAAATCTCCTTCAAGTAAATATATAATTCATACTTTCAACTATATTAAAACTGCATGAAATAACATACATAAAATATGTTGATTTAAAAGGAACGTAGTTTGCTTCTAAAATTTAGTATTAATGCAGTTTTGTATTGTAATTTCATTTAGTTAAAACTTTGAATCTATATTTAAATTTCAACATTACTATGTGAATAAGATATAATTTACTGCTCCTGTTTTTGTAAAAAGCATTGTTAGTATATGAAGCAGTGTTAGTATATAAAGTGAATGCTTAAAGCATAAGTATTTTTATATAAATGATTCAAACATGCGGCAGTTAAATTTCCCGAATTATTAGTAAAATATTTTATTTTTTTAAGTTGTTCAGTAAAACATATTAAATGTAAATCAAAATATGTAATCTCACTCATAAATGCAACCTAATTCTTAACTTTCAATAACAGAACATTTATATATATATATATATATATTTCATGCAAAAGCATCAACTTCGAATACATACTTTCAAATTGCATTGCATTTCTTAGTTCAGTAAGCTAAAAGCAATGGTATTTTTTTTTAAATTGACTGAATTTCAGTAATTATGATATGGTAAGTATTTTAATTTTTTAAGCTTTCTTTTAATGTTCAATCAACTTTTTTTCTTTTTAAGAAGTTTTCTCACAAATAATTAAAAACTATTATGTGACGCTTGTAGTAATTTATGAAAACATTTTAAATTGTAGTGGCTAAAAGTAAAACGCTAATGAACTAATAACATTAACTAATAGCATCTAATTTACTACATTTTTTATTGCTTTTGTATTAACAGAGTCAAAATCTACTGATAATATCACATCATACACAGTTCGAGGTCATATTTCAGCATTAAGTCCAGTTTCAACTATATCAAGTGGTTTTAGCAGCAACAGGAGTTCCACTGATAATATTGGTGGAATTGATGGTAATTTCATTATTTTAAAACCCTTAAAATATGCCATGTGTATTAGCTTATATTTTAAAGCAGTCGGTCCCAAATTCTGAAGCATCTTGTGTGGTTGATTGTAACACAAATTGGTATTTTGGCCACAGGATTTTGGTATTTTGCCATCTCATACTTCAAGTGCTTGAAAAGTGCTTTTGCAAAAATTTTACAAAAGTGTTCTTTTTATTTACCTTTATGATTTTAATGTACAACATTATATCGAGATGTATTAGTTGTGTTTTAAATGTATACATATTCACTTTTTTTTAAAATAGGTACATATTAGTTTTGTTTTTAATGGATAAATATTAACTTTACCAATGCAAGCTATGCAAATTAGCTCTGTTCTCTTTTATATTCTAAATAATTATAAGTTATCTCAATTTTCCCTATTTAAAAATAAAATTCTAGCTGTAAAACATATAAGTGGAAGATAATTTTAAAAGGTTTAATTGAAAGATGTGTTTCCATAAGAATGGGAAATGTTTCCATGAGAATTTTTTTTGTTTTTTTTGTTTTGTAGGTGATATTTATGATTGACTTTATTTGGGCATGAGGTTAATGAAGGAAAGTTATTTACTAATAGAGTTAGAATGGTAAAAATATGCAATTAGCAACATCAATATTTTAATCTTTAAAAGTGATCGCGAAAATAAAAGAGGAAATTTCATTATAATGGTATCTTAATAAATAGCATAGAAAAAATAAATGTATAAATCCAAGTAGCATTAAACACAAATGATTTTTTCACAATCTAAGATCACTTTAGTGTCATTTGAAATCTTAAAAGAAGTAAAAAAATTTAAGTTTAAAAATTCTTTATAAATTTAAATTTCACATAAAATTATGATTTTAAAAAAACTTTAGTTTTTGAACTTTTTATTGAAAAATCAAATACTTGTAAAAACAAAACAAACAATGTTTATTAATGTAAATAATCTCTATCACAATAACTTTACTTTTATAATTATTGTGAAAGTATGCTTTATGGCACTTTTGTTTGAATGGTATGAATTTACAAATGAAATAACACTTGTAAATTTTTAATGTTTTTTTTTCTTCAATAAATTGTATTTTATGAAGTTACTGAAAATAATATATTAATATAAAACATGAATGTTATACGACTTACAAGTTTAATTTTTTCCTTAAAAATCAAAACTACTGCCAATTTAAATTAACTGTCTTCTAAGAACGTACAATTAAAAAAAAGGCTTATTTCATTATCAGACACTTTAAACCTTTAAAAAATGTTTAAAGTTACGCAATTAAATTTTACAAGCATACATAAACAGGTATATACTGCAAGTGTATAGAAATGCTGGATTTATTAATACATTTTATTTGTTAAAATGTATGTTTACCAACTTAATAAGACAAACTACATAAATAATGTGCACAAAGATCTTAAAAATTATTGTATTGTTTAAATAGCAGAGTTACTTTGTTAACTTGTGCTAACCTTACTTTTTGTATGATAAAATAGCTTACCAAAGGATGTTTTATTCTTTTATCCATTGAATTGTCTTATTGAATTTGAAAAATAGAGTTTTACTTCAATTGACTTGAAAGTTAGAGAAAACATTCTTAAGATGTTGTACTATTAAGTAAAGAAAATTATAAAATGAATTTTGGTACATATTCAAAGCCAAAATAACCTCTTAATGGGTTCATAACTTAATGCTGGCTTTGCATGTTTTATTTATAAGAATTTTTTTTTAAATTTGCTGCTTAGTTTACTAATTTTATTAAAGTTACTAATTCTATTAAATTAAAGAATTTTTTAGGCAATTTTTTCATTTTTCTTATCTGATTTGATTGAAATTAGTTACAAACTACTTGATATTTCATTATTTTTTATCAATTGAGTTTTTATAACAAAATCTTTTTAATACAAATCCAAAAAAAAATAATAATCAATTTTTTTTTCAGATTTTAGTGCCATTCAGCAACAAGTTTCAGAAGTTAATGACCGATACAACATTTTAGGATCAGAACTCTCAGAAAGAAATCAAGAAATTAGTGAAACTTTGAAAGAAGTAAAGTCTTACTTAAGTATTGTTAAGACATTATCTACCTTTGTGGAAGAAAAAACAAAAAAACTTCCTAGAGAGGGATTGCCTTCTAAAAAAGGAGCAATTGAGAGTCAATTAAAATTTATCAAGGTAAAGTTAAACTACTGTATATTTGTGTCTAAAAATTTTATCCTTTTTTAAATGAAGTTAATTTATTTTATTTCACAATTTCTAAATAGGGTCTTAAACAAGAAATTCAGGATAGGCAATCTGAAATGGATGCTCTTAAATCTAATGTTAGTAGCTTGGTTACAAGAAAGAAAATAGTTAAGGGAGGCACAGAACTTGAAGAAGAGGTTCTCACATTAGGTAAATACCTACTATATTATTTTATTTGTTGCTGATTTTATTTCCATAGCAAGTTTTATTAGTTTGTTTGAAAAATAACTTGAACTGTAAAACTTTGTTTTGAAGCTGTTTGATTGAAGAATAACTTTATCTTAACTCTTTAGGGAGAGATTTATTGATAAAACTTACAGATATATTACCAAAATAGACTTTTTCTTCTATACATAAAATTTAACTTCTGAAAATTGCATTTAAAAAGTTAATTGTGTTTAATGAATAAGAATTCAATGATTTCACTGTGTTTCTTGTAAATACACTCGCAAAATAATTTCTTAAAAAAAAATTAAGAAGTATTTAGTGTGTTATTCATTTTCCTAGTTACTTAAAAGGGGTAAATTATAAATACTAACTCAAAACATTTTTAAACTAAACTTTTTGTTTTATATTTGAATAAGTATTATCCCATAGAAATAATAAAATTGGATAAGTCTAATTTGTATTTATTTTATTCTTATTAAAGAGAGAAATTGGCTGTCACTTTCAAAGAATATTGAAAAAAGATTGTTTTTCCTCCAAAACCTGATTGAGTATCAAGATTCTCTTCTAAGCATACAGAACTGGTTAAATCAAAAAGAAAAGATGCTTCAAGTTCTTGGACCCATTGCATCTGAACCACGTATGGTAACATCTCAAGTTCAACAAGTTCAGGTATACTAAATGTTGTTATTATTTATTGGGGCATTTTAAATTTCAGTAAATAATTTTTTTGTTGCTAAAAGCTATGTGAAAATTTTTTTTTATTTAATTGTGATTCAATCATTTAGAAACTCATACAATATTAGTTTTTTAATAAAGCTAACCAAATTGCCATTATAAACATTTTGTGATGTAGAATTATTATCAAAGACTTGAGACAGTATTAAGCAGAAACACCATTCTAATATAAAGTGGTGTGAAGTATATAGACTGTATGAAGACTGATATGCTTTTAAAAAAAAAATTCTTAAAAGCATGACTACAAATTTACATTTTTAAAAAAAAAATTACAGACTAAGACTTCTTAAATATTTAATAGAATTTTCTCAAAAAATATTTTTTAACCCACCCCCAAAAAAAATTTTTTTTTCCCAATTTGGTTTAAAATTTAACTACAGATAAATATGTAATTGATGTAGTTTAATGATGTAGTTAATAATGAGCTTTGTTTAAATAATTTAGAAACCATGTCCTTAAATTCATTTTTTGTTCATAAGCAGAATCCAATACAAATACAGTAAAACCTCCGAACAACTGTCTCTTTGGGAGATTTTGCCTATGTGACCAGTGTTAAAATTCTATGCTATTCAGAGTCATAAATGTTCCAAAAAATAAATAAAAAAATAACAAAATGTAAACAAATTGCATAGTTGTAAAGTCATTATATAAAGTCATATATTAGAAAAAGTCATAGTCATAACTCAATGAAAAAATCATATTTATAACTCAAATGAATAGTTAACTTATCTACTATTTTTTATCATTATTATAATGTACTATAATGATCACTTTTTAAAGATGTCATTGATTTGAATTTTTCATAGCCATATGGAAGCTAATTTTCTCGAGCTTATTCCTTTTTTTACTATCCTCTGAAAATTTTATTTATCCTTCAATGTAATGAATTTTTGCTTGTGATAGTTACTCAAATTTCAATTATTCATTTTCTAAAGTTTTCATTGAGACATCCACTCTTCCAGTGTCTAAAACATGAAGATAAAAAAATGAAATTGCTCCACAAATACTACTAACCTGCTATTTTATATCCTTATTATGATTTACTCATATTTTGATTATTCATTTTATTTTTGCTCATTGTTTTATTATTAAACATAAAAGGGCTGATTGTGCTCCAGAAAAAATCCGGATCTCCAGATTTTTCGCTAACAGTGATCCGGAAGTTTCCAGAGATCGAAGGTCCAGAAGAAGGTTCAAAATATCTTTGATCACAGAAGTTTCGGGAAATCAAATTTTCAAAGGTTGAACTTAAAAACAAAGTTTATTTTATGTGTTTTTAAGGGAGAGTCAGATACTTTATAAGCTTATATATTTAGGACTATTTATGAGCTGATTTTTTTTAAATAGTTATTATAATCATAGACTCAAGAAAAAAAGACATGTTTGTAAATTTTAATTACTTCTGCAGGTCATCATAGGTATGTGTAAAATTTTAAATATATTTTAAGCAAACTAAGAAATATTGAGAAAATGAAAAAAAACCTTGTTCAAATTTTTTTCTAATTTTTTAATTTAAAACGATTTTTTTTCTTCTTAACATAAGAAATTTTTCGGAATTTTGACTTGGGCTCACAATCACCCCTGAACATAATTTCTATAGTGCAAATGCTGGTAATTTCTACAAACGGTGAAATTGAAACTAACAGATGACATATCTTTAATTACCTCTCATAGTGCTTGTTCAAATAAGATTCTATAGACCACCCGTGAAAGTAGCTCCTTATCTATTTTTGTAGTAAGGGGTATTGAACTGTCCAAAACGATGATTGTATGATATGATGACTTCTGTATGAATACTTAAAAATCTCAATAGAAGAATGCTGTCATTTTTGCAAATCATCCTTTTATCTGTAGTAGGAGGAATTGAACTGCCAAATGTATGATTGACTATTGTATGACTGCTTAAAAAATTTTAGCAATCACTTAAATATGATAAACCATGGAGGAAATATATTTAGTAATAATGAGTTAAAATTATTGCAGATAAGAGATGAAAAATTTGAAAAAGTTAACTAAGACAAACCATGAGACAAAACTTATGCTAGAAAAAAGTGGCATTTGTTCATAAATCCCTGTTCAGAGATTCCTTGTAATTTTAAATCCTTTGGAAGTCTTGTAGTACCATATACATGGTCGTACCTTGGAGGTTACCCTTGTTTTGAGGCAGTGGTTTTACTGTACTGTTTTGCATTTTGTCTAAACCCTGATTTGCTTAAATTAAAAGTGCTTTTACATTTTTTTCTAGCATTAATTTTGTATTTATTTTATTGTTTTTACCTAAATCTTTATTTAATCATATTAATTATTTGTTATTAACTAAACAAGTTATTTTTAGGTCATGAGAGAAGAATTCACTTCCCAAGAAGCTTCTATTAATCGTTTGAAGACGTTATCAATCACAATTATTGAATATTTACAAAGTATAGGATCTAATACTGAGAAAGTTGAAGAAGAAATTAACTTAATTCAGAGCTTATACTGTGATATGTCTAATAACTTAATTGAGCGAGAGAAAAACTTGGATGCAGCCATGGGTGTCTCTAAAGGCTTTTATAAAAATCTTGCTGAGTTGCAGAGCAAATTGCAGCAACTTAGTGACAAATTTGAGAAGTTTGAGGAAGAAAATCACAGTTCGGATGTGCTGTTGAAGAAAATAACGGTGAGTCTTTACCGGAAATTTTTGCTCATGACAAATTCATTTTGTTATAATTATTAAAATTTATTTTCTTATTAAAATACATTTGGATAATAAAAACCATATAATTAATTTACTATAAAAATAAAGCATTCTTTCTAAAACAGTGGAACCTCATGCAGAGGTGCAATTTGCTCCGGACAAGACAGAATATTTAAAAAAGCGATAGAGAAATAAAAATGAAAATTTTCAAATTTTTGGTTAATTTTGCCGATTTTTTAAAAGACTCAACACAGCTTAACTACAGCAAATAGGCGTATAATTTAAACCTTTGAATTTTTTAGAAGCAGTGGTATGTAAAAACCGTATAAATCAATTTTATTAAACCAAGAAGCATACATTAAAAGACTATCACTCGAAAAAATTTAACCACTTTCCGCAGGAAGTTGGCATCTGTGCCTCGTGTTATGGACACTCTTCCAAAACAGATGCCTTTTATTACGGACATATTTTTAATTCTCCATAAATCTTCTATGAATAAGCCATTGTGTACTTTCTCTCCAATCTTACACTTCCGTAGCAGGGCACAAACAATCATTTATGACCGAAAACTTTATTTTCTATCTCTTCAAACCAGACATCAATTTTTCTAAATAGACCTATGAAGTTTGATAGAAAATAGAATTATAAAAAAAATTTGAATTTTTTAATAATTTCCTATATTTACAGTTTTGTAAAGTAAAAATAAGGCTTTCAAAAATAAGGTTTTTTAATTTATGCTAATTTGTGGAAGGATTATTGTTATAGTGCAGTTCTAGTAAACATTAATTTTTTAAGCATCTTGTACCTATTACTAAATAAAAGGAAAGTAACTTAGGAATTATCACTAAAATTATGTTTATTATTTATAGATTATTACTGCTTAAAATTTATTTCTAGTAGTAGAAATTTATTCAGTATGATTGATTTATGAGACTTAATGTTTCATGAATAAAGTGGGAATAAAGTTAATTTATAATAATTTTTTAATAGTTGATTTAGTAAGTAAATTGATATAATTGCAATCACTTTAAGTTTGATAGTGTAATAAAATATTGCAAACAACTATAATTTACAAAAAAGATAGGGGGGGAAAGTTGTACATTGTTGATTATTAAAATTTAGCAGACTTATTTTATTAATTAAAATTGGTTATTTTGAAAAAAAAATTTTTAAATATTTTGTTTTAATGTTAATAATGTATATTTTAATTAATTAAACATTCATTTAAAGTAGAGAATAAAACTAAACATGCAAAAGACTGATGGAATAGAAATACTGATCCATATGTACCCACCAAAAACTACAGTAACAACTTAAAATTACTCTTAAGTCCAACTTATTTGATGATGCTAACAAATTTAAATAGTTTCATGAATCATAATCACATTTCCAGTGATTTGTAATTATGGTGTTTTAGTCACCGTGAATTGCTTCTCTATATTTATAAATTTTATTTGCTCATTTTTTAATGATAAGTAGTTTTATAATCCTTCTATTTAAATAGGAATTAGAGGATGAACTTGAAAAGCTTCGACCTTCATTAACAGATGCCTCCAGTTCTTCTGTTCAACTTTGTGAAATATTAAGTGACTCATCTTCTAAAAATGAAATCAAGTACAAGATCAATGTTTTGGAAAAATCTTATGCTAATATACAAAAGAAAATTGGTATGTATGAATTACCATTTACTTATTCTAAATATGAAACTTATATAATTTCTTTATAGTTATCATTTTCTTCATCTGGACAAAGCATAGCAAAAAATTGATTTTACGATGTTGCAGTACCTGATTCGACTCAGTTTAAAAAATGAATCTCACTTATCTCATGTCTTTCTGAAAAACTGATAAATACTCAACTGTAACAAAAAAATTTATAAATGTTCAACTGTTTTGTGTAATTTATCAGTTGTAAATAAATATTTCTATTAGCTTTGTTTAAAATAATTAATATTTGTTACATTTTTGTTCAAAATGTAAGGAGGAAATTTTTCTCCGAAAATTTTTTAATTTCTTTTCATTTTATTTTATTTTAATAATCATTACAACATATAATTTTGAAATATTTTCAGAATTGAAAAAAGCTGAATTAGAATCTATACTAAATGAAGATAAACTGTTTTATAAAGTATGTAAGGATATCCAGCAATGGTTGAGTGACATGGATTCCAAACTTTCTCGTTCTGTACCAATTTCCACTAGCACTGAAAAACTGTCCAAGAACTTGAAAGAATATGAGGTAATTTTATTTTTAAATTCTCAGTTTGTATTGAACTTTAAATTCATATATAATTGGCATGTAGCTATACAATTAGCTAAGTAGAGTATTAATGTATATCAGAAATTTTAACATTTTTAAGGCAAATTACATTTTGACTTTTTATGAACATAACATACTTGATTAATTATGTCTTATGTGAGTAAATTCTCCACTATATAAAAATGAATTTTATCAAAGCAGTGTACCTTTTGTAGATTAAATAATATTTAATAAGTGTAGTTAAATCCAACCAAACGAAAAACTAAGTATGCTTTTATAATTTTTATGTGATTAATATTTCGATTCCTGTGTTTAAATATAGTTTTTGGTATTTTTAGAACAAATAATTCAGTTTGTTGGACTTAATTTTTGTAAAATAGGCATCAACATTATAAATAAATAATTTGAAATCAAAATATTTTAAGGCTTACTATAAGGAGGTTATCAATAAGGAGCATGAAGTTTACTTGTGCCTTAGCAAGGGTTCTGATATGTTGACTAAGTTATCTGGAAAACAAGAACCATCTTCTGTAAAGAAGAAGCTTGACTCAATTAAAACACAGTTTGAAAAAGTGAAAAAGACTGCTACTGATAAGTAAGCTTTATTTTATATATTTGGATATGACATTTAATATGTTTATTTCTTTTTTTAATGAAATGTGGAATTTTAAAATTTTTTAATGATATTAAAAAAGAGCATATGATAAAAAAATTCTTAAAGCCTTCCATTTATCACGAATTTCTTTCTGTAATTCTTCATTCTGCAATTTCATTAATCTTAAAAAAGTATTATTTTGAGAAAAATATGCTATTTTAAAATTACAGGCAGTTAAGAATAAGAAAATTATAATTCATAAAATTAAATATGCTTTGAACTTCTGAAACAGAACTGCATTCATTTTTCTGTCAAATTACTTCATAATACATATTATGAAACTTCATGTTAATGAATAATGTTAGTGAAATGATTAGTTATGTCCAGTCATGGTCAAAAGCTAGAGCTGAAAACAAGGCAACTAAAATTGCAATATGCAATTACTACTTGTGAAGCAATAGAAAGATGTTTCCCACAAAAAACAGATATTAAATGAAGATATTAAATTGAAGGAAAATAGAATTTTAGTAAAAGATATTGAAATAATTTAAGAACTTAAAGGTAATAGCTATTATATATGTTACCAGCAAAGTATAAAATCCGTCATTGTATAGAATGCCTAGGCATTCTATAGAATGCCAAATGAGAAACCGGCAAAGTATAAAATACATCTCCGATTTGTCAAAATGTCATTCAAAAATGACAAATTTAAAACGTCATCCGAATTTATATTAATTTATTCGTGGATATAATTACATTTATTCGATATTTTAATACTTACTGACGATAGATTAGAAGAAACATCAGTGTTTGGAGTATCGGGCAAATATATACCAGGCAATGGCACTTGACCTTATAAAAACATCAGTGTAGAGTATACCAGGCAAATGTATACCGGGCAGTGGCACTGAACCTTAAAAAAACCCATCAGTGTAGGGTATACCAGGCAATGGCACTCGACCTTATAAAAACATCAGTGTAGGATATACCGGGCAGTGGCACTAGACCTAGTATATATTTTGCACATTTACCAAAGGTCTAGTCATACTAGGTCAAGTTAAGTGCCATTGCCTGGTATACCCTACACTGATTTTTTTTTAAGGTCAAGTGCCATTGCCCAGTATATATTTGCCCGGTATACCCTACACTGATGTTTTATACATTTGCCCGATACTCCAAACACTGATTTTTCTTTTAATCTATCGTCAGTAAGTATTAAAATGTCGAATAAATGTAATTATATCCACGAATAAATTAATATCAAATCTGATGTAATAAATATTTGGGACATTCACCAAAGCGACTATGTGATTGCCAACATTCGCCGGTAAAAGTCAACTACCACCGATTTGGGCCATTCACAGTAACATGCACATCATTTACACAATAACCTCATCAGGGCATTTATTTCATACTTTGCCTAAATGGCATTTGACATTCTATAGAATGCCGAGGCATTTTATACAATGCCTAGGGAAAGTATGTAATACTTCTCACATTTCATACTTTGCCTGAAAAACATCCGGCGTTTCATACTTTGCCGGTAACATATATACAAATGTGTAAATATAACTGTTTCTTGAAAAAGAAAGAAAATATGCATAGTTTATTTTATGTTTTAAATTTAGAAATTATGTATGCAAATTTATAGAAAATGTCTATTTCTCCTAAATATTTATTCATGTTTTTTTAGAAATACTGTGTTTCGAAGTTGCTTAGAAAAGTGTAAAAATTTTAATGCTGCAACTGAAACCTTTGAGCCTTGGTTAATATCAATGGAAGAGAAAATAACTGTATTCAATGAACCTACTCTCAAGCGAGATGCCTTGAATAAAAAATTGAAAGAAATTCAAGTAAATTTTTATTTATATCTTTTCTTTATATCTTTTTGTTTAATTTAAATGTGTTGAGATAAAAAAAATCAATAGAGAAATTATTGGAGTTAATTTTTAAGCAATTTGTTTTCTTGTTATTTATATTCATTTAATTGCATTTTTAATTGAAATATAATTTACAAAAGGATTAAAAAATAATAAAATACTTCCTATTTGTTAAATTAAAAGAAATATCTGCAATTTATTAGATCTAATGGCTTTCTAGTTTTCGTGTGCGTTACAAAGCAAATTTATAATTTTCTAGAAGTATGTTTTTTTTTAATAGGAGTTTAATTCAAAAACCATCACTAAATTGAAAAAAAATACATAACAAAAAAATATTTCTAGTTTTTGTGTGCATTACAAAGCAAATCTATGATTTTTTAGATGTGTGTTTTTTTTTTTTTTTTTTTTTTTTTTTTTTTTTTTAAATAGGAGTTTTTCAAAAACTGTCACTAAATTGAAAAAAAATACATAACAAAAAATATTGATTTTTAAAAACTGGTTGTTTTCGGATCCCTAGCTATAATCAACAAAAGCTACACTATATATACAATATATATTATAAAATTTTGTCATTTTAATTTTGGTAGTTATAAAATATATCGTAAAATGTATTAATATCATATTTATTACAAAAAAAAAAAAAAAAATGAAATGACTATCTATATTTATGTTGTTTCTTTTATTTCTCTTTTTACTCGCCTTTCTTTTACATGTATTGTTATGAGATCAAATGTTTTAATGAATTTCTTGCTAATCACTTATTTTATGACAGTTATTTACAAAATCATACAAAGAGCTCATTTTTTTAGAATTTTCTTTTTGGGGGGTTTATATTTTTGTTCTTTAGTCTTTAAAAAAAACATATTCCTTCTAGATTTTGCGAGGTGAAATGTCTGTCCATTCTCAAGAATTTCAAAATATTCAAAGTCTTGGTGAAGCAATTTTGACAAGTTGTGATTCTGATAAAGATATATTGAAAAAACGTTTGGATGAGATGAACAAAAAATGGAAGAAGTTCACTGATGGTAAATTAATTTGTTTAATAATATTGTTTTTTATTTATTGTTTGTTTAATAATCCAGTTTATATATTAAAATTCATTTGAGCCTTTAAGGAAAAATTCAACTATTTTAAATGTTAGAATTAATATTTTATAAAGTATAATTTATATTGTTAGATCTTAATGGTCTTTAGTTATTTTCTTCTTTTTTTTCTTCTGAGGTTTCATGATTGCTTCAGGCCTTATGTTAAGCTTAAATAATTTTTTTAATTTATTTTTATTGTGCTAAATTTTTGAAGTGGTAAGATATATTTCTGTCACTTAAAGTTGTGCAAAGTATTAATAGTAATGTAATAATTGTTTTAAAGAAAATAATTTACTAAATAATTATGTTTTTCTTTCAAGCCCTAAATTTTATCTTATTTGGGATTGCATATGTAATGGAACAGATGCTAGTTATTAGAATTTGCAATATTTTTATATTATATTATGTTTATTAATTATTAGTTTTATTTGTAAAGTCACTATCATATTTTAAACCACATGAACTATTTTATATTAACTATTTAATAATTAACTCAGAAAAACTAATTTTTTATCATGTTTTTCTAGTCATGCAAGAATTGAACAAGAAAAACCATTTTAGAACAAAACATCAAGAAGTTCAAATGATTTTTTTTTCTGTTTCACCATCCCAACATAGAATAATCAAACATTTTAGATGTGAAACATTTTGAAATTCTAATTCTAATATATCTTTGAGTTAATTCCATTTTGCATCTTTAGAACCTATAATGAGTTTCTATCTCTATATATTTTTCTATATACTTGGGGTGTTTGGATTCTATTCACAAGCTTGGTAGGGTGATAGAATGTATTGTATCAAGATAAAACAAAGTAATACAGTCTATTCTCTTTTAAATGAGTAGCATATCTTTTATTACAACAACTGATTTATAAAATCAATTTTGTTATGGATTCAATGTTCTATAAACATCCAATGTAACATCCAAATATCACAACCAAAATTAAACTTAGTTATTTTTATTCACAAGAAAATCAGTTTTAATACTTTAGGTTAACAAGTGTAGCCTTTTTAGATTTTTAACCATCTTGAAGTCATTTGCGTCCGTATTGTTCATTACATTTTTTATTTATTTTAGTGAATACCTGAGTTATTTGATGAAGTTAAAACCATTCTATATACATAATGATTTAAAACTCTGGCCTTAAGTTTTTCATGCTTCTTATTACTCAGTTTTCTACTTACTCTGTAAAATGATAGTCTATTTTTTTATTAGAAATATCAGTGAGAAATCAGCTTCTGGATGACTTATCTCAGCTTTTATTTGAATTTGATGAAAAATTCAGAGATGTAGAACACACTGTCCAACGTATTGAGGACAGAATTTGCTCACATGATACATTAGAAATCTCTGGAGATAGAATTATGCTAGAAAGACTACAGGTAAAATTATTTTTATTATTATCATATTATTAAATCTTAACTTTCTAATTGCAAGTATAATTATAATTTCATTTCTTTATTCAGTATTTATATTGTATATTGTTGTCTACTTTATATACATATAATGCCAGACTACAATTTCATTAAATGCATCTGATTAATGGTTCTCTTTCTTTTATTTTTGACACTTTTTCTTGCCAAAATCAACTAGTATCATCTTGCAGAAGTTACAAATAATTATATATGTATGTAAAAGTAATTACTTTATTTATTTACACATATTTCTGTGCAAATAATTTAATCCCCTTTTTAATTTAATATAATTTAGAAATGTTAAACATAATTTTAAAAATCCCTATAGTACATGTACTAAAAAAACCATGCATAACTTTTATTTACTTTTTCTCAAAGATAATTCTACACTAATATTTTGTTTGGATTAATCCAAGTTTAAAAGTCTATGTAATGACGATACTGATAATCTTAAGTTATTATAAAAATTTAAACATTACAAATTTTTTTCCTGCTACCAGAACAAATCTTATTAATGAATAATATTAGGGGATTGAAATAATTACTCAATGATTACAGTGAATGATTTTTTGAGACTGCACGTTTCCTTCATAAATCAACTAGTTGTTTGGAATTTTCTAGCACTATTTTTATCAGTCCCCTCTTAGAGCATTGCTAATTTTTTTCTCCTGCTAGCAGAATCCAAAAATATATTCTTGATAAAAAAAAAAGCATTGTATGAAAGAGTATACTTAAAAATCTTATACATTTCATAAAATTTAATAGTTTTTACTCTAAATTACTGATTGATTTTATATGAACATATCTCATATTTAATCATTTCTGTTTATAGGCATTACTGAATGAAACTAAAACCGTTAAGGAAGAAATAAGAAATGTCAAAAAATTTTCAAAAGTTCTTATTGATAAAGCTGGTCCAAATGCTGATGCTTCTGAAATAGTAAAAAATTTAGATTCTATTGAAAAGCGTCATCTGTCTCTACAGAAAAAGTTGGAAGAAAAATGTTCTTCAATGAGTACATCATACAAAGTTGTTTCAGTATTTATGGTGTGTCCCCAATTCACTTTTATTTTCTGTAAAATTTTTGAAACAATGTAAAAAGACTAATTTGTGTGTACTTCTTTATAACTATCTAATTAACTAGTTCATAGTTAATTTCTGACATGTTTTTTAATTATAAAAAGCATTATAGAATTTTATCAAAGCATTTACAAAAAATTAACAAAACATTTATTACAGGAAAGTATCAAATCTCTTCAGACAGAAATCAACTCACTGGAAGAAACATTTGATGATATGCATTCTATTTCAAGAGATTATCAAGTTCTCAAAACTCAACTAAAAGAGCTAAAGGTTTGTTTTCTTGTAAAAAAAAAAGTTTCTTTAACTTTCATGATAATATTGTTTAATTTTAATCAGCAGATTTATTGATTCAATATTCTTTCATTTATAAAAATTTTAAACTATTAAGTTTATTTATTTATTTTTGCTAGATAAAGTTCCCAAACTAAACTCATAAAACTCATTTAAAATATTACTGATAGAAGGAAATATATGTTTTGAAAATTAGTTGCTGAATCACATTATGTACGTAGCAAAATAAGTTTAAAAATGATTTTCTATTACCATAAACTGTGTGACTATACTTTTAAGACGAAATGCAAAAGCCTCATCACACTCGGTGCTTTCTCAAATGAAGTTGTTTCATAAAAACTCTAAAATCTCAAAAAGGTAAAAGTGATGAGTTAAAAACATTTCTCTGTGCATATTTGCCTCATAAAATTTCATTTGACATTCAACAAGCTTATATTTGTCATTTAAAAAGTTAATGTTTTATAGCTTTTTCTTTGTAATTCAGCACCTTTTTTTCTTCTTTTTTTTTGTAAAGACATTCTATTCAAAATTTATGAATTCTTTGTGTGCTTTGCTTGAAAATGTTTTATTGTTATGAATTGCTATGTGTTTAACAAATACAATTATTTTTACTAGACATTCAAATCCAGTATCTCAAAAACCAAAGAGAGCTATAATTCTGCCACAAAAGTTTATGATGATATGGTAAAAAAGAACATTTGTGACACTAAAACTTATTTAGAGCAGGTAATAGATTTTATTTTTTAATTTTCTATTAGAAATATTATATTTTTTACATATCCATTTAAAAAAATTTCAATATTGACTAGTATTGAATTATTATGTTATAAAATTGTGACCATCTATTTGAATCATTCTTAAATGCACATTATTTTATTTAAATATTTAAAACCTCAGTTGAAATATTTTATGAAGTTACCACTATTCACCCCTAACTTGCTAACAAGTAACTAAATTAGAAAAAAATTATTCTGTCACCGAAAAATTAATTGTTTATTTTCAGTTGTTTAAACAATTTTCTGATTTATTATTTTTATTTTTCAAACTTGCTTTTACATTTTTATACTAATCTTAAGAATTATTTAGAAAAGTTTCTCAGTTTCTAATAAAGCGTTTTAACTTTATGAAAATTGTAGATTCAATTTTTAGCAAAGTCAACAGTAAAAAAAATTACATGTTAAAAATTTAACATTTTTACTGAATTTTTAATATACTTTATCACAATTTTTAATATACTTATTACACTTTTTTCGCTTCTGATATACCTAGATTTGAATTAGGCCTCATAGTTAATTATATTACCTTTTTTCATTGAAAAAAATTAAACAGTTACATGTTTTAAGCATATTTAGATGCTACTGATACCTGAACAATAGCCATCAAGAAACTAGTTGGAAGTAGTTTTTTATGTAGTAGAAGTAGTTATTGTTTGAAAACTTTGTTTTAAATAATTGTGAAACACGCACTTCTAAAGTTTTCTTTTAAATACGTTTAACTTTATTCACTTGGTTTTCTGTAGCTTTTTGTTTCTTATTTATAATTTAGTGGAATGTATTTAATAAAGCATTAAAAGTTTTCATTTAGCAGATAAAACATGTTTACATGAGTTTTGATTACTATACTTTTGGAAGTTTTACACAAATATTTTTTTTTTCTTCAGATAAACACCTTTAACAAAAAGATTGGAAGAATTGAGGAGCGTGTTAAAGAAAGAGAAATTTCTATTGAGACATCAATTACTCGTCTTGAAAGCTTTAAGTCTGTTTATAAAGAAACATTGGATAAAATTAGTTCTTTAATAAATGAAGAGAAGAAAATAGAAATTACACTGGGAGATGTTGACTCTATTCGATCACAACAGAAAACATTTAAAGTGAGTGGTCAATATCATATAACTGTTTCATTGTCTATTGCAATTAGTAAAATCAAAACTGTTGACATTAAAAATTTCATTAATATTTCAGACAATTTTATTTTAAACTGTTATAGTTAAAAAATGTCTTCTGCACGTTCTAATTAAAAGTTTACATTAATAAAACTTAGTATTTTAAGATAGTTTTAAAAGAAAAGGTTTATTTTGATTCATGAGAATATAGTTCTATCATCCTGTTTCTGTTTCCTTGCTGTTCTTTTTCTCTATGTAGATAAATTTGTAAGTGATGGCTATGATATTGAATTTTGATTTATATATACATCGGAATGAATTCAGTTTGTTAATTATTGCCATTTAGAATTTATGACACTGACAAATCTTGACATTTTTTTTCAAAAAACTATATTTTAATTTAAAAAGTTATGTGTACTTATAAACAGAGTTACATTCTGTAAATTTAAACTCAATATTTATGTAATTTAATCCGATGTTAATAAATATTATCAAAATTTAAAATATCATTAATAATTTACTAGTAATTTTTGCATAATATCAAAAAGTAAGTTATAATTATTCAACACTATATTGTTTCTTTACTATATTATATTTTTGTAACTATAGTTTTGTTATTCCGCTTTATAAGTTTAATTTTTCTTTAGAAAATAAACCAAAACATATTTGAATATGCAATAGAAAAACAAGCAGAAATATCCTGACATAGTAATAATTAAAAGTAAAATATTTTGGTAATCATCTGAATAATAATTCTAAAATTAAACAACTGGAGTCCTTTGTTTCAGAAATTTAAGCAAATCTTTGTTTAATTAAGATTTTATTGCTTGTAATTTTAAATGATAGAAACTATTTTCAAGATCATGTTAAAAAAAAAAGTATAATTTTGGATTCATAAAATTCTAGACGCAATAGAATTAATTTACTTTGCTGTAGAATATCCAAATTTTCAGTGAATTTCATAGCATCGAATATTTTAGTTACTGTAAAAAAATATATATAGTATTTGATTTTGTAGCTATGTCACAATTCTTGCCCACCTTAGCATAGGTCATTTTACTTATTTTTCTTCTATGTTTTCAATGTAGTTTTGTTTATTATGATTTACTTTAATTTGTTAGTAATGATTTAAATTATTTTTTCTAGAAAATGTGTGAGACATCAGTTAAACCTCTTAGCAAAACAGTTATGGAAGTAAATAAGTTAGGACAAGGTCTAATTCAGTCTGCCTCAAATGATGTTGACACTAGTAGTATTGAGCAGAACTTGGATGTCATTAATAATTCATGGAATGATCTTCAAGAATCAGTATGAAATTATTTTCTATTTAGTATGTAGAAAACATAGTAAATCTAGAATTGTTTCCATTGAATGTTAATTTTTTATATTCAGGGAAGGGAAGTAATATGAACTATATTTAACATTTTATTGTTACAACCTAGTGTAATTCTGGGTGTTTTAAATATAATGTTTAGGTTAAAAAATTTTATTCAAAATTGTATCAAGTTTTGACATTTGTTCCTGTTGTATAATTTTTTTACATAGCTGGAATTGGTCTATTTTTTTAACTAAGTCTTTTTAAAAAAAAATTCAAAATGAATAAGCTCAAGATTAATTGTTCAAAATTATTTTCTTTCTATTATTTTGAAAGCACTTTAAATTTATTCAAGTTTGAGTGTGTTATATTAATTCAACTGCTTTTAGTTTTTTGTTTATATTGAGAGGTGGAAAAAGTGAGCTGGATTAAGCATAATTGTTTAATATATAATTATTGAGCTACAAAAATTATTTAAAATTAAAACATTAAATCACCCTTTACTACCAAGTATGGTATACATATAATTTTACAAAAGAATACAAATCTAAAATTTAATATAGACAGCTTTAAACGAATGAAGAGGTTTTATTAAATGTCTAACATTTTTCGTGATTTATTTGAAACATTTGAATAAATGAATTTGAATATTTAAATAAATGTCTGACAACCTTTTTAAAAATTTGTTGTAACTATGGACTTGTGTAACTAAATGAGAGGGTTGCAGATTGTCATGTTTATTTAATATGTAACACTTGAAACTAGTTCATTAACATTCGTCTTGGCTTACACTTAGAGTGTAGTTTTACCAAATAAATTTGTACCTCCAATAAATTAAATTATTTTTGTATGTTGTAAAATTTTAATTTATTTACTAATATATTTTATATTATGATGATTCTACTAGTATTAATGTGTCTCATTAAATAATGTTTAAAAAATTTCATGATTGTTAATTTTACAGATAAATGAAAAGGAGAAAAAGCTAGATATTGCTTTATTACAATCAGGAAAATTTCAGGAAGCTCTTAGTGGTGTTGAAAAGTGGCTAAATGATACTGAAGATATGGTATCAAAACAGAAAGCACCATCTTTTGATTTTAAAGTTGTCAAAGCCCAAGTTCAGGAACAAAAAGTATGTTTTTCAGTGTACTTTATATTTTACTGATTTTTGTTATGAAATGCTTCTGAATCTTTGAAATTGGAAAGTGAATTTGAAAGAAAACTATAGGCTCAATAAAAGGAATTATCAATTTTAAATTATATTTTTTAATGATTTTTAGTAAAGAAATCTCACTGAGCCTGTTAGAATGATTGAATGTTTAGTGGACCTGGTGTGCTAAATGCTAGCAAACATTTTATTTGAGTTCTTAACATTGAACTTCAAATTTCTTTTTTATCAAGCACAGAGGATTAACCTTCTGAGCATTATTTCAAGTTTTTTCCAAACTTTCAAATGCATGCTTTTTTGTGTCAAAAAACCAGTTTCTCCATATTATCCAATAGAAGATCAGTGTGCAGTTGTTAAATTTTAACACAATTTTGCCCAAAGATTCAACCCTTGGAAGGTTATAGATGTGAGTAGATACTGACTAGATTTGAACACAGTGTAAGAATACACAACAGGAATGGAGCAAAACCTGTTAACTCTTTCAATTTTAATTTATACATGGTCTAGAAGGAAGTTCATGTGGTTCTATTATGTAGCCAGCTTTGCTTCATTTATGCTTGAGAAAGGTAAAAACCTCTTCACATGCTTCTGAACTATTTTTTGTTTACATTCAAAATAAAGATGAAGCAAATACTTAGATTTTGACTTTAAAATTGGTTATTATTTTACCTAGCTACATCGCAAAATGAAAAGTTGATTAATTGTCTACTGAAATTTAGTCCACAGATTCATAACTTGACAACACTATATCAAATGGCTTTAGCCTTCTATGTATTATTTTTTTTATAAATCTATATCATGTTTTGATTTTTCTTGGTAAGAATAAATATAGATTCCAAGTTACACAAAAGTTTTTCTTAATGTCTTTTATTAAGAATGTTATTAGTTTTGAAAATGTTTTGAGCAGTCACCATGATAATTCTAATTAATTTTAAAATGTGTTCTGTTTCTTATTCTATAGATATTTTTTAGTTTAGGCTAGTGGTTCCCATTTTTTTGCTATAAAGCCCTATATGATTGATTTTTTTAGTAGATTGCAGGCTTAATTTATTAAGTTCATAAACAATTTTTAACGTTTTAACCAAAGTTATACTATTTTACATTAAGTCTTATGTCAGATAAATGAAATCACAAGGCTTCAGCAGCATCTAGTCTAGTTTGTTTTTAGTGTATGGATAATCTGAAAATAAAACATTAATTTAATCTGAATTATAGTTTCAATGAAATGGAAAAAAAACTGTTGTCAACTTTGAAAATGGTTATAAAAAAAATTCAAATTATTTTTTCATAACCTCTGTGACTCTTCTAAAGAGTAATATATTTATAATAAGTATATTTCCATAATAAAAAAAATAACACTTATTTAAAATCTGATTTCAGTTTCTGAAAAAAATGTTGTTGGATCGTCAAAATAGTGTTATTTCTTTGAAGTCTTTGGGTTCTGAATTTGTTAGTACTTCTAAATCAGCTGAAAATGAGCTGGCTGAAACTTTAATGAAAACTATTTCAACTCGGTTTGAAGAACTGATATCAACTGCAGAGGAAAGAATGGTATGTTTGGAAAGCACAATGCCCCTTGCCCAAGACTTTCAAACGTCATCTGCTACACTTTCTGAATGGCTAGAAACAACTGAAAAAAAATTGGCTTCCATGACATCAATCCCAGTTGAAGAACCCCGTATCAAAGTTATGATCTCTAACTATAAGGTAACTTTCGATCTTATTAATTTTATCATTTGTTTATATGTTATTGTTAAAATATAAATTATTCTTATAGTATTAACTAACTTTTCTACTGATTAATATAAAAAAAATTTTAATTTGTTTGAAAATGTTCTAGTTTTTATTAAAAATAGAAAATTTATTAGTATATTACTCATTTTAAAATGCTCTAGCGTTAAAGTGGAAGCTCTTTAAATTCTTCTTTATAAATGTGTTCCCATAAAACAAATTCTGTTATTTGACTTGAAAAAAAACTTATTTCTTTTGTGTTATCAGGAGACAGAATTTTAATATTAATTTGATAGTTAAACATTTTACTTCATTTTGTTTTTAAAAACAATTTACAAGAGTTGAAAACAGTTAGAAAAAACTTTTTAAACTATAAATTTGCTTCATTTTTACAGGTTATATCTAATGATATTGAGCAACAAAAGAAATCTCTGGATAAAGTGAACACAATATCACAGAGGTTAAAAAAGGTTGTCAACCCAACAGAAACAGAATCACTGGTACAGAAAGTTGATTCAATAAATGAGAAGTTTAAAGAAATTGAAGTTGTTAACAAGAATGTTGGATCTCTTTTGGAAAGAACTCAAAAAGGAATCCATAGTTTTTCTATTACTTATTCTCAAGTTATTACAAGAATAGAAGAGATATCTACAAAAATGAAAAGCTTTCAGCGTTTAAGTACAGAATCTACCAAGTTACAAACTCAGCTTACAAATTTGAAAGTTAGTAATAATTCTTTTAATCTGTTGCCATTGTTGATATTCATGTTTATGTTAATGAATCAAAGTTTTCGCAAAACAGATTCAAAATATTCTTTTATTATGTTTGTTGCATATAATTTTTTTAATTAATCTACAGTAACTAATAGATAAATGCTATTAGATAATGTTTTTAAATGAGTTAGTATAACAATGTTAGAGTAACATTGTATTAAATCTTATTCAAAATTAAAACTTTGCATTTTCTTATAACAGAATGTTTTTAAGGTAAAAAGTTCTTTTAATTGTGTAAATATAAGTTTGATCTTTACTTCATTAGTTCTGAAAGGAGAACATGAAAGAAAAAACTATATTCAAAAGTGAAAATAAGTGGCTATTGTATTTTAAACATGTATTGTTTGTTTATTTTCTGGTGTATCCTGAACTCTTCCTTAAAAAGTGAATGTTGAGGATTTATGATATCATTAGTTACGCATTAAATATAATATTATTTTTGTATCTTAATTATTTTTGACAGTTTGTATAGTTTTGATGCTGATATCGCTTCCTAATTCTTTTCTAGAACTTAAAAGAAAAGTTAGATGTAGAGAAGACAAATATTAATAAACTGGTTACTTCTGGGGAAGAAATTATGAAATATACATCAGGTAACTTTTTTTGCTTAAATTAGTATAACTAAAAATTTACTGTAATAATGAAACATTTAAAGCACATAATACTCTTTGATTTGAAATTGTACCCTTTTAAGATATTACACAATGAAGCCATGTTTTTAATATTTTAAGCAATCTTTTATACCTTATATAACACAAATATGTTAAACTTTATTTACGTTATTTATACGAGGGTTGCTATTTATATTTCTGACCTAATAATGAAAAAACAAATATGTAGGATCGAAATTGGTTTTATTGTTTTTCAAAATATTCTCCATGATGATCAATTGATCAATACACTTTTGCATGCGTTTGAACTAATTTTCAAAGCACTTTTTCCAATCCAATTGAGGTAACTCCAAAACATGCGTTTTGAATGCATCAACCTCTTCTTCGGGGGTCAAAAATCGTTGTCCACATAATTTATTTTTGATGTGTGGGAATAAGAAGAAGTTATTGGGTGCCAAATCAGGGCTGTACGGCGGATGACCCATCAGTTCGATCTTTCGCTCCGTCAGAAATGCCTTTGTTTGAGTTGATGTGTGATAGCTCGCATTGTCATGATGAAGAATGATTCGCCTGTTCTTCTGCTTTTTTCGAATTTCTCCGATTACTTCTGGCAAACAAATGGTCGTGTACCATTCAGAATTGACCGTCCTGCGTTGCTCTAACGCCACTGTTGCCACATGACCGTTAATGCCGAAGAAACAGGCAATCATTTGTTTCGATGTGCTTCTTCCTCGAACAACTTTTGTTGGTTTTGCCTCTTCTTGGAAGACCCATACAGTTGATTGCTGTTTTGTTTCCGGCTCATATGCATAGATCCATGATTCGTCACCTGTGTAGATGTTATACACAGCCTTTGATGTACCTTGAACGTATTTTTCCAACATTTCCTTGCACCAATCGACACGAGCCTTTTTTTGACCGTTTGTCAGATTATGCGGGATCCAACGCGAACAAATTTTTTTGATGCTCAAATGTTCATGCAATATTTTATTGATGCTAGTCATACTAATGTCCAAAAACGCCTCTATGTCACATGACGATCTTGCTTTATCAGTTCACGCACAGCATCGATCTTTTCTGGCACAACAACGGATATTGGACGACCTGCATGGGATTCGTCCTGGATCGAACATCGACCACGATTAAATTCGTTAGACCAATTTTTTACAGTGCTGTAGGATGGCGCTTTTTCGCTGAATAAAGAATTAAGTTCATCGAAGCACTCTTGTCTTAACAATCCACGTCGAAAGTTATGAAAAATAATGGCACGAAAATGTTCACGATTCAATTCCATTTTTTGAAAGAGAAGAATTTTTCAATTTACTGTCAACAACACAAATGAAGCTACAATGGTAAATCGTCTGCTGAATTTATGTTTAAAAATATCAAACTTTCAATTAAAATCGTCTGCGGTCGCCTAGCAACACTTACTGTTGCCAAGGCCAGAAATATAAATAGCAACCCTCGTAGTGTCAGATGATAGTTGATTAAAACTGCATATTTAATAACAATGAAAAACTGAATAAGATAAATTGTTTAAACAAATTTAAAATCTAAATACTGTTATTTTTATAGCACCAACAATCTGTCTGTTATTAAAAAAAAGTTGAATAGGTTGTGGTATGAATGTCCAAAACCATTATTAAAAGGTTACTTGGTTCCAATCATTTGACAACAATGTTAAAATTGATTGAATCAAAAAAAAATTATTGCATACTTTAGGGATTTATGTTGCATGCCTCTAAAGACTAGCTGAGCCAGATCAAGTTCATAGCATTATACATCCTAAGGTAATCCAAAAATAATAATGAGTTAACTATAAGATCCTGTTTAAGGAGCCTCAGGCTGGCCATAAACCAGCAGTTGTTTGGTGAGAGATTTGGTGGAAACTGTCAAACACTTTAAATCTTCTGTGAATGTTAAATATCAAAGAATATCAGATTGTTTTGTTAGCGTGTTTTATGAATTTGGTTGTCCAAAACATTTTTGCATGCCTTTTATATATAATAAGTTTTAAACAGTTTTTTTTTTATAAAATTAAATTTTGAAATTTCAGTTCACATATATAAGTAACTTTATGTGTTTAATCAAAACTAAGTTATAGAACTGTTTGAAGAGTAGTTGCCTTTTCAAGGATACATTGCCTTTGCCTTGCTTTATTTTCAAGCTTTTTATCCAGCGTTCAACTAAGTTGATCCACATATAGTTAAGCATAATGTTTTGCAATTTGAATCAATCTTAGAGTTTTGTTTTCTATTAGGAGAATTTTGTATCAAAAAAGTTTGGATAACATTTGAAAACCTCCTGTTAAATTAGTATTTCTATTGAGAAACTATGTTCTATATTCTCAAGCCAAAGGGAACCAATGTTTCAAAATACATGCAAAAATATTACTATACTGCTTTTGTATTTATTCTTTAACATCAGTTAAATAAAGCTACTTTCTTTTTTTTTCCTTCCGAATTTGACTTTGCTTACTGATTACTTAATGTATTACTAAACTTTTACATTGTATGTTCATTAAACCACACATTTGTTGGAATCTTAATAAAATATTTTATTTATATCATTAAAATTATTATTATTTATTTTCTTGTTTACTTTTTTTCTTTAGGGGAAGATGCCATACAAATGAAAGAGAAATTAGACACACTTAGTATGAAACTTTCTGAAGTTTCGAACAAACTTAGTGAAAGACTGAAAACTGCTGAAGAATCATTTCCGTTGGTGGAATCTTTCTATACCTCCATTAATAAACTTACTACGTGGCTTGATTCTATTGAAAGGTCACTGAAGCAAATAGATAATAGCTCATTAGATGTACAAAGTGAAACAATAAAAGTATGTAGTTTTCTTAGAGATTAAAGATCTGATTCAATATAAATGTAGTTTCAATTTATATAACGCAATTTACAATTAATTTATATAATTTAATCTGCAATTTATTTATCTATAATGCATCTAATAAAATTTATATCTGTTCAATAAATTCTTTATCTATCTAATTAAAGATACTTGTTTAAGGTAAGAGTTAAGTATAAAATTAAAAAAAAAATGTCCAATAAAAATATGCAATGAAAAGCTATATAGGTATTTCTTAAAAATTACAACCTAAATATGCTTTAATTGAAAAAAGAGGTATTCCAAACTTCCTAACAAAGTTTATTTAGTAGAAACTTTATAAAGGCTATTTAAAACTATTGAACGTGTATAGCCAATCAAATAAAATTAAATCTACCAGTAAATGTAATAATTTTTATGCCTCTTTATTCCACTTTTCTTATGTATTCATTATTTGCTATACTTTATTTTCAGAAACTTGAGAACAGTATTCCAGAATATCGTACTGAGTTAGATAAAATTAATAATACTGGACCTCGCCTTAGTCAACTAGCACCTGGAGAAAGTTCTATGATGTTTGAGAATCAGATCACTCGTGTTAATCATAGATTTGAAAAAGTATGCGAACAAGTTCAACGAAAAGCAGAGAGGATTCAGCTTACACTTCAACGAAAATTCGATGTACGTACATTTTAATTTTTTTAAACTTGATCTATATTGATTTTTGATCATTATAAAATTTTAATACCTCTTCTGTAACTTAGTATCTTTACAAACAAATATTGTTAATCAAACTTTAAAAAAAATTATTCAAATATGATTAGGTTATTGGTGATATTGATGAGCTCTGTGAGTGGTTCAAAGAAGTGGAAAACAAAGTTACTGCATCAGAGGGTCTTTCATCTGAACCAAGTTGTTTGTCTACCTTACTCAAAAAACAAAAGGTATGGCCTTATTCTAATATTACGTTTCTTGGTGTGAAACTTTTATTTAAGAATTGACATAAAAATATTTTGTTTGAGAATGTTTATTATAATTTTTTATCTCTTATCTTAATTTTTAGAACTATTCATAATTGTGTAAAATGGCTCAATGCATTTCAGCCTATTTCAGATCAATGGGTACCAGCTTGTCTGGGAAGTGGCGACAACTGGTGTGCATTGCTGATCACATTGTGACCATCATACAATTGGTTTCAAAATTGTAAAGCCTTAATTTCCATGACCCACTGGCCAGCAAACTGGCTATTTTGCGTGTGCTTTATTTTATACATTTTGTTGAAAAGTGACAAAGTGTTTTGATTAAAATATTTGGCCATTGTGAGTCTGAGAAATGAAATATTTTCCTTTTTCAATTGTACTAATGGTACTAATTCATTTAGGACTAACTCATGGAAGCGTAACAAATAGCCATGCTATTATTGACACTAAAGGTGCACTGTTTTGGTCATGGTTGCAGTTTTAATAGTTACTATGGATACTAATATCGATGCAATAGTAGTACATTTAGTACCTTCTAAAACTGCATCAATGCAGGGCAATTTTAATATAGATACAGTGGAAAGAGTTTTTTTATGTCCCCTCAAAATAAACAAGTACCAGTGAAAATTGGTTGGTTGTAAATATTTCATAAATGTTTCCATGTTTTTAAAATTTCAACGTTTCATAAATAAATTGCTTCATTCTTGGAAATTAGTTGGCATTAAGCTACTATTTCCAATAACTAGTGAGTGTAAATTGTATTATTAAAACACTATATCTGTTATATCTATAATCTAATGTGCATATTGTTTTCCACATAGTTAATGAATTTCTCATTCATTATTTTTTTTCTTTCTTTTAGACATTATGTGATGATTTAAATGGACAGAAAAATAGAGTAAGAGATGTGACTACTACAGCAAAAAAGCTCTTAAGGGAATCATCATCTGATGATTTGTCTTATATTAATGAAAAAATCGAGAATTTAAAAACTAAATCAAATAATGTTGTTCTTTTATGCCAAGAAAGACTCAGTACACTAGAACAAGCATTTCCTCTTGCCCAGCATTTCTATGAAACTCATACAGATTTAGGTCAGTGGTTAGATGAAGTTGAAGGTGAAGCTGAACTCCTGGAGGCTCCAGCTTTGAATTCTGTGCAAATCAAGAAGCAACATGAGCGAAACAAAGTAGGCATTCAATTTTATTCAATCCTGTTTAAAACTAAAATATTATAATGTAATTGTTCTTAATAACTTGTTTTCCGTTTTTTAAATAAGTGTTAAATGTTTATATGTTAAATTGCTGTATTGAATAATTAATATGATAATAACAGTATAACATAAAAAAATCGATGAATATTCTTTTAATAATATTGTAACTTATTTTCACATTTATTTTTAAATATGCTTTTTTTAATCTTTATTGAATATTATCCTGTATAAAACTTGATTCTGGCATGATCTTGTGTTGTTTATAATAGTTACTCAATCCTGGTAAATCACAGCTGTTAAGCTGACTAAGAAATTATAATGACTTTCATTTTAGATTGAACTTTTGCCACTGAAACACTTTTAACGTTTTTTGTCACATGACAGTAAAATAGCTTGACTTTGAAGGCTAAGTTCAATAGAACTATTTCTGACCAATCACAATGCAGATACTCTTCTTTTAATGGCGGTGGTGGAGAAAAATCAAAGAGATAAGAAGATAAAAACTTCGTTATATGTTAAAAACACTATTAGATAATTTTATGTAAATAATACGCTGATTCAGCAATGATATACTAATTTTAATTAAGTGGTGCTAATATTTCAAATTACATATTTGCATTTATAAAGTAATTTCAGAATTGAAATCCAAAACTATGATTCGGCCTTCATCCGTAGTCATTTTTACTTCATAATTTTTGTTTATTACTGATGAAAACAAATTGCCAATATTTAATTAATTACATATTTTTACAAGAAAATTGCAATTATATTATCTCATTAAAACTCTTGACACAGACTACCATTTCTGATAGGGTTAGATGTATGTGTTTTTGCAAGCAGAAGTATTTTGAAATTGTAAAAAAATATTGGAAATTACAAATTATTATCTAAGGAGAAATGTAAAACTTTTACATCAAACTGTAGGACTTTTATCATTTTGAAAAATTTTGTAATCATACGATTTAATACATTTAATAAATAGAATCTTAATAATGAAAACTCGTCATCATTTGTTGTGTACTTAAAATCTTTTAAAATAAATTTTCTGAATCAAAGAAACTTTATCATTTCTATTTTGAAAAATTATTTTAAAAAGAAAAATGTTTTTACTGCTCGGAAATATTTAAAAAGTTTAAGTAATATAGATGATTACAAACACAAAAATCTATGGTAAGCTCGAAGTTAGGCAAGCAGACACTAATTCAAAAGTCACAGTTAAAAATTCTCTCCTAGACCATAGTTGAGAAAACGCACTTGAATTTTTTCATTGGTGGAGGAAAATTACAGCACACTTGCACAACACAAGTGACTGCATAAAAAGATAGTTTCTTTGATGGGCAACCCTTCTACCTCAATAGTGATCTAATGTTACAGTTGATTTAGAAAACCAGCCACTTTCAAATATCAATTGAATGGGTTCAAAGAAAGTGCCTTTTAGTTGCATAAGGGTGTTAATCTTAAAATAATTCTAATAATTTATATATCTATATACTTCTTTGTCACTTACATCTCATATTTACAACAATTTACAATATAATTAATGTTAAATATTTATTTATTTTAATATTTAGAATTTGTCTCAGTCTGTTCAAGAACACAAGCCTTTAGTTGATAAACTAAATAAAACAGGAACAGCTTTGACTAAGCTTTGTACTGAAGAAGAGTCAGATAAATTAGAAGTAATCTTGGAATCTGATAATAGTCGATATAATGCTCTTCGCAAAATACTAAGAGAACATCAAGTTGCATTAGAAGAAGCATTACAAGCTACATCTCAAGTAAGTCATAAATTTTTTTAATCATGTATATTGAAACCTAAATAAATACCTGAACCCTTTTCAATACAAGCCCAACTTAGTTAGTTAGTTACTTCAGCAAAGACTATTTTATTATTTGTAAACTTTTTGTAATCTTATTTTGTCAGTTCTCTGAAATTTTTTATATTCACAAACAAATAATTTTTCTAAGCCTTCAAGTTACTACTAACTAGACAATTGCAATGTATTTGGAAGGAAACATTAATGTATTATTTCACATGTGATTGAAGTTACCGAATTTAGTGCTCATGTATTGTTATCTGAAATGAAGAAGTTAATAATATTTATGATTTAATTTTATTGTGTTATTCTCAGTTTAGAAAAATAAAAAAACAATTATTTTCACACCCAAATTTTTAAAAACATCTAAAACTTTTTGTTGCAGTGAAAGTTACAATATTTTTTTAGAAATACATGGAATTTGTGTTATGAGAAAAAAGATAAAACCTTAAAATTTAACTTATTTTCAATCTTTCTCGTAGCAGCCTTGTAAAAAAATTCTCAATTTTTGTTTTTCTCTTGTTGAGTTTTCTCCAGGTGCTAAGAGGTTGAAATACATATTGTCTATAATAAATAATAACTCTAATTTGCATAAATTATTTACCTCTAATGGTGTTTTAATGACTGGAAATTTTGGTGTTATTATTTTTGCAATAATTTCTTTTATGTTATAAATTAATAGTTTGTGAAATAATTGCTAAACTTTTATTTTGGAACTGTCAAATAAGGTTTATCAAATAATTACTAAACTTTTATTGTGTTTTTAATTGTAATAAATTTTTTTGATGTTATAGTATTTATTAATTTCTCTCTTTTTATAGTTTTCTGATAAGTTAGAAGGTATTTTGACAGCTCTGACATCTACAGCTGATCAGTTAAATAATGCTGAACCAATTTCTGCACATCCAGATAGAATTCAGGAACAAATAAATGATAATCGAGCTGTGCTTCAGGACCTTGACAAGCGCACAATTACACTTGAAGCTGTTAAAAAAGCAGCCGATGATGTTATTGGCAAATCTAGCAAAATTGATGAACCTGCTGTTAATGGTAATGTAACCTTTTAATGAATTTTAATTCTTAAAAAAATCACATTTTATTCATAAAATTCTCTTATTTTGTAAGGAACAAAAAACACATTGATTGTTACTTAAGTTTATTAATAATAAAAGTTAATGACATTAGACATAAAACTTTAAATGATATAGCAAGTAAAACTGCAACTAACTTGTTACTGGCAAAAGTATTGTAAGAGGCGAAAACATCATGCTACTTTCACACATAACTGAACAAAAGATAAATTATTTACAGGGTTGTCAGTGTACTAGTTTAAACTAAGTGAAAAAATTTCTATATCTACATTGAGATACTAAACAAATTAATTTATATGAATGTGTACATATTTATATATTTTTTATTTCTTAAAATGTTTTTGCATTTATATGTTAAAAAGTAAAGTTGACATTTTTTTCCTACAGTTTCGAATTAAATCCTATGAAGCAAAGTAATGAATAAAATTTGTCTTAATTCTGTATGTTATAGATATAAAAATGAAATTGGATCGATTAAATGACTTGTGGGCGACCATTCAAACAGCTGCTCATAAACGTGGCAAATCTTTAGAAGAAGCTTTGATTGCTGCAGAGAAGTTCTGGGATGAATTGACTGCTGTAATGAAAGCTTTGAAAGAGTTACAGGGCAACTTGAATGCTCAAGAACCACCCGCTGTTGAGCCTGCTGCTGTTCATCAACAACATGAAGTCTTACAAGTAAAGTCTTTTCCATTTTAACTTTTTTATAGCGCTTTTCAAATTTGTAGTTCCAAAGGATAATGTATCTAAAATAAGGAGAAAAGCTGAATGTACAGTTAAGAAAATGATAATGGCTCAACATATATTTTTTTCCTTAGTGTTATATTTTTAATCTTTCAATTACAAAAGACTTTTTTAGTTAAAAAATAAAGTGCTAAAATTAAAACGGAAATTTTTTTTGCATACTTCTGTTCAAATGTCTTAATTAATAATAAAGATTAAAATTACTCTTAAAATCAGGAGAAAATAATGAAAAGAATATTTTACTTTGTTCATCAAAAATCTCAAGCAATCTGCATTTATATCTAACAAAAAATTAAATGATGCAGACTTTCTGCCCCCACAGCTTGACAAATATTTGAACATTATAAATTTTATATTATTTAATTATATTTTTATTTGGATTTTGAATAAATAAATTTATATTTAATATAAATGTTTAATATATTTAAAGATAAAAACTAATGAGAGAATTAGATGTAATTTTTTATTACATTTTTTACCTTTTGTGCAGTTTTTTTCTCTTTAAATAAAATAAATCACTCAATCTGAATACATGAAGCAGATTAGTAGTTTGAGTTTGTACAGTATAATGCCGGAGATAGTGATTAGTCATGTTATAAATTTTTCGCTTTGTTTTTCTCTTGCGTGTATATCATAGTTGATTTTTTAAAAAATCAGAATCAGAATTCAAGATTGTTTATTTCAAATTTTCTGTTTTTTTTTTTTTTTTTTTTTTTTTTTTTTTTTTTTTTTTAAACATTTACATTTTATATTCAATAATTTTGATATTTTATGCATTTTCATTGTTTAGGAAATTAAGCAAGAAATCACCCAAACAAAACCAGAAGTGGATCACTGTCGTCAAGCAGGGCAAAATTTGATGCAGTTATGTGGTGAACCAGATAAACCTGAAGTGAAAAAGCATATTGAAGACTTAGACTCTGCTTGGGAAAATGTAACAACTTTATATGCTAAAAGAGAAGAGAATCTTATTGCTGCTATGGAGAAGGCGATGACTTTTCATGATACACTTCATGTAAGTTAATTTAAAAATTATCTTACTTGCTGTTACTTTTTACTAAATAACAAGCAATTGTAGCAATTAAGTTTTGTAATAATATATTTAAAATTTTCCAGAATTTGCTTGAATTCCTTGATACTTATGAAGATAGATTTAGCAAATTTGGTGCTGTCTCTTCAGACATTGATTCAGTAAAAAACCAAATCAAGCAACTTAAGGTCAGTATAAAAACGTTTTTGTTTTAAATATAATATTTTTATTTGGAATAAGCATGAAATGTATCAGTAAGATCACAAATAATTTATAATTCTTCCACAAGGTAAAGCTGTGATATATATATATATATATATATATATATATATATATATATATATATATATATATATATATATATATATATATATATATATATATATATATATATATATATATATAAAACTAAATATCTGTGACGTTCAAATGTTCAGTATTCATTCTAATGATTAGCTTGATTTAACTACTGCTTTTAACAATGCTGGGGCTATTATACCCTTTTTATGTCATTCTTTTACTATATTTTTCTTTTTGTTTTGTTACATCATCTGAATTAATTTATAACTGTATTTGATTTTGTTATTTTGAGAACATAATATCATTTAAGGTATCTATCACTATTGCTATCTGCTTCCCAATTTTGTGCTTTTAAATTATACACACAAGCTATCAATCTAAATAGGACTTAAAGGTTTAGTTGTTTTTTAAACTTATCTAAGTCTGTCTATCAATACATTCATCTAATTAAATTTGTCATTGAATTATGATATTCAAAAATAATTTAATCCTGTTCAAAATTGTGCTAGTGTTTTATAAAAGAATATAAATGCCTAATTTCTTTATGCTCTCTTTTTTATGGAGTTGCAATATATTAAGCTTAGAATGAAATATTTTTTTAATTATATTGTTATTTAAGCTCTAAATAAGCTTCTACTTAATAACTACTGTACATTCATCCAGTTATTTTATTTTGTAGGATTTTAAAAATGAAGTTGATCCACATATGATAGAAGTTGAAGCTTTAAATAGATCAGCTCAAGAATTAATGGAACGCACATCATCTGATCAAGCTGTCACAATTCGGGAACCATTAAGGGACATAAACAAGCGTTGGGATGATTTACTGAAGAATATTGTTGATAGACAGGTAACTGTATTTATTTACCCTTATCTGATCAAAATTGTACAAAATTTTTCATGCTACATACTTCTTCATTATAGAATAACAAGCAATTTTTATTTTATTTTTTTGCAGAAAAGCCACCAGCTTAAAATTCATAAAAGCTTGTACAAATGCTCAGTGAATTTCAACATCAAAATTAATAGCTTATTCTTGTTTTGAGTTATTTTTACCACTTAAAAAATAAATTTGCATTTCAATATTATAACACTACAGTTTATAATTTTGTGCCTCTGCCATATTTTAGTTTATGTTTATGCAATTAATTATATTTATAGCCATATGAATGAAATATTTCTCTGTGTGTGATTATGTGTGCGTATAGTTTTCAAGTTCTCCTATTAACATCAGGTTTATTTAACTATAGGAGTAAGGCATGTATTAAATGTAGAAAATTTTTATGAGGTAAAAGTCACTGTAATAATATTTAAGAGATACTAATTTTTTCGATCTGACTAAACAGTTTTTAAATATTCTTTGTAGTTAGTAAAAAAAATTTATAGCAGATAACAAATGCAGATATCACGAGGAATATTATAACTCAATTGTAAGAATAATCCATTCATTCATGGACACTATACTATTAATTTTAAAAAAGTGATAAAAAATTAGTTAACATGGATCAAACAAATGTAGAAATCCTTCTACATCTTCATTCTATTAGCTGGGAATAATTTTTTAAAAACCTACTAAAGGCATTTTGATTATCTTTACCAGTTATTTGTATTTTCTCAAATCTAGAAGATTACAAAAATGTCTAACTTGAAATTGTTACTATTTATTTAAAAAAGTGAAATTTTAAACCTGCCTAATGTCAAAAATTATCAAAATGTCTAATTATTATCATTATATTTAATCAATACAGCATTAGCAGCATATGTCCGGCCACATAATCTAATGCGAACGTACTACTGCCAGAGATTTTCCCTACCCAAAAACTTAACCAAATATACATCTTTGGAGAAAAAACATTTATTCCTTTTTAAATTTATTTTTTAAAAGAGGTTGTAATGCTGAGTCAGTTAAATGTATGTAAAATACCTAACAATTTTGCGAACATTTATGCTGAAGTACCTATTAAATGTAGGCAAATAATTTGAAGTGAAGGGTGCATGTAGTACTTTACATAGTTTTTCCAACTTCTCTAGAGTTCACTTCTGGGGAATATACGTCATCGCTAATAATCCATAAGAAATTATGGTCCTTGTTATATGCAGCCATTAATAAAGTCTGAAAAAAATAAATATTAAAAAATGAACTAAATGAAATTCATGTCAAAAAATCATTCTAATTTTTTTTTTTTTTTGATGAATTTTTAAAATTGTATCTAAAAAGGGAGGTACTAGGTATTAAGGGATTACCTAACATATAAATTTTAAACTTTCTTTTTTTGTAAATTTACGTAGATCAATTTGAAAAAAATTTTGATTGTTTAACTTTTCCATTAAAGTAATATATACATTTACATTTAATCATATATATTTAACAAAACTAATATTTCTTAATGTAGCAAGAAATGGAGAAAGTGTTATTAAGGCTTGGCCAATTTCAACATGCATTAGAAGAGCATATTATTTGGATAACAAAAACAGAAAAAACTCTTGATGAATTGAAACCTGTTCTTGGTGATCCACAAGTCATTGAAGTTGTACTTGCTAAACATAAGGTAAAAGATTTGATATTAAATGTGTACTTAAAGCTTTTACCTGCAATTACTTTAATATTTAATTATTCTTCTATTTATTTTATCTTCAAAAGAGTGCGTAGCATTTTTAAAAAGTGATTAAAGGTGCTTATTTTCGATTTTCTTTTTTAAAAGCCCTTAAAGGTGCTTTTTTCCATGGATGTTTATAAAAGTGCTTAATTTTCCCTTTTTCCAAAATGTGATATTTTTCTTTACATTGTTGATTTTCGCCACAAATTATGCAAAAAGACATTGTCCAATTCAACGTTTTCACAATTAACTCACCCCCAATCTATTTCGGCGTACCTCCGGTCTGTAGTGTATGAAAACACCATTTGTTTTACATGTTTGATGAAAGACTTGCGGGTTCGCACTTGCATATACTGGACTGGATTCAGTGGTAAGGATTTTTTACTCTCATATGCAACCCTGCTGCATTTTGCAAGTGATTCTCAATTTCAGACTTCATTTTTCGCCCTCTGTAATAGAATCGAAAAATCTCTCACATTTTTGCTGATTACGGGGATCAACTAAACATTGTTAATTTTTTTTCTCTATTAGCAAAAGAAAATGTAATTTTTCTTGTTAATTTCATCATTTGTGACGCGTTATTGTCTTCGTCACTGTAAATGAAACCGGATAAAACCATCAACTGTCAAAAACTTGTCAACCCTATCGAATTATGATATTTTTCAAAGTGCTTGAAAAGTCCTTATTTTTTGTTGAAAAATTTGGCTACTCACTTTGTTCAATATTTCATATTATGTTCATGATGTAACTTTGCTAATTTTGCATCATTAAATATTTAGAATTCTTTTCTACAGTGTTCTTTTAAAACTTTTTTTACTTTCTGCGGAAACCTTTGTGTTCTGGAAAAACATCATTTGCTGTCTAATGTTATTTTAGGTGATTGCAAATGACATTCAAGCTCACCAATCAAGTATAGATGCTATTCTCCAAGCTGGCAGAGAATTTGTTGATACTGATCGTAGTAGTGAAGATGCAAAATACACACATAATAAATTGCAGGATTTAAAAACACGTTGGCAAAATCTGCAAGATAAATCAACAGATCGATATAGGGAACTAGAAGAAGCATTAAAAGAGGTATTTTTGTAAAGTTTCTGTTGTTTTTTATTTGATTACTTTTAACCCACTGACAGTTCTGCACGTAAAAATTCGTACTTTAACCTACAGCCTTCCATGTTAATAATAGATAGGGAAATAGTTTATTGGAGAGAAACATTTTACCAATTTTGCCCATTTGCTCAACTGCCAGTGGGTTAAAAAAATCATGAAAGTATAAAGTAAATAAATTTCTTATGTTGATTTTAAATCCATTAGCAATTTATTAATAATTTTGTTTTTTATTAATTTTTTGAATCAGATCTTTTAATAATTGAATATTTCTTTTATTTGGAAATTTAGATATTAAAATTGATAACAATAAACCAATTTTCATTTTTATGGATTTTTTTTTCCTTGAAGTGTTTGATTATTAATTAAAATGTTATTTATCTTCAACTATCTTTAGTTGTTAAGTATAGAACATTGAAATATACTTTTTAATATAAAAAGTAGCTGGTGACAAGTATACTTGAAGTTTTGCTTTGAAACTCTTAAATATATTTTTTTCCTTAGGCTCAAAAATTCCATCAGGATATTCAAGATATGCTCATGTGGTTAAATGAAACGGATGGCCACTTAGTGACATCAAAACCGGTTGGGGGATTACCAGAAACTGCTAAGGAGCAGCTTAACCGATTCATGGTATGTTTCAAAACTCATTTTTTTATTTTTTGCGTACTTTAAAAATAGTTTTTTAGCTATTACTGATATAAACTATATTAGACATTGTCTTTGGCATAAAACTTACTTTACCATAAAAATGGTTTTTTAAAAATTGTATTTTAATATATTTCCTTCTTTATTTTTTATTTCAAATTATTTTGCAACTCTTAAGCAAATTGGAAAGACATGTAAGCCCTGCTCTTAGCTAATTAATCTAAAACATAAATTTTTTATTATCAAATATCTCTCACTTATAGTCATCAACTAAGTGTGTAACTTGTAAGCTGATGATCTAATATTCTAGTGAAATTATCAAGCATAGCCTATTAAGGAAGAGAAACAGAAGCCTCATATTTCCAGGAAACCAAACAGCTAATAAGAGATGAGAATGCATGTGTGTTATAAAGTAGCATCAATTAAAAAATGATGCGCCCTTTTCAAATATGTGTTGTTTAAAAGAAATTTAATTGAATACAAGGATGCCAAGTCGTCAACCACCTTGTTAAAAAAGGTTTCTTCAAACTAAGTAATAGGAAAATAAGTTAGTCTTGACATTCATACTTTGTTTTAATGTGAATTTTGTTTAAATTGCATACCTTTTCTTATTTATATATATTTTTTTTTGTTTCACTATAGGATTTATACAATGAGCTTGAAACAAACCGTTATAAGATAGAAAGTCTTTTGGAACAAGGGGAAAATTATACCAAAAAATCTGGTGAAAACTGTACCAAAAACTTACAACACAGCCTTAAAACTTTGAAACAAAGATGGGATAGCATATTAAATAAAGCTAATGATCGAAAGGTACTTTGACATTTATTATTAAGTAATTGTTTAAGTTTAAAAAAAATTCTCTTTGAAATTTTTCTATTTTAAATGTATTTGTTTTCCAGATCAAATTAGAAATTGCGCTTAGAGAAGCAACTGAATTTCATGAAGCATTACAAGCATTTGTTGAGTGGTTAACCAGCTCTGAAAAATATTTGTGTTCTTTGAAACCAGTCAGCAGGCATATGAAATCTGTGTTGGAACAAATTGAAGAACACCGAGTAATAAACATTCATTACTTTAAAAAAATTTTTAAATATTCTTTCTGTTGTAGTCATAGGAAAAATACTTTGTAGATTATATATTTTTCATTTTTCTTAAAAGATAAAAAAATTTCACATTTTGCTGTGGAGTTTTATGTTTTAAATGTAAACCATGGTAGCCCAGTAGTTAAAGGATTAGACTCAGATCCAGGACAGTTAGGGTTCTATCCGCGACTCTGCTAAGACCATCCAAGTAAATGCCATTTACGTCTCATATAATCTGTTGCATCGAATGTCTTGTGGTCAGTCTCCAATCAATACCACGTGTACAGAAATCTGAAAAAACTTCCTTCCTCTTCAAATTTATGCCCATATTTTGAGAGTAGTCTCATGAATTAATGGTACTGTCATCTAACTGGGTGTTTTAAGCTAAGACATACTTTCACCTTTATTGTGCTTCCTTGTCAAACAAAAGGTGCACCTTTCTGACTTAATTTGCGAGGCCATTAGCTGGCTAGCTTGGCTTGTCCAACTATTATCAGAAACAACAACAACGCTTAAAATGTTTCTTTCAGTTCTAAGAAAAACCTTTTTAATGAGACTTGCTTCCTTAAAAAAATTTATGTAGTTTAGAAAACATATTTAACGGATATTAAAACTTATATATTATCACACTAGTGGGTTATATACCAAATCTAAAAAAAGAGTTTTTAATTAAAATTATTTTATTTTAATAAACACTATAAATGAGAACCGTAATTTCAAGGAGCTATGCGGCACCTGAAAATTTGACTAAAAAGGTAAAGTTTTTTATCAGAAAGGCCGTACCATCAAATATGCCACACAAAAAGTTTACTATGTAATCGATCGTGATTCAACCCATCTGTTTTAAATAACAAGTTATATACAGAATAAATAATTAAATATTTAAGAATCATTAAAATAATTATTAAGTATACGATAAATTAACTTAAACAATCTTACTTATCAGTAACTATGCATTACGATAATTTTCATCATAACTTTTCAAATGTACGTAAAATTATACCGTGTACACTTGTGCGTAACTCAAATGCAACACAACTGCTAATGCATTATGTTAATAAATACCAATTTAAAGTACTTTAATTATATGCAAACCTAGTGATTAAGAATCTAAATATAATTAAAATAAGTTATCAAAATACAATAAATTGATGAAAATAATCTTACTAGCCGCAAAATTGTCCTATATAGAAAAATTGAGATCGCATCATGTTGCTTTACTGTAATTTATTCGAAATACCTAAACACTAATAAATTAAATGATTAAACTGCTAAAAATCTTTACAATAATTCAATAAAATATTAATCAAATAAATCTTGTTAAATAAAAATTGTTCTACTCAAAACAATGATGAACGCACCCCATTTGTTTTTACTAATTTTAAATTTCTAAACCTTTCCCCTATCAAATGATAAACAGCTGAAAGCCTTTAAAATAATTTTTAAAAGATAGCTATGAAAAATAAATATAATCTCGTTTTGCTTATGATTAAAGCATAAAATGATCGGGAACACATTAGTTCCTTTAATTGATTTATAATATCCCGGTTATAAATAAATAAAATGATTAATCAGCTAAAAATTGTTTAAATTAAAGTTAAGTACAGAGGAAATAAAGCAGTTCATGCATTCCTTTGTTATCCACCTGCTTATCATGGAGCATCATTTTACTTGGTCATCCTTTAAGATAGATTCTTTCAGCATTTGACCCCACTCATTTGTTTTAGAGAATGACTTGCATATGTTTTGTTCACTTTTTTTCCCTTCTCACCTGCAGCAACAGAAAGAGTGAAGGAGAACCGTACTCACATTGATCTTTGTAGTAAGAGACTATTTGTATGGTGATTGAGGGCCTGGGGATTGACGGCTTCTTTGGTTGAAAGGGAGAGCATATGTTGTGCTATTGTTACATTCCTGCAAACTGTTTTTCATCTGCAATGTTAATTCTTTAAATTATTATTGAATCTAAAGTATGAAAATAGATTGCTGCAGAAGATAAGCAGTAATAATGAAATTTTTTAGAATCAATTCAACTAAATAGAATTTTCAAGCTCAAGTAATTAAAAAAAACTGCATAGCCCGCCCCATTAGATACGCAGCACATACCAAAATTTAATGTTTTAAATCATGAATGCCACCCCGTATCTACCCGAAATTATGGTGGTAGAATTAACGAATTTATAATGAAGATTAATGCAATAGTGTCAACTGCATTGAAACTTTTTATTTCACTTTATGATATTATTTCACTTATTTTGCAAATTTTTTTTTACATTTTTAATTTCAGTTATTTAACTAAGCAATAAGTTGCATGCATGTATGTTTTAAATTTTTGCACATTTGAAGCATTAGATGTTTTTCTTTAAAAAATAGCTCTATACTAACTTATGTATAACATCTGCTTTATTTTTCAGAACTTCCAAAAAGATCTTAGTTCTCATCGAGAAGTAATGCTCAATCTCGATAAGAAAGGCACTCATCTTAAATATTTCAGTCAAAAGCAAGATGTGATACTCATAAAAAACTTGTTAATAAGCGTTCAGCATAGATGGGAGAAAGTAGTTTCTAAAGCAGCCGAAAGAACTAGAGCTTTAGATCATGGATATAAAGAATCTAAAGAAGTAATCACTTAAATATATTCTTCCATATTTAATTTAAATTATTGCTATTTAAATTATATTATTTACTTATTTTAGACAGATAGGAGACTTTTATTATTTAGTTAGGAGACTTTTTTGTTGTTGCTATTTCAGTAAAATACATTTAATTTTTTGGGTTAAAAGATCCATGTAAAAGTGCTTTTTAAATATCGAATAAAAAGTATAAAAAAAAGTTTTGGCTTTAAGCATTTTATTCTAAAAAGGTTAAAATGAGATTCAATTAGATTATGTTTCAAAATGATACTAATGGTTAATAATTAAATCATCATAAATGTTTTAAGTACATAAAATGTTTCTTGAGAGATTTATGTTATATAAATCCACGGAAAGAAATAATGTTGGTCAATTTTCACCCAAATAGTTATTCATTTATCATTCATTTAATTTTCGTTTAATTTTATTTTGATTTAAATATCTCTAAAATAGAATATAATGAATATTGAAAACACTTTAAATTGTTTAGGAAAAAAAACTACTCAAGAATTTCTAGAAAGCAAAAGAAACAATTAGTATGCAAAAAATTCCATCTATACCCAACATCCTATTTATATGACAGTTGTTTAAATTTCTGATTAAAAGTAATAATAATGTTAGAAGTTCAAAAGGTTATAACAGCAGTTCCCAACCTTGGGGGGATTGCTCCAAAATGGGCAATTTGTCTCCTGAATGTTGTGTTAACCCTCAAGGGGGGTCAGAAAGTGATGAGTATTAAAAAAAATTAATAAATAAAAACAATGTTAAAAAGCTAGCGAATTGAAAATGAATACAAAACTGATTGTTCAGAGTTTAGATTAAAAAGGCTTAGGGTGTAGAAAAAAAAGGGCGGAACTAAGATAAGGTTTTTAGTATTGCTGATATAAATTATTTTTCTGATTAGCAGAATGCTAGGAAGATATATGTTAATGATGCTAAAATAATGTTTTAAAAATGCTTAAATTCATTATCAAACTTTCATCTTTTACATGAACAAACATTTTATTTTCAGTTTCATGATTCATACACAGCATTATCTGCTTGGTTAGATGAGACTGAAAAATTATTAGATTCCACAACTCCTATTGGAAATGATCCAGTTAAAATAAAGAAACTTTTAGCTAAGCACAAAGACTTTCAAAGAACTTTAGGATCTAAACAAGTTACTTATGATGCTACTATGAAATGTGGACGAATGCTAAAAGATAAGTGTCCTAAACAGGATGTACAACTTCTTCAGAACATGATGGATGAATTAAAAACTCGTTGGAATAAAGTTTGTTCAAAATCAGTCGACAGGTAATTGCAAATTTTCTGCTTACTTTCTTTTAATACAAAACTTTTTTCATGATTGAAATGAAATTTTTCAATAATTTCTTTTGGTTTACTATTTTAACATCAAAATATTTAATTTGCCAAATTTTAAAATTTTTCAGACTTAATATATGTATTTAAAAAGTATCCTCTTTCATCATTTCAAGTGAAAAAATCATTAATATTAATGATTATAAAGGTGTGGTTAATAAGACTATCATTTGTAAAACTTATTTTTAATTGGGGTGAACTAATTCAAATGTATCTGTTTCTTTTTATTTAAAAATTTAAATTGTATAGTCTTCTAAAATTGATTTCAAATTATAAGATTTTCAAAAATATTTGTACAAATTTATATTAATACAAATATTATATTAAAACAAAATTATAAAGTTTCTTTGATACTTATTATTTATCTATAAAATCAGACAGGTAAACCAAAACTGTTTAGGCATGACAACTTTTTTAAAAGTTTTGAGTGTGCAATAGATAAATAAGAAATAGAGTACTGGAAAAAGCTCGTGGGACATATGCACATTTAAGAAAATGTTTTATTTTATTTTACTTTATCAAAAAGTTAGTTAAGTGTGCATAAAACATATTTTTAATTTCTAGGCAGCGCAAATTGGAAGAAGCTTTACTTTTCTCTGGTCAATTTAAAGATGCAGTATTAGCATTAATGGATTGGATTGACAAAACAATTTCAACATTATCAGCATCAAAGCCTTATCATGGTGATCTTGATACTGTTACCTCATTAATTGAACAGCACAAGGTATGGTTACAGTGCAATGTATTAAAAATATTTTTATATATATACATGTATTTCAATATAAATTTTGCAAAATTTATAATGACATATATTTTCTATTTATGTCAGATATTTTTTTTGGCCACCTACTTGCATTTCTTTTCCTTCTGATGTATCTGCAATTTTATTTTCACCTGACATATGCCGTTCTGAAAATATTGGCATAATGTTTTTTTGCTTTTATTCGTCTTTTGTAATGTCATAAAGTGCTTTGTGCAATATCAGTTATTACTTGTTTTTGTGTAATCCTCTATATACAATCTAAAAGTACTAAGTAAAAATTTATTTACTATAATCTTTCTAAAAATGTTCCATTTGTTTGATTTTTGATACACTTTATATATTTTTACATATAATGTAAAATTTAAATTATTTCCCTACTATATTTTCTTTATCTTTTTTTAACAATATTTAGTCATTTGAAGAAGAGTTCAAAAATAAAGGCTTAAGTTTGGAATCTGTATGCAAAACAGCTGTCACTCTGAAAAACCAAGCAAGCTCATCTGATGTTGAAACAATAACTGCCCAAGTCGAAGAACTGAATAAAAAATGGAAAATTATTAGTGATCAAAATGAGAAGAAGAAGTCTCAGTTAAAGGATGCTCTTCAATTGGTAATATTAATATCTATTAATAATAAATTAGTAACTTTGCTGTTATCAGGTTGATAAAGAAGTTTATTCACAATTTAAATTATAACAAAAAGAAGGCAGAAAGTAAGTTGGATTATATTAAAAACTTAATTTCTTTCTAAAATGTTAAGGGAACACCTCACATCATAAAGACTCTAGATTTTATTTAAAAGATGCTTAATTAAATTTTCTTCAAATAAATAAAATTATCAATAAAATAATGATTTAATGGCATAGTTATAAATGAAAAAAAACTTAAGTTAACATGTATTATAATGAAACAAGCTTGAAAAAATTTTAAAACAAAGTGTTTTAATTTTTATTATTAATTTTTGATGAAACTAAAATATATTTTGAGCTTATGTAGGCAACTATGTAGTTTATTTATTTTTCTTTAAACTTAGAGCTTAAACTTTAAGCTAGAAAGAGTCCCGGAAAAATTTTATACTTCCTAATATTTTTTTAAAATTCAAATATTATTGACTACTCTTATAATAATCTAGCTGCTATTACAATAATATACATAGAAAATTATTATTTACAACTATCTAGTATTGAATACAATAACTTAGTTTTCAACATCTTTAACATATATACTTCTAACATGAAATTCTCTCTTTCTCTATTATTATTATTTTTTGCAAGAAATCTAATTCATTCATCAGTTGAATCTTGCTTCCTTTCTCATTTAATCAATGAATACTTTATTTCATCCAAATAAAAAAAGTTGTTTTCTTATTAAAATTGTTGAAGAAGTTAAAATAATAATCATAGAATTTAGCATTGAAAAATTTTTTTTTTAATTTTCTTCCATTTTTAGAAATAAATATTTCATATATATTTCCAAGAGTATAATTTCATTTTGAACAGTTTTGTATTTGCGCTGTCAGTTATTTAGCATAATAATTTACTTGATACCCCTGGCAATTTTGTTTATTTTTTTATTATAATATATCAAACAGCAATTTTATTTATTACAATATATCCTTGAAACTGCATTTATTATTTCAATATTTTATTTTATTTTATTTTATATGACCTTTAAATTCTTAAATTAAACCACAGGCTGAAGAGTTATACAAACTTGTGCACATGCTACTTGAATGGTTATCAGATGCTGAGATGAAACTGAGATTTTTTGGTTCTCTGCCTGAAGATGAAGAATCTAGCAAAAAGCAAATTCAAGATCATGAAATATTTATGGCTGAACTGGAGAGACAAGAAGTAACAAAAAATAAGACCATAGAACTTGCTCAAGATATTCTGAAAAAATGCCATCCTGATGGAATATCAGTTATTCGCCACTGGATTACTATTATACAATCCAGATGGGATGAAGTAAGATTTATGATTTTCTACACGTTTATGTTTTTTTTTATTTTGTTTACCTTCAAAGTTTTTAATCATAATGACATGTTGTAGAGCTTCTTATTTCTTATTGTTTATTAAAAAAATGCTCAAATTTATTTTTAAAATACTGTTAGCAAGACATAATTCTATAGATAATATTAAGTGATAACATACATATGGCAATACATAAATATAAATTAGATCAATCTAGTTAATAATGGTTATCTCATTATGAACAATTTATATGTTACTAATACTACCAGGAAGCTAATTACACATTATTTCTGAATGTATTTTTTATTTACTAGGTAGCATGTCATATATGCTGCATATTTAAGTTTGTCTTCTGTTCCAGATTATTAATTCGATATATAATAGTTATATTATTTATGATTTTTTATTATATTATGTTATCACACACAAATTTATATGTTATTACTTCCCAAAAATAAAACAAGCTTGCATTTAAGAGCATAATTATTCCTTTTGTCATACTTTCATTTTAACTTTTTTTCTCATTTAGTTAGATATATTATTATTCTTACTATTTTAGATATCTTCATGGGCCAAACAAAGAGATCAAAGACTAAGAGATCATTTACTATCTTTAAGAGATATTAGTGATTTGTTAGAGGAGCTATTTGCCTGGTTGAACAATGCTGAGGCTACTTTAACTGCACTTGAAGCTGAACCACTTCCTGATGATCTGCCAACTTTAGATAGACTTATTGAAGAACATCAAGTAAATTCTCAAGAATTTATGATTTATAGGATTTATGTTTTTTAATTCATTACTTGTTTTAAATGAAGGATAGTTGCTATTTTATTAAATGAAGAGAAATTTTTAATAAAATCAAGTTTGATTTGTCAAAATATTTAGTTAAATTAAAAAAGATTCAGTTTTGTCAATATTTTTTATAATTTAATTTTTTCAGTTTTAAACATTTACAAGGTTCTTGAAAAAAAAAAAATTTTGTAAAATAATCTGAACTGCTGTATACCTATCACACATCTGTTAATTAGAAGACCCACTACACTGAAAAAATAGTACATAACAGGCAAGAATAATTGGGGTTTTCAGTAAAAAATATATGGCAGCAAATATGCCATAAAGAAATACCCACAACTTATTATTTTTAATACTTTTTTTCTTAGTGGCTATGAAACACAGCCTTATTTTCCTTATCCTGGTAGTGAATTTAAAAATTATGGTTTAGTATTTTATAAATTTTGATTATAAAATTTAAGCACAATATCTACAACTGATATATTACTGTAAATCACTCTTCAAACAAAATGTTATGTGTTAATGCAGTTTTGTTTAAATAAAAATTATGTAAATATAGCTAATGTTATCTAAAGAGTGTTTAGGTAGTGTAAATAAAAGAAAAAGAAACAATAATAAATTGATTTATATTTTACTGTGTATTTTTCCAACATTATATTTCAGAACATTTTATTACTTCAAACATTTTATTTCTATAATTATTTCCAATTTTACTTCCAAACCATTTTATTACTTCATTACAAAATGAAACCATGTTATTTTTTATGTAATAATTCAGTTTGAATTCTGATTTGAAAAGTGAATGCATATAATTCTTTTACCTATGTATTTTTTCAATAGCTTTTCATGGCTGATATGTCCAAGAAACAACCTGACATTGAAAAAATTTCAAAAATGTTTTCTTCCAAACGTCATCAAAGTAAAAACTTGGGTTCCCCTCAAATTAAAGAAAAAGTAAAGGAAAAACATCCTCGCTCTGGAACACCTACTGGTGTCAAAACATCAACACCTTTGTAAGTAAACACTCTTTTCTACATAAATACTATTATTTTTTAACTTAATTTAAGTTTAATTTAACCCACTGGCGGTTTAGCAAATGGAGGAAATTGGGAGAATGTTTCTCCCCTATACATTATTTCCCTATCTAATATCTTAGGAAAACCGGTTTTGCTATGCGGGGAAGACTGCAGGTTAAATTACGACTTTTTACGTGCAGAACTGTCAGTGGGTTACAGCAAGTACATCCAAAGTGGAATAATAAAAATCGCTATTTCTATTATACCATAGAGGACAGTGCAACACAGATATACACAATTATCGTTTTTAGCAATTTTTATTTTGGTGTTTGACCTGTTAATACACAAGGTTACATTTTGTGCCAGTCTTATATATATTCTTTGGATATTTTTATTTTTACCAATCTGTATTAAAATAAATTAAATTAAATTTATTTGGAAACCCTTGGAAGGCTATTGCAAATATAAGTTGTTATATTTAAAAGAAACTGCAATCTATCAGAATAAAAATCTTGAAAAGGAAAGCTATTTTTACAGCAATAATAATATGTGCTTTTCAGAGTTTACATTTTTTTAACTGTTAAATGTGTTTAATTTTATGCAAATATTATTTAAAAAGCAATTATTGTATTTTTATTGTATAACTTTTCAATATCTTGAGCTAATAATTTAACTGTATTATTACTTAGACGAAGTCAATTTGATTCTGATGTGAAGCATCCAAGAGCTAAACAATTGCTAGAGAAATGGAGAATCGTTTGGCTTCTTGCAATGGAGAGGCAGAGGAGGCTTCAAGATAAATACAATTACTTAATGGAGGTATTGTCTATGAATTTTAGGCTTGTAGTTTAAATTCATTTAGACCATTTTATAAATTCTATATGAAAATTCTATAATCCTATATTAAAATATAAATTATACCTGCATTTTCTTGTTCATAAGAAATAATAATTCAGTATAATAATTTAAAATTTTTCTAATTTAATTACTGTTTATATTTATTAAGCTTTTTTAATTACTAATTTTCTATAATTTTTGTCTGTTTCTCCACTGCTCACATCTTATTTGTCACCATAATATATACACATGGATACAATGGACCCATCGCCGTTTATTAACCACTACCTAGTGAATTTTGAACAAAAAAACATTTTTTGATTTTTCATAATAAAAATGCTAGAGGCTTTTCTTTAAAAAAAGTCATATCTCAAAAAGAAAAAAAAAAGTAGCAAAAATTATTAAATCATTTTAATGATAAAGATTTATATTTTAATAAAAAATATCTACTTGATAATATTAAAAATAGTTATTTAGTTGCATAAGTGAAAATGACAATTTTTTTATTGTGAAACGTTGACTTGAGTAATTGTGATTCTTTGAGGATAGGGAAAAGCAACTACCACCAACGGAAATTGAAAAACAAAATAATTTAAGTGAAAAGAACTTTATTAATGAATTATTATTTATTATTAGGGTTAGGATGTTGATAATAAATGCTTTTCATTTGTTTTGTTTTTTTGGTTGTTATTTTAACTGCATTTTTTGGGTTATTTTTTATTATTTTTCAAATTAATTTTTTTTCTAGTTATTTTTTTTATCAAATTTGATTAATATTTTTTGAATTTTAAGAGCATTTTATTCGAGAATTTTTTTCTTCATAATGTACTGTAAACTTTGCTTGGAATCAGTACCCTCTTTACGCATGGGCACACCTGGGCAGTACCCGGGGGCCCCAAGATCTCAAGGGGCCCATGAGAATTTTACTTTTTATAAATTATGTTAAAAGAATAGACAACATTGCCTTATATGTTTTTTAAAATAAATATATTCCATTATATGAAGTGTGCATTTTTTTTCTTACAAATTTTGATTGATTATCACGCAATCACCAATAATTTGAATAGTTTATTAACAAGAAAACTTAAAACAGGGAACTGAAATCTATTTTTCTACGTTCCAATTAAAATTTTAGGTACTTGGGCATTGAAAGATGTTTTAATAACTGTTCAGTTTGACTAAAAAATTCATACCTTTTGAATTTATTTTAATTTGTTATACCTTTATGCTTATTTAATTATTTTAATTAACTTCCATGATTTTGAAAATTATTTTATTACTTGAGGATTACAACTGGGTAGCATCTCCATAGTTTAAAAAATGATACATAGTTTAAAAATGCTTTTTTTTGTTGAGTTTTTGGGGTAATCAAAATGTGTTTAAATTTGTTAAAATCCTATCTTAAAAATGATTTATTTTATATATGTAAAGTTTTTTAGTTCGTTTTTAAACATTATAGCATGTTATAGGAGTCTAAAATATTTTTGTGCTCGGGGGCCCAGCATGTTATTAAGACGGCCCTAGTTTAAAAATGCTTTTTTTTGTTGAGTTTTTGGGGTAATCAAAATGTGTTTAAATTTGTTAAAATCCTATCTTAAAAATGATTTATTTTATATATGTAAAGTTTTTTAGTTCGTTTTTAAACATTACAGCATGTTATAGGAGTCTAAAATATTTTTGTGCTCGGGGGCCCAGCATGTTATTAAGACGGCCCTGCTTGGAATCTCGTATTTTAAATGTATTCCTGTAACAAGTCTTAATATTGATCCAAGTTTTTTAAAATGTAAGAATTTGCATTTCTGATGATCTTATGATTTTAAGAATATCAAAAAAGATTTGACAATACAATGCAATTCTGATTTTCTTGCAGATTGTTACTAAAGATTAATAAATTCTTATTTATCGTTATCAGATAATTATTTAAATTTTATTTTAATCATAAATTACTTAATTTCTTTCTTAAATTTATTAATACAGGTTCAATTTATATATATTTTTAAAAATGCAGGTGTAAAACGTGACGCTGAAAATTAAGAGAGCATAATTTTTCGTTTCGAGGTCATTTTTTTATGGTAATGGAGTTTTGTTTTTTTTTTTGCATTTTTAAGGATATTTTTCAAAAATTGTTAGATCATCAAAGTCTTATTCCTGTTTATTATCATTAAAGCTAAAAGGGAAAGAAAACAATAAACAAAAGTTAAAAAATATACAGTCGAACTTCGATAACTCGAAGTCTCAGGGTACCCCCAAAAATATTCGACTTATCCAAAGTTCGAGTTATTGGAGTAACCCCCCCCCCCACCGCTCCTTTCCTCTGCCACTCAAGTGGCCTGTGCTATAAAATATGTACATTTGCATGCATTTTAATTTTTTAGTAGCATATGGAAACAACAAGAGAATAATAGGGTCCAATGTTTTATTAAAACTCATAAAATCTGGCTTCACTACATAATATATACTACATAAATCTCATTTGAAATAAGCAGTTAGTTTTGGTTTACATTTTTTAAGGTTGTTGGCATTCACAAAGACACCTAATTTTTTAACACAGTTAAATAGGGTGTTATCTGCACCTTTGGTGGTCTGCAGGTATTGTTGTAAGATGTGAACAGCGTCATGTGCTTGCTTGCCTGTTGGAGGTGGGAGGCTATCAGATTCATCTTCTTGTTCATCTCCTTCTGGTTCTCCGCAAATTGAACTCACTATTGCTTCGTCTGACAAGGGTTCTGACGTTGCGCTTTTATCATCGATGCACATGAAATATCTTAACTGTTCCCAGTCCATATCACCCATGCCTTCAAAGAGATCCCAATCCTCGGCTTCCCCTTCATTGTCATCTACACTTGCACTAAAAAAACCACAGCTTTTAAAACAGTTCTGAATCACAGCTTGAGAAACATCACTCTCGCAAGAGCGCGAAATCAGGTGTATGGCATCTGGCACATTGATTTTGTGCTCGACTCCATTCTCCACATTCTCGATTGACTGGCGCACCAAGCGTTTCCGATAGGCATGTTTCAGGCATTTAATGATGCCTTGGTCTGCAGGCTGCAGTTTTGAAGTTGTATTTGCCGGCTGGAAGACCAACTTAACCGCGGACAAGTTTGTGATATCACCGTGAGAAGTACAGTTGTCTAGGAAGAGTAACACATTTCTGTTTTGGTTCAAAAACTTTGAATCTAGTTTCCGGATGTATGTCTCGAACAAGTTCAAAGTCATCCAAACTTTTGGATTGGCATGGTACTCTTCGAGCAGGGATTTGACATTTTTTTAAACACCGAGGTGTCTTTGTCTTTCCAATGACCATCAATGGAAGTTTTTCAGTCCTATTGGCATTCACCCCACCAGAATTGTCAACCGTTCCTTGCTGAGCTTGCCACCAGAGCACTTCTCACTACAAAACATCATTGTCTTGTTAGGCAAGCATTTAAAAAGAGTCCGGTTTCATCCAAGTTTAACACATCTTTCGGTGCATATGACTGCAAAAGATGTGGCAAACTCTTACTCCAATTCTCGCATGTGTCATCTGAAACATCCTTTGCTTGTCCGTGTAGGGTGCGGAACACGATCTTGTTCCTGGCTTTGAATTTCTTCAGCCATCCCGTACTGGTGTTGCAAACTGAATTGTGTTTTTTTTTTTATCTTGTACTGAATCTGGAAAAATCTATCATAAAAAACTTCGATTTAAAAGATGTTCTCTTCGAGTTATCAAACAGTTTTTAAAAGAAAAGTATAGGAATGATTTGGGACTTGATTAAAAGTTTGAGTTAGAGGATTAATCGACTTATAAGAAGTCGAGTTATCAAAGTTCGACTGTATATATTATTTTATAATTATATATTTTATATTTATTATTATTATAATTATATATTATTATAATTATATATTGTTATAATTATATATTATTATAATAGTAAGTTCGACTGTATATATAACAATAAAAAAATTGTTTTCCTCTATAAAATACTTATTTTTAAAATCTCTTAAACATAGAAAAATAGTAAACTTCAAATATGGCAAATGAAATTATCCTCCCATTTACCAATTAATACAATTATGAACTTAAATATTCTTTCTCTATTCATGCCAGGCTATAGGATCTAAGACTACTTTCAACTTTTACCTAATAACACATCTTGTAGACAAAACATCAAGTTTTCTAATGTAAGGCCTTAGCTAAGTTTTTCTTGACCAGTACAAAAAATTTATGTTTAACACTGTAAACCGTAAAACTAGTATGCTTCATTACACATAAATATACAGGATGTACCTCTGTAATCACCGCTCTTAAAATGTATTGTATTTTTAGAATTCTTGTCAAAAATTATGCCAAAATAGTATAAACAGTACAGATCACAAATTCAGATTAAAATGAGGGGAAAAAATCACCTATCACTTCCTTTCAATTACATTACTCAATTTAACAGGTGTTGTTTTTTTTTTTAACTCGTTTTACTCATTATTGATTTACCAATGATTCATGAAGTTTTTCTTGCTAAATTGTGTAGTTATAGAATAAGCTGTTTTGTTTTCAGAAATCAGGTAATATATAATTAATTTAATACCTTATTACTGTTAAAATTAAACAATATTTTTTTATTACAGCTTGATAGAATAAAGCACTTTGATTTTGATGAATGGAGGACTAGGGTAAATATTATAATTTTGTAGCTAATGATTTCATTTTTCTAACTTATATTATGCATATACTCAGTGTAAAATTCTTATAGTATCTTGGCTGGTTAAACAACAAAAAGTCACGTGTTATGGATCAGTTCAAGAAGATAGACAAAAACAACGTTGGTAAAGTGACAAAGCAAGACTTCATTGATGGAATACTGAAATCAAGTAAATAGTTATATATTTTTGTTATACATAAATAATAATTTGCAGTAAAATTTATTTTTGCTATATTATTTATTAATTTATTCTTTGCAAATTTTTATTTAGAATTTGCAACTAGCCGACTTGAAATGGAAAGAGTAGCTGATATTTTTGATAGGAATGGAGATGGGTTTATTGATAGCAAAGAGTATGTTGAAACACTTCGTCCTGAAAGAGAGGTCAGTTCTAATATGGATGAGACATTATTGTCATTTAAGCATTTTTACATATTTTTAGAGATGACATTAACTCACAAGTGTTTTTATTGAGTTGAGATTATTTCAAAATTTAAGAAAACCTGCTTGTATCTTAAATTTTACAAATATTTTTATACCAAATAAAAGAATTTTTTATCGCATAAGTTAAAAATTCATCATTGCATAAATAAATTAAAATTGCTCATAACTGTACTGAGATTACAAAACTCCTTGATTTCTTGCTTAGCTATATAGAAAAATACTTGATTTTAATGTTCAATAAGACAGGAAACTTTTTATTTTCATTATTATTTAAAATTAATTTTTTTACTAAATGAACATATGTAGATATTATGCTTATTTGCTTAGAATATTACTGACTTTAGTTCTAATTTCTAAGGCTGTAATACATATTTTTTTAATAATACCATCATTATTTTAATAGTAGCAAGGACATTCAAGAATAATTACAATAAGTAATATTTAAACTCTGAGCTTTTTATAAATGCATACAAAGTTCCTGCTTTTTATAAATTTTAAGTTGAAGCTTTTACTGGAGTAGTTTAAAGCCAGAAAATCTCAACACAACTTTTATTAATTGCTCTACATTTGTAAACGTGTATTACACTATAATGTTTCTACTCTCTATGTAATACTCTCCATTTATATCATTTTGAATTAATTGCATGTTTTCTTTTCAGACCGGTCCAAAAACTGAAGCAGAAAAAATACAAGATGAAGTTCAGCGACAAGTTTCAAAATGTACTTGTGTTCATAGATTTAAAGTATGTCAAGTTGGTGAAGGAAAATATAGGGTTAGTGAAACAATTTAATTAAAATCTATTAATTTAGATGTAAATATGCATTTGTAAGTAATTAAAATTTTAGTAATAGCTTTTTTAAAATTTGTAATATATTATTTTTTTGCTTTCTAGTTTGGTGAATCTCAAAAGCTTAGACTAGTTCGAATTTTGCGTAGCACTGTAATGGTACGTGTTGGTGGTGGTTGGGTAGCACTTGATGAGTTCCTTGTAAAGAATGATCCCTGCCGAGGTTTGTAAAAGAATATATAATTAAATTTTTCTTTGGAGTTAATAAGTTATTAATTTGTGTGTAAGTGGCACAGTTTATATATTAGACATTTTTCAGTTAACTTTTATTTATTTATTGTTAATACCATCCTGATTGTTTTGAAAATAAATATATATATATATATATATTTTTTTTTAAAAAACTTTTTGTTTCTGTAAATTTTCACTTCAAATAGATTTTAGTTTGCATTATTTCGTCCATTACATAGTTAATCAAAAAAACTATTAGGAGCTTTTTTTAATTTCAATGAAGTTATTCCTTAGATAACCTGTATTTAGCTAAAAAAATACTCTGCATTAAACAGTTATCTAATGAATGAGTTGTTTGTTAAAATTAAAAACTTAGATAACTTTTTCATAAAAAAGTCAAATTGTTTGAAAATTAATAAACTTAGTGCTCTGTTCTCAATTAATAAATAAAAATTTAGCTTTTAATTTCTCATTTAGCATTTAAATCTAATAGTGCATCGGGAAACAGCTACCAATAATTTAGGTTTTTTTAATATAACCTTGCTTATGTGTCTTATTTATCTATATTTATAAAATTATGTGATTTCATTCAGGATATCAATGCTATGCAAAATTTCATCTTTACCAGATTTGCTAAATTAATTTTCTCAATATTTTGCCTGTGAGCAATTCTATCATCCTGAAATGTGGTATTTGCAGAATTTAAAAGCAGTTTAAAAAATTACACAGTTCTAATAATTTTTCTTAAAAATATCTCTTGGTGTCATTAACACTTACTCCAATTTTTATTGGCTTTTTGAAATTTTGAAATTCTTTTAGAAACTAGAAACTGGCTGTTCCAAAGATAACATATTGTATTACGATCATAAGACCTATTTAAAAATAATTAAATTATAAAAGTTACTATTCACACCTTGTTCCAAAAACAATTTATATGGTGCTTTATATATACAGATCTATCAGATAGTAAAATAAAACCTTAGCCCTAAATATATTTTGAAGTTAAACATTGTGTATATACCATTCAAAACTGATAATAAATAAATAACGAAAGGAAATTCAGGATGTACTTTTATCTTTAATTTTTAATGAAATCTTAGCAGAATCCTAATTATTTATGATTTCCTGACAGTATTTAATTGTTATTACATCAACTGCAAACTTTCTTTTTATTAAAATCTTTTAAAAGCTATTGGGTCAATCCACAGTATTTATGTGTTATTATGTGAGAATTTTTTTTAATTGAGTTAATATTATTTTTATTATAATTAATTAAGCAAAAATCGTCACATATGGGACATAACAAGTTAGTTAAATACTGTGGAATGACTTTATTATTAATACAGTGGAAAGTCCCATATCCTTAATCATTGGGATTTCATCAAGTCCGGAAAATCTCCGAATTAGAGGTCTTTTGGCTAAACAAACATCAAGACATCCTTATTCAATAACAAATAGACTATAATGTCAATTTCAATCAACAATTGTTGCGCTATTTTTGCAGCTTTTTTTGCAAATTTCTACATGGTTTTTAAAATTTCTATTATATTTTAATATGTGCTGCATTTTTAACAGTTTGGTAGTTCTGCATAGTGTTTACAATTTTGATTTCATTTTTAATATAATATTATTAAGATCCACTGATTCCGAATTGTTCTTTTGAATAATCACTTTATAGCCCGCTTTGATCATGATGATTTCATCTCAAATTTTCAATTTTTGTGCACTCTGAAATTTAGTGCATGATTCCTGGCAGTAATAATCCTTTTATGCGAGACTAGAGAAAAAATATGTGATTTTTTTTCACGCCGTAGTGAGATGCTCGATTTCATATCGTGATATACATTTTTTTCTTCGTGTAATGGCGGGAATCAGATTAAAACCGAACAAAGATCGGAAATCAACTAAAAATCATAAGGAAATTAGTTGAGGATTCTCATCCTCGCATATTTTTTTAACAGATTGTGAAATTAAAGAAAAGAGTTCTGTTTATTTTGATTGTTAAAAATTGTCGGGAAAAGAGACCCTTCCAGTATAAAGATGTCCGATTATGGGATTTTGTACTGTATATAGCTTATAAATCAACTGTTTTTTTTCCTTAAAAAAAGTTTGTTTCTTCTTAAGTACATGTGGTATTTTATTTTCCTTATTTATTTCTAAAGTTTATCTCTTTTATTTTCTTTCTTAATATTCACAAAAACATTCTTAGCAAAATTAAATTTATTGATGCAATTTCTGTGCTTTCTGAAAACTGATTATCTTTCTGCTTTCATAGGCTGCAGAGAAGAAGCATTAAAACTAACAAAACTATTTATTCAACAATCAAAAAAGACACCACTTTCTAGCCTCAGCAGTTCTAAAGAAAGCCTTTAGTTGTCTGTCATCATTCTTCCTTTATCCTATTTTTCTTTTTCTTACGTGTAACCAATGATTTATTTTCCCATATGCTGGATATCTGACTAGAACACTGCTTTCACTCTTTCTCTCTCTCTCTCTCTCTTTGACATATAACTAAAACTTATCTGCTAAAAAGTAATAATTACCTACAGCTAACCTTGGCAGTTTTTCTCTTTGTGAAAGTAATTTAAGTAACTGAATCAAAAAAATCCCAAGCATTTTATTGTTTATTAGTGCATGTATACAGAATAGTACAACCTGCATGTATATTTACCATAATATAGCTAAAGGAAGAACCAATATTGAGTTGAGAGAACAGTTCATATTAGCTGATGGTGTCAGCCAGTCCCTGGCTCCTTTCAAACCAAAGCCAAGTCCTAATTCATCAATATCCAGTCAGAGTGGAACCAACAGTTCTATGCCTTCAACAGGCCCTATTACAAAGGTTTGCAATAAACTTTACAAATAGAAATTTATGGGTTAGCATATGGGGAAAATTAAATCAACAGTTATAATTAATTTATGTTGCTTTTATCGATTATTTTATTTTGAATGTTTGTTTCTGCTTGTGTTTTATTTATTTTAAGTTTTGTTTTATGTGCTGTAAAGTGCTTTTTGTTATTATTTATTTATGTATTTCACTTTCATTTTATATTTTACTACTTTTTCTAAATCTTTTTAAATTTTAGTTAAGGCAATCCTTAATAGAACTCAGTTACAAAATTCTAAAATTTTTAATCTTCCAAAATATTCCAACTTTCTAGTCAAAAATAATAATTACTGAGATAAAAACCATAGTAGTTAACAAACTTATTATTACAAAAATATTACTTATTAATTTTTACAAGTTATATTGAAGTACATATTTTCATTGGTTTTAAGTGGGTTATATAATTGAAAAAAGGAAATTTTTGGAAAAGAATCGGCAATCATTGACTAGCTTCAAGATGCTTCTTCTTTGCAAACTCATCAAATATTTTGTAAAGATGACATTATCAGTTTCGTCTATTCCTATTGCATTCCAGCTTCATTTTTATTTATGAGATGCATTCCAGTGAAAGAAATAAGGCCTGTATTCTACAGGCCAGTTCACTCTCAGTTTGGATCCAGGATTCCAGTCTATTGTTGGGTAAAACTTTTATTCTAATTTAAATGCATTGCATTAATGTTTTGCAAATTTTTTTTATTTTTATTTTCATGAACTTTCAGTGGTTAACTGCTCTTATATTCCCCCCTTCAATCTGTGTGATATAGGTAATAAAAAAATGATCTCATAAAACTTAAATGATCTAATTTCTGATTCTTTTGAATTTAGTTATTTTAACGTAGTAAAATTATTAAAATCAATTCTTAGGACATAAAACATATAGAAGTTTAAATTAAGCAAAACCTATTATCAAATGCCGATTGGATTTTTCAATTTAAGGCTAATTAAACTGTAATGCTTGTAATTTTTTATTAAAATTAAATGCAACTAAATTTTGTATTGTTATCTCATATAGTTGCAATGGAATTTATTCCTTTTGAAATATTTCTCCAAGGTACATTAAAAAGTTGTTTTGTGACACATTCAGATTTAACATTTCACTATTTTGAGGAATTAAAAATATTACAATGTGATTTTTAAAATCTCAGCCAAGGATAGCAGGCATATAATATGTGTTATATTATCTTGACTTATCCTAAGATATTCTCAAATGCATAATTTTAAACCTCTGATTTGTAAATCTCTCATCAGACTAGAGGCAACTTAAAAATAAAACTGAAAAGCTAAATACAACTCTTATTAAAAAATCAATAAATCATTAATTTCCATATATCACAATAGTTTCAGTTTTGTAGCACACATGTGATTTATTTAATAAAAACTGATAGTTGCTTGTAAATATTGAAGACCCTTTTTCACTTTTCATAGTTACAGGACAACTAGCTAGCTAGTCTAGCTCAGCTTAATTTCATATGGCCTTATATTGAAAAGTTTTTAAATATATATAAATATCTTCCTTAGAAATATAATTATAAGCTTAAAATAATTATGTAAATATATATTGTCTGATGAAATAATCATTATTTTTTTAATTATTTTGTGTTAATATAAAATGTTAAAAAGTATTAAGTAATTTTAAAACTGTGATTAGGACTAGCTCTACTAACATAAGCTTATTCTGAAGAAAAAGCTGCTTCAGTGATATATAATATTAAATTTATACTATTTATTGACTAACTCAGAGAAAAATCTGATCTAGAAATGTAACAGTGTATATTTTTTATGATAATCAAGTAACTATAATTTAGATTTTTGATGAAAATTGGTTATGTTTCCTTATCTGCAATATTTAGCTATGTCTCTTGGAAAATGGATAGCAATTAACACATACTTTAAACGAAATAGAAATGAGTGTATATGAAAAATTAAGATTATCACTCACTCTTAAAATACTAATCTAATCTTAGAATACTGAAATATTAATAACTGTTACAATATTTTAATGAGAAAATATAATACATTTTATACATAATGATCATATTGAGTTACTTCTGAAAACAAACGCTACTAACTTCCACTCTCCAAATTTGATAAATATTATTATTTATGAAAGTTCATGCCTATATTTATAAACATATGTAAAAAAAAATCTTTTTTGAGCTTTACATTAAATTATAACATTTTGATGTTTTTATATTCTGTAATAGTTTGTTCTCTTTGGCAATGAATTTTATTTTTGCTTGTATGCAGTATTTTTTAAAATCCAGATAATAAATAATCTTTTAAAATATTAAAAAATAATAGTTGCAAATTTTGAATTGTGTAAAAATAATTTTAATTGAATTAATACACTTGTGAAAATGCTATAAATAGTGTAAGATGCTATTATGGTAAAATAATTTTTAAACCATGATGCAAATTTCATTACAATTGTTCTTATGATAAATAATTCTTTTAGACATTTTTCTACTTTGCAAAAATTTTTATAATAATGATTGATTAAGTTAAATTGTATTAAATTAAATGCAGATACAATTATCTTCAACTGTACACCCAGAACTTTAGATATCTTCCCTTTGAAAAACCGTTAGTCATGTTCAGATCTAACCATATTTAGCTAATGAAAATTTTAAAAAACATATCGAGATGTGTAAATGTACAAAAAGGTAATTTTAAAGCTAAGAAAAAGATTAAAAATTTCTTCAAATTTCACAAAAAAGAACTTACAATTTTTTAAATCATTTTAATGTACATTTCTAGGCTAATATAATAATTTTTAAAAATTGATACTTTGAACAAATGATTTTGCAATAATGTCTACAGGAAATAATAATTGCCTAGTATATAATAATTCCTCAGAGCAATTTCACTTTTACTTTATAAATTGTAATTACTATTATTTCTTGGGCTATTTTTATTTCTTTATCAGTTATAATAATAACAGATTTTTATCTTTGAGCAGTTTTAAAAACTATGTCTCATCATTAGTTGGGCACATTTTAACTGGAAAACTTCCTTTTAATAGAAGAAGAATTTGAATTAATAATGATTTTATCAATTATTCAATCAGGGTTTGCTCACATCTTTTGATCATATGTCAAAATGTAATTTTTAGTAGTATTTAAGTCATATTTCGCTTCGCTATACACAAAAATCATCAAAGTTAATTGCAGTTCATTAGTTTCTCTTTTAAGCATAATAGTCATGTATTAGAAGTAATAATGCAATGTTGAGAATATACAAGACTCTCCATTCAGTAAACTTGACCTGATAAATTATTATCACATACATTTTCATCCAATTCCCAGAAGTTAACCTGAAATTTAAGTAGAAGTCAAAGATTGCTCTGCCTTTTATACTGGGCATTACATTATGAGGACAAGTATTGCCTTACAAAAAAAACTAACTATGGATCAGTATCTGCTGTTTTTCTAGTGATTTTAAGTGAATCGTTTTCAATTTGTTATAATAGTGCTGTGTAATAATGGTTTGGTATTGTTGTAAAAACATTATTTTACTAGATGATAATAAAAAAAAAATATCTCAAATCCTGCAAAATACTTCCTCTTAATTCATATTTAAAATTATATTATTTAACATAATGTGAAAAAATTTAGATGGTGAAACTTGTAACTTTACTATAAAAATTCTTGAAATGTGCAAAATAAATTTGTCCCAAAATTGATTTCAATACAATTTTTTAATGACTTTTGAATATATTTTCAGCATTCTAATAATTTTATTAAATATTTCTCACTTTTTTTTCTTTCTGATGACATCAAAATTGGTTTAAAAATAAAATAAAAAAGTTATAGACATTATGAACATGAGCCGATTCTGAAGTTACGTCATTTTGTTAAATTGAGAGAAATTTCAAACTGATTCCTAAATGGTAATTTTGATTTTAAAAAAATATTATTTTAGTCATTTTCCATCTTGTATTTTTTCACAAAAAAAAAAAACTTTTTGAAAATCTGTAACATTGCAGCAACAGGATTGTTTTTAATTCTAGTCCATTTCAAGTGGAATAAGCCAAATTTATTTTCAGAATGTTCTGAAGAAAGGTCCTATGTTTATTTAATTATTTATTAATTTGTCTGAAGCAAGTATTTTAATAAATACAATTTTAAGAATTACAACTTTTGTTCGTGTAATATTTTTTAATTTTAGATTTCAATAGTTGTGAATTGCTTCTCAAAATGTTATGAATTTAACAAATAAAAGGAAATTCTTTCAGACTTGTTTTAAGGCACTTTTCAGTAAATTTCACATTTGGTATCAGTTTTCAAGTTATTACTGAAGAAATTTAACTTCGATTTTATTAAACACAATAACTATTAACCCAAAGTGGCATATTTTATTGCAAACAAAAAATCAGTACATTAGTTTTTGTTTAGTTTTCTAGAACTGGTTTTTAAAGTATACTTAAAAAATTTTAACAAACTACATTTAGCCATTTTATGTTTAATCATATTAAATAATAAAATTTTTTTTTTTTTTTTTAGATTTCATATCATTGCTTTCATAACTTAACTTGCTAAAAATATTCTTTCCTTTTATCGAAATTTTATCTTCAAAATCAGCCCTATAACTGTTATTTAATAGTTTAAAATATCTGATATAAAATTCTCTGATTTGACTGATCTTTTTTTCCTTAGTTCTCTTTAATGTGAGCTAAATGTTTTGCTTATTGTTTTAGATTCGAGAAAAAAGTGAAAGAAGTACTCCAATGAGAAGAAATCGTTCTTCTGCTGAAAATAGCAGTGATATAAGTGGGCCAAGTTTCAGTGAAACAGATAGTTTTAGTAATCGATCTGCATATTCAAGAACCACACCTTCTTCTCGACTGAGTCCAAGAGGTACTTAAAAAAACTTTTCTTTAATCAAATTGCTTCATTAATTTATTTAAATTGGATAATTTCTAAATATAATGCCAAGACTGTAAAATTTCGCATGCCCTGCTGAGCTTGTTAACAAAGTATGTGCCTGAATGAAACTTAAACATACCCAAACAATTTTTTCGATTGCATAGTAATGAAAACATATGAATGTACTTATTATTAATCTACCAAAAATATGATATTAACAACATTGTATCAAAACATTAACATCATCAACTCTTTAAGTAAAAATCAAAAGTATTTAGTATTATTAACAAAGAAATATTGAGCATTATTAAGAAGGAAGTATTAACAAATAAGCATTGATGGATTATATGCAGAGCATTTTTATTAAGAAAGAAGTATCTTAGTACTATCAGCAACCGCATGCATTTCATCATGCCATTCTAAAAATGTTTTATAAGTTTTTACTTCCATTATTTTCTTTTGCTCAACGATTTGTATAATTTTTTTTAAATAAATATAACCATGGCATGCGGGGAATAAAAAAGAATAAACTAACTTCTTAATAAAAATTCTTATGTTTAAAAGTAAATTGAATAAAATTTAGATTTTATCAAATTTGAATAATTTTTTTATCTCCCCCATAAGTGCCCTTTATTCCTTACCTTTACTTTTATTTTTCATGTTGAAACACTTAAATTCACTTTATATTTAAGATAATTTATAGTTATGTTAATGGCTTTTCTAAGTTATTTAAAACATGTTCTATTTCAATTATACTATTAGAGTTATTTTTACTTATTTTGAGGCTTTAGTTGAATCAGCAATATTAAAGGCAATATTTCCTATTTTAATATTCGTATTCAGCAATATTAAAGGAAAGTAATAATAGTTTTTACTTCTGCATATTTTTAAAATGTAATAATTATTTATAATATTTTCTAGATATAAGCTTCAAGTCTACAAGTAGACCTTCTAGTCGACAAGGTAGTAGACCATCAAGTCGAGCACCAAGTGATCTTTCCCAAGATGGGATTGAGGAATTCAAATCAAAACGTAAACAAACTTTTAGTGGAAATGGAGTAATTAAGAAAAATGCTGCTGGTAATGATTTAGCTCCTAAAACGATAGAATCATCAAAAATCCCATCAGTTAAAAAATCTATCAAACTTCCAAAAAATCTTGAATCTTCTAGCAAGAAAGATACTACAAAATAAATCGCTATGATTAACATTCCAGGTGAAATTATTCCTTTCATCATCATTAAGATGTGTTTATACAGCTTACTAAAGCTTTTGGGAAATATTGTGGCTTAGTCTCAAGCAAGTACAAAGAGAATTATCTCTTGAGAAATTTTGGTAATCCTAGTAATCTCATATAAACTAACATTTCAGAAGTCATTAATCAGATCAAATGTAGTTTATTCTCTAAATATATATATTTTTTGAACAATAAATTGTTTGAACTGATTAAACTACTGTTGCTGAGACAGCTTTTATAACTTTTCAACATAATGTATAATATAATTAATATGCTTTTGCTAGTCTTCATTTGCCAAATATATTTTTCTTACCATTTATAGCATGAATAAAAATATGCATTCCATTGTGTACGTTATTAAATATAAGTTTGAAAATGTATGTAGCTGTGTAAGATTTCTTAAAAAATGTTTTCTATTTAAGATATAAATATGTTAAACATGATTTACTTTAACAAATCTAAAAAATCTACAGTTGTGCTACATAAAGTTATGTAATTCAAAGTTTTATATAAACGGTAATGTATATAAGAACTAACGTATCTTTTTAATGGTATTTTAATATAATAAAATGTTAACATTTATTTAAAACACCTGTGCCAAGTGTTAAAGTAGCCTTAAATTTGTTTTTATGTATAATTGATTTACATAAATGTGTAAAATTTGAGTTCATGAATGCCATCTTTTCTGTTGACATTCCTGTTGAAATACTATTTTAATAAAATTCATTTGTCTACAAATATGTGTTATTAAATATTGATCATGTATTATATATGAGAGCTGATCGTTTCAAACTTGTATCATATGCAAAAAAATTTTAAGCTGTATCTTTCAAGCTATTGTATGTTGCTCTTTTCCAAAATAAAATAATATATATATTTAAATAATTTCTCAATTTTTAGTGTGGTTCTGTTTAAATAATTCTCTTGAATATTCTTTATGGAACACTTGACACATTCATTCATATTTTATTTCACATTAAGTACCCAGCTCACATGTTATTAATCATTATTGTTTTATTATAAACATTTTATTACTCTTAAAATGTTTTCCACCTTTCTGGAAAAAAATTATATTTATCAAACATGAATGGGCCAAACATGTGTTTTGCAATTTATCAAAAGTTATTAGTTAGCATATTAGAAAATTAAATGGAACAACGCATAAGACACTGTCTTCTCTTGAATGAAAATATTGGAATGAGTATTTAAGGAGGAAAAAGCATACTTGGAATAATTTCCAAATTTTTTGTAACTTCTTTGTCAGACAGAATTGACTTAATGTTAAGTGTAGCTAGACAGAACAAGCCAATACATTGTTCATGTATTTTTTGGTGAACTGAACATTAACCCCGTGACACTCGAACTCATTAATAATGATTCTTTCTAATTGACTATCTCGTTAAGACTGGGGCAAATTGTTTTACAAAACTAGATTTATCCAAAATTTATCTGAAAATCAACTAGAAAACTCTAAACAAAAGATTACCTTTTTGTTTTTTTATTAATACAGCAGGAGAAAGTTTGTAAGCTTTATAATTTTTCTTTTCTATGGTAATAGTTTAGCTCACAACATTGTTAATGACAGTTATGACAGCTCATTGATTGGGTAAAAGAACTGCATTGCGCCCCAAACCATTTTGTATAAGCCTCATCCATGTCTTCATTCTCACATTTGTAATCTTATTTTTGCCAATTAGAAGCTTTTTTTAATTTCACTTTATTTTCATAATAGCGCTGGAACTATAAAAATCTAAATATTTTCTGAAAATATCAACATTTTATCCTCGTTGTCCAACCATTACAAATATCTAGTTCTTAACTTCTGAGGTATGAGTAGCTAAAACCCTGGACAAATACTGATTTAGGGGGGCCCTAATATTTTCACTGACTGTAAAATGCATCTTACTTTTGTTTTAGCAAAAATGTCAAGTCTACACCAGTGCACAGAGCAGTTTGTAATGCATCTCGATGTTGTGCCAATTACTTTTTCAGTTTGTCTGATAGGCCTCAATAATTGAAAATCTGATTGGTGCACTGTGTCAATACGCATGATGCATCTTGAACGGTCAGAATGAGCCTTAGATTTTTTTTATTAAGTAGAAATACACTGTAGCTATTTATTCAGTGGAGCAAAAGTAAGCATAGACTTATATTGATTCCATTGCTCTTTGGATAAAAGTTAGACTAGAGTTAAACTTAAATAAATCAGCAAAGCATAACCATAAATAAAGTGTAAAATTAAAATCTTTTAAATACTTATGGGTGTGGGTTCATGATTCTGTGTGTTGAGCCCCTAAAATTTGGAGATCTTGAGCAGGTGCCCCTTCTGCCAATCTGAATGTCAGGGCCAGAACCTAGTGTTTACCCATTATCAAAGATGTGTTTTGGTAATATGAAGGACAAGGAAAATTTTCTGAAGCAATTTTTTAAAGAAAACTTACGTTCTGGTAAATCAGTATACAGGTTGTTCTGTAATCACCATCATGCTTGGTTTATTCTTCTTATTTGGGTCAAAAATAAAGTAAAAAAATATGCATTAAAGAATAGAAAATTATATCTAAGCAAGAAAAAATGACAAGAGATATCAAAATCTGACAAATCACTGTTGAGGAATGTCAAATTTAAAGCAACAAAACAATTTGTCTGCTGGATGAAACTTGAATTTTATTTTACTAATTGCTTTCTAGCATTTCTCAGTTTCATCGAGCAACCAATAGATTTTGATATTTTTATTAATTTTGCTTTCCTCGTTGATGCTTTACCAGATATTTATTTTTCTTTGCTGAATTATTAATTGGCTACCCCTACTGTGTCCAAAGCTCGGGAAACCACTTGGTTATGCTAAATAAATCTGAAAACGTAATTTTCGTTGTGTTATACATCTTTTCATTATCAGTAGGATATTTTTAGCTTGGCAGCTATGACTTCCCCTTCAGCTAAAAAAAAAAGCATGTTACTAAGGAAAAGGTAAAATAGGAGTGCTAACTTTAAAAAGAGGAATGTCATTATTTGGAGCAATAGTGCAAATGATAAAAGGCAAGAGTGGAAAACTTTATCATCTGGTGGCCACTTATTTCTTTAAACTGACCACTTTTTGCATCAAAAATACCTTAATAATGAATTTGCTTCTAAATTGTGATAAAAAATATTTATTTTTCTTAGTTTAATAAAATGTTGTTAATATTATATTGTTATTAAAAATATATGTATTATTATTTTAAGGTATGTTTTAAGGAAAAATAACATTAAAAAAACGGGAGAAAAAAATATAATACGTTCGATTTTAGACTTGTTTTTCTCATAACCAATTTTAAATTTCGGTATCAGAATGAAATAGAATAACTAACTATTAATTGATAAACCTCTTAATTATAAATATTATGGTAAGAATTTATGGAACTGCTGCTCTCAGCTTTATTTATATCTGTACTCTTTCATTTTGTTCATCCTTTCTTTAATTATTTTTCTATCTTATACATTTGATTTACCTTTTTCAACTTCTATCTTTTCAGATAAATCCTACCCTTCATTCAATGTCACGTTTTATCGTATTTTTTATTTTATAGTGAAACTTTTTTTTTTAAATGTTGCTTTTGTGGGTTTATTTACTATTTTTGTCATTTTCCTTCCCGCTTTTAATGTCATTTGGTACTGGTACACCAAAAAGAAATGCTGCACCTGCCTTTTTATTCCCGTTGCATCTTTCAGCTAAGATACAAAATCAAACATCAACCTACTTTTTAAGGAGTTTTTTTACGTCAATAATTAAATCTACTTTATGACCTTAATAAAAAATGAAGTTAGCTACATCTGAAAGATGTTGAAACAAACTATCAATAAAAAGGAATCGGAAAAAGCCATTAAAGAATATATCAGACGATAATGAAAAAATAAAATTCCTTCACTTTATTCATATTCAAAAAAATTAGGATGGAATTTTATTCGGATTAAATTTAGTGTATTTAAGGATTCTTTATAGGGAATTCATTACCATATAACTTGTCTAACTTTTAATTAAAAATAAAAAAGAAGTTATTAAAAATAAACACACTATGTGGGATGCGGATGCATTTCGTGGTGAGTATGGGGTGTCCAATGTCAAAAAGATGCAGAGGCAAGTGAGTGGCGAATGTTTATAATTTTTTTGTGGCCACTTCATTTTATTTAGTCGCCACGTTGAGATTGACCACTAATCTTGTACTTTACCTTAAACTATTCTTCAGTAAAGGATGGGGAAGTGATTGGCTTTTCTATCCAATCACAATGAACTTTTTTCATGCTCTTTGTAACGATTTATTTTTTTAATTATTCTGAGGAAATTAAAAACTTTTCAACAATCTTATTGTAGAATTCAAGGACTTTTCCCAGCCTCGATTTTTACCAAAACAATTCAAAGTTTCTCAAGTACTGTGGGAACCCTGCAGAACATACATATTCCAAAAGCAGTGTTGTTTCTATCCTCAAATTTCCATATGAGAAAATATTTATTCGCGATCACAACACTCGAATACGCCATCTGGGGAAAAGACCGGCTCCATGCCTTTGGTCCTACACCTTTCCCTCTCCTCTTTTCTTGATATTTTCCCCCTTCTTAATATTTTTTGTATTTAATTGTCACAAATATTTTTGTAGAATTTCCAAACCGCTTTCTATTAGAGCCATGTTCTATGTAGTTTTCCGTTCCGTATAGTTTCCTAACTTGAAAGTTTTTAATCTATTTGAAAATCAAGAGAGAAACTGACGTACTTCCTTCTCCTATGACTCTCCCCATTCTAATGGTGAAAGCATGCAAAGTGTTGACATAGGTAGAGAGTTCTGTTCTACGCCACTTATAGCCCATTTCGTTGGCCAGTTGAAAAGTTGTGATAACGAGTTATTATTTTGGAATGCTTCAATAATAAATAACATTTTAATTGAATACCAATCTTTATATCACTCGAAATAAACATAAAATATATACAATATGCTAAAAATGTTTCAAAATGAAAATTTCGGGATTTAATAAAAACTTACGCATCCCAGCTTTTTCTTTTTTTTAATTCCTTCGGAGAAGGGGTCGATTTTAACTAAATTAATTACGATTTTTGTGAAAATACCGTTTTTTTTTTCTGCTAAGATTTTTTGTTAAAGTACCAATTTTTCTGCAATGATGTATCGTTTTTGCCGGGTCAATTTTTGTGAGAGTATCTATAAATGATAGTAAAATCCGATTGTATTAGACCCTAAAAAAGATGATAAACTTTTGTTTTCTTAAAATATTTTATTTTTAAGAAAATGTATAAATAAGAACGCGTATATAGACACATTTTCTGCTAATAATTAACTATTTGGTACTTCTAAAACAATTTTCAAACTAAATAATCCGTTCTACCCCTTTTTTTCTTACATTTCTCAATTCTAGGTTTAACTATTTTGATGTAAAACAACTCATAAAGTAATAAGCATCCCAATAAATTTTTTGATATAAGAGTGTTCTTTAAACATTTCTCTGAAAATATACAAAATTTCATATTGTTTAATTGAACAATTTTGGAGTTGGGAGAGCTAGGGCAAAAATTTGATGGCAGTAACTTCTTTTTAATGTAAGAGAGAAAACACTATTAATTTTTTGATTTCTTAAAATATATTTGTATTTTTACGAATATGAAAGCATAGTGTGTTCTCAGAAACATTTATTATATTTAATATCACATATTTTTAAATAGGCACTCGGTACTAGCCCGCTATGCCCTATTAATTTGGTGTAAAGGATACTAATTGTGTCGTTAGATTGACGTACAATTTTAATAAAGTAAACTTTTCATAACAAATAAGGATACGTATTCTGTTCTCTCAATTAACATTTTTTTCACGTCAAAGATTTCGAAACACGAAGTTGCTTTTGAAAAGTAGTAAGAATACTTTTCGAAAACTAAATGTTTAATTTTAGAACTGATTAATATAGTTTTAAATTTTGAAAGTCCAGTTAAATACATAAAATTTGGTTAAGCTACTTAAATTGGAAATAGATTTATAGATTTGACAGTACTAACCTGATTTGTTAATACCTTATAAAATTATTTACCTTTCCTATTGTTTTACAAAGTCTCCACTAGGTGAAAAACATCCGGACTTTCGCAGCGGCTACCTAGGCATTTCCTTGTCCAAAAGGTTAATGACCGTTCGTTTTTGTTTTTATTTTTTATTATTAAAATAGCTCTAGTTTGGCAACAATGCAAATTGAAAACAAGTATAAGTGACGTAATACCTGTTGGTGAAGTCTTGTTGATGCTTGATATTTTTCGTATTCTTCAGGAAATAAATTATCTCTGAAAAATAATTTTATAAATTTCTGAAGAAAAACTTGGAAATCTCGCCAGCCTTCTCTTTTTTTCTATCGAAAAAAAGGTTTGATTCAATTTTTGTTTCTAAAAATACCTGTTTTTACATGACATTTGAGAAATTGATGTTAGAAAACGATCAATTTCATTAGAAGTAATTAATAGTTACTTACTGTAACGTAAATTATTTTTAGCTTAATTATTGCCAATTTTCAGTTGAATATTGACATCGGTATCACGAAATCTAGAAATTTGATGAGATTTTCTAAGGAATATTAGCACTTTTAACTCTAATTGTATATCTCGAATCGCTTTATTTATTATTAGCTTTCTGTAAAAATAATTCAGTTTTAAATTCCCCCTAACAATGAGTAATAAACGTATATATACCAGAAATTTATTTCGATTTCCAAAATTTTTCAACTTTGCATTTTATATACAAAGTTTCTTAATTTAGCACTAAGTATGAAGATAAAGTGGTTAGATTTGCTGTTCTTTAAATGCAACATTAACTAAAATGAATAAAGAAAAATAAAACATAATCTTCCTACTTCATAAAAAGCATCATTTGGTATTGATGGTTATAAATAAATGTTTTAAGTGCAGATAGCATTGTAGAAATGTCCTGAACATCATGAGTAGCTTATTTAGGTTTTATAAACACAAATTAAAATAGTAAGGAAATATTAAATTGTTCTATTCACAGATTTTAAATTTCATGGTATTTTTGAAATTATTGGTTATTTTGTTCTTCATCTGATATTTTCAAGGAATTAACCTCACTATTGATAAATATTTTATGATATAATCTAAACATAAGAACATAAAACAGTGTTTATAATATAATTTATTTACTTTTTCATTTATCAAAAGTTTTATCAAATAAAATATTAGCAAACAAAATAAAGTTTTCACATATTAAATATGTTTTTTTGTACTTAATATGCAAAATATAAGCTTCATCTGAAATGTTTTGTTTAACTGAAAATTTCAAAATATTATTACATTTCTGTTTGTTAAAGTATTTAATTATTTAAAATTGTTTTTCTGCTTTTTAGTGCCCAACCCATTGCACAGCCTGTATTGAACTGGTTTTTTACAATTAGAAAATATTTTCTTCCAGTACAGCTGTCAAAAATAAAGTTGTGAATAATTGACTAGATTTTGTCTTTTAGCAGACTGATGGTCTGACTTTATAATTCAATATTAAAATTCATCTTCATACATTACTTTTTTTGATGGGGTTAAGGTAAGGTGGATAGAAGCAGGTAGAATTCATAATGGAAACAGTAAGTTCAAATGGAGATAATTTGAACTAATACTTCAAACTAATTTTCTAGAATTTTTTTTTTTTAAACTGATAAATTTGTGCCTATTTAGGCTAAAAATATTTACAATATTGATACATCATGATATTTATTTTAAAAATATATGAGATCTGTGTCCATGATATATATTTGTTCATATAGGTCAACAAGATATGCCTGACTTTAACTAGACTTTCTGTTTTATTTATTGAAAATAATTGCCTTCATAATTATTTCTGATTATTGATTATAGCCTTAGTGCAGGATACATAAAGATGCGAGGGCATAATATTTTTAAGATGAGAATATTTCTTAGAGCATGATAATATTCTGAGATTGAAATTTAAAAATTTAATCATGAGTATTATTTTTCCTTATCGATAAAATAAGGTTATCACACTTCTATTTGAAATGCAGTTCATTATTTTCAAACAGATAATTTTATTTTAGAATAGAAATTTTTGCTTAAAGTTGTAAAACTTGTGTATCTAAAAGTATTTTTATGCAAAATAAAAATGTTTACATGAAGGCATTATTTTTTTATTTATTTATTTTTTGCACCACACCTGTTATGTTTTTCTTTTCTTTATGTTCTCATTTGTTTCTCCTCTTTTGTGGGGTGGAGGTCTATCTGTAACTCTGGCCATTAGAAATATACATATATACAGTACCGCTCAAAAGTATCAGTACACCTAGAAACTTATAAAAAAATGGCAAAATTCAAAGTGTCATAACTTCTTTAAAAATGATCAAAAATGCTTCTGCTTTAGCTCATTTTGAAGCTTAAAATCTCTACTTTTATGTACTCTAATTGTTTTTAATTAATATATTTTGCAACTATGTATAATTACACTCTAAACAATCATAGAAAATTGTATTAATTATTTGTGAAGTTTGACGCGATGTACGGGCACAAAGGGGTTAGATATTGTTAATTTTTATTATATCATTAAAAAATTTTGACTTTTAGCTTTCATTTAAAAAAAAATTCCAAAAAAAAACATGTTTTTTGGTGAAGTTATTGTCAAATAAAAGAAAAGGTTTTTTTTCCAGAATTTAATGATTTTTCAGCAATTATAATGAATTTTAGTGTAATTATAATATGATATGAAAATTTTTTAATTAAAATTTAATATTTCTCGATAATATTATTTCATAATTTATTATAACAATTTTAACTTTTTTTTTTGGAAAATATAATAATGAAATAAGAATCAACGTTTACAATTTAATATTTTGAAATTTATTTTTTCGTATTTTTCTCAGAAAAAATTTGAAAACGAAAATGTAATAATGAAAAAATATTTTACATCATATTTTGTTTTCTTCAAAATATCCTCCCCGCGCTTTTATATTATTATATTCATATTATTATATTATATTATTATATTTCATTATTATATTTTCCAAAAAAAAAAGTTAAAATTGTTATAATAAATTACGAAATAATATTATCGAGAAATATTAAATTTTAATTTATTTTAATTAAAAAATTTTCATATCATATTATAATTACACTAAAATTCATTATAATTGCTGAAAAATCATTAAATTCTGGAAAAAAAACTTTTTTTTTATTTGACAATAACTTCGTCAAAAAACATGTTTTTTTGGAATTTTCTTTTTAAATGAAAGCTAAAAGTCCAAATTTTTCAATGGTATAATAAAAATTAACAATATCTAACCCCTTTGTGCCCGTACATTGCGTCAAACTTCACAAAAAATTAATACAATTTTCTATGATTGTTTAGAGTGTAATTGTACATAGTTGCAAAATATATTAATTAAAAACAATTAGAGTACATAAAAGTAGAGATTTTAAGCTTCAAAATGAGTTAAAGCAGAAGCATTTTTGATCATTTTTAAAGAAGTTATGACACTTTGAATTTCGCCATTTTTTTATAAGTTTCTAGGTGTACTGATACTTTTGAGCGGTACTGTATATATATATAAATGTATTATTTTTTGTTATAGAATTTAATAATGATCATTCTTTTCAATTTTAAAAAAACCCTTAAAAATTTTAAAAAAATTGAATCAAAAATGTGACTCATTTGATGTTGATTTCGCTTTGGATGTTACTAATTTAAATAATTTGAATATGGTATTATAGACCTAAAAATTTAAATTTAGTTTAAGTAGCCAATGGCCGATAGGCTCTAATTACTTAGTAACCACTCTTTCCTCAAACTTAATGAGTCAGTGACCGATATGGATAGGTGCATTTCATTTAATAGCCACCTTTTGCCAACTTTTTTTTTGCATAGATTAGGGGTGCACAACCTTTTTGAGTTAAGGGCCACTTGCACAGCAGGCCACTGCACATGTATTTCGACATGTTGACAGCAAATGTAGTAATATTTATTTAAACATTAGTGTTTTTTAATTTTTTTATAAATAAAATTAAAAGCGTTCAATTATTAAAATTCATTCAAAAATGAACAAACTAATACTTTGAAAAAAAATTTCATTTTTTATCTTTTAAAAAACAGATTTTAAATAAATAAACATTGGAGAAAATAAATGTTTTTTATCATATCACACAATAAAAAAATTCATTTCAAAAAAAATATTAATAAAAAAAAAAACTACAATGCTCTCAGAATGAAAACAGGAAAAAAATTTTTTTCATATTAAGTAACATGAATTCAAATTGAATATTTTAATTGAAGAAAAATTATAAGGTTTAAAAAGAGCCTAATATAAAAACAAAACTGTTATAGTTTAAAATAAAATTCAATACTTATTTGGTAATATACTTTATTTATCATTAAATTTTTTTAGTAAACGATTTTTTTTTTCTTTTACCAAAAAAGTCACTTGAGTAAAAAAGTAAATAAATTGAAATCAAAATTACAAAAAGTGAGCAGTATAAAAAGTCAAGTTTTCCTCCACTTAACGAATTTCTCAGTTTGAAATTACATTGCATTTAAATTAGGGATATAACTAGTATTTAGCCCTTTTGTCAAAAATTCAGTTGTAGAATTATCAGCTAAATATTCGGCAAGGTATTTTTTAGTAAATATTATTTTCGTAGTTTTTTTTTTTTTTTTGAATTTGTCCTATGATAAAAAATAATATAAAATTGTATTTTTAACTATATTTTAGTATTGTTTATTATAAGAAATAGTTTTTACTCAAATTTGTTAAATTTTAAAATCCATGTTTCTGCACATGGCTCGCAAATTTATCTTCTAGAAGACAAATGGAAAAATGAAATTTGAAGAATTGAAACTAGATTGCTTTATACTGAACCACAAGTTTTTGCAGTTCAACTTTTTTTTTTTTTTAAAAAAAAGATATATATTCAAACAAGTCAGTTTTGTAATTTTTTTGATACTTTTAATTCTAAGAATTAAGAAGGCTTTTTTTTTTTTTCCGTTTCTGCTATTTTTATTATAACTATTTATTTATAGTCACTTTTTCCATTTACTGAAATATAGATAACTAGTAACATATAAAACTGCGATTTTAGGAGTTAAAGTTTTGTTTTAGGAACTAAGAACAATTTGTTTTTTTCTGTTTTTCTTTTTAATTAACTTTTCTTTTTATAGGCATTTTTATTATGACACAGCATTTTTTTAATGAATGTTATAGCAATTATATGAATTCTATATCAATTTTTTTTCTTCTCAAAAATAGTGATGTGAAAAATTTAAACTGAGATTCTAAAAAAAATTAAGAAGTTTTTTTTTTATTTATTTCTATCTAGCCTTTTTTTATATTAAAAAAAAAAAAAAAAACAGCTTTTAATTGACATTTTTATTATAACAAGGCAATATTTAAGAACATTTCTGTTAGATTTTTTTCTGGACTTTTTCTGATAGTTGGAAAACTGAGATGTTCAGCTTTAAAATTTTGTTTCGAAAATTAAGATAGAGTTTTATTTTCTCTGTTTCGCTTTTGTATATAATCTTTACATTTCTATGATAGCTTGGCATTTTCCAAAGCATTTCCGATAAGCCTTATTTTTTAGCGTTTTATAAATACAGTTTTCCAGAAAATATTATTCTTATCATTAAAATTTTTGTTTCAGTGCTGCTAAAAAGTGTTGCTATTTTGCCCCAGATATACAGTATTCGGTCGTTTTTTTTTTTGCTGAATATTTTGTATTCGACCAAATCACATTCATTTCGGTACCTAATACCGTTCTTACCAAAATACTGTATCAACAAGTGATTATTTAAATGCGCAAATTTCTATTCGTAAGTCGTAATAAAAATATCAGAATTTTTTATACTATATAACTATTAACATCGTAGTTAAATAACACGATAGTCAAAATCACATGGAAAAGTAGTATTGCAGTAACTGAAAAAAAAAAAAAAAAAAAACCACTTAATATTATGCTGAACTCAGCACAAATAAAGTATGTCAAATACTCAATTTAAAATTCGTATGTCGTAATAAAATTACCATAATTTTTTATTCTTCGTGGGAATGCATAGCAATAACTGCCGAAAAAAATAGTTGAAACAAAGAAAGAAATAATTGTAAAAACAGTATTAAAAATTATTTATATTTACGATTAAATTGGCACTAATAAAGTGTGACGAAAAGTGATTATTTAAACTCGCGTGTTGTAATAATATCTGAATAAAAATTTGGGATGTTGGAAATTTGGTTGAAAAATAGAAATAGCCACTTAAAAAAATCATTTAGATTTACGATAAAATCTAAAAAAAAAACGTGTTAAACATGCATTTACTATAGACTCTCTAAAAATTGCGCGCATCAAAATGCAATGACTCAAAAGTGCGATTAAAAATTTTTAATATTTTTTATTATGTTTAGAAGCTCTCTCAGGCCGTACTTCAGTAGTCGGCAGGCCGCCGGTTGTGCACCCCTAGCTTAGATTAAATTACTTTTTTTAAGAAATTCATATTGGAAATAACCTATGACTAAAAAGTTAATTGAACAATAAAAATAATATAAATATGTGACAAAATTTTAGTTAAACATACTGTCCATAAAATTTTAAAAAAGTGATGCAAAATACATGTAATACAAAATACATTACAACTTTGAAATATTTGAATTGTTAAAGAACTGTTCTTCCACTTGAATCTTCCACCACAAATTGATAGATTCTAAAGGATCAAAATTTTAAATGTCCAATGTGTAGTTGGACATTTTAATGAAAATTCTGTTTTCTAGAGTCTCTCTGCATTGATGTACTTAAACATTCTCAAAAAAAAAAAAAAAAAAAAAGGTAGAAAGAACTAACTAGTTGCTTATTTAATTTAAGTTACCCCTTTTTTTGTTGACTCTCCTTGTGGTGAGTGATTATTTTTATGTGTATGCTATTACTAATTTTAAGACTTTGTTACTGAATCATCATTCATTAATAAGTTATATGTATTAATAAAAGAAAAGAAATTAATAATATAAAACTTTTTGTAGGTACTTCTCATGGCGAGAATTAATCCTCGAGCCAAAAATATACCATCGAAGAATGAATTGGTTGTTTCTAATGAAGAAAACTCTCCTTTATTAAATGCATTTACTAGAGCCTTGAGTAGTGCATTAGACGAATCTTCAGAACGTCTAATTAGGGCCAGTAGACCTAGGAAAAACAAAACTTGGAAATACCAAAAAGCGAAAAATGAAAGAGTGAAAAAAAGTAATTGTGTCTCAAAATCCATCAAATCTAGTGCCAAGAGTGATTCTGATTCCAGTTTGGACAATTGGATTGATCATCAAATGGATGTTAGTCGAAAAGTGTTCAGCCATTGTACTGATTCTGATGAATTTAATAAATCTTTCCCCAATTTTCCTGAGTGGAGAACTTGTTTAAGTATCGGTGAATCAGATTCTATTACAGAGAGTGCCCACCGTACTCGCATACCTAGAAGAAAACGTAAATTTAAACGAATGGCTATCGATTCTCCTGCCAAAAATACATTCATACCGATCTCTCGTAATGATGTGCTGTCTCCTAAAAGTAAACGAAATCGTAATCCAAAATTGCAAAGAAACTTAAAAGTTCAAGTTAAAGGCAACAATATCTCTAAGCTGCCTTGTCCACGAATAGCTTCGAAGATGAAAAGAGTGTGCCCAAATGTATCCCGTGAAAGTAGTGCTTATGGAAAACGAAAACGCAAAGTAAAGAAATTCGAATGTAATTATTACAATCCAAACCTGCACCCTCTTTCTTGGGAACCTACTGATTTTGTAATAGATAGTTCTGAGTAAGTAAATTTTATATACCCGAGGTTTAATTTTTTTATGCATTTTGAGACCTTTTTTTTTTATATATTTCAGGTCAATTGTAAAAATATAAAAAGGCTAATTTAATATTTATTATATGTTTCTAGTAATCTTATATATAGTGCAAAAGCATTCACAATATTAATACAGTCGAACCTCGTTAAGGGGAAATCGGCGGGACTATCATAATTATTTCATGTTAACCGAATTTTGTTTTATTTGATACATCATGAACACAATTTATTACGTATTATTAATTCATGTTATGTACTACATTGATGTATGCAAATAATACTATTATGAACCAAACAAATTAAATTAAGCTTAAAAATTTTAACTACTTTATTAAACTATTTTATTTTTACTATTTTATTTATTTGCCCATCTGCTACTTCTAACAAAGGAAAAAAATAGAAATAGCATTTCTCAAAATGAATTATTGGTATTTTTACTTGTGTATATAAATTGGTGTAGTTTTTTTTCAAATTATTTAAAATTTATCAAAATATTGCTAAAGGATTAATTTTTTCCCATTTGCGTTTCCAGAGATTGCCTAGCTTCAAGACACAGTAGTAGTGAAAGTGAATGTGAACTGTCTACTAATGATGAAAGTAGAGAAGGTAAATTTTGTTGAGGAATTATTTCCATTCTTTTTTGATACTTTTAAAAAAAGGAGAAAAAAATCATGGCCTATTTTTTGCTAAAAACAGTTATTCATAAGTGAAAAGTAAGTAAGGGTAAATTTAGTACTCTTTAAAAATGTGTAGCAATAATTTTCTAATTTTTGAGATTTTGACTGCCCCAACCTGTTTGGAACCTTTCCTTATTACAGCTTTTGTTTTCAATGAACTTTTATTGCTTTTATAATGGGCATTTATATAGTTATATTACAGACATGGTGGCCCCAGTGGTAGACACAGGGTTCCCACGGGTCAGGGAGAACAGGGAAAACCTGGAATTGTCAGGGAATTTTATTTCAACTCCAAAAATCAGGGAATAGTCAGGGAAAGTTGCAATTTTCTCACTAAAACCTGGAAAATTCCTTCATTATTCCTGGAAAAAATCAGTCTTAAAATTTTCAGTAACAATACTCTGTTATTGAGGTTTGAGTTAAATAATTCTAACATCTATTACAATTATTTATTGTAAAAATTTTACATTTTACACATACTGGAATGCTTCCTTGCTCATATAATGATATTTATTTTACACAAAAAATCTAATACTTGGCATAACAAATAATAGAATCCAAATTTTCTGATGAAGAATTTCGTAGTATAGATAAAATATCTTATGGATTTTCATTAAAATTTACCTGGAATACCTGGAAAAGTCAGGGAATTTTATTTCTGAAATTGAGTGGGAACCCTGTAAGACAGATCATGGGTTAAAATCTCTTTGCCTTACTAGGAAATTTTCATGGTTTTCTTTTCTTTTTAACTGGAATGTGGGTATATTCCATCAAAAAGTCTTCCAACAAAGGCTATTTTATTCCTATGCTTGTTCTAGGAGTTACCTTGTCTTCTGGGTCAGGTTCAAAATTACAAGGCTACAGAGTTGAACATTTATTGTCGGAAACTCAGAATTGGGTGGACTGTTCAACGTCCATTTAAAATTTACTCTTAAAATGTTTTTTTTTTTAGTTTTAATGAAATTAATTTTTATTAATTGTTCTGAAATATTTTCTACGTATAAGGTGAATTGTTAGCAAATCATTTTTAGGAGAATGTTTAATGTTTTAATTTTCAAATTTTTTTCTTTTCTAAGAAAATTATGTAAGTTGAAATCTTTATTAATGCTCAAAATCAACTGGTTAGGGGTATAATCCAAAGTAATATGTTTAGTCTGCTTAGAGTCAGCATTTTCTTTATTTATGTTAAATTACAAGTCCCTATCTGGTTGTTAAATTAGTGGATGCTCTTTAATTTATTAAAAATACATAATTTGTTATTATATAGAAAATTATTTATTTAGCTGATGATGAGCAAAGTGACTTTTTTTGTGAAACTGGAGCATCACACAATGTACTTAAATCGGAAGAGGAATGTGATGATGATGACGAAGATGAAGATGAGGATAGTGATGATGAAACAGGTTTACTATGCCACCTTCTAGAAGTGAGATTTGATTACATCCCTGCATTCCGATCTATGCATCAAAGAAGTCGGAAAAAGATGTATGAAGCATTAAAGGTAAGTTCTATTTTCTTTAGTTTAAATTTTTCTTGATTTGTTTATTTAATGCAAATTTTAATATATTTTGCAAATATTTTTTTTAAAAATATAATTGTTTGCAAAACATTAAACTCATTCTAATTCAAAAGAAATCTATAGGTAGTTCTCTTATTTATTTATTATCTAAATTTCAGAAAAATTATAAAAATCAAAATCATATTAATTGGGGTTATCTTTGAGTAAGATTCTACTTATCCTCAGGAATGAAAGTTTTCAGAGTTTTGATAGATTTCCGACTTTTGTAAAATCTTTAAAACAAATTGATTTAAAAGTTAATCAATAATAACAAGTCCTTTACTCTAACTTTAATTATGCCAGTAAATTCTGTTACATTCTATTAAGAGGACGCAATACCTACCCTCTCAATGCCAGCAGCTAATGCTTTTTCTATGGGAGCTTCATTTAGTAATAACTTTTTTGCATTTTGATATTTTTAAAAAATTCTTTCAGCATTTGAAACTTCATAGTTTACTTTAAGTTTTTGTGAAATCACTTTTTGTTTTACTCTAAAATTTAAATTATTAATGTAGTTGAAACATCGGTTATAGAGTTATCTTCTAGAAATCCGTTTTTTATCAAAATTCATTTAGTAAATCTTTATTTTTGAGTTCACATTCTCGAACTATACATTTCAAGCTTCCAAAAGAAATAATTCGCAATTATTTTGTTCAATTATGAAATGTGTCATTATGAAAGAAAGATTAAAAAATTTGCGAAAAGAGCCTAAACCACGCCTCCCATCTGTCCTCTCTTCATTTACCAATACGAGTATAAGTTCTAGAAGGGGGGATCTTTTGGGGGGTTAGGAGCAAAGCCTCTTTACTTTCTTTGAATAGTTGAGGGGTAAGATAGCCTTGGGGTCTTCTATTGTGGTTGAAAATAGTTTTTATTTCATTCACTTTCTTTAAATGAGTTAGGATGGAAGACTTTCTTTCGAATTTTCTATGTTTTTTATTATTATTTTTTCTTCTTAATTTTGGCAATAACAACTTATCAAAACATTTTAGGATAAATATATTTAATTAGTTGATAATAATAATTAAAAATTATATATATATATATATATATATATATATATATATATATATATATATATATCAAGCAACTCCAAAAAAAAATTTTAATTATCCCCATTAACAGAGCTAACAATAATTATGCAATCTTCTGTAAAAAATTCTTTGTAGAACTTTTAAATACGGAGTTAAAAAAAAACAAAAATTTTAAACTTCGTAATTTAAATAATAATATTGTCATTAAAATTTTTTTAGCTTTATATAAGAGGTTAAAATATTATTAACAATATTATTAAAGAAGGTTTTTCTTGGATTATCACTAATAATTCACCGATTTTAGAATTTATTAAACATAATAAAATTAATTCTATTGCCAGTTATGATTTCTAAGATCTTGTCAATAGCATTCCCCTTTCTAAACTTAAAGATGCCCTTTTGAATTATTACTGTGATTTGAAAAAATCTTTAATTGCGATTTTGATTATTGGGAAATTCCAATAAACTTTTGTCTTTTTAATAATTATCTTTAAAATGGAAAATATATATTTTTTTCTAATTGATGGAATACCGGAAGGATTTAATTCTCTCTTAGCTAATTTATTTTTGCACTAAAAAAAATTTTTTACTCTTAATATTAAATTTGTTTTTAGATTAATTGATGATTTAATTATCTTCAATTTTCATGAATATACTTTTTTATTAAATTATATTTACCCCTAGGAATTAACCTTGCTTCGTAATCATGATGATAATTTTAATTTTTTGGATTTGGGTATTATAAAAGAAGAAAATATCTGCTTTGTTGGTCTATTCGATAAAAGAAATTGTTTTTATTTTAAGGCAAATAAACTAATTACTTGGAATTCTAATGTTTTTAAAAACATCTATTTAAATACCATTTTTAATCAAATATATAGAATTAAAAGATTACGTAGTAATTTTTAGTTATCCAAGAAACAAATCGATAAAATTTGATAAAAAATAATGGTTACCCAAATAAAGTAATTAAATTCTATATAAAAACATTAAGTTAATTGTATGTAAATAAATTTTTTTAAAAACTTCTTCGTTAATTTATACAATTTTTTCCATGTGCAAATCCACTTCGGGCAAAACCTTGGCTGAAATTATGTGCATAACAGGCAATTCATATTTCCTTCTCTCTCTTTTCTGTTTTATTTATTTTTTTCTTAAATAAAAGTTAATTTTCTAAAATTATTAATTGGCAACTTCTTTAAATTATCCAGTATAATATTACCTTGCACACATCCATTTTCAGGCCCATCCTCGGTAACTAACAAATCAAACGCACTTCAGTAAGAACGCACTATGAAACAAAAATCCTCTATTTACGCTTTTCCCTCAATTTGCGCTTCTGTTTTCATATTTTATAATCTGGTAATCATGTTACGAAAATATTTTAAATCATTCTTGAAAAATTTCCCATTCATGGAAGTTCATTTAAATTCGCAACTCGCTTTATAGATTTCGTTTTCTGTTTTGTTCTGTTTCGCTTTACATTTTATCGCCTGCTTTTGCGTGATACTTTTACCTAATGTGTTGTATTATTTTTGTTTCAAAAAATTTTTCGAGTGCTCTTCACACAATATATTGTATTAATATATTTTGCTTTACCATATTGATTCAATATTAGAAAGCATTCCTTTTTACGGATATAATGGTGTGAGCTGATGAAAAAATCATATCTTTTATTTTCCGGATTTTTAATATTATTTTTTATTTTATTTTTCATTTTGACTGTCTAAATAAATTTGAATTTTCATGTTGTACTTCCACATTACATTTACAGCGTGAACCAATATGTGATTTATATTTTAATTTCTTCACTAGCGAATGCTAACTATTTCTATGCATCATGTAATGTTGCTCAGATTTTTATGTTCATATATATAGATTGCTAGTTTTAAATAAGGATATTATATTTTCCCATTTCATAACTGTTCAATAATAATGCATTTTTCTGAAAATACGTTTCATTTTCTTTACAGTGCTAACAGAGTTAAATGAACATATTTTATTTTAGTATTAGCAAATCTAATTTTTATTACTGTACGTTTTATTTTCCCATTTTCAAGTCTCTGCCACTATTTAGCATTATGTGTTTATTCGAAAAGATACTTTTTGACTGTGTCAATAAATTTTATTATCCATTTGTAAATTCTAATTATTTTTTAGTATTATGGTGTTTTAAAGAAATGTTGCTTTCACAGTGTCTACTGATTTTTAGTTCATATGTTAACTGTATATTTGCCAGTTTTTCTTATTATTTAGCATCATATGTATTTTCCAAAAAACGTTATTTTAGTAGAAGCAATAATAGGTTATATTATTTTTATAGTTGCAACTTTTCGCAGCTGTTATGCTTTATGTTTAATTGTAAAAAATGTTTTTTTCACGGTGCGACCGGATATAAATAAATTTTCTCGCTATATTTTCACTATTGTTGCAAATTAATTTTCTGTAATGCATGTATGCTGTATTTATTCTTGTCCAAAATTATACTTTAGTTTTTTATTTTAGTATAATTTTCTCCTTTTATTATGTTTTCAGTCTGAATTATTCGCAGTTAATGAATCAGGATCGCTATTCTTTGAAAATAAGTAGAACCCGAGATATAGTGAGTAGCTAAAGAATTAGTAGTCCGCAAAGTAAACTCAAATTCCTTTTTCGCAGGTACATATGTCTACAAACTTATCTGCGTTATAAATAAGTTTATATTTCATTACATAAATAAAAAATATATCAAAAAAGTAGTTCGAGAAATTTTTTTTCACTAAATTTAGACCCCCAAAAATGACACACTAGTGACCATTTTTTGTTTGAAATAAAATGTCTCTTAGCTTTTATATGTATCTGTATGAACAGGTGAGTGTTCATAGATACACAATTAAAATGAAAGTAGAGAATTCAAGATATGAACAAAATTTTAGAAGTGTAGACAGAGTACAATAACAAATAAAAAATTAAAAAAATAAAAAAAATTTAAAAAAAAAGTTAATTCCCTGATTATCAAACTACACGATAACAGATGTTTCATCTGAATTCCACCTTTCTAAAGCTGAAGTAATATGGAACATGTGGTGAAAATTCACTTTAAAAAAGGAGAGAAAATGAATAAAAATAAATAATACTAAAATTCAAAAATAAATAATACTCAAACAGAAAATTTAATAATTCAAATAGAGATTGAAATGTATGGAATAGAAAACAAATATAAAATTATTGAAACGGAAAAAAATATAAAATTACTTTAGTGTAAAATTTTTTTTTTTTAATTTTATTTTTCCTTTGCTTTAACACACATACACACACCCATATTCACATGTACGTATGTGTCTTAAACTATTAAAAATGAAAGGAGAAAAATTCTCAGACAAATGCAAAACATAAACTTCAGCAAAATTACATAGCAATAGAAATAAATTATAAAATTTATTGAGAAATTATTATCCTTATTTACAGAAAATTAAAACTTCCCGAATGGTGAATGTAAGATTGAAAAAGATACATCAAAACAAAAATTTTCTTTGATGCCACCTATAAAGCGTTTGATTTTTCTTTTATCATATTTTATAATTAATTATTATTTTTTTTATTTTTATAACTTTTTATTATATTAGTATAAGTTTTAATCATTTTTTTAATTCTGTATTATGACTTTATAAATTGCCTACGTTTTTAGAAATTATATTTTTCTCAGAATTTTTATAATTATATTTCTTCATATATTTACAGCTCAATATACTTGCAGTTCTAGCGCCGATTATTAAAACTAAGTTACTTTAATTAATTATATTAATTCCACACACATAAATAAAAATTTATATTCTTCTTCGCGTTCTAATTTGAAACGAATTAATTGTAAGATGTAAGTTAATCCCCATTATCTTGTAAACACCTATTAAATATTTACATGCAAATAAATAGCTAGAATGTTTATTCTGGATATTTCACAACGAAACTAAGAATGGGTTTAAAAATAAAAGACCGCGAACCCAGAATCACTTTTCGAAACTAATGCTTACATTGTCCAGTTTTGCTAGGGGAAGGATGGCATAGTGTAACTGACCCTCTATCATATATCACTGTCACTGTACCAATTCACTCCTCCCTCAAAGTTGCTCAATGCGACGCCCCCAAAGGGTGACACTTACAACTCTGATTTTGCCAATTCCGGTTTTAAATCTGGGTATGGCGTCCTCTTAAGTTATGTACTTATTAAATTGTTCTATTATACTAACTTCCGAAATTACTTTTATTAATTGTTAGTTAGGTATACTTTTTAAGCAAAATATATTTTTTTCTAAAAGTAAAGTCATTTTTTATTTAATGATTGAAGAGGGGAAAAATATAGAAGTTCAGATCAGTTAGTTTTTTTTAATTAAAATTTGCATCACATAATTGCAACAAAGAACAGACTAATAATTACTGTCATCTGACAATGAAAAATGAAAAGTTAATGATTCAATAGAATGATTATATATATATATATATATATATATATATATATATATATATATATATATATTTAACTGGATAAATATAAAACTAAGACATGTTAAGCAAATTTCTTCCTGCATTCTTTTTTGTACTGTGGATAATATAATTTTGTTAAGTTTAAATAAATATAAATGTTAATAATTATTATAAATTATTTCTAAATCATTGCAATTATTCTAAAAACAATTAATGGCGTTAGTCTGTTATTAGTGTACCCTTCTCATAAATGGACAATTTTTTCAGTTTCCAGAGTTTTTGCTTAACATAGGTTTTACTGTATCTGTTTTTTTACTCCTAATGTATTGATTCTAATGACTTTATTTTAGACAAGAATTATAAAAAACATGTGTTTTGTGTGCTGATACTAGATCACTATCACACTATATAATAAAAATTAGATTGTGTGTTATGTGTTACTTGAATAAACTGAATTGTTAACTATTATTATGACAATTTAGAAAAAAGTGGAAGAAAATGGAGGAAATGTAGAAGCTAATCAGAAGAGACTTTTGAAAGCAGTAAGTATTATGAGAAATTATTTATATTAGCTCATATAAATATTAAATGTTGTCTACAGTAATTTTTTTATTTTGTTGAATTTTTTACTAGTTCGAGTTATAAAAATAATCCTGTTGGACTACACACTGTTTTGTCATGTAATATGCTTAATGTAATATAATTAAATATGGCTCTTCTTACTGTACTTCTTTAAAATTTATAACCCTTATAAGAAATCAATTATTTAAAATACTAATAATAGTTGGCTAATGGACCAATAACTTTATATTAGTTTATTAATGCATATTGAAATAATTTTTTTCATGGCGTATAAAACTTTACCATAACTATTTTTTTCCTTTTTATTCTTAATAACAGCCTTGTCTTAATTTTATTTTGGTTACTTTTTCTCTGTTGCTTTTGATCATTTAAAGTGTTAAATCTTACCTGTTGCAAGGCCATGAGCAAAGCTGTTCTCTGATGTCTAAATATTTACTGTACTTGACATAATTTTATAAACTAAAATTAATTGTGAATTTTATCTCTGATGTATAAAAACAATATCATAAAAGATAATCATTTTTATTATAAATAGGTTTTATTTCTGATTTAAAAAAAAAAAGAAAAAAAAATTAAAGCTGGTGGATTTCCTTCATTAAAAAAACTATTTTCTGAATAGTAGTTGCTGCAGATTCATTTCTGTAGGATTTGGACTACGCATGTAATGCTTGTCAGGTTAAAGTCTACAAAACCCCAATGTTTTAAAACCCAAAGAGGTGGGACATACTTTAATCCACTCGAAAGAGGCACAATGAATTAAGTTATGTTAGTATGAGACCATATAGACTTTAGTATTTGGTTTCTAGGGTTAACAGAAAATATGCCTTTGTGTTTAATTTTGTGTCAAAACCTTATTTTCAATAGCAAAGTTAAAAATTATCATTTAGTGTATTCAACCTATGTCCCAAGTTTTACTGTAACAAAAAAAGTTTACAAATAAAAATAATAAGTCAGTTCCTAAATTAAAAGTATAATGTTCTAGGTAAATTTATTAAATTGAACAATATTATTTTGACTATTACAATCAGTACTTGAAAGTGAATCTTTCATCTCTTCCAAAACTATTAATTAAATGTTTGAAAAGTTTAATAAAGCTTTTTTTTTTTTTACCAAAAATTTATGTCTTTCAAAATTTTTTGTATTAATGTTCGAAAAATTTTACATTGACTCTGTCTTTTTTTCTTTTCTTTTTTTTTAAACAAATATATCTATCACCAGTTTTTAACTTAGCAACTAAATTTTGAACTAACAATAGCATACGACAACTGTGAGTTTAGAAAGTTTTATTTAACCCTTCATTGATTTTCTTGGACTAGTTGAAATTTCTGTTATAAATACTATAACTCTTATATTACATTCTGATAGTGGTGTTTCTAGGAAATGATTTCTTTCAACTTACTTATGAAGTGGACAACACCAACAATTTCAGTGGTGATTAGAAAGAACATTTTGCACACACTTATTAAGCTTGTTTGCTTATACATAACTTCATACGAAAAATAATGTTCAGAAATTATTTCAACATTTTCCCTATTTTGTTAAATAAGGGTAGGAAATGTCTTAAATAACAAGTATAAAAATTCTTCCATCATATTAATATTTTTATATTTTATGATGTTTGTAGTTTTAATACAATATTAGCAAATTAGTTGTCTTGTTTTCCAATTAATAACATTTAAAATTATAATGTATTCTTCTTCTTCTCATTGGCACGACAGCCCAGGATGGGCCTTGGCCTTCTCAACAAGCCTATGCCAAGACATTCTTCCCTTAGCCAAGGTTCTCCTGTTTATTATCTTTAAAACTTGTAAGTCCTTTTCAAGGCAGTCTAAAAATCTTAGGTTTGGCTGTCTAGTAGTGATCATTTTTAAATTGTTGTGACTACTTAAGTAGGATTTTAAAAACACTACTTTTTTTTAATAGTAATAATGAGATCTGTTTATATTGTTACACCTCAAGGATAACTGAAAAAATCAACTAATTTATTTTAAATTTTAGGTATTACCATTGTGATTCAGTTTTACAAAGTAATTTATTGATTATATATTACTATTTTAGTATCAATCATTTTCATATCTGACTGAAGAGGATTTACTAGCTGATGTGATATTCCAAAATAATCATGTAAGTAATTTTTATCTAATTTTTAGTAATTTGGTAAACTGGAACATTTTGCATTTTTTAAAATAGTTAGCTCTATTGATTTGATTATATATATATATGCAGATCCCTAAAACCTTTAACTTTTGATAATAATAAAAAAAGTAATAGGCACACTATTTTTACACCTCCAGAGTTGTTTGAAAATGTATAAAATATCAGAAAATAATTGTGAACATTGAAAATTTTGATGCCCTTATTATGTTAAATTCAATTAATTTAATTCTGAGGTTACCAACTTTTGATAATAATAAAAAATAATAGGCACATTCTTTTTACACCTACATCCAGAATTGTTTGAAAATGTATAAAATATCAGAAAATAATCATGAACATCGAAAATATTGATGCCCTAATTATGTTAAATTCAATTCATTAATCCTGAGGTTACGGTTTGACAGGGTTACGGTCTGGACAACCTAGAGAATAGATTTAATTTAATTAATGATTCCTGAGATTCGCCCATATATATATATATATACAGGGGTCTGTCCAGACATTTTGTGAAAGGTCCGTTTTTGTTAAAGTGTGAAAAAATTACCCTTAATTTGTAAATATAAAATAAGCGTTAAGTTACATTCTATGAACCAGGGTCCGCTTTTGTGAATATGTGAAAATAGGGTCCGTTATTGCAAAAAAAAAACTTTTTTAAGTAGTTTTTAAATCTTAAAAGACATACAAGATCATACTCAACACTGTAAAATTATAATTAAAAAAATAAAATTTTAAAAAATAAACAGCAAATGCAGCTACTAAATTAGCGATACAACATACAAATATTTGGTATTTAGCCTATGCTGCTGAACGCAGAATATTCATATCGGACGAATAAAGGAAGAAGCTTCTACCGAAGACAAAACTTAGTTCATTTGCTTTTCTTTCTTTCCCCCCACTCCCTGGGAAGGGTTTATTCAATTAACAAAACAATAATGTAGGTAAACAAATTTGTGAAGGGTCCGATTAAAGGATAAATTATTTTGTGAAGGGTCCGTTAACGGACCCAAATTTCTTCTAAACAGACCCTTGATATATATATATAATTAGAAAATTTTAGTTACACATAAGTTAAGTTTTTCTCCATTTTAATTTTAAATGTTCTATCCTATGTTTGAACTCTACAATTTTAAATTTTATTTGAAATATTATGGTTCCTATTAAACTCTGTTTTGATCTTCAAATTTGATTAGTTTAGTGCTGAAATAAGCTCTTAAGTAAATTATGCTTTTAATTTTTCTTTTGAATTTTTTTTTTTTTTTTTTTTTTGTATGTTGTATATATTTTGTGTTTATTTCAAGAAATATAAAAATTGATTTTCTATTAAAATATTATTTATTATTGAAGAGTTTCAAAATAATTATTCATCATCATTTTTCTTTGAATACTTTCTGATACGGAAATTTGAGGAACAAACATCGTTTTTGGAATGTGTATGTTCTGCAGAGTTATCATAGTACTTGAAAGTCCTTGAATACTGTTGGAAAAATCAGTGCTGTGAAAGGTCCTTGAATTCTGCAATAGGGTTCTTGAAAAGTTTTTGATTTTTGCATAATAATTTTTTTTTTTTTAAATATCTTTTCTACAAAAAAGCATGAAAAAGGAAACTTCAAGTTAAAATCATAGAAGTGAAATCAAAATCCTATCACTTCCCCCTTTTCATTTTTTTACCATTTTCTTTACTGAAGAATAGTTCAAGGTCAAGTGGAAATCCAGGAGTTAGATCTAAATTTAGAAAAATACCCTTTTTCTTTTTTACCCCACTCCTGTGATTGGATTACAAAATACAAGTACTTTGTAGAGAAAGTAATAGTGAACAGAAAATACGGTCAAGTCTCGTTAATGTCGACTCGAAAGGAGACAGAAAATTTTTTCACATTAAAAGTAGTTCACTTAATCTTTTCAGAAATGTTTTTTGATTAAAATCGTACAATACTAATACATTTTCTATTATCTATATCTTACCTATTTGTGCTTTCTAACCTTAAATTTTTATTATAAATATCTAAATTAATATACATATTCTTTTAATAAATGTTTCTATTTTGTGCTTTATATTGAATTAATAACTTTTATACATCTCATAATAAATGCAATCAATCACTTTAAAAAATAAAATTAAGTTAAGGAAGAAAAAATAATCAGAAATAGCTCACTGTTTTAGTTTCTTATTCACACAAGCTATCCAAAAGTGTTTTAACTTATCAATTGTGTCCAAAAAAATTTTTTTGAATTTTCATTTTGCATGACAAAAGAACAAATAGTTTTAATCGCTTTGTAAGCATTCATCAGTGGAAAGAAAACTAATGAAATGTAAGAAAAATTTTTTACTCCACACATCTTCACCTATAAAAATGCAATTCAGCAATATAAATTTTTAAGAATAACCTATGAGAGTGTGGGTGAAATTACTACCCATTTTGAACAATGGATCAATATGGGTGTCATTTCTACAGAAAACATGCTTCCTAAACATGCACACAGATGAAGTGAAAGAAAACTCTTTTCATATTTGAGTACGAAAGGTTGTTGTAAATAAAGTCTTATGTTGATTCCTGTAATACCCCCCCCCCCTCTTCAATAGATTCTCTGATAAATCTTGTACTACAATAGATATTGCGTTCAAAATAAAATACTTCATTGATATGAGGTAAAAATGTTATTTGGTATTATATCTAATTATGTATATTTTCAATTTCCTATAATTTTGTTAAGCAAATTTTTAAAAAAAATCTTCGAATTTTAATAACCTTACAATTACATAATCAATTCTATCAATTATTTATTATGATGCTTGTGTTATGTAATATTGTGCAATTAATTCTAATATGCTTCATTAAATTCTTCCTGAAAAGTATCTTTGATGCTAGTTTTTAAAAGTTGTCAGGTATGCCAATGTGAATTTTGATGGTCTTCAAACTGATTTGAAGCAGCAATATAACTATCAAACATTTCCATTGGTATGTGTAGGCTACACATATTATAAATGCTACAACTATTAAGCAATGTGAAATTGATAAATTTAATATTACATTTTTTTATCAAATAAACATTGTTCTTTTAAAATATTCAGTTTGTGCTACTAAGTAATTACAGATTCTGGTTGACATGCATTTCAGCATACTAACTGTGTTACTGACTAGGTTTTTAATTTTATGTCTTTAAAAAACCTTGATTTTTTGTTGAAAATTGAGAGTAAGAGCTCTAACATATCATTAAAACAATATCAATTGCAATACAATATATTACATTAAACTATACACCCAAACACAATCCAAAAACTAAATTCAAAATTATAATACTTGAGGTTTGAAAAACACAAAACAATTATAAATTCAATTCAAACTAGTACAGCGCACAATGCAGCTAAAAACCAAATTTGTATTTTAAAACTAATAACAATGTAAAATAACATATAAAAATTTTAAAATCTTAAAAATAATTTAAAATCTAAAAATAAATTGTACACACAATTACATTTTATTTTTAGATTTTAAATTATTTTTAAGATTTTAAAATTTTTATATGTTATTTTACAATGTTATTAATTAAACTATAAACTTAATATTGCAAATTTTCTTTATTTTTCTAGAAAATATAGGGTTTAATGTTTGAGCAAAAAGTGCTAAAAACTCAAAATGCTAGGAATTGAGTTTTAAATTTCTGAAAAAATATAATTCAAACATATTTTCTTGTGCTTGATATTAAAAGTTAGAATGTAATTTTATTTATTTATTTTTTGATTACCTAATTAACTTTTTTCTCGTTAAGTGCTGATATTAGTTATTCAATTAACCACAAAAATAAAGTAACTCACTGTTTAATAATTGATGATAAATTCATCAATTTCTTTTTGAACAAATATTTCTAAAAAAAAAAATTTTATCTTGTGTAAATAATTTGGTTCTTTGAGACTATAAACATTTGCACATAGTTTTGGTTATTCGGAAAAGATTATAAACTTTCCAAAAGGGATTTTAATACTTAAATGTGTTTTTTTTTTAAGGAAAAAAAGATTGTTTCTAAAACTTGCCAGACTTTATTTTCTGAATGTATACTGTATTTTGCAAACTGTTTTTTCTTAAAACCAAGTTGGAAAAACTTTAGCACTTTTTTTAATTCAAGATTTTGTGAAAAGTATGATTATTTCCGTCACTATTTAATTCAAAAATGATATGATGATATCAGATATTCTATTTAGTTAAGTTCTTCAATATTGTTATGAGTCTATAATAACTATTCAATAAAAGTTTATTAATATTTTTCGCATATTTTTTCTCCATAATTATTATGTTCATTCTTTGTGTTTGAATGATTTTAAATTTAAAATGTTTTATTATTTATCTTTTATTTAGTCCTCCAATGTGAAATAAGAACTAGTGTAATGCATCGCTGTCTTAGCCCTGTGAAGTTTAAAGAAGTAGATGTTGTTCTTATTTTTGTCCCTTAAGGAGAGTCAACTGTTACTTTTGGGTCAATATTATTATTCTACATGTCTTAATGATGAGTTACAGACCAAGTTTAAGAAATTCTAAATATACGTAATGAATTACTGATATTCTATAACTTACTTCACTTCTCTCTTGTTACAATACATCTTTTGATACAGATGTTAGTTCAAACTTTTAGTAAGTAAATTTTTTGCAAAATATTTCTTAAGTAATACATTTTGATTTCAAAAGTTAAATTTTCTGAATTTAGAAATAACTCTGGTTTAAAATATTCTAAAAGACTAGAGGATTTAAATCAAACAAGAATACTGTGGAACTCAATTCTGTACTTTAAAAAAAAAAAAAAAAAAAGCATCTAAAATTTTAACATAGACTGAATATAAACAGCTGACTCCCTTTAAGTCTTGTCAGATTTCTTATTAAAACTGAAACTACACTTTTTGATACTAATTTTTGTATAAAACTATATTTTTATTTATATATAAATGTTTATTATGTGATAATAAAGTTTTCTCAGGAGCTAAAATCCTGATTAATATATAAACTGTTAAAAAGAGTGTTATGAAGTATGGTACTTTTTTTTATGTTGTCAAGTTTTTGGTTATATATTAAGTAAGTTCTAAACTTATGAATGATATTGAGGATAAATAAAAATTTTATGACTTTTAGGATTTTGTGTTCATGAAGGTACTTAGTCATTCTTTCTAGTTGTCCTAATTTTGTTATATAATTTAGTTTTTTTGTAGGTTAAAAATTATAAGACTAAAAAATATCTTACTTAATATTAAAAAAACAAGTAATTTTGTTTTATATTTCCCAGCTGCTAAAATCTTGATTAATATAAAAACTGTAAAAAAAGAATGTTAGGCATTAAGGTTCTTTTTTTCATGTGAACGAAATTTTCAGTTATTAAACAAGTTCTTTAACTTATCAATGATACTGTGGATAAATATTTTTTTTGTCACTCTTAAGATTTTGCGTTCATGAAGGTACTTAATCTTTCCAGTTGTCATATTATTGTTAAATAATAGAGCATACTTGTATGTTAAGAAGTATAAGACCAAAAAATATTATGCTATATACCAAAAAGGTGATAATTTTATATTGTATTATAAAATTAATAATTGACAAGTATTCTGTTGACCATAATTTCAAAATTAACTTTCATTTTTGCTGAAAACAGTCATTTATTAAATTATTATGTTAAAATAAGATGTCTGAAACAAATTCATGCTCATTAAACAATGATTTATGTTCTTATTCAAAATGAGTAAATCAGATGAAATTGGTAATAATTTATTCAAAGAAAATATTTGTTTGAGCATTTAGTGAAATAATTTTGCTTCTTAATGTTGCTTTGCTATATGCTTACTAAAGATTTTCCCAGAGTAGGCAAACAAAATTCAATACTCAGTATCGGGTAACTTTAGCTGATTTTTAGTCTCACGACCCGGTACCTGGATCAGGCCAAATTTACTACGTATTCAGTACCGGGCAACATTCATTTATGTTTGATACAACCAAATTCAGATTTATAATACCTTAAAACTTATGAATTACTAACTAACTTATTTATTACCTTAAAACTATTTATAAAATGAAGATTTATCATTTTTCGTCAATGCATTCAATTTGTAATTATTAAATTTGTAGATTTATCATTAAGAAATTTCTTTACTTTTTCAGTAAGCAGATCTGAAAAATTATTGTCTTATAAAAATTATAAATTTACATGTTTTACATTACAGCTTAAACCTGTTTCAGAATTATGGCATATGTTTTGAATATTGCAAATGTTTTTTTTTTCTTAAATTTTGCAAGTTATTTCCTCTTTCTACGTTAAACATTTAATGTGCAAAAAATAATAATTATAGTTTCGGAAATCTGTTCTGTAAACTTCTGATTATCAGTGAAATTGGGTGACCCACAAAGCACAGATAAGCGGATAATCTGCAAAATGCTTAAAAAAGACTCCTATCATCATTTTTTGAAAAAATATAAATGATAAATTTCAATATCTATTATTAGCAGTTTTCTTGACACGCTATTGAAAAAAGAACGTACAAAACAATGTTCAAAACACATGAATTAGTTCTTATAAAGAGTTACTGCTCATACACGATTTTTAGAAACTCTTATCAGTAACAAAACTAAAAATAGACAACTGGCTACAATTCTGAAATTATGCATGTGGCCCATAAATTATTCAATGCCCTGCTTCATTCTTTTAGGGATATAAGTGTTGCGTGGAGACCGCCCTCATTTGTTAGTTATAGATTTTATAACTGATAAGAATTCTAAGAATGTCTTGCATGTTGACTAAATAAATGACTGAGGATAATTCAGTCCCATTCATAATATGAAGGCAAGATCGAAAGAACTAAATTCCGTTACTTGCTATTAATATCATTGCTTTAAATAATAACAATACAATCCAGGAGAAGAAACTGCTTGCGTGCAGGGATGCGGAATCTATTCATTAAAATTTGAACTGTATTTCTAGTTAGATAGCTGTAAATCATAACTCCTGTTGTTTTGCACTTTATAAATGCCCTCGCCATTTATCACCCTTTCAATTCTCCTTCTAACTTAGGTATAGCACTTGAAGCTGCATTGTTTATATGTAGACCCATTATTTGATTGATTGTGAACACCTGGGGCTACTAACCTGAATGTTTGCTGCTCTCAAAACTCTTAAAATAGTTCCATCTCTATGAACTTATTTTTAATTCTAAATGCTATATTGTTTATCATTGCAAAAAAAATAAATAAAAAATTGTAGCGCAGATAATCAGGAGTTTACTGTATTTCTAAAGTTTCTTAATAATCAAGCTGGTTTTGGTACAATTTTTTTTTATCTTTGTGCAAAAATTTTATTCTGGAATACCTTAGTATAGAGGACAGCTTTGTAGCAGAGAAATATAAACTCACTAAATAGAGAAGCCCACTTCAGAGAAGGACGTACAAGTTCAGAAATCTAATGCTGAAAATCATTTCAATCAAATTAATATGATAATAAATAAATAGAAAGTTAGAAATAGGGATAAAATTGATGTTTATTTAAATTTAATAAAAGAATAATGATTGAAATCCAAAGACAACTATTGAAAAATAGGATGTATTTATATTATTCTCATACTAAATTTGCATTCAATGTATGTAATTATTGAAATAGTATTAGCAATTATATGTTTTTATTATTTGAGTTTGTATGCTTAGTATTTTATATAAGTTATGATAGACAACATTGCAAACAGAACATAAATATATTCTTACAAATGACACAGTAATTAATATAATGCTATGACTAATTTAGCATCATTGGAGATAATTTCCCTTGTAAACAAAACCACATCTTATAGCTGATACAATATTTTCAAAAAAAATTGATAAATTAATTTTTTTGGTACTTTTTGTTTTAAAAACAAAGTAAAACTTTTTATTTGTAAATTACTAAAAATAAAATTCATTTTGGAAACATTTTATTATATTTTTAGCCTAAGTTGATTTACAATTAATATTAAGGCATAGATAAAGAAGCATTTACAAATAAAATTGGCCATTTGTAACTTTAATCTAAATGTTAGTCAGAAAATATAGTAAAGCAAAAAGACAGCATGAAAGTACTGAAATTGCTTTAGTCACGCGTATTTGCTCCCTGTTTTTTTTTTTTTTTTTTTTCCATCAAGTTACAATCTCTTAGGTGTTCAAAGTTACAAGGATACAGAGATAAATTAGCAAGCTAATGTATAAAATTTTTGTTCGATGTTGGTTATAAGATAAAATTTCTCACCAAGTATTGAAAAGGTTAAAGACTACACTAAAGTAGATTTCATTACATGCAAATTACGCTTATTGTTATTGAATGATTAAAAATTAAACCCAAAAAGTTAAAACATTTTTCAGTTAATAAACTGTTATATTAAAACATTTTTAAAATAATAAATGAAATAATAATAAAATTATAAATGAATAATAAATGAAATATTAATAAAATTCTTTAATGTAACTAGCAAAAAATTTTTGAATTTCTCAATTTCAATTTTCTAGTACAGATTAAAAAAAACTTGTTATGTATAACATATTAAAAAAAACATTCAAATAGTTTATGATGAAAATATATAACTATTAATCAAATTCAGCATTAATTTATGAGCGATCTCAACATGTTTTTGCCTATTACTAACAATTATTTAATATTATTAATGCACAGATTTTTTTTTTAAAAAACCGGTCAAAAAAATCTAGTTTTTTATGTAAAAAAACACACTTTAGAACATTGTCTTTTCTTTTGGTGGACAATTTTGATATGCTTCGCTTTTGTTCCATGGAAAAAGGCTACATTTTATTCTTGAATAAATAAGTGTAATAGCTTATACAATCCTATGTAAATGATAAATATGAATAAAACGATTTTTTTTTTCTTAGCTTTCGCATTGTTATTTTCCATTCTCGATTATATTCGAGTGTGAAAGATTATAGTAGGATAATTTACAAAGTCGCTCAAATTATCTTGAGTGTGCCCAGTTTGGCCTGTTTAGCGCGCTCGAATTAACTGGAACGCACAAGTTAAGGGGTTAATTTACAAACATTATTTTTCTTTATTCAGATATCAGTTTTGATTTTATGTTAGGTAGATTTTAATATTTGTTAAAAAAACATAGCTTTTTAGAAAACACTTTAAAGAAATAGGATAGTCTTACAATGCCTCTTGTACAGTGCATCAAAAAAATACAGACGGCCCTGAATAACTATTGATCTAATGGTCCAATCTTCACATTCTTTAACTTATTCTTAATGATTCAAGGAGGTGGCCTCAAATATAATCTAATTAAATAATGCAGACAGCGTTTTAAATTTTAAAATCAAACACAAAAGCGTACTTTCTCTGAATAATCATACTTTTTTTTCAACGGAACCAGATTTCTGACCCCCAAAATGTAGGGGGTAGCCACATTCTGGAAAATATGGCCCCCATAGTTTGATCAGGAGAGCAATCTAAAGCTTGGACCACTCTCCTGACCAAACTATTAGGACCATATCTCCCAGATAGTGGCTACCCCCTATATTTTGGGTGTCACAATCTGAATACGTCGAAAAAAAGGCGTGTTTATTAAGATAAAGTAAGTTTTGTGTCTGATTTCATAACTTAAAATATCGTCTGCTCTAATCAATTAGCATACTTGAGGTCACCCTCTAAAATCATTAAGATTCAATCCTAGAATGTGAAGATCAGATCATTAGATTAAAAGTTATTCAGGGTAGTCCGTTTTTTATTTTGCACACTGTACACTTTAGTCATCAGTGTGAAAATGCATTTTGAATTTAAAATGCTGTTACCACCTCAAAAAATTGTTGCGCTGAATAATATTTATGGAAATGTTTTGTTTCCTATGCTATTTCTTTGTAATATGTTCGATCTTTTAAAGTTTGTCGTATTAATTGTATGGTAGATTTTTAAAGTTTGTAATATTAATTGTATGGTAGATCAATTGTAAATTACAGTTAGCTCAATAGTAGTAATCAAAGGTAAATTGGCAATTATGAAGTTAACTGTTCTGCATTTGTTGATTTATTATTAAAATTAATTTCAAAATGTATGTTGTTTGAGTTATATGATGGTTTTAAAGTTTGTGTTTAGGTTACAGTAAATCTGCATGTTCTATGAAGGAAATTGATGTTTTATTTTGATAATTGGTTTTGCTATATTTTTGTTAATAAGTGATTGTTATTTTTTGGTAATGTTTTTTTAAAAAATATTTTCTGTCTTCAATTAATAATTCAAAATATGATTTTTTGTTCATTATTTATATTTTGTCTCTTATTCTCTCTTTTTGTTTATTCTTTTTGTGTTACCTACTGTGTTCTTCTTAAATATCATGCTTGTAATGATTGATTTAATTTTCTTATCAGTGCATATGGATTTCTTGTGAGGGGTAAGAGATTATTTCATGAGAATGTTTTTTTCCATGGTAGTTAAGATCATTATATTCTTTTATAAGTTTACTGAGAATTGTTTTTGAATGTTTTTTGTAAAATTAAATAAACGTCAACATATTGTTATTAAAACAGTTTTCTTTTATTTAATTGTCACCAAAATTTCATAAAATGCTAAAATTTTACAGTTTAAAAAATTATCAAGGATGAATATATTATTTTTCCCTTTGAAAACTCATAGAGGGAAGGTGTGGTAAGACCAGGTAGCTGTGATTCGAAAGCCTGTTGGAGGATCAACCTAGAAACAGTTCAACCTAGACAGTTCAACCTAGAAACTGTCAGATTTAATCAAGATATTTATTGTTTAGTTTTGTACAATATATCATTCTTCTATATTAATTAGTTTATTTAAGAGAAAATTGCAGAGAATTTCTTTGTAACTATATAAAAATTACAAATTTGTATGAAGGGTCTTCAAAAATTCTACAGAATAAGAGATAAATGTTTTTTATGCTTTGAGGAAACAGTCAGTAATGAATTTCGTACTGGGAAAACCTTTGTTCAGCTTCAGATGTAATTATCTTTTTCCTCCAGTGCACTGCAGTTTTTGTGGGCCCAGCATAGACACCGAGGACAAATGTTATCAAATCAAAACAGAAAAGTGCTACAACTATTTTATTTTATTTTATAACCGTCGTTGAACAGCAGGCCCAATTTCATGAGTTTACGACTACTGATGTTCAACTCTGTAGCCTTGTAATTTTGAACCAATCCAGAAGACAAGGAAACTCCTGAATCAGTACCCCTAGAGGTATTGATTTGTTATGGGAACATGGAGGATTTTGAGACTCTACAGATTTAACGTGCATCAGTCACCATTTACTACACGGGGAGTCTTCGGACGGCGAGGATCGAACCCACGACCTCTTGGACATGGGCCCAGTGCCCTACCAACCAGGCTATCCCGGCCTCCTGCTACAACTATTTTATTTTATAACCGTCGTTGAACAGCCGACCCAATTTCATGGGTTTACGACTACTAATGTTCAACTCCGTAGCCTTGTAATTTTGAACCAATCCAGAAGACAAGGAAACTCCTGGATCAGTACCCCCAGAGGTATTAATTTGTTATGGGAACATGGAGGACTTTCAGACTCGACAGATTTAACGTGCATCAGTCACCATTTACTACACGGGGAGTCTTCGGCCGGCGAGGATCGAACCCACGACCTCTTAGACATAGGCCCAGCGCCCTACCGACCGGGCTATCCCGGCCTCTGCTACAACTTTTTAATTTTATAACCGTCGTTGAGCCGCGATGGCTCAGGGGATAGAGCGTTCGCCTTCCAATGAGGCGAACCGGGTTCGAATCCCAGTCGATACGAATAAAATATAACCGTCGTTGAACAGCCGACCCAACACAATGGGTTTACGGCTACTAATGTTCAACTCCGTAGCCTTGTAATTTTGAACCCAATCCAGAAGACAAGGGAACTCCTGGATCGAGTATTGGGAGAAATTTGCCTTCGTGGAGGACTTTTTGATGGAGCTAACCCGCATTTGCGTTACATGGAGAGGAAGACCACGAGAACCTCCCACGGTTAGCCTGACTGCAAGGGGACTCTAACCCATGATCCGTCTACCACTGAGGATATTTCACGTCAGCACTGTG